>JANEYF010002501.1:2417500-3617500 GCA_029963845.1 Rhamnusium bicolor
TTAAGAATAGTAATCTTAAAAATAGTTTAGATTTTTTTTCCGCGCAGAATCATGTGCTCTAAGCAGGCGAGAGAACCTAGTATGGCCGCCTTCTGCGTTTGGCTTGCCAGCCACTCGGCTGATCCCTCTGAGCACACCGATTATAAGGACGACCATCTTGTCCGAATAGCCTGTGCACAGCACTTGGAGCTCGTACTGGAGACCATGATATTTGGTCCGATTTTTCTCCTTCAAGAAGATATCTATCTAGCCAGGGACCAAAAGTTCTATAACATACATCACCGTGGTTTGATGCTCCAGAAGAACTATGTTAGGCTTGTTGGCTTGGATTAGCCTTACCGTCGGGAACGAGTATTTCCAGTAAATCCGGTATTTCTCGTTCTCGACAACAAACTCAATATCTCCGGGGATGTAAGGCAGTACTGGTGTCTACCCCATACCAGTGCCTTAGGTGATAATGCCACTCGTAATGTTGCATTATATCGGTGGATGTAGGCCGAAGTCGCATATATGGGACAAGCTGTAAGTGCATAAGTTATGCCGTCCCCTGACGGCAGGTCCTGCAGTTAATATCAGCAACCTCTACATGCCACATGCGGCAACGATGGACATCATCCTGAGAGGCCACAATGAATCTCTCAATCTCCGAATTAAGTCCGGCTAACCTTAGAAAGGTGAATGTCAGCCTGGTCGATAGGCCCAGTGTTGCTATGTTCTTATAGAAGAAACTATGCTGGGGTTTATCAACATGCTGCCGAAACAGATTTCTCTGTTTCGCAGCTATTATTCGGATTCTCCGACGACTCAGCTGAAGCCGAGTAACTGTTTCAACATCAGCACCTCCTCGGCCTCTTCGTCTGGTGTCTAATATGAGACCGAGTTTATCTGCGGCTCTCTTTGCTGTCTTGAACAATCCTACGCCCACTTCTACAGTTTCATGATGTTTTACGAACCGTAAGAGCAGATCTAACCTTTTGAATATGTTACATGCTACTCCTTTCCCAGGCTCAAGCGTTCTTGAACCCCTCCCCCACCCCACGGTTGACGTGGGAGAGTAATACGAGGAACGGACGATCTGGTATGAATACTTCTGTGAATACTCCTCATCATCTTGCGGTCTGATTTGTTTAGCTCAGCTACTGTCCAATGCATTACTTCAAAGCAGTAGAACAGAACTGGAATGGGAAGCAGACACCTTGTTCTTCCCTGAAAATTCGAGCAAATTGTTGTCTGCATATGCCGGGGAGAGAATCCTTTATTTATTTTACATCATGGATGTGCCATTGTTGCACATCTGTTATTATTATTATATTATTAATTCGCAGAAATGATTTCTAATTTTATTTCTTTTCCAATTCAACTTCAATTTATGCTTATTATTCTTATACCTCTGCCTATTCGTATTGCTACTCCTCCTCGTTCCCTTTCCTTTTCCTACATTAATATTTAATAAATAAGTTGATATATTTTTTAAAACGCGAATCGAAATACATAGTTTATGTATCTTATTTACAACAATATAAAAGTAAAAAATAGTTTGACTTTTTCAAGTTTTACACTTATATTGATATTAAAACTATGCAGTACTTGCACCTAAAGAAATAATGTGTTGATTTATCGAATAATCAAATGACTTCGAAGATGACAAGTAGTGATAGCACCGGAAGAAATATTATTTCTGTCTAGTAAAGAAATGTCTTTTCAAACTATCCTCATATATTACTGAACGTTAATGAGGCTAATGTTTTATTCATATATCAAAGTTTGCTCCAATGGTAAGTTTGTTAAGCAAAATGTTCAACATTATGATATTCTATGTCTACACGATGTGGCTTTAACTGCTATAAAAGTTGTAAGGTGGGTACAGCAAAGCCACCCAAATGTCAACATTGAATGTAAGGAAAACTTTGAAAGTATTTTATTAAAAACGGAGTCGCGTTAAATGCGTATTGCGGCAGTGACTGTAAATAACTTGCAATTTTCGAAATTTAAAAGAGTAAATAATGTAACAAAAGAAGTGTTTGGTTTAATTATTTCATTTTAAATGGAGGCAAAGAAAAAATATTGATGGATACCAAAACATGGAAATTTTCTATACAGACAAAGAAATGTAGCATATCTCTCTCTTTCCCTCTCTATTTTAATTGCATATAGTATTTTTTACTTTTAAGGCTCTATAATAGTCGACACTTTTTAATGAAACAATTTTAAACCTAAATCTAATAAAATTGCATACAATAATGTAATAGATTAAAGATTGATCATGAAGAGACGGATACGTCAATGATAACGACTCCGTAATTAAGCTCTAAGGATAATTGCCTCTCACCCAGAGGTCCCGAGTTCGATCCATGACCGAGAAACTTGGATTGACTAAGAAAGCAGAAATGAATCCCAGTATACTCCGATATTGGTTGCGTGTCCGTTATCTGCAAATGTGCAGCCACTTGCCGCAAAGAAATATTTTAGGGATACAGGAGTTGTGCTGTTTAATGTTTGAAATTTTTATTGTGGCTTCTATGTGTCAGTCTATACAAAGTACACCATATAAACGAGTCACATTTCAAAGAGCTGCAAGTTGAATGAAAATAATTTTGTTCGTAAAACAACTATACAACAATGTCCGTTCACGAATGGAGGAATGTTTGGAGAGAAGAGGGCATCACATAAAAGTGTTATTTTCAAAAAATAAAATACTTTTTCATATGCAGTTGTTTAACTAATAAAATTATTTTCACCTAACTTGCGACACTTCGAGATGTGACTCGTTTTTATGGTGTACCTTATATATATTTGCGGCGTTCATAAGTAATATACATACGAATGAGCCAATTGGTTACCTCAACAACAATCAAACAAGTAATCAAACAGTAACATTCTACACATTGATATTTAATGTGTAGGCATCAACATAGGTATTTAAATATACACAGGGACATTGAATTACAACACCCAGTAAAATCTGGTGTAAACAATAGGTCTCTCAAAAACTAATAAGTGACAACATTTTGGTTTTCAACCATTGAAGAATACACTAAAATTCTGGTACTTAATCAAAAAAATTAATCTTTAATATTGAACCCCAAACATTATTGCAATGTCTCGAGTTCGAGGACTTGCGAATTTTATTTTCAACAAGTGACTCCGCTTCATTTTGCCAGTGATTGGGAGGCACTGAGTGGTGAGACTTGAGTGGTGCCAAGAACGTGACCAGTGGAATGAAGAATGAAATCGAATAGTGTTCAGTGATGAATCCTGATCTATTTGTTCACTCATGATGGGCCAGAAGTATTTCCTGTCGACAGCCAGCTCTTCAATTTTCTATGAAACAGATTCGGCACTTATTGGAGGGGTTATAGAATGGAGTACAACAGAGTATAAAAGCAGGTCCATTGAACACGAGTGCACAAGAAAATCTGGTCTTTCAGCAGGTTAATGCCAGACACCATACTGCCGTCATAACCAGAAGGTTTCTACAAGATGCTGACATGGACGTTCTTCCATGACCCTAAGATCACTTGACCTTTCAGCGATCGAACTTGTGCTGGACATGATAAGTAGACTGCTAGGTCGATTACAGATCCCATCATGAACGATACGATAATTTGGGACCAGAGTTGTGATAATCAGATTAAAAATAATTAGTAATTATTAATCTCTGATTCTTTGGTTAATCAGTAATCATAATCAGTCAGCAGTGCAAATAATTAGCATTAATCTTAATCAGCCCAGCTAGCACTTTTAATCCTCAATCATTGATTACTTATCATTAAATCAGTGATTTATTTTCAATCAGTGATTTGCTTTTAAATCAGTGATTGCTTCTGTTAATCAGTGATTAATATCAACGCATGCTTAATTCTAATACTATTTACTGGCCCGACACCAAGCAGGTTTCTGCTCAGCTGACTCTACTATCTGGTCTAGTAGACATTGTTCACCATACAAATATGGATATGATCTGTCAATGGCCATCCTCTATTCCCGATGAGAGTTTCTATAGTTTCTCTTTTTTTGCGGCATAACTATAGGTAATTTATAGTTCAAAAATCTTATTATTTTTTTTATTTATTTATAGTCTGTAAAAAAAAAAATAAATAAGTGTTGCGAACACATTAATTTTATGAGAATTTTTATGTTTTGTTTTTGATTTCTTTTTTTATTCACAATGAATATTTATTTTATTGTTAAAATCACTATTATTATATAAAATAAGAAATAAAGAATTTCCGTCTTTTAAATTTAGTTACTGATTAATAATCATTAATCAAACATTTTTTCCAATTTACGGGTTAATCATTAATCAAACATTTTTTCCAATTTACGGGTTAATCATTAATCAATTAATATTTCCAAGTGATAAGTTAATCATTAATCAATGAATATTTTCAATGTTGGTATTAATCATTAATATTAATCTGTGAATAAACACGTTAACTAATCATTAATCTTTAATCAAACCCTTTTTGTCATTAATCAGCATAACTTTGAGACACAATAACATCAGAAGAAACCTTTGGCAACGACCACCTAATTCCAAGATTGCCTCGCAGGGTTGGGGAGTGTGTCAGATTGTGTGTGCAAGTCATTATTAATTTTAAGGTAGATATCAGGGTCTAATAATAAAATTTTTCTAAGCCCAATTCGTTAAAATACATATTATTTTAGCGATTTTAGGATTAAGAAAAAATTCTCAATGCAGTTAATTATAATTAAAGCTGCAAATGGTTTCTGTGTATCATGGTCGTAGAATGCAGATGTACTTACTGTCGCCGGCATTCACCTTGACAGTGAAACTCTTTCTCCAGTCCAGTCTATTATTAGCTTTGGAGTTATGTACACGTTAAGTCACTTGGGCGTATTGCATATTGTTTTTGTGTTTTTATTTTATTTGTTGTACTGTATTGTTGATATTAATTTAATAATAAAGCATGGCAGACGTACGCAGGGGTAGAAAACGGCCATTTACTGACAAAGTGAATAAATTCGTAGGTAAATTCCCGGATTTATTCTATGATAGTGCTAAAATAATTTGTAAAGTGTGCGAGAAAGATTTGATGTGCTGGGATAAGCGTTATTGTGTACTTCACGTAAATAGTGTACACCATAAATATAAAAAAATGGCGTACCTTCGACAACACAGTTTATGTTTGATTTACTATTAATGCTGATTGCCTGTGATGTTCCGCTGCACATACTCTATAAACAACCATTTCGAGAGTTCTGGAATAAATACAATGCCCAGGTGAAGTTACCAAGTCGCACAACGTTATGTAACTATCTACTAACTGTACACGTAGACATGGTAAATAAGATGAAATGTGAATTAAGAAATACACGGCTGTGGTTATCTGTTGATGAGACAACAGATTGTAAAAAAAAATTATATTTTAAATGTTATAGTACGAGTACTGTACCTGACAGTTCCATTGTTACTAGCTAGCAAAAGACTAAGTCAGTGTACTAGCGAAACAATTACCAGGGTGGTGCTGGAGACGTTAGAAAAATTTGCACTGTCAAAAAAGTCAAGTGTTGATGTTTGTGACTGATGGCGCCGTGGCAATGCGTTCGGTAGGCCGTTCTTTACAAGAACAAGGTTGTACGTTTATACATGTTACGTGTAAAGTGCATGCTTTACATCTTGTGGCAGAAACTATTCGAAAAGGTGTTCCAGAGGTGGATGCATTAATAGCAAGTACAAAAAAAAGTGTTTCTTAAATCTCCTAAACGTATCCGTGAATTTCATGGCAAGTGTCCCAGTATTCCTGAACCACCACAGCCGATTCTTACACATTGAGGAACATGGTTGCAGGCAGCTTTTTATTATGCTGAATATTTCCAACAAATAAAAGCTGTGACACTACAATTCAATCCAGATGAGCCTGCAGCTATTAAGGAAAGCCATACAAAATTCGAAGATATTTCCATTGAAACAGCTTTAAAAAATATTGCGAAGAACTATAAACCATTACATGAAGCATAAAAAAAATTAGAAAACAGTGCGTTATCGTTAGCGGGGTCACTGCAAATAGTGGACGAAGTAAATCTACTGCTACACGCTATAGGTGACGCAACAAATGAGCGCGTAAAAGAAAAGTTCGCAAGTGTGTTAAATAAAGACACCGGTTTTACCAAATTAAGACAAATATGTGATGGTGCAGCCCCAGATCCATTAAGTGCGTTCAAAGGCTATTTTACGGATGCGTGTATTACATCAGTAGATGTCGAACGGTCGTTTTCAAAATATAAGAATACATTTTCACCAAAGCGAACATCACTCGTGGAGACAACCATAGAAACATACCTGATGCTGCAAAATGGCTACACATCTTCTCCAGTTTGTGATAAGCAAGCTAGTTCATCAATCTAGTTAAGAGGGTAAGTTTTACATACATTGTTATAAATTCTAACAGTTTATTGTTTCTCGTATTAGTTCGCGTACGCCACTGTCCCACGGAAGATTTTTGACAGCCCTGATTATGTTAAGAAATTCCAACAGTAGGATGTGTTATCGCCATAATGTTATTTAGACATTAACATGATATTTGTCAAACAATACGGATAACGTTAGAGATTGAAACATTAGAAATGACAGTTTATTACATAACAATTTTCAATGTCTCAATTCACTTAACTATAATGTTATTTACACATTACACAATATTTGTCATACAATATGGATAACGTCAGATAATGAGAACATTAAAAATGACAGTTTATGACACTAAATTTGCACTAGGTGCGGTCATCTATACTTGTGTAAAAAATGTGTGTTTTGATAATAACAAATTATTTTATTTATCTTGATAAAATATATTAAGATATTTTAAATTTAAATTCTGTTCACCCTTCAATAAGTTCCCTGAACCGTGAACGGGTACCGATTTATAATCGGATACGACGTGTTAGTTTACCAGTCCTACGCTGTTTACTAGTCCTACGTATTTCACGGCAGTAAAATGAAGTGGCAATTAATTTAAAGTGTCTTAAACCATGTAGTTTAAGATCCATTTTTCAAGGAACTTGTCGGCGTGTAATAAATAATAAATGTAGGTATCATTTCAGCTTATTGGTTGAATCAGGATAACTTCACACATAATTTCTTTAGGTAGGTACTGCATATTTTTATCAATATAGGTGTAAAATTTGAAGGTCTAACTAACTTTTGTTTTTTCGGTTGTAATTAAGACAAAAAATTCTGTATTTTGATTTTCTTTTATTTTAATAAATATTAATATGAGAAAAAGAATACTAGTTGTACAAATGTTGACAAAATGCACAAGTTGTAATTGCACTTGTTTTTCAGGCTGAGGTTCATGCCATTGAACTGTGTGTACGAAGGCTGGAATATATGCATCTTACACGCAGATCAATAAAAATTTTCTGAGATAGCCAAGCAGCTATAAAAGCTCTTGGCTCCTACCGGTGTAACTCCAAAACGGTATGGAACTGTCAGAAAGCTCTAAATCATTTGGGCAAGAACAACAAAGTGACTCTGGTCTGGATACCCGGCCACTCTGGTATGGAAGGTAACGAAATAGCAGACTCCTTAGCCAGAGAAGGAGCGGGATCACGATTCATCGGACCAGAACCAATACTTGGCATATCTATAAGTACGGCCAAGATGGCTATCTCAACCTGGGCTGAAAGACAAACTCTCCAGTATTGGCAAGAGTTACCAGGATTAGTTCATTCGAAGGCGTTCATAAAATACCCTTTGAAATCGAGAACTAAGAAACTTTTAGAGTTAAACAGGATAAACCTGAAAACTCTAACAGGCCTATATACCGGGCACTGCCGACTAAACTATCATCTGCATAAACTCGGCCTAGCGGAAAACGCCGAGTGCCGTCTATGCCTGGAGGATGATGAGAAGGCAGACCACATCTTATGCACCTGTCCCGCTGTGGAGAGGATCCGATTCTCAATATTTGGCAAAGGGCAACTGCTGCCAGAGGATCTGGACACATTCTCACCCAATAAAGTTATCAGTTTCATTAAGAGACTGAACTTATTGGGTGAAATATAATTAGGCGTGCGCCACAATAGGCCTGCTGATGGCCGCAGTGGAGGGTCTACTGAGACCCACTCACAACAAACCTAACCTAACCTACCAGAAGTGTAAAAGCGTAATTAGAAAAGAACTATTTGAAAAATGACAATATTTTGACATTAGGTCATATTTTGACAATAACTTTTTAATTGAGAAAAGGAACCAAAAACCCATGTACCATATAATTAGAATGCAGATCCTGAACAAAAGCAAATTATCCTCTAAAAATTTTACAGAATTATATAGATTGAGACAGACCGCTAGGAACACGACTACCGGTATGTGCAGTTTACAGTCACCCGTCTGTTGCTCCTCTCAGGGCGAAAACACAACACAGCGGTACGATGTCGCATCGCAGAAATCAACGACGTCGTAGAAATTTGCGATGCGACGTCGCTTAGTACAAATCCTGGGCGAAACCACAACACTGCGGTGCGACGACGCATCGCAAATTTCCACGACGTCGTTGATTTCTGCGATGCAACATCGCACCGCAGTGTTGTGTTTTTACTTATGAGATCGGGAATGATTCTCTCAAGCAACGCACGCGCAAATCACGGAAGTCTGGTGGTCTTTTATACGCGACTTAGTCTGCTGTGCCAACAGGTTGCGTGTACAAGATTTGGTACATTATTTGGTTTTTATATTTAATTATAACACGCCATACATACATAGAACTTGTCGCTTCTGGTATAGGTCTTCTGTGGCCGTGCAATGAACATTCATCGCATCGCATTGCGGTGCGACTTCGTTTTTTCGATGAGTCGTCGCACCGCAGTGTTGTGGCCTGCAACAGCCGTAGGACACGTATTGTGCGGTCCACATCTCACTAGTAGCGTCTTCTCTGCGATGCCGTGGCGATGAAGTTTTAACGTTGCATCATCGCATCGCATCGCCGTGAGACGTCGTTTTTGCGATGCGACGTCGCACCGCTGTGTTGTGTTTTCACCCTCAGTGCTCTGACAAGCGCCCTGACTCTAATGCGGAATCGTTAACTTTCGTTCGGATTTCGTATTCAGTCAAGCGGCCACTCGTAGTTCACCCTAATTTTTATCATGTTCCTAATGTTACGGTTTGTACTGTATAAAAAATCGAAAGTTTGTAATATGGTTTTAATTTAAGTTTATTATTTTTTTCATCAATAAGTAAATCAATTTTCTTCAGAAATGGAATACATTGTAAGTCGGCTTTCCAAATTTATTTGGCTTTAATCAAAGACTGAGTCTGCCCTCTTATATACAAACTGAGTGCATGTTAAATATTAAAATCTATTTATCACCGAGTTTGAACCGCCTATCCTGGGTTTTATATATACTGTATATATTTCAGTGTTGAAAGATACTTAAAGATTTATCAGTAATAAACGACTCTCAGACTTTTGCGACTGTACAATTAATTGAACTTCTTACTTTCCACCACGAGTAAATCTCATGTCTCATATGACGGTTTTTCTTAAAAAAGTATAGTTAAACACACTAATATTGAAATGTCTGGAAATGATGATGTGACTCCTAAGTTTACTGCAGTAAACTAGCTTTGTATAAACAATAAACGTGTATTGTAAACTTCACTAAGCCTCTCTCATACTTAAAGTTATCTGCCTAAAATAGTCCACGCACATGGTCATATTTATCGTCTTATCGATTTATTAACACGTTGACAGTGCTACGCTCCACATGTGGGTCATGACAATGTTCACTCATACGTCCCCGAACCATATATGGGTTATATAAATACTAGCGGACCCGACAGACGTTGTCCTGCCGGAAGATCAAATAAATAAAAAATTAACATTTTCCAGTGGACTGAATTGTGAATCTAAACCATTCTCGAATCCACTGGAACACACACAAAAAAATTCATCAAAATCGGTCCAGCCGTTTAGGAGGAGTTCAGTCACATACACACGGACAGAAGAATTATATATATATATTATATATATATATATATATATATATATATATATATATATATATATATATATATATATATATATATATATATATATATATATATATATATATATATATATAAAGATGTATATGGTATAGCGATATTTTGAGATGGACGTAGAAGTAACTATTAATAATTGTTTACAAGGATTTTAGAGGAAGAAAATATCTACATTTAAAAAAAATCATTTAAATAATTCAAAAGGTAACAAAATTACTTAGGCTTGAAATATTGGCATTTTTGGTATTGATCTTTCTGGTTTTTTTTTCATCTAATGCAGTCATGATATCGTTTTCTATAAATTTTCTGATCGTCACCCCTTGGTAACTCTTTCAATTTATGTTTCCTGCCTATTTTGAGTAATTAAAACTAATATTCCACCGACTCCAATGAACTCGAACCTTGAGAATTGAAGCACAGTTTCCGACCAAAATGAAATGATGTCAATTGTCTCCAAAACATTAACTTTACCTACAATCCCATCATTATCCTCTTGATCCTCCTCATCATTACTATGTACATCAGCACCCTCTTAATCACTGTATTCACAATAGCTTTCTTCTTCGCAACTCTACCCGTCCTCGTTATAATTAGGGTCGATGAAACTATCATCTGAATCGAAATCCAAATCTGATTCATAAATTCACATCTGAGGAATTATTTGCTTCCTCTTCTAACTCTGCTTGTGCAAGTTTTGCCACGACAATAAACTAAATGACAACAATTATACACAGTCAACTTATTTGAGGTTATAAATACACACCTGTTACAGAATCACACACATATATAACTGCATATAACTACATTGTAAACGCTATTTCCAAATGAGTACGACCCATATGTGTCTCATCCGACTCTGGTGCGCTCGTAAACATAGAGGTACATCCCATGACCCGCATGTGGGGCGTGAAAATTTAAGTGGGGACTCAAGGGTTACACCGAATAATTAGCATTAGCATTAGGACCGCGAACGTGTTAAAACAATTTCGCTAATGTTCTCTACATGCTATTTCTTCTTTCTTTCACTGAATAATAGTCACGACCACACAACTTCAGCCATAATAAGGATCACATTGTATAATAGTCCTTGCAACATGTAAACCAACTCATAAAGCAACATTTACACAATATCGACAAACAGGGTGTTTCAAAAATACACAGAAATCTCACGTGGACTGATTTCTGGACCCAAAATAGAAAAAAATATTCGTATGGGCGGTATCTGGACTTTTGATGGCAGTCTCTACTCATTCGGGTACGAGTTTGTGTAGTAAATTACTTTATCATGGTGTATAAATTTCCGGTTTTCTGTTTGGGAATGTTTAAGGTATTTACAATTTTTTTTTTGGCATTAGGCCATTAACCATACAGCCAGACACAACATGATGATATAGAGTTTTACCTACGTCTAACCTACACAAAAAGATAGAGAAAAAAAGTTATATTTGAAGACAGGCAAGGGAAAAAATAAGGACACACGCTTCTGATCCTGGGGTCTATCAGGACATTTTTTTTATTGTAACAAACAGTTTTGGAGGATCACTTTAGTATAAAGGTTTAAAGACACAGGGAAACCACAAAGGATAGAAAACTAACCTATGCTGAATAATTTTCAAAGTAACATTTCTGTTGTGTTTACAATATAATATGTATAAATATCACAGACCAGAAACTACAAAATGATTTTAGGAAACAACTACACATACTTAATTAATGCATGAATAGGTAGCGTATCGATGACCACTCGGAGATATTGTGGTGTGATATCACGCCGAAAGGACAGCGATCTCACAGCATCTGATATTCCCGGAAGTGCAATTGAGGGCCTTAATGCAATAATGATGCATACGCCACTTCTTAAAAAAATAAGTTTTATATCGCACGTGGCTGTTAGTGATACACTGCACCTTTTGGTGTAAGAACGATCCATGTTAGAAATCCACTTACGCGCCAAATCTTACTTCAAATTTATATGGCTCGTTTTTTGCATCAAACTCGTTTATGTATTACAAGCGTTTATTCACTATTTTTGTTGCAAAAACGAGCCATGTGCAACACATGGATTGTTTTTGCGCCAATGAGTTTGTATTATGGGTATGTAAACATATCCTTAAAGTGACGCATTTCAAAGCATGGTGTTGTGTTTCGTGGCTGCTTAAGGTGTTTTGTATAACTAAATATGGATAATATTAGTGAAGACTTTCGCGAAATTATAGAAGGAAATGTCGATGATGACCAGAATGATCCGGATTATGATAGTGAAACTGATTCAGAGCAAAGTGAAATAAATAATACCAGAGGCAAGAAAAGGAAGCGTAAAGAATGTGATTGGAAAAGAAATATTCGTAAATCTAAAAGAAATTCTGGCAAAGACTATATTAGTACTTCTGGTAAACGAATTCCAGCAAAAGTTCTTGGTCCACCATGTACTTGTAAGAAGAAGTGTTATGATTTATTTGGCGAACTAGAAAAAGACAAAATAAGTAGCGATTTCTTTAAAACTGGGAATAAGCAGGTTCAAGATACACATCTGGGTACAACCAGTCAAAAGACGCTGTAAACGAGGTAAGAAATAAATACATATTATTAATAATATTGGAGGGTCTGTTATTTTCGAATTTAAGGCGAATTTGTTGTGTTATTTGTATGATACCTAAACATAATTAACAGTTTCTATTAATTCTGTCGGTCTGTCTGTTTGTTCGCTTTTCATATAAAAACTGCTTAACCAATTTCGATGAAACTTGGTATATAAAATCTCTATTACTTTGTGAGGGTTTTAGGATACTTTTTATCCCAGTAAGTTAAGGGAGTTCCGTGTTAGATTAATTTGATCATGTTTAGGCTGGTATGAGTACGCGAGAGCGTATGTATTTTAAAATGTGAATATTTCTAATGATGTGTTTTAATTTTACAGTCGTTCAGGAATATAGGCGAGATATTTTAGAAGAACTTGAATTTAGAGAAGTAGAAGGTGGAAATGTTACAGATGTAGTGGAACTTGAAAATGATCCATTGAAAAAAGGGAAAAAAATGTTTAAATATAGTTATTTCATAAAAATTGGAACCAAAAGAGAGCAAGTATGTAGAACAGCATTTTGCAACTTACATTCCGTAAGTAAAAAAAAAGTACAGTTAATAACTGAGTATTTAGTTCGAAATAAAACAACTATTACTAAAGAAGACCATCGTGGACGACATAGTAACCGACCAAATAAAGTTAATAGAGATATTGGGGATGAGGTATGGACATCCGTTTAATTTCCGATATTCGATCAGTGAAGTTAAGCAGCACTGATCGAGTCCGGCAATTGGATGGATGAACGATAGCTCGTCTAACAGTCGGTAGACTGTCAACAGATAATCCCGGGAAGGCCGCTAGCCTGATGCAGGCGGAGAGGCAATCCCGGGTGGAGGGTCGGAGAGACTTACCCAGGAGGTTTGCCACTCTGCTAGCGGTGCAGGCGGGCAGGCCCAGGCGGTGGGTTAGTTGACAGTCGAAGACCGTGGTTCGGAGTCCACGCTAAACTGTAGGTCCCTAGGTAAAAAGGGCCCATTGTGGCCTACTTGCCTAGTAAAATAAGTAGCTACTACTACTACTAATAGAGATATTATTGATACTATTGATCAACACATTCAAAACTTCCCAAGTCAGGCATCTCATTACAGTAGAAAGGATTCGTCAAAAAAATATCTTTCTTCAGAGCTGAGTATTAGAAAAATGTACATGCTACATTTGCAAAAATTTAAGACAGATTCTTACAACAAAATTAGATGTAAAAATAAAGCGTCTCCAAGAGTTACTTATGACTTTTATTATCGACATTTTGTCGACTTGTGATGGTGCAATTTTTCTTATCCATTGCGAAAGCCGGAATTGAGAGTATAAGTCGTTCATCACTTACCAGAACGAGGCCATAGTTTTCTTCCCTGTGATAGAGATTTCGCTTTAATTGAAAAAAAGAAGCGAATAGTTTTATGTCAATAAAGAAGTTTATTGGTGAGGCATACTTAGAGTTTTATAATAAGTTAAAGAAAGCGGATATCAATGAAGGCCACGAAGAGGGAGGTAGCGAGAGTGATGCATGACTATTATTATTATTATTTTTAACTATGTTCTTGAAGCCATGTTTTTGTTGTTAAAGTGATTTTGTTTCTGCAATAAATCGATATAATTACACTTTCGTTTTATTAATCTTGTCAATTTTTATATTTTGGGTGCAAAAACGAGCCATGTCAATACATTTTTTCAAATTTGCCAAACTATTCACTATAATTTTGTTTTACTAATACAGCCTATATAACATTTTCTGAATAAAATATTGCCGTGATAATAATTGAATTTATTTAGAGCAGTGAGGAATTACAACGTTTTTTCAGTTTTCTCAAAACCTAACTTTCTGCACATGCATCCTTATTGCATCAAGGCCCTCAGTTAGTAATTTAAACATTTTATTGCTAATGTTTAATAAGCCCATATTAGAATATATATTAATTAATTTTAAAAACGAGCAAGTGCAAGGGGCCTATCGAGGGATTGGTAGGGGTAGAGCTGAGACAAATTAATTTAGACAATTGCTTGGGTAAAAAAACTCAACTAGTTGAAAATTTTTAACACCGCGTCCGCCACGCCGCACTATGGGCCGATGGTGGAGGCGCCATCTCAAAATCTGTAACTTTTTCGGTATACAGATATAAAGAAAGGTCTGCCGTTCAGTAGTGATGGTAAATAATTTTTATTTTGTTTTTATACATTTCATTTTATAATTGTATAATGATAACATACAGCGTGTTATTTATGTACATAATTATATGTAAATAAATATTTATTGTAATAGTTGCAATACTTCTTCTTCAAGTTCCACAATCTTGCGTGACACAGATTGTCTTAAGCTCGTTATGTAAAGGTCTGATGTATACAATAAAATATGAAAGACATCTTCGTTAGTAGCTTTTCGGGAACATTTGCGAGAATGATGTAACCTGAAAGGTTTATAATCCTTATTTCTGGATTCCTGTGCACCTTCGGACAACTGGCCAAGTGGTAAAAGTGCATTATATCGAATTATGTTTTCTCCACCACAAAGGAGGGCATATAGTACCATGGATATTTGCTCACATATAATTCGGCTGTTGTAAAAGCATATTCACGAAACTTTTTGGCATTGATTGCCATACCACTTGACATTGACTCAAGTAGTATGCGAAATCTCATAATTAGTTCTTCATCAACTCCAGTAATTTGCGCAGTGCAAGCAGAATTGGCAAAGAACCTTTGAGCGGTATTTCCGTCATTACTAGTTCCGCTGATTTGTCGAGGTTTATCAATTAGCAATCCTAATTCTTTCCGAAACTGCTCCTGTACGTAAGCTTTTTTAGATTGTTTTTGCTTTTTCATATACTCTGAGGTTACTAACTATTTTTTAAATGATAAATTATATGAAACATGAAGTACTAACTCTATAAATCGAATCCATGCATGTAAAGATGAAAGTCCAAATCTATAATGCTCTTCATTCCCATATATGGCATGTGGCACTTAATGGAGTATTTGTTACTACTTACGTAACCTTACCATCTATCATTGTAAAGAACAACTCATGTTTAATAGACATCTGCTATTCATTCTTCACTACAAAAGAAGGCAAAGTGCTTATTTGAGTTTCCACTTCATTGACAACAGATCTCAGATCTCGTTTTCTCTGGAGTCTCTTTTGAGAATTCTATTAAAATGGGCCTACAGTATCGAACAGAGGATGGGGTTGGATTTTTTCCAAACGACGTTTTTTGTGACTTCGTCTACAATTTGTAGTGGAACCAAGGATGTTACAAACAAGTTAGTATCGATATTACGTCACTTTCACCAGACAGTATTTGCTTGTACTCACTTTGTCCCGAAGATCCATCACATCCCTATTTACTGTATAATATTAATTGTGAAAAGTTGGACACATTCACAGAATCAACTTTGTGTTATCTAGAAGAGACTGCAAACTTACTTTAACACTAATTTCAGTTACTTGCATGTGCTCTGGATAACATTCTGTAAGTTTGGTATATGATGGGTCTTTGTCTTGTAAATAGGTTCTAAGGTATGTATATTGGTTTTTCGTTAAATCTAAATCAATGAAAATAGCCAAGGCCTCTTAATTTGTGAAAGGCTCAACAGAAGTATTACGTCTTAGTAATGTGTGGATAAAAGCCTTCCTTTCTTGTGATACAGAACGTAGTTCCTGTATAATTTCTGATTCCCATGTCTCACCAGTTGAACGTAATCCCTGAGTATATGAATGATAAATCTGATCAAGTCCAGAGTCTCGAAATAGTTTTATTGCTTTTGGTTTCTGTGTCTTCTCTGCGGATTCTTTAAATGACTTACATGGTCTCCTCGGGGGTTTTCAGATAAGGACGTCGATGGTTCTTCGTCTTCTTGGAATGGTACAAAAAATTCGCCATTTAACCATTTCTCGTTGCTGCGTAAGAACACATCCCTTTGTTTTCGGCTTTATTCCAGCGTATCTTAAATTCAGGCAATAAGTGTTTCTGAATTTTGATGATAACACATTGCAACTGCTCTTCAGAAAGATCGAAATGCTCCTTAACATACCGTTCTGCTGTTGATATATGTTTTCCGTGCTCTATAAAAGCGACACATATGTTACGTTTAGTAATTTTGAAATTGTTCATAGTTTACTGTCATAGGTACAGCTGACAGCGGCAAATTATTGATTACTATTAATTAATGCTGCTTGTATACATTAATAATAACCTAAAATTTTAACAAACCCAAGTTTATATACTTTCCTAAGGACAATGGTAACCCCAGAATACACATCCCGTGTATAGGTGAAGAAAAAAAATATTTTCTCTTTGGTTTATTTTTCATGGCCAAAAAATTTTTTTTTCAAATTATATCGTAAACCATTTTTATCGATATACCACATTGTTTAATAAGTTTAACAACTACAAATATTTATGTGATTTTGTCAAACGTGGAATATGATGGTGCTATTAAAAAAAATCAGATGGGACCGTCCCGATATACGAGTTCTAAAATCCAGGCATTCAGTGAAATGCTATGCTCTGATTTGTTACAATTCCATAATGTATATGTATTCTTTATAACGCCGTATTTTGCAAATTCATAATTCTTACGGAACGAGTATTGCAGATTTTTAAGTATTCGTCGCGCGCGCTTCTTTGTATATTTTGTTAATTTGCAAGAGAAGCGCAAAAAATCTGCAAGATTTTTTTTTTGGATCTTATACAGGATCGTTTTAGTTGCCAAATGGTGAAAAAAAACTTACCTGGGGGAACCCTGCTAACAGTTAAAATTTTTCTTGAAGTTGAGAAAGTCATTCCAGTAACATGAGATCTTTATCAATTTTTTATTGTAGTAAGGGATAAGCAATATATAAATATTTTTTATGTTTTTAATACTAGAGGAACTGCTCTTTGAAACGGTGTAAAACACATTGCACTTTATTTAATTTTTAAGCACGAAATTGTTTATTTAAAATAAGCATCAAAACAACACATCTAAATCTCTCCATATTCCTACTTTTGAATTCTACTAACTGAACCCAGTCAACATTTAAATAAATTACCGAACCGAATTATAAAAGTTTGATGTATTAGTTATAAGAAAATTGAAGTTTGTGTTCCTTATTCGGTTTTTGGTTTTTGGTATTTTTGAGACGGCGCCTCCACCATCGGCCCATAATGCGCCGGTATACCTAGCGAGTCAATAATTCATATCCGGTAGGTAGTAAGCAACAAACTTTTAAAGGAATCTAAATAACACAACAACGTTTCAGTTTGACATCAAATGAAATCAACCCTCGTTGTTTAGAAGGCTACTTCAGTTATGTATGTTGATCTTTTCATGTAGAGTATAACGTTTGTTGACTAAAAATATTTACAATGTTGTGTAGACAGGTAGAATTATATTTAAACAACGTGTTCACAGAGAAGAGCCATTTATAATTTCTTGTTTTATAGGTTATTTTGACAACAATTCTAAGCCAAAAGGTGTTATTTAGTTTTAATTTTATTCAGTATACACAGGGTGTTACCTATATGGTTTAATAATTTTTCAGAATTCTTTTTTTACATTAAAAAATGATGTAGCATTTTTGAGTTACAAATTTTTGAAATCAGTAACACATGACAGAAAAGTATTATACTCTATTCACTTAAACTTTGCAGTATTGGGTTGGGCTTAGTGAGCCAAATGTCCAACTACGACCGATGCTTATGAAAGAAAGAAAACAAAGAAAATTAACCGCTGTAGGAACTTTGCACTTGTGTACATCTGTCTGCTTTCTGCACCAATCATCAGCGCGTATTTTTTTCCCTATCCTGGCGAACGCTGCAAAGTGAATAGAGTTTATTACTTTCGCCACGAGAATTAAATTTAGTTACCAATAGTTACAAAATACGTAAATAAACTGGTGTGAATAAAAATCACCAAGAATTCGTCGATAAATTTTGCTGAAATTTCCAGAAAGGTTGTATTTCATTGTAGCTAAAAAGCGATTCAAATTTGAGCAAAAAATTGAAATGTTTTCTGGACATTTTTATACTTTTTTATTTTAACATACTGATTATATTAGTGCCTTTTCATTGAAAATTGACAAGTTTGGATCGGTGTAATGCCATTATTTGAGTTTTATTCGCCTTTAGAAATGCCTAGAATTCATAGAGCTCAGTTAGGTGACTTTTAACGAGGCCGATTAATCGGTGAGGAAAACCGAACATTCTTTAAATGATATTGTCAATCGTGTGGGTAGCAATGGTATTAAGATGTTGATCAAGGTGGTCCGAGGAAGGTCAACATTAGCGACAATGCGGATTTGGATGTTAAGCGGGCTACAGATGGTCCAATTTGGTAGGGACGGTTGGCTCAATTTGGTCGAAATGGTTGCGAAATCGAACAGTGTGGAGGCAAATCGGGTGACAGTTTCTTATAGGTTCCTAGTTGGGTGGACAATTTAGCCAACCGGCCTATCAATCAACCAAGTCGTATCGTCTGGAGCGTTGTCGGGTGATTTTGCACATCACACGTCTTCAACCATAGCATCGGCGGAAAAAAGGTGGAGATGTGGTGCTACAAGCTCTACTAAACAAATGGCAGCCCCAACGACTGTTGCCACTGAACGAGAAGTAATTGTAAAGTTTTTAGACCTATACAGAGACTTTACTTACGGAGGCATGATGCACAGACGAAGAGAAACAAAATGAAGATGCACAGGCGAAGAGAAACAAAATGAACTGACGAAATCGGGCGGTACTTTGCGTCGTCTAGATGCAACACCCAATTTGGTTGGTCTAACTGTCGGACCGACCGAGTTGGATCATCTAGAGTCCGCTTTTATGTTATCTGAAAGTGACAGTTTGTGTGCTGCTTCACCATCGCCAATTGTCGGATCTTATTTTTGAAGAAAATGGTGAAATGGTAACAGTTACATCTCAAAGAAATACAGATATGCCTCAAATGGTTTTTTTCCGCAAATAGAGGAGGAGTATTGGTTTCAACAAGATGGTGCTACCAGCCACAATTCAAGAATTAGTATGCATGTCTTACGACCATCGTTCCCATATAAACTGATTTTCGTTGTGGCGACCTTCATTGGCCCTTAAGATCTCGGGATACTACCGCTCCTTACTTATTTCTTTGAGGCTACTTGAAGAGTAGAGTATTTACAAGAAAGCCAAGAAATCGACTTGGCTCGGCTCGGTGTAGTTAGCTGAAGAGTGCGATGGCAAGCACTACTAGAAATGATTCAATCGTAACTACGTTTTTCTAGGTATAATCTCATTAAGACAACTTCGGCTTTGGATTCGGCGTGGCGATTGTCTAGTTTCTGTAGTGGTGTTATTATTATAATCTGGAGGAGCCTAAAAGATTTATTCGAGAAGAAATAGAATCTATACCGTCCACTGCGCCGCTACCCCACTAGTTTCCGTAAATAAGTCTCCTATTCTTAGTCTTTAAGAAATATTTCTCATTAATTGTGTAACTTAAGAAAGTAAATTTTTATTACAAGTTGAAAATGACCAACGCTTTTTGACTCACTATACAGGGTGAGTCAGTTTTTTGTAGACAAACTTTAACAGGAGATAGAACACATGTTTTTAAAAAGAAAAGTTCCTATAAACATATGTCGTAGAACGCTTCGTTTCCGAGATACAGGGTATTGAATATAATTTTTTTTTTCTCGAATTTTCATTGTAACTTATAAATTAATGCTTAGATTTTTTCCATGTTTGGGGGATAATGCCTATTAATTAAGGGGCATAAAACAAGCGATAAGAATGTTCAAAAACTTGCACAGTGGCGGAGTGGAGGGGGTGCTCAACCCCTTTCTTAAACAGAACTTCTACACCAATGACTATTTTTTAAAAAACTGTTATTTTCATTATCTACATACAGTTTAACAAAAATAATGTCCCTTCTTCTGTTTCGAAATTCCTGTGCGTTTCCGAGTTATTTTGATTTTTAGTGTTTGATGTGGTACTAAATTAAGTAATTTATCCAGGGTGAGTCAGTTTTCTGTAGACAAACTTTAACAGGAGATAGAACATATGTTTTTAAAAAGAAAAGTTCCTATAAACATATGTCGTAGAACGCTTCGTTTGTGAGATACAGGGTGTTGAATATAATTTTTTTTTTTCGAATTTTTTGAGTATGTATTTGTATGTATTGTATTTGAGTATGGCTTGATATAACAAATATTTATTTTGACTACATTGGAAAGAGATAAAGAATAAGAGATTTCGGCTTTTAGAATCCTTAACAAACCATATTTAGGTAGGTTTCGTTGAAAGAATTAAATATTTAGCCGATAATTGATAATAAATAATAATAAATTCGAGAAAATAAAATTATATTCAACACCCTGTATCTCGGAAATGAAGCGTTCTACGACATATGTTTATAGGAACTTTTCTTTTTAAAAAACATGTGTTCTATCTCCTGTTAAAGTTTGTCTACAAAAAACTGACTCACCCTGTATAATCATGTTTTGAACTGCTTTAGGTTTACCTGTTCTAATTTCACTTACTGTTCATGAACAAGTTGTTTTTCTCTTATTGCCTTTTAACCTGTTGGTTTTTTAGCATCTTGTTGAATTATTTTTTTCGGAAGTAAGACACTCAGCAGTAAATAACCATCAGTACCAGTTTATTATTCACTATTAGGTTTCGAATGGTCTTTTATACCCATTTATTTTCATTCCTGGTGAATACACGCATCAGTAAATAAATCAATAAAACTATTTGATGAATCTAAAAAAAATCTTAAAACGAGTGAAAAAGCAACATTGGTTTCTATTATGAAAATCAGCAGAATCAGAAACAACGATATTGATAGAAACAATCAAAACAAATGACTGTTATTTATTATGAGAAATCCACTGAAAAGGCGACCCTAGTTCCAAACGAAACAGGCATCGAGAAAACATAACGCATTAAAATGAGAGGCAACAAAAACTGTGATTTTGTTTCAAAAAATCGATTCGTTGTTTGAATTTGCGCACTATACTAAAGATGTTTGAGCCTAAAGGTCTGAAATAAAGGGTATTTATTTAGATATACTGTCCTTGCAAACTACAGATGTTTTGATCCCAGTAAATATTATTTATTTACCTTGTCCTTGTTAATTAATGGATTCATTTCGTTTAGTTATATATCAAATAACCAGTGAGGATATTTGAACAACTGCTACAACTACCTGTATAATATTAATTGTTCCTGAAATATGAATGAGTTTTCTGCCTTAGATGAAAGAGTCGTCATAATCTATACATCAGTTAGCAAAAGTATGGGATTTATTTATGTTTATTATTGAGAAAGTCAAGAGCAACCAAACAATTAAATTTATTAAGGTTCGGAAAATACGTTTCACAAAAATTCCGAACAACATACCTGAATTCACATATTGAAAATTATTGATGTATATGTATGGATGGATATTTATGTATCTATTTATTTATTTACACTACTCAAGAGTTCAAAGATCCAACAACTGAGTAGGCATACAATTAAAAACAATACAAAAAATCTGATGTGGTCACCACATAACTTTCTTATATCAGTATATATCATCCTGATCTAAAAATACTATTCTATTTAATTCTTCACTTACCTCAATTAAATTTTAATAGCGTACCTTGAAATGTTGCATTAAAATGTTTAAATAATTAATTATCAGCGTCATTCGATACTGTCAATAATAATTCATGTCATATATTTTAATAATTTCTTATTGACATTGACATTTTTATAACTAAATTAGACAATTCAAATGTCAAACTGTTAAATTTATCCTAACCCCATTTTATGAAGTCAAATGTGTACAAAATTTCAGTTTACATCAGCTTTATTTAAGTACTTGGAAAATAAATTTGATTAGCTTGATATAATGGACATGATTTATAATCTTTCCCCAAGAATATATTTTTTGTAAAGGCAAATATAAAAAAATTTCGATCCCGTGGACCTCCTTTCAGCTGGCCAATTTGACTCATCCCCGAATTTATCATTGTCTTTGACCTTTAGAACATGTGTACCAAATTAGAAAGTTTTATCTCAAGAATTGTGGCTGATATCGCGATAATAGGCATGCCGACAGATTTTTTTTCATAAAGTTATATTTTTTTCATTATAATTCGTTGAAATTCGTCCAGAAATGCAAAGAAAATTTATTTTTTTTCCCGAAATTGTACTTCTTTTCTTCTTTCATTCATTATGTCTCTTCTGGTGGTACCACATTCACTTAAAATGTTATTGAAAATCTTAACTGCCAAATTTGGGAAGTCTCCCATCACACACACACACACACACACACACACACACGCACGCACGCACGAACGCACGCACCGACAGACATCATTCGGAAAATTGTCAGAATGGATTCAGGAGAGTTCAAAACGTATATATTAATCAAAATCTCGAGGTCGAAAAAAGATCACGATTACTAATACTTCCTTATATTAGGTATAAGAAAGTAAAAATGGAAAATAAATTGAAAAATAAAATACACACCGTCAAAAGTCTTGGACCCCCTTTATATTGTAGATTTGGGCTATGTTTATTTTGTCTTCGTTGCTAGGCAACAAAGTTGAGTTATTTAGCTAACAAACAAGATCATATAAATTGACAGATAAAGTATTGTTGATTAGTTATAAATTTTTAAAAATATTCGTCAGTTTTATACATATTTAGCAAAGCAACTTTTCTCTCGTTATAATGCCAGGACGTGAGGTTTCTGCTTTTACAGGGCAAGAATTGTTGCTTTGCATGATGCTGGACATTCCAATCATCAGATATCCGAGATGTTAGACATTCCTAGATCTTCGGTTGTGCGAATAGTGCATAGGTATGAAGAATTAGGGACAGTAGAAAGAAGACCACGTAGTGGGCGGCCTCGAGTGTCAAATGAACGACAGGATCGGTATTTGGTTCAATATGCTCGTAGACACCGAAATGCTTCAGCTCCAGCTCTCAGGGCGCACTTTCAAGGTACGTTCCGTCTTGTTATATCGACCTCTATAGTTCGAAGAAGTCTCCATCGTGCAAATTTGCGTGCAAGAAGGCCTTTAAGGGTACCCACTCTACTCCCACGACACCGAGCTGCCCGCTTTCAGTGGGCACGGGAGCGTAGTGATTGGATTTTGCAGCAGTGGCGATGGGTTTTATTCACAGATGAAACCCGAATTGGATTGGTGAGTGATGACAATAGGCAAAGGGTCTGGAGAGAGCCAGATCGTCAAAAGAGATTAAATTTTCCTCGTGAGGTTGCTCCCTACAATGGTGGGACAGTAATGTTTTAGGGAGGAATAATGTTATATCGCCGTACGCCGTAAATTACATAAATCAGAATATGACAAGTCAAGTATATATTGAAAATATTATCAGGCCCATTATTTATCTCCTACGCGACGAATTAGGTGACAATTTCATCTTCATGGATGACAACGCGAGGCCACATCGCGCAAGAACGGTTCAAGAGGTACTTGAACAGGGAGATATTACCCGATTAGATTGTCCAGCTAACTCCCCAGATATGAATCCCATTGGAAACATGTGGGATTTTGTTTCTAGAGCAATTCACAAACGCATGAACCCACCCCAAAATGCGGAAGAGTTAGCTGCAGCAGCAATAGAGGAATGGAACAATATTTTCTAAAAAAATTATCAACCGTTTGATTGTTTCAATGTACAGGCGTGTCAATATGTTACTGAGAAACAGAGGAGGTATACTGACTATTAAGTTGGAGTTTACTTCGTTAAAAAAATGTTTTGTTAATTTTTGTCATAATAAATTTACTTAAAAATTGCAATTTTTTCCCATTGTTTTTTAATTGACTAAATTTTTAAAAATTATTCCTATGTTACAAAAAAATACATGTAGAAGGTACATACTTTGAAAAACAAATACAATATTTAAAAAAAAAATTATTTACTAATACAAAACATCGGGGGTCCAAGACTTTTGACGGTGTGTGTATTTGATTACAGTAATTGTAGCAAAATAATAATTGTAAAAAAAAATATGTTTTTTTAAGGCGACTAATTTACAGCTGAAACTGTCAACAGGCTCATTGTAATTATTGCACATATTGCATAGAGTACTTTTTTATGTTGGTTCCAACAATTGGCAGATAAAAAAAGTATCAATTTGTCATGATGATGCAGGCCTGGGAACATGAAAATTTAAGTGTGTCTTAAATTTGTTGACAATGAATATTATTATGTAACAGCTTATGAATAAATATTAAATATGCCTTGGATCGTCTAACTTCCAAAGATTGAATGAAGAATCTATTGAGAAGTTCATCTTGGGGATGATCAATGGCGGGATATATTCCATCTACTTTATAACTTAAATATTTTAAGAAACTACGCTGAACTTTCTCTCAGTTTTCGATATAGGTTAGATAGTTAGAATACCATATTATGGAGGCATATTCTGAATTAGATGACAATAGTTGTATACAGCAGTTTTATTACATCAATATTATAATTATAAAGCCAAGAGATTTATAACTTTTAACTGTTGTATGAATAATATGATTTGAGAAGGATAATTTTCTATCGAAGATAATTCCAAGATTGCAGAATGTGTCGGGTCTAGCAAGGATGTGATCACCTAGTTGATAGTCATAATTTAGGGTTATCTGCTTTGTCGTGTAGAACATGACATTACATTTGGACACACGTAAAGGTAAATTATTGTTGATGCACCAATTATTTAGAGTATTAAGATTATTCTGTAGTAAGTCATTTTCGCTTGATATTTCTGAGTAAATTTTCAAATCGTCAGCGTATAGAAGACACGTAACTGATAAGGTATTGACGATATCATTAATAAATAAATTAAATAATAATTGTCCTAGAATGTACCCTTGGGGAACACCTGAGGTCGCTCGAATCTCAACAGACTTGAAACCACAGTATACAACATACCGAACCCTATTAAAAAAATAAGATGAGAGGAAATTAAGCAAGTTGTGTAAATTATGTCCGTTTGAATTTCTCTATCAATGGCATCTGAGTGAATTCTATTATACAAGATAAATTTGTAACTGTTGATCTTACTTTAAAAAACCCATGTTTAAATTCCGTTATTTGGTGTTTAGCATGAAAAAAATATATTACCGAATAGCACCATCTCGAAGAATTTTGCGAAATTATTAATTATAATTATAGGACGATAATTAGATATGTCCGATCTTTCACCCTTCTTAGAAACCGTTGTAATTTTTGATAGCCTCCACTGAGATGGAAAGGTACTAGTTTTTAAAGCTAGATTGAAAGGTATACAAAGTGGTGTATCGAATATTACAGCACAATCTCGTAATAAAAACACGAGAATTCCATCAGGCCCACTAGTCAACTTTGGTTTGATTTTCTTTAAACAACATAATATTTCATTTTCACTAAGCTGTGGTATATTCAGATGGGAGTGACTAATGTTCGAAATGTGATTAACATTTGTAAAAGTGGTTGTTGGATCGGTATAAAATTATTAAAAACATTCTAAAAATGCGTTAGAGATTTGTTCAGGATCGGAAAGAACATTGTTATTAAAAATCATGTCTTGTGGCATGTGAGAAAAAGTGTTTGCAGTTTATGAATCTCCAGAAACAGGAGCGGTCATGAGCTTCCAAATTATATACTTTTATTATTATACTTTTTATATGTTATTCTCTCATCTGTTTTAATTTCCCGTCGAAACTGTTTATATTCATCACAATATTTAATATTTTTAGTACTTTTGTATTTCTTCCATAGTTTATGTTTACGTTTGATGTTTTTTATATTAAATTTCTATCATACCAAATTGGATAGGCACGCGAAAGAGGTATGGATCTTGGAACAAGCTAAGAGAACACCGAGTCTAGCATACAATAAAAGTATTGAATTGCAGTTTCTACATCATTAATGTCATATAATGTAATCCAGTCAATTTTAATAAGTTTATGGTACAACAATGGAAAGTTAACTTTTTTAAAATTGTAGTGATTAGTTGGTTTGATTCTACTTTTATTATTTTGCACATGTTTACGAACCTCATAGAGAATGACGTTTGAGGGACGATGACTATCCTCATTTAGAAGAACATCAACAGCCCTCTCAATCCTGCAATCTTTGTTGGTTAGGATATGCTTTGATTAGACCTTACTAACGTTTATTTTTTAAGTAAACAATATTAAACAACAGAAGAACAATTTACCACGGGTTTCTTGATAACAATATAAAAAAAATCGATAATATATAAAAGTCTAACACTTTGTGTATATTATACAGTGTGTTTCCTAAGATCGATCGTTAGAGCAATGAAACTGGGTCATGGAACAGTTATACAACCATTGGGCTCAAGACCCGGTATGAGACAATCAAGACTATAGAACCCTGATTGTCTCATTGTCTCTTTTCATAGGTAAAGGGAATTTCGAGCGTATCTACCGTAAAGTGACTACTGAAACACAATAGGGAACGAATGGCCTGATAACAGAGCACTGTCCTCTAAATAATTACCTTCATACGATGATCTTATTCATCGGATATGCAGATTGAATAAAGAAACTTCCACTCATGTTTTATGTAATTGTGCACTATTAAGACGTAGACATCTCCATTTATAGAGCTGAATGAGATTGGATCTACTGCTTTCTTATATAGAGAAAGCCGGTCTATTTTAGGGAAGTCGCAGAAGCACAATGGGCCTATAGGCCTGAGTGCAGGGATTCTAGTATCGGCACGTGTACTTATGAAATTTTTCTCTTCATATTGATTTTCTTGTTATCTTTTACATTTTTAATAAATTGACCATACTGTGTAATGCTTGTGTCCCTTATACATGGTTTCTCAAAAATAATTACCCTTGCTGTTAGACTGGAAGACGTGGGTCAATTGCATGGCGTCCTCGATCACCCAAACTTAGTAGTAATTAGAAGGACTGGTGCCTTGCAAGTAGGCCACAGACAGGCCCTTTTACTTACCCTCTACCATCCCCTTAACCCACTACTACACCTGCTCCCTCGTCAAATCTCCTCGACCTTGTATTAAAAGTCAGGACGTCTATCCATGCGAGGGAGTTCACCTCTTCCCTCGAAAGCGTCCCAGTGTCTCAGCCTCCCAAACGCCTCACATTGCACCAAGTAGTGATAGGATATTTCTTCGTATTTTTCGCATCTCAGACAGGTAGTGTCTTCGTCCACATCTATCAGCGACAGATGTCTCCTAAGCTTGTAGTGGTCTGTCAAGATTCCGATCAATCTGTTCCGAGTCTTCCTGCTTATTCCAAGTAGACAGGCCAATCGCGATTTGTTCTACCCAGTCAAAAAGTTCCTAGCTTGTCTGCAGTCACTACTTACCCTCCAAAGCTCCCCTCAATGTTCGGTAAGCTTATTCATTAAGGAACCGTCGTGACTTAGCTAACATAGGCTCTGGTCTGAGAAAGGGCTTTTTCGCTCCGAGACTAACCAATCCGTCGGCCTTCTCGTTTCCTGGAATCCCACTATGTCCTATGTTTTACCTCTTTGTGCCTAAACATGTGCAGACCTCGTTCTAGGAGAGCAGATCGCTCTTAGAGCCTCTTGCCTCTTGGAGCAAATATATTCTTCTCAATTCGAAGGAGTGAGGGTGTATCCAATTTTAACCTACAAACTTCTTATTCTAGGAACATGTTAAACAGCTGCATTTCTGAAATAAAGATACAATTTACTCCTCAAAGTAATATTCTTCTAAAATCAGTACCTGTCATGGTTAATTCTTCTTTTTTTCAAAGGCAAACTACATTTAACAGAATCATTAACGATATTTTAATACCAAAATTCAAAAATCTCAAGAACCTTTTGAGACAACATGACACATATTGATATTTTTTAAATCAGAAAAATAAGGAGAATAGAAATATTTTAAAATATACAGGGTGTTCTCTTTAAATAAACAATGTGAATTGATATATTTATTAAACACAATGCTCTAAAATTTGGATTTTGCGAAAAAAAATTAGTTAATGAAATGAAGCTCTTCACTATTTTTTTATTAACTTTAAAATAAACTAAGTTAGTTCAATAAGGACATCTTCGCATGAAGTCCCTGTACATTAAATAAAGCCTTGAATGTGTTTTACTCACGTAATTTGTTTTGTACAAAAAAATTATGTTTCCCCAGTTTTAATATATGTGGTGCTGTAAATACCAGTTTAATATATATAATATATTCATTATTCATATTTCAACATTGTTGATTAAACCAAAAATAATTTAATCGTTTATTGACCTTGCCTGAATATTCATGGAATTAGTTATACAGCTCTACTAGTACGCCACTGAACAATGTTGATGTATTTTATCATCTAGTTTACACCTATCAATTTAAATGTTTACTCAATAATTATTGGAAGACAAATCGGTATTTATTAATTTCCGCCTGTAAATCCAACATTAAAATAGACATAGTTTATTTGTACATTTCATATATATTTTCAAAATTACATGACCTTATCCGTATACAGAGTGCTCGTAATAAAGTGAAAAAAATTTAACTGTCGGTTCCTTGTCGAAAATTAAGCTGGGGTTCTTCCATTTATTTTATATATAAAATAAAATAAATGGTTATATATATAAACTTTTTCAAAATAAGCATGTGCCAAAAGTTTTGTCTCAAACAGAAAAAAAACCAAATTTAACACATTTAACGAAATTTTTTCATCCACTTTGCTTGTTTACAAATGGCTGAAATTAACACCCCCCGCCCCTTAAATTTCTCGAAATATCTTTCTACCTGCTAATATTTTCCAATAAAAATAAATCCACTTAATTTCCTGATTATTTATAAACTTTTTTTATCTCCCGAATAAATTTTGTAGTCCGTTCTTGAGAAAAAAAATTAAGACGGTTACCAAAATTGTTTCCGTATCCAGATATCCTTAGGAAAATTGTACAAGATAACTAATAGGTATTTGTTGTAAGATATCTATAGGATGTCTATATTTGGGGAAAATATTTAATATTCGATCGGGATACTTTAACCATTATAGAAATTAAAAGAATTTCTATTTTAGGAGATCCACAGGATCATAGGAATATCCGTAATCAATCACTGTAGACGTTCATAGGATTTCCATAATTTGGATTGCTACGGGATATTAATTTTGGGTCAGGTTAACCATGACATGATCCATAGGTATATTTATAGGATAATTCAAGATCAATACTACCCAGACCATAATGGGATATGCGTAGGATATATTATGTTGTATGGAATTTATCTACTGAATATATAGAACCAATCGTATAGTACATTGTCGTAACAGTCACTACATTGATTGGGTACTGATTATTTTAAACATATTCTAATGTGCATAACAGTATTGACAAGCAGTTAACTACATCGATCTTGACCACAACATCAATCTGCTTTGATAAAAATTAGTGTATATAATACCACAAGTGATATAATTTTGTTGGCAAAATTTACTGAAATTTTTGTCTACGTTACAAAGTAGGGGCATGTTTTTAAATCATGCCCTATTTCCAGTTTGGATTGAAAGTGAGAAAGATTCTATCAGTCTTTATGGTAGATCGCTCTTTTCCGATAAGTTTTTTTCAATAGACGAACTGGACAAAAACTATATTTCAGAATTCTAAATCAGCCGTTTGCTCTCCGCGAATTTTGAGATCTTCTTTGTCTAGTTTTTGAACACATGAAATTATATTTCATTCTTTCAGTAGGGCCCAAACTTATGAACTAGTGCCGGTTTTCATATCTGAAGTTGTAGAAAGAAGGTCCTACTTTTTTTATACAAAATTCTATGAATTGATTCCAAATTGATAACTATTTTAACATATTACGGAGAGTAACAATATTAAGCTTGCCTCGAATTTCTTCCAACGAGTTTTCGTCAAATTGCACATCTTTACACACTGATCTGGCCAGAATCGGCTTCAGAACGGTATGTTCACACTGTAGCAGAATTTCTGGATGCCGATGGCTGAACGTGAATTCTCTCATGGAAGAGCATAGAAAGAAGCGTTTTAGTTTAAAGAGTTCAGTGTTCTGTAAAGTCAATTTCGTTTATACAGGGTGTTCCAAAATTAATTCCCCAGCCGCCGGGGTTAGACTCTATGACCAAAAATAAGTTGAAAATCACCTATGTCAAAATTTCGAAAAGTTACTCCTTACGAAATTATGGCCGTCTTAATAATCGCAATGAATGCATTTTTGCAAATAAATTTTTGAAATAGGTATCCAGGTAAAGATAGTTTATTAATTTAAATCAAGTGACATCTACACATAATAAAATTAAAATACTTAAATTTACAAAGGCAAATGTTCGAAATGTTCGCCATTCTGTTCTATGAATGCATGCAATCAGCGAAGAAAATTGTTTTCAACACGACCTATTGTTTTGTTTGTAATTTGAGTTATTGCTCCATAAATCCGAACAATAACGTCATCTCCATTATTCGGTAGGACTTTGTATACCGTATTTTTTCAAGTAACCCCAAAGCCAAAAGTCTATTGGGTTGAGATCCTGGGACCTAGGTGGCCAAGAAGTCCTCCGCGACCGATCCATTTATTGGGAAATCGCTGATTTAATATCTGTCGAACATTTGGAGAATAATGAGCAGGTGCTCCATCATGTTGATACACAATACTGTGACGTTGCAACAAAGCAATATCTTCCAAAAGTAGGTAATATGTTTTCGCAAAAATTTGCATAATTCACTTCGTTTAATATCTTAGGCAGAAAATGTGGTCCTATTATGTCATTGCCCAACAGACCAATCCACACATTTACACTCCAGCGCACTTGCTTATGTGATTCTTTAATTTGATGTGGATTTTCGTAATTCCAGATATGCAAGTTGTGCTGGTTAAACACCCCTTGCTGATTAAAATGGGACTCATCACTCCACAATACTTGCTTAAAAATGTCTTCATTTGTATCTTAGCAATTTAAAAACCATCTGAAGAATTGTAAGCGCAACTCACTATCCCCAGGATGCAATTTTTGAACCGGCTGTAAGTGATAAGGATACAGATTTTCTCTTTGCATAAATCAGTGAATAGTACTATGTCGATGGTGACGATTGGCTATCAACATCCTGGTACTTACAGACGGATCTTCTTCAATGTCGTGGAGTAATTGCTCTTCCTGATGCCATATTAGCTGTCTAGGACGACCAGCATGAATCATATTAAGAGCCAAACATTCAATTTCAAGTAGACGAACTTCAACAGCACTGGGTGTCGCCTAGTAGGAAAACGGTGGCGGTATAGACGCTTTGTGGCACGAGCATTATTATTACAAACTCCAAGTAGTTTAATCATATCTAAATATTCTTGATTGCTGTACCTTCTGGGCATTACGAGTATAATAAGTATGAAGTCTTACTTGTTTACCGTTGTACGTCAGTTTAAATTTGAAATATTTTATTGACATTGACACACAAAATGCCGTATTCTGTCTTCGTCAAGGGTGACTTGATTATAAACTATCTTTACCTGGATACCTATTTCAAAAATTGATTTGCAAAAATACCTTCATTGCGATCTTTAAGATGGCCATAATTTCGGAAGGAGGAACTTTTCGAAATTTTGACATAAGTGATTTTCCACTTATTTTAGGTCATAGAGTCTAACCCAGGCGCCTGGGGAATTAATTTTGGGACACCCTGAATGTAGACTAATTAATATGCATTCCATTGGAAATATTCTAATGGAATGCTCCTAGAGGATTCCGAAACGGCTATACACGTGCCGTTCGGTGCCGGCCGGTCAAGTATGGTTTACACGTTTAAATCAATTTATTTTATTCCTTCGGCAATTTTCGTTTCCATCTGAGCCGATTCCGGCAGGATCAGTGTGGTCCAATCTTTACAGACAGAAATATTTTGGCCTATCGTAATTTCTGGCTTCTGAGGAATATCTGGACACCAGAAAATCCCTCTATATTACGTATATCATAATAAAAAATACAATTAAATAGATTTCCTTAGCATTTACCTGAAAGTTAAAGAAAAAATATTCGAGTCTAGACAATAAAGTTTTTCCAGCTTTTTAAAATAATACAATAATAGTTTATTACAAATTTTTTAGAAAACATGCGCACAAAAAATTAGATAAAATATATATCAAAACAATAGACAAACTGAGACTCGCAAAACCTAGGCTGCCCGTGTGGAGAAACGGAAAATTAATTACATATTTCATTAATTTCTGTTTAGCCAAACAGTTTTTCGTCTTGGCTAAGTGCCAAGTTTGATTCCCAATCTAGTTGGGTTAGTATTCTTTGACTTTATATGTGAAGCCTCTTTAAATAGGGTATTGTATTATCTATGGTATTTCAGTATTTATTTTTTAATTACATTTTATACTGTAAAACAACCAAATCCGATAATTTTTAAGGGTTTTTACAATAATCTTTTCTCAAACTGTACAAGTTCGTGTACAGGGTGACCATATTAATGGTAATGGTAATGGTAATGGTGGGGGAGGCTGACGCCTGGCAAGTAGGCCACAGACGGGCCCTTTTTACCAACCCCCAGCTGTCCCCTCAGCCATATGCTTCTCTTGCTCCCTCATCGAATCTTTCCGACCTTCTGATGAAAGGCAGGATGTCACTCATTGCGAGGGAGCTCATTTCCTCCCTTAGAAGCGCCTCAGAACCGAAGATACTGTGTCTCAGGCGCCCAAACGCTTCACATTGTCCCGGGAAGTGGTAAGATGTCTCTTCATCACTCCTGCATTTTGGACATGTAGGGTCTTCCTCAATGCCTATCAATGATAGATGCCTCCTAAGTCTGCAGTGGCCTGTCAGAACACCGATTAAGAGATTCAGAGTTTTCCGACTCCGTCCCAGCAACCAGGCCGATCTCGATTTATTCGGCCCCGTCACAAAATCTCAGGTCTGCCTCCCTGTTGGTGCTCCAGTGCGTCCTCAGTGTCTCGTGGGCCCACTCATTGAGGGCCGTTGTGACCTGCCTTCTTGAAATACATAACATAGGCTCAAGCCCGTGACAGGGTTCCTTGGCTCCGAGTCTAGCCAATTCATCGGCCTTCTCATTGCCTGGAACTCCCATATGTCCCGGGACTCATACCAGTCTCACTTGTTTATGCCTAGCCAGCTCGTCTAGGGTATACCCACACTCCTGGACAAGAGCTGATCTCGTCCTGGGGGAGCACACCGCTTTTAGAGCAGCCTGGCTGTCGGAGCAGATGTATATTATCTTTTCCGCCCCATTCCTAACCTCAGCCCTATCTGCCACCGCTAGGATGGCGTAAACCTTTGCCTGGAAGACCGTGGTGTACGAGCCTAGAGCAAAACTCTCCTGTACTTCTTTGCCTTCCAGATATATTCCCGCCCCGGAAGACGGTCTAGTGGCCACCCGAGATCCGTCTGTGTAACACACCAGAGAGTCCGGGCGGAAGTCAATTCTTCCTTCACTCCACTCCTCCCTACTGGGAAGAGTGAGAGTGTAATTCCTTTCCAACCTTAGCTGATCTTTCGCTTCTCTCACTTTCAGGACAGAGAGAGGGATTTCCCTCTCCGTCAGTCCAGCAATTGCTGCGTGACCTTCAGCTCTGTCTGAACACTACCAGCTCCCAGAATCCCGCATTCTCAGATAGGCCGCCATAGCCAGTGATCCCTAGGCAGGCTAGTCTCTGGACTTTTGCCAGCTTTCGGGACGTAATCGCTCTGTCCACGCTCGGCCACCAGACCACGGATCCATACTGGAGCCTCGGCCTGATGACCGCCGTGTACAGCCAGTGTAGGATCCGTGGGTTGAGGCCCCAGTTCCTACCTACCGCTCGGCGCAATTGCCAGAAGGTCGCAGTCGACTTTTTTGATGACGTTGTCAATATGCGGCCCCCATGACACTATCTAGGGTCACTCCCAGGTACTTAACCTCCTGCACAAGCGCGAGAGGTTTACCGTACATGGTTGGTGCCCTAAAATCCTCTATTTTTCTTCTCTTGGTGAATAGGATCATCTCACTCTTAGATGGATTGACTGAGAGACCTGTTTCGCCGCACCATCTTTCTATTATTCTACAAGGTACCTGCGTTCTGTTGCAAACGACATTTAAGAAGCGGCCGGTCACTAGGACCAGCCCGTCGTCCGCATACTCCTGCGCATAAAATCCTTCCGAAGTTAGGCGCTCCAAGAGACCATCCATTATTAGACACCATAGATGGGGTGATAGGCAGCTGCCTTGTGGCCAGCCGCTCCTCACCCCGACGTCCAATTGGCAGTCTTCCAAAGCAGCACTAACTCGTCTTTCTTCCAGCGCAGATTTCACCCATCTGACCAGTACTGGAGCAGTACCTCTAGTCCGAAGGGGCATTGCAGATAGTAGTAGTCCTTGCTTTATCAAAGGCTCCCTCTATATCAAAAAATACTGCTAGGGTGACCTCCTTATGCAGGAGGGCCCTTTCTACCTTATGCACGACGCGACGGCATGAAAGGCTGTCTCCGTGGACCTCCCTCGCCTATATGCGTGCTGATTCTTATGGAATGGGTACCTGGCTAGGTGACCATATTAAGGTCCTCACTCAATTTCAGTACTATACTAAAAGTGTCAACCTTGTATAATAATGTGATATTTCACTGATTAAGTGCGTATCACATACATGTTTTTCATTTCCGGTTTAAACCAAAAAAATACTCAACTTATTTATTTTAAGTGATACCCCCTATATATTTAGTTCAGTTTAAAGAATTTTTTTCTGGATGCCGCTATATTTAACATGTTTTCATTATCTTTCAAATTTAATAAGATATTGGAGTGTAAATTTAAAATAATACAAATAAATCTTTAAAAAAACAAAGTCATCTATGAAAACAAATAAAAGCATTTCAGTAATTCGTTTAGTTTAAAAACTAAAGTAATTCTGTATATTTTATTTACCACATATTCGAGGACACTACTTTTGCTGTAAATAGAGGCGAAGGCGTTTGATCAAATTTTCTCTGCTTTAATTCTAATTTGCTGAATTTCTAATTTAATGTCATCAATATTTTTTGGCCTATTTTCATAAACTTCGTTTTTTAAGTGGCTCCATAGAGAGTAATCTAACGGGTTGTCACCGGCACTGGCCACGTCGATGGGAATAGTTGTATGTCTACGGTTTTTATTATTTATTATTATTTGGACAACTAAATTTTGGAACATCTTTAATACTTCCAGTTACACTATATGTTTTGAGATTTTTCGAAAACAGTTCAATGCTTAATAGGGATCCGGTTAGAGTATTCTTTATTAAATACCTGACATACATCCGTTCAAATAATCTAATATCGTTTAAATTTCAATTCTTTCTCTTTCGTTCAAAATTTATCATTTTGACTTAGTCCACGACAGCTGAACCTTCTGGATCGAGCTTGTCGAATAATAAAGAATACAAAGTACAGAAAAAGCAAATTAACGGCAGGATCCATCAGTCAGGACCAGAGATGTTTTGCCGAGGCGTCTATGCCGTTTGCATTTACGGATGACGTGAGGACCACTTCCTTCGAGCCTTTGTCCAGGTCTACAGTGATGAATATAGGTAACGAGTAATAGTCCTCAAGTCATCTTCAAAGCCAAAAATATTGGCATAACAATTTAAATTAATTTAATAATATGCATAATATACAGGGTCTCCCAACCAAAAGTAGGCACCCTGAATAACTTTGGAGATAAATTTTTTTAAAAAATTGGTGAAACATGTCGACCTTGTTTCCAAAAGGGGACATATTTTAATATAATACTTGTATACCTATCATCATCCCTCTACCGTACACGGCCACCCTTCAAAAAATTCAAGTGGCAAGGGGGGTCGAGTGATACACCTTTTGAAAGGTCTTTCAATTTCCTACATAACTGTGTACTTTTTTTTAACTTTTATCGATTCGTTCTTAAGGAAAATAATTTTATTTTAGATGATTACACACAATCGAAATCGTTTAAAAAATCTAAAATACACGGCACTGGGTATTGGAATTTATAAATAAGTACATTTTTTAGTGCTCTCAAATCAATACGAATTTTTTCGACAAAGGACACTTTCCTTGTCCGTTTAGTTTTAGAATAATAAAAGACTCATAAGTATTTGATAGTCCTTGAACATTAATTTGTTCACAACCAATTTTAAATCGAAATACATTTTACGATAGTGAGTTCTCAAAATGGTTCATACCCTTCAGAAGAGAATAGAAATTGTCAGCATTTATTTTAAAAACGATAATTGTGCTAGAGCTACGGAGCGCATATTCAATAGAAATCACCCAGATAGAAGGATTGGTTCTCAGTATGTTTTACAATTATTGACAAAATATATGGAAACAGGTTCTGTAGGAAACAAAAAGCATGAACCTCAGCGACCGATTAGGAATGAAGCAGTCGAAGTGGCAGTTCTGGGTCATTTGCAGATGGATAATACTCAATCGATGAGGAAAGTAGTTGAGGCTTCCGGTGTATCACGAAGCAGTGTTCATCGAATTGTTAAGGTCCACACATTTCATCCATATAACTTTAAATTTGTACACGAATTAAATGAAGATGATCCCGATCGTCCGTCGGCTTGAATTCTGTGGGATTTTTAGTGAACAATTAAACGGTAATGCCAATCTACTGTACAAAACGTGTTTTTCTGATGAATCGACATATCAGTTAAATGGGGAGGTAAACAGGCACAAATTTAGGTATTGGAGTGAAACCAATCCACATTTGTTCATGGAAACTTATACCCAAAGGCCTCAGAAGTTAAATGTTTGGGCTGGCATCATAGGGGATCACATTGTCGGGCCGTTTTTTATTCCTGACAATTTAAATGGCGAAAGGTACCTCGATCTGTTAAAAAATAACATCGACTCAATGACTACCCAAATCCTCGAAGAATACGATCATCTTTTAGAGGGCGAACTATTTTTTTCAACAGGATGGGGCAACCCCACATTTTGCTTTAGCAGTCCGTCAATTTTTTGATAATCGGTTTCCTGAGAGATGGATTGGAAGAAGAGGTCCTGTGGAGTGGCCCGCTAGGTCACCCGATTTAACTTCCTTAGATTTCTTTCTGTGGGGACATTTGAAATCGAAGGTATTTGCAACAAAACCCGCATCTCTGGAAGAGTTACGTGAGAGAATTGTTCGAGAATACCGTTTATTGACACCAGATGTGTTTAGAAATGTTCGTACAGAATTTCAAGACAGATTATACTACTGTATGAAAGTCGGTGGGGGTCATCTTGAACAATACATACGATAATTTAAACTGCTTCTTTTATTTTCATTTCCCGAACCTAAAATAATGAAACAATTATTACTCAGGAACGAATCGATAAAAGTTTAAAAAATACACAATTATGTAGTGAATTGAAAGTCCTTTCAAAAGATGTATCACTCGACCCCCTTTGCCATTTGAAATTTTTGAGGGGGTGGCCATGTAGGGTAGAGGGATTCATCATCCCAGGTATACAAGTATTACATTAAAATATATCCCCCTTGGAAACAAGGTCGACGTGTTTCACCAATTTTTCAAAAGTTTTATCTCCAAAGTTATTCAGGGTGCCTACTTTTGGTTGGGACACCCTGTATATACTTCATACCTTCCATTACTGGGGCCTAGATACATTGTGTGCTCTTGAAATTTTCTAGAAATATCGCATTGAAATTAAAAGGTAAAAGGCAAATCGTAACTTGGAGCTGAGAGATACTTTATTTCTTGAATCCAAATTTATTTTTCTAAACTGCGGCTGGCGAAATTAATTTTAAATAAAACGAGTCACTGGATGACACCTCAACATTCGTTAAGTGGCAGGATTTTGTCAGACTAATATTTATTATGCCTTTTAAATAAGTTCTGTGGATTACAAAAGTACAAAAGTTTAGTCTCACCAAACTTTACCCTTTTCAACAAAGAAATGGTCATTGCTTGCGATGTTTCCCTCATAAGGTGCCCTTTATATAGAACTTATGTAAATAAATAATTATTTTTCATCTGAGGAGCATACTAAATAGTGCCGTTGGAAGGAAAGTGGAATGTATTTTTGAAATACCATAGAAAAATCACACTTATGCCTGAATTGCCTTGAATCAGTAAATAATAAAAACTCTGTTAGTTAAAAGAATTAAATGAATATCTACTTTTCAATAAATTGTTTAATATAATTTATTGTAACTCCATAAACTAGATTGAAGAAAATTGCATTGACAAACATCAGAGAATATTGACATTTATTTGTAGAAATTCCTTTGCGACATAGTGGTATAATTCTTAAATGATGATCCTTTGATATCAGCAACGAGTATAAAGCGGAATATGCTTGGTATTTTATCTTTGACAAAAGCTAATATAATAAAATAAGGATGCAAAACATGGTTGTTTCAAAGTCAAACGTAAAGTTAATTACGAATTTAATATTACTTAATTGAATACAGTACACCTTTAATATTTACAAAACGTATTTTTTTATTTAATTTATAATCTGTTTATGGTAAATATGTTGATTCCTTCTTTGAAGTATGTTTTTTACAATTTAATCACAGTAATAAAGTAAAATTAAAAAAGAAACAAATACGGGAGCTTAACATTTATTATCACCGTTTGATAAATACAAAATTTAGTGAATGTTTTTGCATTATAAACAGGGTGTACCAAAACTAATGCTTGAAGCTATTAAAATTTCAGTGTGGTTTACATTAGGCACTTAACGAACACATAATATTTTTTAATTTTTCTCCTCCGTTTTTGAGATATTCGCAGATAATGTGAAGGCTCGATACATTTGAATCATACAATGGGTAGTTTACGTATTAACATTTTAAATTGAAATAAAATTCACTTTATCACGGTGTATAAATGTCCAATTTTCTGTGTGGAAATATTTCAGTAGTTGTTTACAGTACAACATAATGTGTGCATAATTATCGCAGACCAGAGACTACTAACTAATTTTAGGAAGCAAGCACCCATACTTAATTAATGCAACATTTTCCAAATAGAAATTATTAAAACAGACTTGATAATTTCTAGTGTTTATTAAGACTATATTAGAATACACAGGGTCGCTGATATGTATGGAAACGGTCGATTATCTCCTAAAGTAAGATAGCTATATTTTAGTCCATTAAGTTTATAGTCCATCAAGTTACCTTTGAAAGTGTCTAGCTCCATAACAACGCCGCGTCGTTCTTTTGTCTAACAGTGATTATCTTGATAACACATATCAAAAACATATTTAGTGTGAATAATTTTCGCGCAAAAATGGCACATTTAAGTGACATCGAGCTTATTGAAGTTTTAATGATCATAGGATGTGGTGACAGAAGACGAAGTTGTGAGGAAGTAGTGGATAATTTTCATGAATTGCATCCCGATCGGGAACGTATTCCTACATCAACCATTTCAAAAACAGCAGCGTCTTCATAAAATTGGAGGTGTTACAGATCGAAGAAAAAGTGGAAGACCAGTAAGCGTTACAAATGAAGAAAATTTTTTGAATGTAATGTTAGATATGGTGGAAAATCTAATAAATTCGACACAACAGTGGGCTTTAAATCATAACATGAGTCGATATTCCATTCAAAAAATTTGCAAACAGGAAAAATTCCTTCCATATAAAATTCATTTGTTACAAGAATTGAGTGAAGACGATTATGATCGTAGAATCGAGTTCTGCGAAGTTATTATGGATAAATTAAACGAAAATGTCAACTTTGTCACCAAGATATTGTTTTCTGACGAATCAACATTTTGTTTACACGGGCACGTTAACCGACACAACTGTAGGTACTGGTCAGACCAAAATCCACATTGGATGGAGGAAGTTCACACCCAACGACCACAGAAAGTAAATGTTTGGTGTGGCATTATTGGTGGACACGTCATAGGACCCTATCTTATAAACGGAAACTTGACCTCTGAACGATATTTATTACTTTTGCAAGAGCATATTATTCCAGAGCTTAGACGATTATTCCCTAGCAATAACAACCCCCATTTACCGGCAGAAAAAATATGGTTTCAACAAGATGGGGCTCCTCCACATTTTGGACGTGTGGTACGGGCATATCTAGATGAAACTTTTCCTGACAAATGGATTGGACGCAGGGGGGCAATTGAATGGCCAGCTAGGTCTCTCGATATGACACCGCTTGACTTTTCTGTGAGGTCACATAAAAAATATAGTCTACAAAAATATGCTGCAAAATATCGAAGAGTTGCAAGAAAGGATAAGGCATGAAATTTCCACTATTCCTCCCAACACCCTTTTAAATTCACTACAAAATTTTGTTCAGCGAATTCATTACTGTCAGGAAGTAAATGGTGAACACCTTGAGCATCTTATGAAATAGAATTCCAAAGAAAATATTTGTTTTCTATCTTGGGAACGTATTCCTACATCAACCGTTTCAAGAACATGGCAGCTTTTTCATAAAACTGGAGGTGTTACAGATCGAAGAAAAAGTGGAAGACCAGTAAGCGTTACAAATGAAGAAAATTCATTGAATGTCATGTTAGATGTGGTGGAAAATCTAATAAATTCGACACAACAGAAGGCTTTAAATCATAACATGAGTCGATATTCCATTCAAAAAATTTGCAAACGGGAAAAATTCCATCCATATAAAATTCATTTGTTACAAGAATTAAGTAAATAGGATTATGATCGTAGAATCGAGTTATTATGGATAAATTAAACGAAAATGTCAACTTTGTCACCCACATATTGTTTTCTGACGAATCAACATTTTGTTTACACGGGCACGTAAACCGACACAACTGTAGGTACTGGTCAGACCAAAATCCACATTGAATAGAGGAAGTTCACACCCAACGACCACAGAAAATAAATGTTTGGTGTGGCATTATTGGTGGACACGTCATAGGACCCTATCTTATAAACGGAAATTTTACCTCTGAATGATATTTATTACTTTTGCAAAAGCATATTATTCCAGAGCTTAGACGATTATTCCCGAACAATAACAATCCCCATTTACCGACAGAACAAATATGGTTTCAACAAGATGGGGCTCCTTCACATTTTAGACGTGTGGTACGGGCATATCTAGATGAAACTTTTCCTGACAAATGGATTGGACGCAGGGGGCAATTGAATGGCCAGCTAGGTCTCTCGATATGACCCCGCTTGACTTTTCTGTGGGGTCACATAAAAAATATAGTCTACAAAAAATATGCTGCAAAATATCGAAGAGTTGCAAGAAAGGATAAGGCATGAAATTTCCACTATTCCTCCCAACACCCTTTTAAAATCACTACAAAATTTTGTTGAGCGAATTCATTACTGTCAGGAAGTAAATGGTGAACACCTTGAGCATCTTATGAAATAGAATTCCAAAGAAAATATTTGCTTTCTATCTTGGGAACGTATTCCTACATCAACCGTTTCAAAAACATGGCAGCTTTTTCATAAAACTGGAGGTGTTACAGATCGAAGAAAAAGTGGAAGACCAGTAAGCGTTACAAATGAAGAAAATTCATTGAATGTCATGTTAGATGTGGTGGAAAATCTAATACATTCGACACAACAGAAGGCTTTAAATCATAACATGAGTCGATATTCCATTCAAAAAATTTGCAAACGGGAAAAATTCCATCCATATAAAATTCATTTGTTACAAGAATTAAGTAAAGACGATTATGATCGTAGAATCGAGTTATTATGGATAAATTAAACGAAAATGTCAACTTTGTCACCCACATATTGTTTTCTGACGAATCAACATTTTGTTTACACGGGCACGTAAACCGACACAACTGTAGGTACTGGTCAGACCAAAATCCACATTGAATGGAGGAAGTTCACACCCAACGACCACAGAAAATAAATGTTTGGTGTGGCATTATTGGTGGACACGTCATAGGACCCTATCTTATAAACGGAAATTTTACCTCTGAATGATATTTATTACTTTTGCAAGAGCATATTATTCCAGAGCTTAGACGATTATTCCCGAACAATAACAATCCCCATTTACCGGCAGAACAAATATGGTTTCAACAAGATGGGGCTCCTCCACATTTTGGACGTGTGGTACGGGCATATCTAGATGAAACTTTTCCTGACAAATGGATTGTACGCAGGGGGCAATTGAATGGCCAGCTAGGACTCTCGATATGATCCCGTTTGACTTTTCTGTGGGATCACATAAAAAATGTAGTCTACAAAAATAGGCTGCAAGAAAGGATAAGGCATGAAATTTCCACTATTCCTCCGAACGCCCTTTTAGATTCACTACAAAATTTTGTTCAGCGAATTCATTACTGTCAGGAAGTAAATGGTGAACACCTTGAGCGTCTTATGAAATAGAATTACAAAGAAAATATTTGTTTTCTATCTTTTTTTTCTGGCGTAACTATTGTTTTCATAAAATTTAAAATTTCCAGGACATTCATTAAAAAATACATTTTTTCGTTTCATGCATTTTTGTCAACCCTGAACCATTATACTTTTTTATTTTCTGTAAAAACTAATAATAAAATTAAATCATATCCATATCCTCTACCTTGTGTTATTTTCAAAATAAATATCCATCATTTGGGGCCCGTTTTCTTTAATAAATTTGAGAGTAGTAAAGAGTTATTTTCAAAATTTGATATCTCGAAAACTGTTAAGTTTGGGTCTTTATTGTAATGGATTTTAAAAAACCCTAAAACTTTTGTGTCATCATTTTTCGATAGCTATCTTTAGGAGATAATCTACCGTTTCCATACATATCAGCGACCCCGTATGAATTAATTTAGAAAATCCGGCAAGTGCTATTATGCCAGTCATCGAGATAAACGCCCTTTCACATAAAACTCTAAAACAAAATATCGTTCTGAGTAGTTTCTAGGTATTTGTGTAAGGTACTCTGCGGTAAAGGTTACAAATTCTCGTAAACATATTTGCAATGGAAAGCCTGTTTGTAGTTTTACGACCGCTTCCTATGCTGTAGTGCTAGCTTCCACACGACTTCAGCTGAAAAGTTGTGGGATTATCGCCGTGCCCTAGGGAAAATTAATGAATATTTAACAATAACCCCTATTTTAAGTTATTCGTATGTAGGGAAGGCGAAATAAGTAATAAGTTAGACAGTTAAATATTAGAATGTAATGGACATGTTTAATAAATATGGTGGATTATGACATTAAATATGCTCAGAACATTACAATACTTGAAATGAGAGTCTAATAAATGAAACTTACAAACAAAATATAATTAACTGATAAGAAAAAATGCACGTTAAGACAAATAAAAAAAAACCCTAAACACAAATGAGGAGATAAAAGTAATGAATACTTAAAAATTTTATCATCAGATATTCTCTGAATATTCGATTGGAGTGTAAAAATAGTTGAACAGAAGGTAATGTTTGAGGCAATTTTTTTTTGAGGGAGCTATAATGATTATTATTGTTTCAATAATATACCAATTGTAAACCAAGAACAGATATATTTTGAGTTTCATTAGCGCAAGTCTTTAAGTCAATATAAGTTTGATTCCTTCGAAGTATTTGTACTAAATATACTCTTAATAGTACACTTCTTTCGAGTACTATTAACTGTGAGAGTAAGTATAAGGACACCTTGAAGTAACTTCTTATTTAAACGTTTTTCTTGACATAAGAATACTACTCTTGGAATAAAACTACAAACAACTTTGCTGAAAGAATTATACATACTATTAATCCAATAACTGTTATCCTTGATTGAATACTTGGTAATCTCAATGTGAAGTATTCTAATATTGGAACAAGTGAATCGTGCAGTTTTGGGAGGTAGAAAGCTACGCCTTTGCCAAACAAAGACGACTTATCTTACCTCCTACGCGTCGAATTGTGTGTGCTGTACTTTGTTCATAGATGTTGATTATTATGAAATAATTTATATTTATAAAGATAAACTTGAAAAAGAAGTATATGAACATTATGAACTGTGAAATGGAAGTTAATGAGTCTACGATAGCAAGTTGGGAATTGGAGTCCTTAATTTCAATATTAGAAGGTAAGTTTAATAACTTTGTAGGTGAAAAGGTATTCATCTGAAGTTTAATGGTTGTGTATAGATTTCCCAAGTTATTTTCCTTTTTGATAATTTTTGCTTGATCTGTAGTCAAGCTCTGCATTTTTATTGTAGTGGCGTTTTATTATACAATACATATACAGAGTGACTGGCAAGTCGGCTTATTCCTTTGAGGGTGGGTTAGTAGAACTCATTTGCAATTGATTTAGAGATCTAATAGTTTTTGAGGTATTTTATTTTTAAAATAAAAAATAACAAAACTTTCTTTAATATTTCATACATTCTACTGATTCTGCGATTGGCTCCTTGTGAAACATTATTAAATATTTTAAATAAACAAAGAAAATTTGCTTTTAAATATTTCAAAATTATATTTTCACTCTACACGTGTTTCGGCTTTTTAGGCCCTTTCCAAGAGTACAGTTGAGAGAGTACCTCTCATCCATTAAATATTACATATTGAGTCCTATTATGTAGGTACGACTTGAAAAATGTAATTAAATGATCAGATAAACCAAAACTACTCAGTTTATGAAATAGTATATTGTGTTCAAGTCTGTCAAATGCCTTAGAGAAATCGGTGTAGATTACATCTGTTTGTGTCCGATTGTGAATTGCTTCAGCTATAAACTGAGTAACACAAACCAGGTTTGTCACTGTGGAGCGTCCTTTTACAAAACCATGTTAAAATACCAATATTTTGTTGGAAACATGGAAATAAATATAATCATAATCACGATTCTAAAGCTTTACAGAAATTACATATAATGGAAATTGGTCGAAAATTACTAACTTCAGATTTATCACCTTTTTTTGTATATGGGACAGACTCTCGACTGTTTCCACAAGTCAGGCAACTCACAATTGTTGTAATTACTGTTTATTTTATATACCAAGACGATTTTATTCTCTTGGCAATTGTTATAATGTACTGTTTATTTCATATACCAAGAGTGTGGGTTTCTCTTGACTAATGTTATGATTTATTATTTTATTTATAAACCAAGAAGATAAGTTTCTCCGGGGCAATGTTATAATTTATTATTTTTTTAGATACTGTTATGATTTATTATTTTGTTCAAAAACCTGGAAGATGAGGTTATCTAGGATAATGTTAAAATTTATTATTTGTTTTATATACTGATGATCATAATTTTTATTTGTTCTAGATCCCGATTGTCATAATTTACTATTTGTAAATTGATAAGCAAATATATCATTTTTTGACAAATACCTTCGTAGAGGAGTTACAGCTCTTTGAAAGTGAGCCCCTCAATTTACTCCTTTTGTATTATACTCACAATTTCTCAAAACAGTATTGAAGTATTTTTATTCAATTTTATAAAATAATATTACAATAAAATTATACTAATACAGATATAGAGCTCTTTAAATTTACAGCAAGCAACCAAAATAAAGTTTTTTACAATTCGGGGTATTTTAGAAAATGTGCAGATTATATTTATCTTCAAAATACTGTAACCCCTTACGAATTATCTACAAAAAAAATCCGTACAATAAGCTCCAAAATTTTGTGGATTTTTTTGGATACACCCTGTAAACCACCACGTCCCTTGATTATTTGCTCATAATTTCTTTGCATTATAATTTTTAGGTGTACACTTTGCCTTATATGAATTTTCTTATTTTCAAATATAAATCCATTAAGCAAATTAAAATGTTGTATTGGTCGACACCTACTTACAGAAAGTATGAGCCAAACGTCAATATAAAATAATAAATTACAGCTCGAATAAATATAATAATAATTATATTAACATAACAATGACATGACTATTCAATAAAATTAATCATATTTTGTTTTTTCTCTGTATTGGCTTTTATGTTAAAATGAATGTGCCAAATGGATTCATTCGTGAAAGATTGTTTGGCACAGTCTTCAGTACAATTAGCATGACCCATATATGTATGTATAATTTGCGTTGATGATTTATATTACAAGGTTATTAAAACGGATATATTGATAATGATAACACACTAACTCGTTGGAATGGTACTAAAAACTTGTAAAATTAACTGCACGTAGACGTTGACGATTGAAATACTTTTATTTGACAATCATATATGATATATCAAACTTCTCATTCACATTCTAGAGGTTCGAATAATAAATTATTTATGGTATCTATAGTGTAGTGCTTTCATATACCTAACAAGTGCATTTCCTCCTACAAAAAATAAAGGTGGAACGTATTGAAATCTATGCAACAAGTGATATAGATTATATTATATATATATATATATATATATATATATATATATATATATATATATATATATATATATATATATATATATATATATATATATATATATATATATATATATATATATATATATATATGTTAAATTCGTTTTCCGGGTATACTCCCGCGTAGGTGATAGGCCCCGAGAGGGACCGTGGTTGTCTGAACGACGTTTCGGCAGAATCTCATCTGCCATCTTCAGGTTCTAACACTACTACTTACCTGGAGAAGACGACAAAAGCCAAAATCAAAGCCAGTCCAATCGACAAAGAGACACAGAACCAGATCATCCCGCGAGAGAAGTCTTCAAGATGTCCCAAATTTTATGGTCTACCAAAGATTCACAAAGAAGGAGCTCCTCTAAGACCAATTGTTAGCTCAATAGGGTCACCCACACAGCAGTTAGCAAGACACTTAGCCAGACAACTACAACCATTTGCCGAGGAAGTTAAATCCTACGTGAAAAATGCAGACCATTTCATTGAGTTATTAAGAAATCAGACCGTCCAAGCGGAACATCTTCTAGTGAGCTTCGATGTCATATCCTTGTTCACCAACGTACCCGTAGAGGAGTCACTCGACATTATCAAGCGAAAATATCATCCAGCAGATCATATTCTTAGGCTAACTCAACATTGCCTAAATAATACCTATTTTACATACAATGAGCAACGCTACAGACAAACCGAAGGAGCCCCGATGGGCTCCCCCTATCTCCAGTTATTGCCAATCTCTTTATGGAGGATTTAGAAACTCGAGCACTACAATCTGCACCATTAAAACCAAGCCTATGGCTAAGGTACGTCGACGACACATTTGTGATTTGGACTCATGGAAGAGAGAATCTCACTAACTTCTTAGAACATCTGAATAGTATTCACGACAAAATTAAGTTCACCATGGAGGTAGAGACTGACAGTCAGCTACCATTTCTCGACGTACTGGTCAAGAAGAAGCAGGACGGAAGTCTAGGCCACACAGTTTATAGAAAAGCCACTCACACTGACAGATACCTAAATGCACAGTCACACCACCATCCAGCACAACTAAACTCAGTAGTAAAGACATTAGTCACACGCTCGCAGAGACTAGCAGATGCAGACAACCTCAAAGAAGAAATGTCAACTCTTCACAAAGCGCTGCGAAAGAATGGGTTCACACAACAAAGAATACAGAAGTTGTCAAAACCATCTCGGCCGAGAAATCAAGAGGACTCCGAACAACCCATAGCAAAAGCCTATCTGCCATACATAAAAGGAACAACGGATAAAATAAGCAAACTTCTACGTAAACATAAAATAGAAACAACTTTTAAGACCGACAAGAAAATCAGCACCATTCTTCGAAATCCAAAGACCAAAATTGCTCTAGAAAATCAAGGGGTATATGAAATACCTTGCCAAGATTGCAACAAATCATACATAGGACAGACCAACAGAAAAATAAGTGCAAGACGCGAAGAACACATAAACGCTGTTAGAAAAGACGAGAGAACATCATCTTTAGCTCAACATGTCAAAACTACAGGACATAGGATTGATTTCGACAAAACAAAAACACTAGCCAATATCGAGCATTACAAGTCAAGAATCATCAGAGAGGCCATAGAAATAGAGAAAAGACCACACAATCTAAATACACGCAAAGACTACCTACCACATGGAAGCCTGCTCTGGTATTGCATGCTGCTGTCCATGAGGAAGCAAGAAACATAACGCAACGAACACACGAAGAGGAACCAACCAGAGCTAATCTAATAGGACCAAGTACACGGAGTCGCGCTCGAAATCAGGAGATGGGTGCAACAGACCGTGACATAAGCACAGACACACGCATGCGCGCCCGAACAGGACCGATTACACGAAGCCGCGCTCGAAATCAGGAGATGGGTGCAGCAGACCATGACGCCCGGAGTGTGTGGAGAGCAACAGAGCGTAACATAGGTAGAGTATATAAAGAACTACCAGATCCAGAAAACGTCATTTCAGTTCGAGTTACCAGAAGCCGCAGTAAGCAGTTATCTGTTAGAACCTGAAGATGGCAGATGAGATTCTGCCGAAACGTCGTTCAGACAACCACGGTCCCTCTCGGGGCCTATCACCTACGCGGGAGTATACCCGGAAAACGAATTTAACATTCACCACCCGCGAAAACCTGAAAAACAACATATATATATATATATATATATTATTAAATATGATTTGAAGGAAACAACTACTCAGCGGGCAAATACCCCGACCTGCATTGAATTACAGCTTCAAATCATGATAGATTGATAGCCAATATCATTTGTCAATTCCTAACCAGACATAGATCGATTTCGAACTTATTTGGTCTCTTCAGTATGCCATAGGTTATGGAACAGACAAATGATAAAGGCCAACCTGCTAGTTATATACTAACTAAGGTGAAGTGAATAGTGGTGAGAGGTATGAAACTTCTCATATGGTCTGAATGCTACTATCCGACCGACATCCTAGATGTATCTGTGGCGGATAGCGACTTGCGTCACAGCAAGTACCGAGAGCGGCGACCCCTAGCCCAAATCAAAAAAATTGATTTTCCCAGTGACTCAATTTGGTTCCAGTAAGATGGGGCTCACCTCACAATGCACGGACTGTTCGAGTATATGGCTACAATTGTGCGAAACAGATCCCAAGCAACATTTTACCAACTACCGACTACTTTTTCATTAATTCCGATGTCAGAATTATTACAAATAGTAGTCGAGTAATAACTTAAATTTTGTAGTTGTAATACGACGTCGAACCAAATATTGCGTCGACCTCGCAAACCTACTGCTTAAGTCTGGACGATTTACCAACGTTGATTTGCCGTTAGAAAACGACTTAATAAGGTTTGATATGTTTTCAAGTCATTATCCAACGGTAATGAGACGTTGACAACTGACTAAAATAGGTATGGTTATATTTTGAATAACTTACCAACGTTGGTTAGATGTTGACAGCTAACTAAAATAGGTATGGTTAAATTTTAAGTAACCTACCAACGTTGGGTAGACGTTGGTGACTAACTGAATAGGTCAAGTTTGTTATGGAACACTTGCCAACGTTGGTTAGACGTTGGTTAGAGGCTTAATAGGTTTGGTCCTTTTTAGTTATTAACCAACGTTGGTTAGACGTTAATGACTAACTTAAGTAGCTCCGATTAATTTTTCGGTAATACACCTACTTCGGTATAACGTTGGTAACCGACTTGATAGGTAGCTACATTCATCCCAAGTAACATTTTACCGACTACCGACTACTTTTTTACTAATTATAAGGTCAGAATTATTACAAATAGTAGTCAAGTAGCGTCTTAAATTTTATAGTTATGATACTATTTATATCTAGCACATTTACCAACGTTGGTTTGATGTCAAAAATCTACTTAATACGTTGATTGTGTTTTTAGATTATTATCCAACGTTGATTAGAGGTTGGTAACTGATTAAGTAGATTTAGGTAATTTTTGAGTAACATTCCAACGTTGATTAGACATTGCTGCCTGACGTAGTCGTCTAGCAACGTCGGCTAGACGTTGGTGTTAGACTTTTGGGCCTTGGTCTAACATAACCTCAAAATTAATGTCGATAATTCAGGTATTGGTAAATATTTAGTAAAGATTTATACGCCAACTGCAACAGACGGTCGATATTATAGCGATTGTTTGGAATGAACGTTAGTGTTAGTGCAGATTTATGCACCAAAGCCTACTAAAAGTTGGTGCAGGTAAAATTATTTAACCGTGACGTCGCTTTTAGTAAAAATAGTTGCAATTATTCCTGCCTTCGCCATATTTTATGGTTCCACAGAAGGAAATAATAGGAGGCGGCAATGTTGATTATGTGTACAATTATTTTAAATACACAAAATTTGCCTCTTTTTTTAAATAAAGTAAGCAAAAAAGTTTTTATTTGCTCGTAAAATTAATTAAACAATATTTCAATTGCGCTTTCTTTGGAAAGGGAAAATATTTTTTGAAAGTAAAAAATAAAAATAGTACTTTCGTTCTTAAAATAAACATTATTCTTATGGGTTCACTATATTTTTCGACCTACTTTATATATATGTATCAATAAAATTTCTTTCGTTTCAGTTTTTACCCCACCAGATTTATTAAAATTTTATTCGAAGTATTTTGTATATAATATGTACTCAATGATAAACACGCCTTATCCATTTTATATAAATAGATAGGTACGAGAAATAGAATAATATACAAAATTGCTTAGTTTCACTACCTACACCCGACTTTTGTAGGTCAGATTAAGGGCAAATTTTAAATAAGGTTGGTAATAGCCTGAGAACCAACTTAAGCCGACGTAAAATTTGGTGAACATTTGGTCGGTAATCACAACGACTAGAGTCGGTCCTCTACGTCGAATCGACCCATATTTTATTGACCAGATTAGTACAAATATGGGTCAGCCCGACGTTTTGTGTACGTCGCACACCGACTTTTAGTTGCGAACAGCAACGTCGGTTCGTCGTCAGAATGTTGCTTGGACTGAGTTTGAAGAAAAGGAGCTATTGAATGGCTTGCAAGGTCACCGGATATAACCCCACATGATTTCTTTTTGTGATTTTATTTAAAGAGTAAAATTTACAGACATGTCTCATATTATGGAAGAGTTAAAGAATCGCATATAAACAGAAATCAAATTGATGAATTAAGTTGGGACTCCACGCAATCATATTCTCCAATTCTGTGAGGCATGCTTCGAATTAGGTGGTCAGTAATGTCTTCGTGAGGTATTGTGTCCCAAGCTATCTCACCCTCATGTCGTATACGCTAAAGGTGCGTTGATAGGGCCGGGAATCGATCTGAGGGGAATCTAACGTTCAAATCAGCATCTTGTAGAAATCTTCTGGATGTTGACAGCACTATCCTGCTGAAAATAGAATTTTCCAGTATCTGAAGATACAATAACGCAACCGGTTCCAAGATCCTGTGAATGTACTGTTGTGAATTCATATCTCTTTCTAAGAAGACTCGAAGGAACCTTCTTAGATATGCTATTACACCCATACCATAATCCACTTGGGTAAGTGCTGTCTCCCATTCCATATCCAATTTCATTATTCTTCCCACTGGGCACGTTCTTGGTACAACTCAAAAGTCTAACCTCTTGATGCCTCTTGGTCAGTGGCAAAATAAAGCCAGGTTGATTCGATCGAAGACCAAAGTAACCTATTCTTAGTAAAGGGACCCTATGGATAGTCGTTGACCTGTAACAGCTATTTATTTGCAATAGAGCTGGTTGTACTGAAACAGCCCTTAGGGCCGCATTCTTACCAGGTATCCTTCACGTTGGGTGATTCTGTGAACAACCCTGGTACTAATACTACGACATTGATGCATCTGTTCTTCATTCCATACATTCCAACATCGCATTACTGTTGACACATTTCAGCCAACCCTATCCGCAATTTCCTGAGAAGAAATACTAGCTTTTGGTAATCCTACGATTCTACCCTTTCAAATTCACTTAATTGTTAAACATTGCAAGTCTTCGAACTCAAGGCATTGTGTAATGTTTGCCTTTATCGTAGGAAAGAGATGCTGCACGCAGCGGGTGATGGTGATTCATCACCACTCAAGGCGGCGGCACTATTTCAAGGACATATCAATGACACAACAGGGAGCTATTCCAGAAACTATCATTTATAAAATACAAGACGACTCAGTATGGAATGCACTTTTTAAACTTCGATAACTTTTGAACCAATGCCATGGAGCAGAGGACTGGTGTGCTTCGTGGGTTTGTGCTAGAGGCATATTTCAAAGCCGATGATTCCAATACTGCAGCTAGACGCCAGTTTTATACCTACTGCAATATTCGCCGTGTGAGTGATGCACCCAGTGATAATTTGGTAAAATTGTGGATGACCAAGTTCAGGCAGAATAGAATTGTTCAGCTGTTAATATTAAAGCCCTAGGAGCAAGACGACCAATAAGAGCACCTGAAAATATAGACAGGGTAAGAGCGTTAGTTCGTTTGAATCCGCGGTGTTCGATTCGTCTGCCCTGAACATTCACCGATCCAACTTTCTCCGTATTTTTAGGATTCCACCCACACAAAATTCAACTTCTTCAAGTATTTTTAGAAGCAGATTATAAAAAAGAGGAATTATTGTGAAGCGATGATTGAAAACTTCGATGACATCATTGTACAGCCCTAAAGTTACAGTTTGATGTGTGCAATGTCAGGTGCCTGCATAATCTGTCCATATTTTTTTTGGGAACAATCGAGGTCGCTTGTTAATTGTGAAAAGTTGTCGATATTATGCCATGCTTCGTAACCTTTTCGAGCCAAAACTCCAACAATGTCCTGGCTACTATCCTGCTGAAACATGGTTGCAGTAGGATGAAGTCGCAGCCCATACGGCAAGAGAGTCTGTGGTCACCCTCAGAAAACTGTTTCCAGATAAAATCAGTCGCCTCCGAGATCACCCGACCTTACCCTTTTGAACTTTTTCTTACGAAGGTAAATAAAAAGTAAAGTGTACATCGACCCTGAAGCATATATTCAACAATTGAAGGAGCGTATACGTATACAAATCAACAATATTCCTGTAGAGATGTACCAACGTGTAGTGTAGAATATGAGAGCATGGTTGAAAGAGTGCTGCCAACGAGATGAAAGACATCTGGATGATATAACCTATATATGCTGTTTTTATCATAAAACAAAAATTTTAAAAATTACGCACGTTTATTTTGAATTTTTAAGTCAATTCCATTTTAAGACACCTTGTACAACACTGTTAAATAGAAACAAAGTTCACTATCATACAGCAAAATAATGTTTAATTCGAACAATGTACTACAGATTAAAAATAGAAATGCACCAGAGAAATTGTCACGTAAATTTGTGTAAAATGATTTAAGTAAAAAAAAATTTGAATATATTAATTTTGTTCAGGAAATTTTCAGTAGCAATTTTATCCTATTCAAAGTAAAGTAAATACATTTTAATGAACTTAGCTTTAACATTTGACATTTACATGGTACATTGCGTTACTATATATCGCGTTCATTTTTTTAACAATTCAAGAATAAGTATCCATTCCCGTAATCATTCATGGTTACAAATTAATTTCATTCGACATTAAATCAATAAAGGCCAGTAAGCATTTATCACCCGAAATGAAAATGCACCATCACCACCTGAGTGTTTTACAGATGTTTTTACAATGTGATTTATTGTTTACGTCCTGGCAAATCTCGGAAAACTTTGCTGACAGTAAAAAAAGGAATAACATGATAAGCTAGTTAACAGAAACCGAACAAAACACATGTATTTTTCAAAATAAAGTATAACTGCGTTAAACCACATGAAACACTGTTAACAAAATACAAAATATAAATCATGTCCTATTTCTGTATTTTGATGGATGACATACAGAATAAGATTAAATATTATATACAAGGTGGAAGTTTCAGGTTGGTTTTTTTTTGTGAGTGGGTCCTTGAGGGCCCTTCACTGCAGCCATCAGCATGTCCATAATGGATCACTCCTAATTATATTTCACCCAATCAATGAGACTAATAACCTTATTGGGTGAAAGTGTGTCCAGATTCACTGGCAGCGGTTGCCTATTGCCAAATATTGAGAATCGGATCCTCTTCACGGCGGGACAGGTGCAAGAACCATAAACTAAACTTATGGTTTTTGGGACAGGTGCATAAGACGTGGTCTGCATTCTCATCATCTTCCTCCAGGCATAGGTGGCACTCGTCGTTTTCTACCAGGCCGAGTTTATGCAGATGATAGTTTAGTCGGCAGTGTCCAGTATAAAGACCTCTTAGAGCTTTCAGGTTTACTTTGTTTAATTGTAAAAGTTTCGTAGCTCTTGATTTCAAACTTTATTTTATAAACGCCTTCGAATGAACTAAGCCTGGTAACTCTTGGAGAATTTTCCTTTCAGCCCAGGTAGGGAGAACCATCTTAGCAGTACTTGAGAATATGCTAAATATTGGTTCGGGTCCGATGACTCGTGATCCTACTCCTTCTCTGGTCAAAGAGTCAGCTATTTCGTTACCTTCCAGACCAGAGTGCCCAGGTATCCAGATCCGAATCACCTTATTGGTTTTGCTCAAATGACTAAGAGCCTTCTAACAGTTCCGTATCGATTTGTAGTTACACCGGTAGTAGCTAAGAGCTTTTAGAACTAATTGGCTATCTAAGAAAATTTTTATATATTCCAGGCTTCGCATATCCAGTTCGATATCATGAACCTCAGCTTGAAATATAGTTGCATTAGGACCTAAGCTTGAGGATATCATCAGGCTTGGTTTGTAGCTATGTATATACTCCCTCGGGAGTTTTGGAGCCCTCTGTAAACCACCGACTGTCTGCGCTTAGTGGGTCGGATTTATTCCAATCCCACTCATCATTTTTCGGAAAAAGGAAGTTGAAGGTTAGCTCTTAGTTGGTCATTGTAGGCATAGTATCCAAGGGCATTCCCAGGATGCCTGACTTTACATGTCATCTAGCAGCCTGTTCCGCTCCATGTTACTAGTATGCGACATATTAATGGCCGATTGTTGCAGCCTATACATTGCTCACCAGGCCTCTCTCTCTAAATATGTATGAAGAGGTGACTCCAGGAGAATTTCAGTTGCAGTTGACGTTGTGGTGCTAATTGATTCCGTTATGGTTAAATATACTAATATCTTAATTTATTCCACCGTTATTGCAAAAATAACTATTAATAATTTTTGCTGAGAAAGAATCGTAAAAAATATTACATGCTAATAAATAATAGTAAAACTTGCGGTAGTACGTTAGAACAAACAATTTATTTCTCAGTAAATTAACGTAGACTAGTCAAAAATGCAAGAAATACCAATATTAAAGTTAGTTAAGAATTAATTGTTACAACAGTTGTTCAAAGTGGTTACTTTCTACAGCGATACCAGTTTCTATCCTCATAGAATCTCGTGCACGTTGGAAAATTCTAGGAGTGCTTCTTACTATTTGGAAAGAGACCACTATACGATCACTTAGCGTTTGCTCATTTTCAATGGAACTAGTGTATACCACTGATTTATGGTGCCTCCCCAAAGAAAAAATCTAAAAGACGATTCCTACCCATTTATTACATGAAAATCAATCTTGAAAACGCTCTTATATTATTGCATGCGGATTATCATGTGGTTGTTGTAATAATCATGATGGCAGTTTTTGAAAAATTGGCCACGTCTGTAAACAGAATACGAAATAAAAATTGAGGATTTCGTACAACTTTTCGTCGTAACCATTGCCCAAACTCTGTACGTGGTTGGAGATCACGTGGCATAAGTATCTGCATACATTGGATGTGGAACGGATATAACAACTAAACTTTCAAAATCCTCCAAACATATGATATCATATGACTCACATTTAACATTAAATTAATTTTTCTGGTACTTGTCACTGGTTGCTCGTCAAATTCATTTAGAATTGCTTCTTCTAATGCTGGAGTTCTGTTGATACACTTCCAATGTTGGAAAGTCGACGAAAGGTATTAGAACATGTCATCGAATTCCCACATTATGCGTTGGGATACCTTTTTTTAAGGTCATTTGTATTAACGTCCTGGCAGAGTTTAGCACATTGATATTCCACCGCTCAACCAGAACAAACACACACAACAACTATTCTCTCCGACATGCCAGGTTTCGCAGTGGAGACTGAGACTCAGGAGAGATATCCACAGAATAAAAAAAATAATTAAAAACAAAATATAAGTAACAAAATAATACAAAAAGAAACAGAAAACAAAAACAAGACAAACAAATTGTCAATGTAAGTAAGCTGCTTTACTCAACAATTTTTTTTCCTAGTCTTAGCATGTGCAGAAGTTGATATTAGAAATATCTAGTGTTCTGGCAATTTCATTTTCTGTTTAAATAATTGATAAGGTAGACAATCTAAGTTCGCCCATATTTTTAATTTGGAAAACGACATTTTTGATGCGTGTTCAATATTTTACTCTTTGCTTTGCAATAGTTTAGATACAATATTGACATTTTTTTAAATTTTTAAGAACAATTAAAAAGACCATCTCAAACTATTCTGAATTTTTAACGATTTGGCTGCATAAATTTCAGTTTTTATGCCAGATGTTATTATGATTTTTTTAAAGAGCTTTTAAGATATCCACATATCTAAATCGAAGGGTCTCTAGCGCATCATATCTGAATGACCATCGGCAAAACAGAACAAAACTCCACTATTTAAAAGTTAAAAATTTTTAACAAAACAAAAATGTTCATTGCATTTTTACGTCTTGTCATGTACATGTCTGAACCAGGTTTGTATGCTAAGAGTGCTAACTGCGACAGATTTATTGACACCAGATGTCGTGCTATTACTCGTATTACTTACGGCCGCTTTAATCTTTATTGATGCCGATTGCAGACTCCAATTTCCAATTCAATGAAACATCGTAAATATATAAAAAAACATGACAATTGGGCAGAATATGTTATAGGTACTTTGTTTTGAGGAAGTGTCTCACCTTTCTTTGTTTTTTTTTTAGCATTAGGCCAGCCATACAACATGGTGATATAAAGTTCTACCTACGTCTAACCTATATAAAAAGAAAGAGAAAAAAATTATATTTGAAGACAAGCGAGGGAAAAAACAAGGACACACGCTTCTCGTCCTGTGGTCTATCAGGACATTGTTTTTATTATAACAAACAGTTTTAGAGGACCACTTTAGTATAAAGGTTTAAAGACACAGGGAAACAACAAAGGATACAAAACTAACCTATGCTGAATACTTTTCAAAGTAACATTTCTGTTTCAACTAAAAAACTGATAACGCAGTCGAACACTGTTTTACTATTGAAACTGAATAGAGAAAGTATATTAAACGGAGACTGAATATTGCAATTCATAAGATTGTTATACAATGTGTTGCTAGTTGCTTTGTTTTTCGTGCATGCAAAGAAAATATGATCAAGGTCTCCTTTCGTGTTACATGTTTCACAAATATCAGAGGGCACTACTTTTATTTTGTATAGGTGTGCTGGGTATCGAGCATGACCAAGTTTCATACGATTTACTGTTGTAACATATTTTCGTGGAAAATCATAACCATCGTGCCAGAATTTAGTCGGAAGATCAGGATGTATATCTTGTTTAACTAGAAGAACAGAAATCATGCCATAAGTGTTTCCATTTGTTTTTTAAATTCGTTCTTGTAACTGAGAAAGCATCAGTGAGACATAATTTTGGTTCATACGAAAATCCTGTGTTAATGCTTTCTTTTTGCTAAGGCGTTAACAATTTCATTATTTTTTAAACCTATATGGGCTTTTACCCAAACAAAATATACTTCTTTTCCAGTTATCAATATGTTATGTAATATTTCTTTAATTTTTTAAAATGCATGGATTAGTTTTAATATTGAGGGAAATATTACTTTCTAATGAGGTCAGAACCGATAAAGAATCGGATAAAATTATTGAAGTGTCTGCGTTAGATAAGTAAATATAATTTAGAGCTTCGTAAATAGCTGTTGCTTCTGCAGAGAAAATAGAAATCTGAGTGGACAGTTTAAATTTTTCTTCCTGATTTATGGAGGGTATATAGTATGCACAACCAGTATCCACTGAGGTTTTAGAAGCATCCGTGTATACTAATAAAGGATTGTCCCATCTTTCTAAAACTGAGTTTAGAATGTTCCTGCTAAGGTTCGGGTGATCGCTGCATTGTGGTATTATTATCTTTAAATTAGAGAAAAGGCAGAAATAGTCCAAGTTTGAAGTGTGCTTGTATGGGTCATCTAATAATGGGAAAATATTACTACAATCTCTGAGAGCACTACATAGAGGTGGAGAGTTTTTCTTTATCCAGAACTTATTTGTTGTCATGTGTATTTAGATTATATATGTTTTTGGAGAGAAATACGCTTTGTTTTATTGCTTTAGCCATTATTTAGTGTTATGAATAACAAAAAATGTGTAATCACATTAAAACATTTCTTTTTGATAGTGTGAGCGGGCCCCTTGAGGGCCCGGGACGATGTTCAGCGCAACACGCAGAACGCCGGTATTTACGCCACTGACTCATATCCCCGCCACTGGTGAATTATAAAGCATGATACAATGAGTAATCACATTTTAAGGTATCCTATCTAAGTGTACTTCGTGCCAAATTTGGTTTAAATTGCTGCTTTAATAATGACAATCCATATTTTGGAAAACGAAGAATTTTGATCATCTGTTTATATCAACTTTTTTCTTAAAATTAGCTAAGGAATACGACCCTAAAACATTTTAATGTAAATCCTGTATATATAAATATGTTAGGATATATGGATCATTCTCAAATAGTTTTAATATTGCACATAATAAAATTTGAAAAAATAAACTTTTGTTTAAAACCACAAAAATTTTCATTCTGTAATAACAAATATGCTAAAACTGTCCATTGCCATAATAACCACACATGGTTTTTCTCATATATTGTGTTATTCTGAGCTAGTGTCTTAAATTTTATCATTAGCGTCTCTCTTAAACAAAGTGGGAATTTTATGTTTTACATAATGAAATGATGCATATAATAAATTGTTCAGAAATTGTAGCAGCCTTATACATTGTCATATTAATATCTTAACAAAAAATAGCCTTATGTAGGTGTTCTAAAGGAATTTTTTGGGAAAAATTGTTAATGATAAAAACTTTATAGTTGTTTTTTTTGTGATTCTAAAAGTAAACGGGAATGCCAATATAATTTATGGTCGGTTATTCTTTTTAGAGGTGTAACTCATACTTCCAAAATATTTGTTGCATGCTTTTCGCATCCAAAATTGAAAATTTTTAATTTTTTAGCTTAAGGGACGATAATGGTATCGGTAAACAGTTATGATATAAAGTAGGCGATAGTGAGATATAAAATAACTTTTAATAAACTTCATGTAGAACTCAACATAACATAAACTTACATAATTCTTCTGTAAGAAAAATTTGACAAACAACAATAATAAATTTAAAACTAAAAATATTATTTCATATTAAAATATTTGAAATAAATAAACTTAAACATAAAAGTAATAACTCTTTTGCAAAAAACTTTTGACATAATGGAATTGTAATAAATCGAACTTAAAAGTCATATTTCTAATGTAAAAAATTATTTGGTATTAATGGAATCAGACTCATTTGCACTGGTTGCAAACAAAATTGCTGGTTACAGCTACTGCATATTTTTGGTTTTTAAATTTGGTCCACTTTAGATGATACCAAGGCGGACATACATCGCACCCTACGTTTTTTAGGTCTTCATCTTCTGTATCGCTTTCCAGAATGTCATCGCATGAAGCACAATTAACTGTTTTGTGTGACATATCGTCTTCTTTTTGTCCAGTTGGTTCGCTTTCAGCTGTCTCCACTACTTCTTTACCTTAAAATTTGTTAAGAAAAATGACAAAAAACTCATTACTACACACACAGTTACTATTTTGTTGTGACGAAATGTGCAAGTTAAATAGGTACCTAAGTAACTGTTTTAAAAAGGATACAGTATAGTGGAAAGGTCCATTTGTTTGGCAAAAGTCCATAATGACTACAATTGTAAGAAAAGTTGCATGTATTGTAAGACAATTCTCGAAGTCCAACAGATTGTGCATCAGAATGTGTCCATACAAGTTGATGTGGTCTCATAGATCTTGGGATAGGTTTCAAGTTGCTTGTCAGAACACTGTGATATATCATACTCTTGAATTTCAAAGATTTTTATCTTCAAGTCTGAGACCGCCGTATTAAAGGAAGCTAAATCAACAATATCTTCACCTCCAGCTACTTTTACATCAGCTGTTCTTTCTATTACACCCCGATACCATTTGCCTCCCCTTTTCCGTGTCCTGTTTCCGAAAAATTCCATGAAGCGTTAGAAAATCATAATGTTTTGTAAAAATGAATCATGAGGAAAGAATTTTATTGCGATATTGCGTTGTGGGCCCATGACTGTACAAGTGTAAGGTGTCCACTAAATAAGAATCTCATTTTATTATATGCAATATAGGAGATAAATGAGCCCAAATTGAAGAAGGATCATGCCGCATGGATGCCGATACTGCACAGAAGCTTATAGTGTTATTCTCGTGTTCAGCTGTATAGATTACGCGAGTGTGTAATGTGATTTGTGACTTAGAAGCACCGAAATGAACACTCTGCACTTCTTGACTATATTTGCATATACAGTTTTCACTGAAATCGATTAGGATTGCAACTTCATTTGGTTTTAATTCAGTTTTCTCTGTTTGAAGCTTTTTTGTTGGTGAATGATATTATAAGTACGTACACAAAACTGTGGTAATGACTTATTGATTTCTCCAATTATCGCTTCTACAGATGAAAGAACTTTTGCTTTGGTAGTGATTTTTATTTTAATAGCCTGTTTGTTTTTTCCAATACGCACTTCTCTTCTGTTATTCCATTTATAGTAAAATGTGTCCAATTTTTCAAATTTATTTAGCAAAATATCCGGTATTTTTCTCATGAAATTATTGCATTTGCCATCCATACAAGCTTTATTTGCTTCACAGCAGACAGCTTTCATTAACTCAACAACAGATTTAATTTTTAGTATTTTTTAAATAAACCAACTTGTCAATCATTAACTGGAAATTTGCGTGTTTAATACACAAACAAGTCTCTCTACGAGATACATTCTGATGCACAACCCAGAAACGCTTCATTCGAACAAATGAACTATAGTACAATCTAGCGGAAGCAGTGTTGTTAAATTTTTTATGCAGTTCTTTCAAATTTCCCGCTGTAAAGTGTTTTTGTTTTTTTATCCGATTTCTTGTTATGCAGTTCCGTTTCCCAGGTACTAAAAAAGAATTTTCATCATCCTCAAAGAATTGTCTCACCAATAAATAGCCTAAAATTATAATATCCTTTCTTTATTTTCCTACTCAATTTTCCTTTTTATTTTTCTTTGAGAATGTGGACTAGCTATAACTAATTTTCCAGTCTATGCCACAAATTTGTATTTTTTTTAAAATACGGCCAGATACACACTGAAAATATTTGCTTATCATTTTCATTCTTAAGAATCTTTGCGTTTTCTTGCAACTGTTTACTTAAAGCGTCTCCAAATAACAGTTTTCTTTTTTATCAACTTAGTGTTTCTTGTTTTCAATAGGTTTTTCATTTCTTTATTTGGAGAAGGAGAAAATTTACTTGCAACGACGCGTTGACACCTTTTTTCCATTTTTTCTGCAATTTTGTTACTTTATTTTAGTTTCTTTTTTTAAATATTGCACCTCTTGTCGCTTTCGTTTAGAATTTCTTTTTTGCTTCTTACGTCCAGCTTTCTGTCTTGTACTATTTGATCTAATAGATACACGATTCTCTGGAGCAACAAATTCAGCCAAGGGAGAAGGTGGAGGAGTATTCTCATCAATATATTTTTCAATGTCTTTTTCTGACTTTATCTTTTGATAGTATTTTATTGAAGCTTTTCACCACTTCTTTCTTTGTTTTTTCTGGTCACATTTTCCCAACTCACTAATATTTCTCAGCTGTCCTTTTTTTTCTCTACTGATTCCTTTCTCTTTCATACAGCTTAGCCTTTTCCCATCTTTCGGATCAGCAGCAACCCGTTCACTGTACTTCTTTTTTCTGCCCACTTTTTTCTCTGCAGATCAATCACAGCTTGTGTCCACCTTTTTATGTGCTTTTCCTTTTTTTTGTGCCTTTTTCATAGTTTTAATACCTTTGTTATTTTCTTCAGTATTTTCTTGTGGTTTTTTTCATGGATTTCGCTATTTTCATTGTCTTTTTGCATGTGTTCTAAATTGCACAATGATGATTTCCTATTTTAATTTTTTGTCTTCAGCCTAATTTCTATCACATTCTTTGATGGTCCTTGTAGAGGTAAGTGCTCTTGTCGCGGTATCTGCTCTTCATTTTGCATATTTTTTCTTCTCTTCTTCTGTCTTGCCTTAGCCTGTTTTGTCACTTTTATATTCATACGACTGCCATGTACTTCTTCTTTCATTCACTGTAGCTTCGATAGTACGTTTAACTTCAAGTTTGTGTAAATATCCTTTGATCATCTTAAAATATAAATTTAAAATAGTTTATTGTTTGCCTTTTGACTCATTACCATCTATTCGTTTATCATGTCCGTCTTACATGTATCATTACCGTCTACCATGGATCATGACCGTCTACTCACCGAGCTGTCCACTCAAAGCTAGACTGTCATGATGAGGACGGTAATGAGAATTACTCAAATAAAAACACGGTTAGGCGGCAACATCGCAAACTTAAAACTTCCGCTTCTGTAATTTACAATGTTTTAGGTTATGTTATAGAACCATGCTTTTAGTTTTTTTCTTGTATTTTTCTTTAAATGTAAACCGTATAAACGGTAGTGAGTGGTGTAATGACAGAATCATCAAATTATTGCTTTATTATCTTATAATAAATAAAAATGACCAAACTTTTCAGCAAAAATGTATGACACTTAACAAACGACGAACAATCGCGACTAACGGGTTGTAAAAAACTGGCTGATGCACCCTCTAACGGATTAAACGCGTACCAAAACTGCGGTAGACAGTAATGAGACTAATCTTGCGGAACACGAGTTTTTTTCACTGTACATTATCTTTAAAGTTGTTCCTTGGCGCTACAAATACTGAGAGTAATTTAGAGATATATTTCCTAATTATTTATTATCAAGTATTAACTGTAGTGGCAAAAATAACAATAAATTTGAAATTTTAGGATCAGGACATGAGACGGTCATGAGAAACTGATAGTTCAATTAAATCTACAGTCATTTTTAATGGTTAGTTAATGTTACTATTCAGTAAATAACGAATGCTGTTAATAACTTTGTTAAAAAAAATTTTTTAGTTTAAATTTACGTAAAAAAATCTTTACGGACAAAGATATTAAAACTATTTGAAAATGACCCATATAGGAGATAATAATAAAGGAAGTAATATTTCAGCTTTAAGAGGAGAAAAAGTTAATTTCCTATTTTTTATAAATCACCAATAAATCTTTTTTTACAAGAAAATGCAATCTCCTATGAGTAATATTTAATAAGGTATACATGTTTTACGAAGGAAAATGATGCCTAAATTTTTAAGCAAAAGACGCATTGTTCGCATTTAGTGTGCTGTTTTTTCTATTCCGTATTGCTAAAATAAAATAGCCTTTTTATACTTATTTAAAACAACACCAATTTTTTTTTTAATGTAATAGAAAAGTTTTTAGACCGACTATTAATTGTTGGAAAATTTTTGGTAAGTCCTTATTTTGAGAAAAACTACTTTTAACTTGCCGATGTTTCGGTATTTTTATTGCCATTCAGGGCAATTAATTATGAGTTTTTCCTGGTCACCATAAAATATATATATAAAACAGGAAACAAACAGATAAAACTTGGGTATTAAGAAACCTTCTTTAGTGTACTTATGTAACATATATACACACATATATATATATCACTTATAAAGGTACAATTGTCAGACTGTAGTGTGTAATGGTAATGACACGAATATGAATCTTTCTAAACGTTAAAGTATACTTTAACGTTTAGAAAGATTCATATTCGTGTCATTACCATTACACACTACAGTCTGACAATTGTACCTTTATAAGTGATATATATATATGTGTGTATATATGTTACATAAGTACACTAAAGAAGGTTTCTTAATACCCAAGGATTTTATCTGTTTGTTTCCTGTTTTATATATATATTTTATGGTGACCAGGAAAAACTCATAATTAATTGCCCTGAAGATGGTAATAAAAATTACCGAAACGTCGGCAAGTTAAAAAAGTAGTTTTTTCTCAAAATAAGGACCCTTACCCAAAAAAATTTTCCAACAATTTTTTTTTAATATTTTTAATGGAAGAAAATTTTGTTATACTTGTTTAAGTAGGTATAATAAGAATATTACATACTGCACAAGAATAAAAAAAAAACTTATAATAACAGTAGGTACCCTGAATTCGAATATTGAGAGAAGTTTATTACACGTTTGTGTGTGTGTGTGTGTGTGCACGCGTGCGTGTGTGTGTGTGTGTGTGCGTATACTGGAGTTATCTAATCGCGGTCCCATGCAGGTACATTAGACAGGGCAGGGGCCAGGTAGAGCATATTTAATAATAGACCGAGTTCAACTATTGTGTTATTCGAATATCGATGTAAATCGGCACGCTGTATAAGGTAGTTGTACGATTTCTGTGTTTTATTTCGAATATGTCGCGTACGTATCCAACGTGTCACAGGTTTTCATTTATTCTAATTTTTTTATTTATTTCAAATGTTTATTATTTAATCTACCCTGAATAAATTTTTGTTTGCATTATTAAGACTGACGTAGGTTCTAGCCCACTCCAGGAGTGCATTAATAAGAAACTAAATTATGTTTTGTTCCTGTTTAAGACGGTAGGTGTTTCTTTTTTTGTGCATCTTTCAAATGAAACAAGTTACAATTTGTATCCTCCATTTACCACCCACCCATGGTTTTGTCGGAACTGAAACCTAATTATTGCATTTCTTTTTTGCGGACAGATTTCCGAAAGTGATTTACTTTAACTTCGATCGACGCCGTAGTACACTGTAAACACGGCTGGCAGTAAACCAGTTGAAGTTTATTTGCTCCAATAATGCATTAAACTACCCAATAAGAAAACATTGTTGTTTAAACGTTTATATAACGTTAATTAACGTAATATAAACGTTTGAACAACAATGTGTTCCCACTGGGTAGTGGAACAGTAGTACTTTTGATAATGACAATCACATTTGATGATCCGGTATATACTGTGCACATTATTATGCTTTTGAACACTTCATCATCCTTAAATTGCTGTATACTGAGTAGTAGCGATTAATCCAAAACATCGATAACTGAAGCAATTTCTATGTTGTTTTAAAGCTTTATGGCGCTATCCTTTAGTTACTTACTGTATTTTCCGGCTATTTAGCATTCCATAAAAATTATTACAAATGTCAGCTTTAAACAAATATACTTTTGATGTATTTTGGCATTTAAAAAATACTTTTTTAGTAAAAGCTGTACGTGTATTCTAAAAAGTGTGTTTTAAGCCGCCCTTTGCCTCATATTTTTATTAATTAAAACAGGGACTCGTTATCTCATTAAGACTTTAAATGCGTCCGAGTTTTAACAAATAAACTTGTGGAAGAAAAGCGACATTCATTTTTATTAAACGTTCTTTTGCTCTGAACGTAGGTAGATGTTTACAAGTTTATTACAGTCATTAAAAAATTCTTTAATTATAGAAATATAGAGAACTGTTTAATAAAAAATCTCGCGTGGACTGTATTTAATGTTAAAAGTTATATTAATTTAAGAGTAATAATAATAATAACAGACCTTTGTTTTCCAATAGATCTGATTTGCAAATGTTACTATCAAGAAAATCAAAAAACAATGTTATTTATTGTTGACAGGAGGCAAAATTCAGTAGTAGACTGTTTTTCCATTAAACTCCCTTACTTGCCTATCAAACCTAAACGTAAATTCATTTAATGAATACAAAACTAATTAGTAGACTGGGCAAAATTCCGTAGTAATTCAGCCAACATATATGTAAATAACCGACACTGGATTTATTTTTCAGAGCATTATTTATTCGCAATGGTTAATACGACAATTGTAATTGTTACATAGAGTTTAGAAAAGTGCCTAACCTTCAACTACCGTGTACAGACGACGAAGGCTCAGAGAGAACACGTGAGAACATTTTCATGAGCAACATAGTTTCTATATTCTTCCGAGAAACGCCTCCTTCGTGGTGTAAACACATTTGTGTATGGCGAAAATGATCGTTCAACTTCGCAGAAGTGATATTTGCAAACTTAAAAGAAGTTGTAAATTATCAACTAAAAGATATTTCTCACTGAGAATAATTTTGCATATCCTGGATATTTTATAAAAAGTCACTAAATCTCTTACTAACCCACACACCGGGGACATTTTTGTTAAAGTTTGTAGTACAGTTTGTACACCATCAAGTAGTTCAAGAGAGCATTATTACTTTTAAATGAACTGTGCCAATGGTTTTTTGTCAATGTTATATTTTTCATATCATGTTGTGATATAATATAACTGACTCTATCTTTTTCTTCTTTATTGTGGTTAAGTAGAATGGAGCTAGACTTCGCCACAATCAAACAGCACATCTGATTGTTTATTTGATTGTTTGTATTCAATTTTTATCAACTTAATATAGTCAATTATTATTATTATTATTATTATTATTATTATTTTCGGAAGAACCAATGCCGGACAGTCCTTTCGTCGTCTCCCGGTATTTCTCGTTCTCGACAACGAACTCAATTTTTCGGGTACGTAAAACAGCATTGATGTCTGGTCTACCCCCGTACAAGCGCCTTAGAAGGTAAAATAACACTCGTAACACCGCGTTTTGTCGGTGGATGTAGGCTGAAATCGTATATATAGACCATGATTAAAGTAAGTGCTAGAACGATTCCGACGCCTCACTGCAGGTTCTGCGGTTGATATCAGCAACCTCTACACATCACATGTGGCTACAATAGACCAGGGTGTTGTTAACACACCATACTGACAGACCACAATGAATCCTTCAGTAACTGATTCAACGCCAGCACCTTGCCGACTTCCTTGTCTGGTGTAGAATACGAGACCGACTTCAACTGTGGCTTTGAACAATCTTGCGCCCATTCCTATAGTTTCATCATGTTTTACGTACCGTAAGAGCGAAACTTCTGAATATGTTACATACCATACTTGATACTACTTTACCATGCACACACTTAAGGCTTAAGTGTCCTCAGCCTCTCCATTAACGTGGGAAGTAAACACGAGGAACGGACGATCTAGGATGAATACTCCTGTGATTATTCATCATCTTGTGGGCATTTCTGTCTAACTGACGCAGCTCATCTACGGTTCACTTTACTACTCCAAAGAGTACAGCATAACTGGAACAGCAAGCATGTTTGTCGCGGATACCTTGTTCTTCCCTGTGCTTCTTCAGAGACTTCCCTACATCGTCTTCTCTTGGGGTGGACAATGGCACATTTATCCACCCCGAATTCCATACTAATAGCTCGCGTATACCCCTCGACCATCCTAATAGCGTTCCCCAGAGCGGTAACAGTTGTCAGATGCATCTCACCAGAGGTGCTGGTACCGCAAGACATTGGAGCAAGCGCAGTAATACCCTGTTTAGCTTATTCAGTACAGATTACCGGGCACACGTCTTCTGTGTCTTTCAGATGTCTATGGCACAGAGCCTTGAGGTATGCAAAAGCTGTAGTGTCGCTATTGAATGGACGTGTTGTTTCATAGATCCAATTCCAGAATGATTCGACGTCCGTCACGGTCGGTGAATTTTTGACAACACGCTGTGGCTCTTGAAAGAGGCGGGAAGGATTCATACGGAACAACGCGTTTTGCTCCATACTCCTCGCCCGCCTCTTCAACGTTTTCTTTATAAACATAAGCGTTCGAATCCTATCTAGACAGTGCTATTTGATGGTAAACATCACTGCAGATTTAAGGTATGGTGTTGATGCGCCGAATTTTAGGAGAAAAACTACCATTAGTCCTGACCACACTCTGGATCCGAAAAGCATGTTGCCTTCGTCCTTTTGTACACGCCTTGGCTTCTTGACCCCGTTTAAACTATTAGTTGACCTCTAACGGGGGACGTTGTACACGGTACAGTTGATTTGCCAGATGTTTGCATCCTTTGGAAATTCCTCATTGATGACACTGTCCATTCCAGCCAGGTCTTGCGGTTTTAATTTAGTTCTGGTGTTAACAATTATTATTATTATTATTATTGTTATAATGATTTGATAAAACAAATCCGTAACGGCGTTCCGTGCAATGTAGGCAAAATAATGGTATATTTCAAACACAACAGGTGTGCTATATACATAAAATCTCTTTCATGTTGTTCCACTATCCATATATTAATTATTTTAATTAAGGATCTGAACGTTGGTTAGCTTTATTAGTGCGATGTTTCAAAGTGCAATAAGCTACAAGATGAGAATATATCACATACACAATATGTATTATGAACATAATTGCCCGAGTTATTTTCTAAACGAAATGCTATATTGAGCCTTTTCAAAACAAACTTTTTACGAGTTTTGTTGAACATTATTTGTTGTGTAATCACCTATTATGATTGTAAAAAATGTTTAAAATTAGGTTTTTTGTACTGTTACAAGAATGTTCTCCAGAGAATATATTTCGATCAATTTCTGAAAATTAGAATAAAGTTTTTTGTATCTATGTATACATTGGCTTCACTAAGCAACAAATAAAATACGGTAGATGTCAATATATATATATATATATATATATATATATATATATATATATATATATATATATATATATATATATATATATATATATACATATATATACATATATATACATATATATATATATATATATATATATATATATATATATATATATATATATATATGAGTCGTCCAAATGCAAACGACGACATCTGACAAATTTTAAAATATTCCGTTTTTTACGTCATCCTATTTTAAATGTGTTTCCCGACCGATTATTGAAGATTTTAGGCTCAAAATCCTACAAGTACTATATAAATATAGCTTTTTAAATGTAACCTTAGATGCAAATCCCGACAAACAACGCTTAATATGACTTGCAAACGCCGACATTTACTTTACAACCAATCAGCGCCCAAGTACTCATGGCACATGACCAGTCTAACTGATTTGTAAACAGTTGATGTTAAAAATGTGTATAATCTACTTGTTTAACGGCCGATAGTGTAGTATTTTGCATTTGTTAGTGAATTTAGGACAGAAAAACGTAAAAAATGGACAATTTATTAATTGAGAAAAGTCCTGCCAATAAGGGACGAAAAAAACTGCCTGATAAAGCAAACTGGAAGCGAGAAAAAGCCAAACTAAAAAGGTAAGTTTTAGGTGTTATTCTAAGTTACTCTAATATACCTACATATAATTCAAATGCAATGTAAAAGTATTGACTACTAAAATCTAGTAAACTTTAATTTGACGTGTATATGAGTTGATATTGTGCTTATTATTCCATTTTGTGCTCAAGAGAAAATGAAATAATTCGCGCAATATCAACTTATATACACACCGAGTTAAAGTTTACTAGACTTGATTATTTCTTTGCAGGTATTCAGCACACAATTTACCAGTTTATCCACAATGTAATCATGATGGGAAATTGGGTCCATATCAATGCATTAACAAGAATGTTGTTACACTTGCAATTATTAGAGATTTTCATCGCCAATTTTATTCAATAAAAAATAAAATAGAACAGGATAAATTCTTACTGACATGTTGCACAACGACCACACCAAAAACGTAAGAAAAAACAGAATATTACCAATAAAGCTAAAGACTTCTCTGTAAAATATTACATTCGCTTGGAAAATGGGGACTTGGCTCAAATTTGTAGAGATAGTTTTTTGAAGATACTGAATATTGGAAAAGATAGGGTTTTAAATGTTTTAAGAAGACACAGAACATCTGGTACTATGCCAAAAGAAAATCGTGGAGGTGATAGGGTTAAAGGAAAAAATGACCATAAACGCTTAAAAGTTATGGAATTCATTGAAAGCCTGACATGCGCCGAAAGCCACTATTCCAGGTCCAAAAATATGAATCGAAGATATTTACCATGTGAGTTAAATATCTCAAAACTTTGGCGCATGTATAATGACGGACAAGAGAATGAAGATCTTAAGGTAAAGCTTTGCTTTTTTCGGAAAATATTTACCAGAGATTATAATATTGGTTTTGGTTCGCCTATGTCTGACGTGTGCTCGACATGTTTGCAGTTTACCGAAAAAATGAAAACTGTGAAAACTCCTGCAAGTAAGGTAGAATTAATGACTTATCAAAGAGTACACAAGTTACGTGCAAAATGTTTCTATGATTTGTTAAAGGAGAACCGAGAGGACTTTGAAACATTCTCGTTTGATTGCCAGAAGAACCTAACGCTACCAAAATTGCCTGATCAGGCGTGTTATTTTAGTATGCAAATAAACTTGTATAACTTTACTATTGTAAATGGTCCATCTTCCACCCGTCTAAACTCCAGAACTACAAGCTCATTCATTTGGAGTGAAGTAGATCACCCAAAAAGCTCGAATGAAATATCTTCAGCTGTGTTTTATGTTTTAAAACATCATTACTTTAAAGAAACAGTAGAAACCGTAAGACTGGTGGCTGACGGATGTGGTGGCCAGAACAAAAAATTCTATTGTAGTTGCTATGTGTATGTACTGGCTAGGTTGTATTGCACCCCAAAATATTAAAGAAATTATGCTGCTCTTTCCAGTTGTTGGCCATTCTTTTTTACCGCCTGACCGTGTATTCGGTAATATTGAAAAAATCCTTAAAAAGTTGCCTACCATCGTAAATCCAGATCAATACATAGACCTAATAAGAAACCATAGCACTGTCTTTCAAATGGGTAAGGACTATCAAGTATTCGATTTCAAAAAACAAGCCTCCTTGATATTAAAGCCAACGACAAGTTGGCACTTTAAGATAAGTAAGGTCAAACGAGTAATAATCACCAAGAATGCAGATAGTACAATATACGTAAGAGGTGAAACACACTATCGAAATGATCTAGGAAATGCTCAGAGTATTCTCAAACGTGGTAAAAAAATATTACAATTGCAACCCACGGAATTGCCACTAAATCAGACAGTAAAATGTGATAAAATAAAAAGCATCAGTGATTTGCTAAAAAACATTATGGCGATGATTGGATTAACGAACCAAATCTTGCATATTATAAAAAATGTTTTTCCCAAGATGTTCCTATTGAAAACAACCAAGTAATAGACCCCATAGATACTGATTTAAACTCTACGAATGAAGATCCTTTTTCTTCAGACTCCAGCGACGCAGATCCTTCTTGGAGAATTTAAAAGTTTTTGTTTTCATTTAAATGTATTTTTATTGCCTTAGTCTGTAAATTAAATTAGTTTAAAAGTAATTCATTAATTTATTATAATTACTAAGCATGCCACCTTATTAAATGCAAAATCCGACATTTACCCATTGTTTAAATGCAAAACCCGACATTTGTATCATTTACTTGCAAAAGCCTACATCTGCAAACTTTAATATTAAATAACTAAGAAAATACTGTATTAAGACATTTTTTGCCTTGACCAACTAAACATTTTCCGTAACACTTTTCACAAAAAAAAAATTGTTAATTTTTATAAAAAAATAGTGTTCAATACGGTTTTTTCTACTTATCTCAAAATGATGTATCTGTCAGATGTCGCCATTTGCATTTAGACGACAATATATATATATATATATATATATATATATATATATATATATATATATATATATATATATATATATATATATATATATATATATATATATATATATATATATATATATATATATATATATATATATATATATATATATATACATATATATACATATATATATATATATATACATATATATACATATATATACATATATATACATATATATACATATATATACATATATATATATATATATATATATATATATATATATATATATATATATATATATACATATATATATATATATATATATATATATATATATATATATATATATTTTGTAAAAATTTTGAATTGTTTTTATTAAACAGTTACAGAATTGAAAATTTTGTGTTTTATTAAAATCTATGAAACTTGGCGCCTTTATTTTAAATTTGTATTTATTTTATATTTATGCCCTTGTATACCCAGACTAGCTCATATTTTAATTTACAAGTTTTTACTTACTTTTATTTTCTTTTACTCTCTCTCAGGATGCAGGTTCAATTTTGTTCTTTCTATAGTATAATTTCAAAATTTAAATTCACAAAATCAGTACACATAAAAAAACTAAACACTTTCAGAAAACAATAAAGGAGATTGTTTTTAATGAAATATTTTAAAAATTTTTTTACAAATATATTTACAATTTTTAACTTAAATTACCCCAACAAATTTTAAAATCTCGAGATTTTTACCTTATATTTTTATCCTTGCGGTTGGCCGAACTGTCGTTTCTTAGTTCTCACTTCTCAGCAGTTACCACGCTTTAACGTTTGGATATGGCCCCTCCAATTTCCTGATTTCCACATTTAGCAATGTTATTAATTAATTTAAAAAGTTTAATAAAAATAGTAGCATGCATACATTTAAAAATGAACAATTTCAGAAAATAATTTTAATTTAGTTTTTAACATATGTGTAGTAGTATTAAGTATTTATTGTTCATATCAAAAATGTAGTTAGGTATAAGGTATTTGCAATGCCAAATTGGCCATAAAAATTAATGAAAAACAAATAAAAAACAAGAAAAAGGTGTCAAGTCGAAGTCCTGAATCTCCACTGGCAGAGCTGACGAGAGACCTATTGTGTATTTCCTGCCATCGAAAAGGTGTCACCAATGTAGTCCCATATAAAAATTCACTCCAATTCAACTCCAGTAGTATCAAAAGTTGCATAATTTCAGGGGAAAGATTTCACCTATAAAAAGAGACAATTGTTATGGTATAAACTTTTAAAAGGGGAAATTTATTAAAAATCTAGTATAGAGTCAATGTAATTGAACTTTAGATAAAAATTAAGAAAGCAACATTCAATAAACAGGGGAAAATATTGTAAATTATTTTAAAACTTTCATAACGAAACATAAAAAGTGCATGGTCTGTAAAAGTGAATATAAACTGAAATAAAACTTACCAAACAGGGGTGCAGTAATGTGTTTAGATCAATGCCATAATAATTTCTCCAATATTGGGGTTGAAACATAAACATTTCTAGATTTTGTATGTGTGACAGCATAGTTGAACTATATTTTCATAAAAAACTAAACAGGAAATCCATCGATGTGCAAAGACATGCCAGTAGGGCAAAGAAGAAACTCAGTGCTTCGTGTGTGAGTGGGGGTAGCTCGAGACACAGTGTTAAAGTGGTAAAAGGGTGAAACCAATTCCGACAGCCTACAAAAAAGTAGAAACAAAAATATTAGTTTTTGAGTAAAGATATGTTAACCTAGATATAAAAAAGATTTGTTATCAGTAGTTATTTAGTTCGTTAGATAAAAAGGAGTTTGTTAAAAAGTATAGGGCACTTGTTAAGAAAATTTAAAAAAAAAATGAGATGTGAAAGATAAAAATTTTTATACTGAACGTAACATGCAAATTTACAGAAAATGCTAAATAAAGTATCAAGAAAAGAATATTGTTTTAAAAAGGGAACAAAAAAGGTAGTATAAAAGTTTTTATTTTCAAAATTAAAAATATTTGACATTAAAAAAAATAATTTGTCACAACTAGTCAATTTTGAAATTTGGTGATTTTACTATATACAAAATTAAAGTAAGCAGAGAAAACAATGGATGGTTGGTTGTTATTGATAGAAATGAGTAGAGTTTTGAAAATTGGGAAGGAATCGAATGAAATTAAATAGAAGAAAGATTAATAAAATCAAGGTTAGGAGTAATTTATAGTAAATAGGAAGGTATATATATATATATATATATATATATATATATATATATATATATATATATATATATATATATATATATATATATATATATATATATATATATATATATATATATATATATATATGTATATATATATATATATATATATATATATATATATATATATATATATACATAGGAACAAAAAGGATAATGGGTATTACCCCGCAAAAAAGGATGAATCCGTCGAACGTGTTTCTGAGTCACTACTCGTAATCATGACGGCTATAAGTTGTAAGGATAGGCAACTTAGGTTCAACAACACAAAAAGGAAATGGCGACCGACAGTCGTACATTTGTGGCTGCAATTGAAAGACCCCGTGTTTACAGGGCATCAGACAATATGGCCACGAGGCAACTATAGCTGCCTGCGTGGTATTCCCTACCCAGGGTTTAGACTAACGCAGGCAGCTATAGTTGCCTCCGTGGCCATATTGTCTGATGCCCTGTAAACACTGGGTCTTTCAACTGCAGCCAGCAAATGTGCGACTGACTTCCTGTCAGTGGTTTCTTTTTGTTGTTGAACCTGTTGTACCTATCCCCCACAACCTATAGCCGTCATGATTCCGAGTAGTGACTCAGAACTACGTGTCGACGGATTAATCCTTTTTTTGCGGGCAATACCCTATTATCCTTTTGTTCCTGTTACGTCTCATCCCGCAGTGACCTTCTATTCTTTGTTTTATATATATATATATATATATATATATATATATATATATATATATATATATATATATATATATATATATATATATATATATATATATATATATATATATATATATGTATATATATATATATATATATATATATATATATATATATATATATATATATATATATATATATATATATATATATATATATATATATATATATATATATATATATATATATATATATATATATATATATATATATATATATATATATATATATATATATATATATATATATATATATATATATATATATATATGTATATATATATAATATATGTATATATATATATATATATATATATATATATATATATATATATATATATATATATATATATATATATATATATATATATATATATATATATATATATATATATATATATATATATATATATATATATATATATATATATATATATATATATATATATATATATATATATATATATATATATATGTATATATATATATATATATATATATATATATACATATACATATATATATATATACATATATATATATATATATATATATATATATATATATATATATATATATATATATATATATATATATATATATATATATATATAGGGTGGGGCAATAGTGCGTCGGACCTCGATATCTCGAGTTCTGCGATAGCTAGAAATTTTGTTAACAATTGCAAGTAAACTAGATAAAAAAAGCCTAAAACTGCAAATTATTTTCGAACATACAGGGTGAACCAAGATAAAATTACAAGTCCAAGTGCCTATTTTTTAAATGGAATGCTATGTATATCAGTAAATTTTTTGAAGCCTCTTTCTAGGCTCTATTCATTCCTATACCATTATTGGCTATCTCCCAACCACTTTGATGTAATGAATTTTTTTATTGAAATAATGCCATCTGCAGATGGATATTAAAAAAATCACCATAGTTACAATTGTGGGATTTAAGAAAAACATGTGAATACCAGTTACGAGACACCTAATTAATGTTTTTGATTCATTTTCATTTCCTAAAAATGTACAGGGTGGCCAAAAATTAGTATTCAATTAAGAACTTTTTAAATTGAATTTTATCAATTTTTTCAAATGGAACACCCTGTATATTTTTTCAACGATGTGATGTAAAAATGAAGAACGAACACTTTTTGTAAGTACTTCCCTATGGCTAATTGCAACCATTTTCGTTTTTATTGAGCAATAATTATAACATTCAAAAATAAACTTAAAAAAAGAGGTTTCTTCAAATAACTCAGTAGAAAAAATTATAATAAATGTTCCACATGTTGGCCATTTTGATAGACATACATCTCTATGTGCTTTTGAAATGAGGTTCCCACTGTTCCTAAAAACTGCAGGTGTGATAGATCTAAAGGCAGTTATTATTCTTTCCTTCATATTTTGTACTGTTGTTGGTGTGTCTCTATAAACAAGTTCCTTCACGTATCCCCATAAAAAGAAATCCATTTTTGTAAGATCTGCGGATCTTTTTTTTAAAAATTTCAAGCTATCGTAGAACTCGAGATATCGAGGTCCGACGCACTATTGCCCCACCCTGTATATATATATATATATATATATATATATATATATATATATATATATATATATATACATATTTTGTTTTTATAATAATCATCCAATTTGTTGACCTTGAAAGAAATATTCCACTCCCATGTTTCTAAATAATGATCGCTTCTGTCTGCTACTGTCACTAGCTAAAAACAAAAATGTTCTCATAATTTCGTAGGTATGTTTAGTATACAGTTAATTTGGTGTTTATCACAATTGTAAGTACAAAAAAAGAAAAGTCGACCTTTTCCATTATACTCATTGGCGTCACTTTATTTATTTGGAGATGCCATAAAGTAACTGCCGAAGAAAATCAATTCAAACCTTAATCAAATTCCTAGTTTTATTGTTAAAGACTGAGTTTGTCTTATTCCTTTTTTATTAAGTATATTTAATTTCATGATAGGTGAAAGTACATTTCATGAAGTACGATAATTTGCAAGAGTCTGTCCTGTCTTAAAATGCGATTGCCCAAACGACTACCGTCCCATTTTTATTTTATGCAACTTTGCCAAGATTTCGAAATATCATTATATGCTCAGATTGATCCACGATTAAACCATTTATTTCACCACAGCAGCGTGGCTTTCTTCTAAAACAACCACATCAAATTTTGTACTAGTAGATCAGTTTATCTCTAATTCCATGGATGATCGAAACCAAATAGATATAATCTACACAGAATCTTGGTGTTTGACCGAATCGATTATTACATTCTTCTAAATAAATTAGGTGGTTGTGGTTCTAGTAATTCATTGGTTTTCTTGTTTACTTCCTACCTGAATGAGAGGCTAAAATATGTTTCCTATAAAGGCTTAAAATCTTATTTATCTTTTAAAACATACTGGAATTCCATAAGGATCGAACCTGGGGCCCTATTATTTATCTTATTTATAAATGACTTTACACAAAGTTTAAACTGTAGCAGTCTTCTCTTTGCTGATGACCTAAAATTATATACTACTGTTGCAACTCTCAGTGACTGCATAGAACTACAAACTCAAATTGATATCTTGGAAAGATGCTGCATTAATAATATTGTTACGCCACTGGACGGTGTAGACTGGTTAGACGAGACTCAAATTGTACGAGAACGGCCGGGAATGTTCTGGAATGTTCTAGACCTTGTAAATGGATGTATAAATAAGACGCACGGTGGGCCGAGCCTCAGTCTTAAGTTGAAAGGGAACGAGTAAAGAAGAAATAAGATATAAACTTAAAAGTGTTTAATTGTGATTATAATTAAGACAGTCATTAATCTATTGTTGTTAATTGTTAATTAGTAAATAAAGTAGAGAATAAGTGGACTTTCAATCAACGAATCTACGAGACTACTTTAGCCTGTCTTTGTTCTGCTCTATTATATTTTTTGTACATTTATTTGTTTCAATTACCTAGACAGATATAAATCCAGTTGCAGAGAGAAGTACAGACGGTATTTCATTTCGATGAGAAACATTTGATTTAATATATTTCGTGATTTTAGTAATTATAAAGAGAATGTGAAATGAAAGAAATAGTTTATTGATTACTAGCTATTTTATTTTTATGAATTATATATTAGTTGATGGATCTATATGTTCTATTAGTTGATTGATTGCCTTCTTGAGTACCTATAATATAGATTAATTGGCAAGAATACAATTCTATGCTATATGAATCACACACAGAAAGAAAAACAGAACAAAGCAATGAAAAAAATTTATATCTCAATGTTTCTATATCTATTTCTTGAAAGTAAAAGAAGATCAATGGATCACATATTATTAATGTTCCCGGCGACTTTTGTATAGCAATTTCGTTTAGATTTAGACAATATTCGTTTACGTTTTATGAGGAATTTATTTTTTAAATTCGATATAACATCAATCGTAATACTAACGTAATCTACAGTAATAATATAAATAATCTATTTTTGAATAATAGAAATTAAAACGTAATTATTATATTATTTTAAATTATCACTTTTCTTTATATAAACTTATTCTTACGACAAATATCCATGTTACAAGGATATATTATTTCCTCTACCGAAATAAAACCAGAATTAATCTCTGATCTATAATAATTTTGAATTGATTCTGCAAAAATATGGAGGAAATAACATTTAATTTTTTAGTACCTAATTGTAGATTCAATGTCATGTTAATTAATTTACCTAATAGGTATAAGTAAGTTGGTGTTAATTACATACAGGCAAGCGATTTAATTAAAAACAGGTATTCAAATAATACTAGCAAGCGAAAGTGTTCAATTTCAATTTCATTTAATTCTCACTTTTAATCACTTCAGTGAGAAAGTTATATAATTGTAGGAATCCATTAAAAAAAATTGTGTTTTTGAGCGACAACATATTGCTCAACAAGTCATGACTCCACTTCATCTAAAAGTAAAACGTCATACAGGGTGTTTCATAGTAGCTGTACACGAAAAGTTTCATCAAAAACTAACCAGTGGCGTCGGAGTTAGAGCGAGTTTTGGTGATAGAATCTTACATAAAAAAGTTATTTGCAACGGAACGGATATTTGTTTTGTTGATTTGGATTTACCATCTTTAACTAGAACTTGTGTCCCCTATCAGTTTTTTTCATACATTGTACCATTCACGAATAAAAAATAAAAAACCATCGGAATGCCGTGAGCACCGTTAGCAGCGAATCTCGTTTATAAATGATTTGTGTTGTTTTTGTAATCGTAACTCTTTGGATACATTAATTAACGGAAAGATGTGGGTAGGTTTTTACTAAATTCTAAAAAGTTGGTATTTATCATGAAAATTCAGGTAAAAAAGATAATTTTATCTTTTTAATATTCAAATAAGCAAAAATTCATATTTAAAAAAAATCCAAACAAAGAAGGCGACCATTCCCCGATAAACTAACTGACAATGACAGTATGATATGAATTGTTAGCCATTTCGTGATTATGAATGAATATTCAAATGCTCAACTGGCGATTTGCATTTAATTTATGGTCAGCTGATGGAAATGAACATGAAACAGTTATATTATACTAGGAACGTTTCCCAAATCGGCAGCAACCTCATCATTTTCTCCAAGGTCCATCTCCATTTACCAGAAACTAGATCTCTAAATAAACTTACGCCCCCAGGTAGAATTAGAGAAAGAAGAACTCCAAATTTTTGTTGGATTACTTTGGTTTTATAATTTTTATTATACCTTTATAAGCATATTATTCTAATTTTTTTTTTTACTTTTTTTGACGAAAGGATTTACTCCTGACATCATTGAAAGACCCTGTATACATGTCTAATAAATCAAGGGCGGAAATACAAGAGTAATATTTAAACAAGATTCAGTAATATAATAATTTGAACAGTCTAAATTAATTATCCTTTGAACAGGAACGAAAAAAATAGTTTTAATATCAATTAAACTGAATCCCAAATATAACTAATATAAATTTAATTAACTCTTAGGGATGTCTGCTTTTTCTCCAGGCACAACTGTCCTAATATTAATCTCATTAACCTTGGGGAATATTCTTTCCTATATCAAACGCACGTTAAATACTTGGGGGTTATTTTTGACAAAAAACTTAAGTGGAACTTGTATATTGAGGAAATAATAAACCGTTGTAATAAAATAAATTTTTCAAAAATGTTAACAAGAACTTGGTGGGGTGCAGTTCAAACTTCTCTCCTATTCTACAAAGCATACATAAGATCGATTTTGGACTACGTTTGTACACTTTATGGCTCTGCAAGCAACAATCTCTTAAAACGATTAGATGTTTTACAAAACACTGCTCTCCGTATATGTTTAAAAGCAATGAGATCTACCCCAATTGGTCCCTTGCATGCCGAGGCCTTGGTCCCCCCTCTCACTTTAAGAAGGCAGTACCTTAGTGAAAAGTTAATTCTTAAAATCAGTATCAACAACGTATTGCTCTCCAAAAACATATATAATCTAAATACACATGACTTAACAAATAAGTTCTGGATAAAGAAAAACTCTCCACCTCTATGTGGTGCCCTCAGAGTTTGTAGTAATATTTTCCCTTTATTAGATGACCCATACAAGCACACTTCAAACTTGGACTATTTCTGCCTTTTTTCTAATTTAAAGATAATAATACCACAATACAGCGATCACCCGAACCTTAGCAGGAACATACTAAACTCAGTTTAAGAAAGATGAAACAATCCTTTATTAGTATACACTGATGCTTCTAAAACCTCAGTGGGTACTGGTTGTGCATACTATATACCCTCCATAAATCAGGAAGAAAAATTTAAACTGCCCACTCAAATTTCTATTTTCTCTGCAGAAGCAACAACTATTTACGAAGCTCTGAATTATATTTACTTATCTAATGCAGACACTTCAATAATTTTATCCGATTCTTTATCGGTTCTGACCTCATTAGAAAGTAATATTTCCCTCAATATTAAAACTAATCCATGCATTCCAGAAATTAAAGAAATACATAACATATTGATAATTGGAAAAGAAGTATATTTTGTTTGGGTAAAAGCCCAAATAGGTTTAAAAAATAATGAAATTGTTGACGCCTTAGCAAAAGAAAGGATTAACACAGGATTTTCGTATGAACCAAAAGTATGTCTCACTGATACTTTCTCAGTTACAAGAACGAATTTAAAAAACAAATTGAAACACTTATGGCATGATTTCTGTTCCTCTAGTCAAACAAAATATACTCTTATACATCCTGATCTTCCGACTAAGTTCTGGCACGATGGTTATGATTTTCCACGAAAATATGTTACATCAGTAAATCGTATGAAATTTGGTCATGCTCGATACCCAGCACACCTATATAAAATAAAAGTAGTGCCTTCTGATATTTGTGAAACATGTAACACGAAAGGAGACCTTGATCATATTTTCTTTGAATGCACGAAAAACAAAGCAACTAGCAGCACATTGTATAATAATCTTATGAATTGCAATATTCAGTCTCCGTTTAATATACTTTCTCTACTCAGTCTCAATAGTAAAACAGTGTTTGACTGCGTTATCAGTTTTTTAGTTGAAACAGAAATGTTTCTTTGAAAATTATTCAGCATAGGTTAGTTTTGTATCCTTTATTGTTTCCCTGTGTCTTTAAACCTTTATACTAAAGTGATCCACTAGGACTGTTTGTTATAATAAAAACAATGTCCTGATGGACCCCAGGACGAGAAGCGTGTGTCCTTGTTTTTTCCCTCGCCTGTCTTTAAATATAATTTTTTTCTCTCTTTCTTTTGTATAGACGTAGGTAGAACTCTATATCACCATGTTGTGTCTGGCTGTATGGCTAATGGCCTAATGCCAAAAAAAAAAAAACTTTTAGGGAAATATGTCACTTATTAAGGGAGAAATTTTTTATTCATATTTTTGAAAGTACGACTGGCAGATTTTTGATACTGACGGCAACTTCTTGTAAAAGATATCAAACAAAATTTGTAAGGAGTAACCGTCATGCGTCAGTTCTAAACCACGTCGGCCAGCATGGATGATGCTTCCAAGCGCCATCCGAAGATCAGCGACCGGTGACTCGCCTGTTCTGTGATGGCCCTCTGCGCAAGACGTTCGCGGCTGTGAAGTGTTTGGAAGTTAGAGGACATTAACCTGTTCACGAATGAATGGGTATTTTGTTTATGAGTGCAGTTGAAAGTTTAATAATTGCGTGTCACCAAACTAAATAACTTTTAACTATATAGTTAAAGTTAAGATGTTAATTTTATTCACAGTTTCAATACAATAATTAACGTGAGCCGAAAGACAAGCTTTCTCGGTATATTTGTGACTGATTATACGAACCCGACAGTTTGATATATTTGAAATGTCAATGAAACGTGTTTTATTGCCTTACACGCTGTTTACTTAAATAGAACTTTTTACCATATGAGTAAACAACTAATGTTCACTCAATAACTGCTGAATACTGGACTGGGCCAGCCAAACTGCCTGCCAAATATAAATCGTTTCATTATTTTTATTTAGCGAATTGATGTTTTTTAAATATTTTATAAGTAATTAATTATTTATTATTTCGCCCATTATGAACATCTGCAATGCGTGGAAATACTTTAATCACCTTTTTGTAGTAAAAATCGGATTCCATCTGCTTCAACGTGAATTTGGACGTCCTCAAAGGACCACAGATTATGAGAAACACCTTCTCAGAATATCACCTTCAGAGGAAGATTTGTTACAACCCGAGCTATTGAAAATATTTGGAAACGTACAGTTTTAATAACATTTGTCACCAATTAAGCTCTTTTAGTCTTTGTTTATATCGACCATATTTATACTCCCCTTCATCGGGCTCTCTAGGTTATAGTTGTACAATGAACGGAGAAACTGGGACCAAGAATATACTTAGGTATAGTTTGCAATTCCGAAATCCCGAAACCGGAAATCCTGAAACAGGAAATGCCGGTTTATATGTTCGTTCAGGATGAACCATTTCGACTACAAAAAATATAGTTTTTATGCAAATATTGGAGGAATGTTGGTGTTTTTTTAATCTATTTGTCAGGATTCTGAAGTGAGTTGGGACCTTTGATATGAAGCTAACACTGACGTCATTTTCCACAGTTTTCCAAACTACGCTCGAGGTGTGTTTCGTTAACCAAGAGATAATTAAAACTGATGATTTAATCATCTCCAGATGGTATATATAACGTCTGTTCTTAATTACAATATGCCACGGCGAAAATTAACTCCAGAAGTAAGATGTCGAATCAAATCGAAGTAATTGCGGAATTCAATGTGTCTCAAAGTGTCATTTCTTGACTTAATTCACGGTACCAAAACAATGGATCAGCATCTAGGAGAGTTAAAGTGGTCGTCCAGGAAAAACCAATGCAGTTTAAGACCGCTACATTTGTCTGACTGCCAATAGAGAGATACTTTACCTCAACAAACATTGCATATTCACTAAACAATGCCGATGGAGTATGTGTATCGATCGAAACGATCGAGGTATACTTTCTAGAAAGCGTCTGAGAAGAATTTCTTTGACCGTACATCATAAACGTGTGACATTGGAATGGGCGCGTGAACATCTACATTGGCGAGATGTATTACGTTGTTTCTAATTTACCATTGAAACTAGTAAGTAGTAAGTAGATTTTCAGATGATCAACGAGTTAAAGTATAGACTAGACCAGGGGTAGACAGAAATCGTCAAGTTCATGAAATCTATCCTTATGGCGGTGGTCCAATCATCGTGTGAGGAATCATATGCTTTAGTTGACGATCTGACTTATTCATTGTTGAGAAAACAATGATAGTTCAAGTGTATGTTGACAATACCATAAACAACATTATTCTTCAATTTCATGGTGCCATCATCGATGAGAACTTTTTTCATGAATGATAATGCCAGTCCTCATTGTGCAAGAATCGTCACCAATGAACTACAAAAACCTTGGAATTCCATCACTTCCACTACCACCGAGATCACCCGACCTAAATCCTATTGAGCATATGTAGTGTATGTTTAAAAGAACCATGCGTGATCATCCTCAACCCCATACGCAGGCAAAAAGAGACTTGAAGGATCATTCCAGAAATTGGTTCCAATATCTCTTAAGGTTACATCAATAATCTCATTGGCAGAATGCTTAAACGATGTCAAGCTGTTATTGATGCAGATTTGTTACTTACATCTTATTGAAATTAGGAAACCGATTTGCAGCTTCAAATATGTATTTTCTTTTGGTTAAATAAAATTGAAAAACATGGAATTATTTGTGATCGACTTAGTGACAAATTTACCTGTTGATAAAATGTACTATAGTTCTCAAACGAAAATATATTTCCTAGCAGTATCCTATCTTTCATGGAGCAGTTTATATGTGAAAATAGTATAGTCACAAGTTTCTGATTCTCAAATACATTTTATTGCAATTTTTCCATCATCCATATGCAAATTTTAAATTATTCTAAAAAATGTTACTCCGACCCCCTGGAAATTTTAGAAGTGGCGCCTGTGGTTTAAAACTTACATTATCAAATTGTCATAGCCTGCTGAAATTTAAGGAAAAAGTTGATTAGTAAAGTTGTTTAAATTCAAGTTTTTAAACCTAAATTTAAAGTTTGGCGATGATTCTACATATATTTTTTTCATAACTGTTGTTATTTCGTGTTTTCAAAACGAAATAATCCAATTCTGTGGGCATAGCAAAAAGTTTTAAGTCAGAATACATTTTTTGTAGGTACATCATTTTTTTAAAGAGTTTTAAAAGTTTGTTTTATTCTTGAAGATAATACGTACAGAAGGAAAAATAATATGGCGGATCTAAGCGAAATTTTAAATTCATAGTATAGTCGATTTTATGTATTACGTGATCAAAATTCTATATAAATTTATTGTTCATGCAGTTTTTCCACTAGTAATTTTCTAAATTTTTGTTTCAGATTGGTTCAGTACGAGCAACATGTGCACGGTGACATTAAGGTATTGTTATTTTATTTTATAAAATTTTCCTAAACAATCAAAATTATCTACGGAAAATCAGATGGTTTTTATTATACACATATACATATTATATTATTTATAACTGAAGCCCGTATAGTAATTTTCTCTGGATAATATACGAGGTGTCTGAATAAAGCTTAAAAAAACTGCGATGTGAAATGTATAAAAATCATAGTGATTGAGCATAATGGTGTTTTCCAGAAATGCTTACCTGAAAAGTTATAGTTTGTCAAAGTTGTGAAAGAACAACAAAAATACCCAATTAAATCAAAATTTGGGAAATATTTTTAGACCTTATTTAGGCGTAATTTGTTACGATATAAAAAAAAGTTAAAATATGAAGGATCGTTTAAGGATGGACCGCCTTACCATCCCAAAAACTGTTTGTTCTGAAAAATTAACGACTCAATTACACCACTGCACATTGGGTCCGCGGACTCAAAAACCTGACAAAAAATCGTTTTAATAAGGTACTGAAAGGGATTCAAGTTAAATAACCTTGAAGAAAAAAGTTCCTCCCTTATAATGATGAAAATTTTGTGGGGTATAAATAGGTAATAATTGTAATTACAATCAATTGACGTAGTATCTTAAACATGTCAGTTCGTTTAAACATATTTGCAGACATAGACCGGTTTCGAACTTATTAGTTCTCCTCAGTATGCCATAGGTTATGGAACAGACAAATGATAGTGGCCAACCTGCTAGTCATATACTGACTACTTGAAGGTATAATACAATGGAGGCTGGGGTATTTGCCCGCTGAGTAGTTGTTTCGTTCAAATCATATTTAATAACAGTAGTTTAGTCCACCTGGGCTAGAGGTCGCCGCTCTCGGTACTTGCTTCGCAAGTCGCTCCGCCACAGAGACATGTCGGTCGGATAGTAGCATTTGGACCATATGAGAAGTTTCACATACCTCTCACCACTACTCAATTTACCTTAGTCAGTATATGACTAGCAGGTTGGCCACTATCATTTGTCTGTTCCATAACCTATGGCATACTGAGGAGAACTAACAAGTTCTAAACCGGTCTATGTCTGGTTAGGAATTGACAAATGATATTGGCTACCGATCTATCATAATTTGAAGGTCGTTGAGTAGTTGTTCACTGAACAGAGACGTTCGATGATCCGTGACGGTTCGATGATCTGTGACGGCTCGGTGAACCGTGCCGGTTTAGTGAACCGCGAGGGCTCGGTGAACCGTGACGCTACGGTGAACCGTGACGGTTCGGTGAACCATGACGGTTCGGTGAACCGAGACGGTCCGGTGAACCGTGACGTTTGGTGATTCGTGACGGATCGGTGAACCGTGGCGGCTCGATGGACCGTGACTGCTCGATGGACCGTGACGGCAGGGAGATCCGTGCCGGCTCGGTGAACCGTGACGGCTCGGTGAACCATGTTCGGTGCTCCGTGACGGTTTCGAGAACCGTGACGGTTCTACGAACCGTGTGAACCGTGCTGGTTCCGTAAACCGTAACGTTTCGGTGAACCGTGACGGTTTGGTGACCGTGACGATAGTTTAGGTATAAATAGGGTAGATTGTTAGCATAAGTTTAGTTTTAATCATCTCCAGATGATGCCAACTTGGTTGACGAAACGCGCGTCAGGTGCAGTATATAGTGTTTTGGTGTTTCATGGAAAACTACGTCAGTGTTAAATCTGCGTAATTTGAATAGGGTTATGCATCCCAAGAATATACAATAGACACAGAATCTGCTTAGCAAATTGTAGAAAACAATAGGCCCTCGAATGTAGTAGCCCGCGAATGCAGTAATTCATGATATCGACAAAGAATAAATAACCATTAACAAAAGCACAATAAGCCTCTACAAAAGATTTTTAATTAGTTATTCCTTATTATTAAATTTACAATACAAAAATCAATATTATTGTGGCCAGGTGGGGGAGTCTCTGATACAATGGCAAGTTCGCGAGCTAATGCGTTCGTGTGGCATCTGAGCCAAGTATAAACCAAAAGTTCATTTGAAATTTGGTTCTTAGTTGAGGTGGTGGATATGCAACCAGAGTTGCACGGGCGCAAATCCCACAAGGTTTTGTGTAAGCCACAAATTTCTCATGGTTAAAGGCGATTAAATGTGCGAATTCCAGCGGCGGCGCGTCGGCTTTTTAATGTAAGTACAATTAATTTCATTGTTTTCAATGATTACTTCTTACCATTTAATTAGAACAAAATTGTATTTTCTTATTTTCTTTTAGCTGTAATTTTGTTTGTATTTATCGCACATCATAATACGACATATGAATAAATTCCGTATTAATAGTACTAATAAATTGTACCAAGGTACCAATATGGTTCCATTTGAAAAAAATGAGTTTTGACCCAAACACTATTTTGATGAACTTTATTTTATTTCATAAATCACGTAATTTAGTATTTTTGACGGGATTTCGATTTTTCTAGCATTACACGGGTCATTTAGAATAAATCGGAACCATCATGGTACACTTAAATGGGAAACTAAAAATTATATTATAAATAATATTGACGTTTGAAATGTCACTTATTTGGTATCGTTGGATTCAGAAAATTATGCATAAATCAAAAATGCAATAATATACAGAGTATTCCATTTTAAAATCGAAAGTTACTGTCACTTCCGGCAAAACTGGAAGTGAAAAATTAATCACTTGTATATCAAATAAAATATAGTTTAAAAAAACTAAAAAACACGCTTTTAAAGCACATCAAACTAAAAAGTGAAAAATAATTATTAATATAAACTGAAAACAATAATGAACGAAAAATACTAGTATTATTGTGAAAAAAGCGTGGGTTGCTCGATATACGAAAAATATGGCACAAAGCGCCCCACACTTTTTTCACAATAATACTAGTATTTTTCGTTCATTATTGTTTTCAGTTTATATTAATAATTATTTTTCACTTTTTAGTTTGATGTGCTTTAAAAGCGTGTTTTTTAGTTTTTTTAAACTATATTTTATTTTTCACTTTTTAGTTTGATGTGCTATGAAAGCGTGTTTTTTAGTTGTTTTAAACTATATTTATATTGCTTATTGATGCTGATATTATAACATATTACGATCCAACAGATATTTCTGAAATAAAAATATTTTTTTATTTCAGCCGTGGGATTTGAACTCACGCCCAAGGAGTCTGTCGTTTGGCGTCGACTGCCTTAGCCCGCTCGACCACCGCGACCTAGTTGACAATCGCGGAATGTACTTACATATTAAGCCTTTGCTCTCACTCAGAGGATACGTGAGGAAAGGACTGGCGATCCTGATCAGGATAATGATACAAACTTATCAAATTATTGTATTGTTACCGGTTCTTCGTAAGTGTACAAAGTTTCAATTAAATCTGTCCGTTTAAAGTGGGTCAAAATCGAGTCCAAAGAGTCGGTTACAAACAAACAAACAAACACGCAAACAAGCAAGCAAGCAAACATACAGGTGAAGCTATAAAAGCGTGTTAAACATGCAGCTTATTATGTATACAAGATATCCCAAATTTCAATCAATTATCTTCAAAACTAAAGGAGAAAAGGGTGGTGTACCATGATCCTGTTACACACAGTATGTCTAAATGTTTGGCTAGAGTATAAAAAACGTGTTTTAGATTTACCTTTTTTTGCTATACAACTTGGGGAAAAAGGTAAAATCTATGTTGACTGAATTGAAAACGGATTAGTGTATTTCCAGTAATTTATCTTGATATTTGATACCTTTCGTCATTTTCCAGAGGAGGGCAACTACCCTTTGCGCTCAAAACAGACACGATCTTCAACTAATTATTCATACGTAGCTAAAGATTTTCCGTTCGAGTATTGAGAAACCGCTGCGCCGTACCCAGTTTTCAACGAGAATCTGAAGATGTCAAAACGTCATTTAAGCAACTACGTGAGATGCCTAATTAGCAGTCCCAAAAACCTATGTGAGCCTAATTTTATACTGATTTTTTAAATATTCGACTTTTGACCACATAGAGACCTACTGCGCATACATAATGGACTAATTTGATATATTGACAACCGTTCAAATTGTGTTTTTTTTTTCGGAATACTATAAAAGTATTTAAATTTGTGAGGTAAGAAGTACTAACGGACGTTTTTGAACTTTTATTTGTTTAAATTGTGGCATACTTTTATTAAGAAAGAAGACATGGTGAAATTGGCAGATCTTTAAGCGCAATAATTAGCAAATTAATAGACTTTACTTACCTGGACATCTAAATCTGCAGTGATAATTACTCGCATCGAATAAATCTGTTGTCACTGCTCCTGTTCCCTTGATACGCGCAGGATAACACCCGTGACTAAATTTTATTTGTTACTGCCGTAACGTTTTCTACGTATATTTTCTACCTAGGGTAATTGGGGAAGTGTGGTTGAATTAATGTATATCGTATGTGTCGTTAATGTTATAAATTTTGGTATGCAGGAGTATATTAACATTTTTGGGGGATGCGAAATTAAGCCATCTAAATATATACTAGAACCAGTCCTGCTCTGTAACTATAACCAATGCGTATGTTCGAGGCTTATTAGACAGCACGCATTATCACTGAACTGTAACATTGGTTGCATAACATGGACTATTACATTTTATTTATAAAATTAGTACCTAGAATGACGATATATCTTCTTACTGAATAATAATGATAATAGTAAACGCAGTATATAAATTTGACAACCACCAAATTACAACGAGGAAGCCGTCTAGGTGGAGGTTATACTAAAAATTTCACATGTCATTTTTTAGCCAATCATAAGTTTGTTTTTGGTTTCGTTACCATGGCAACCCAAACAATTAACCCAAATATCTCTTTAAGACCAATTGCCACTTCAATTTATTCTCCGTGTCATGCAGGGTAAAAACCTTACAAATGTTAAAATTTTATCTAAATTTGAGATGCTTTTTTACATTTTTTTCTTTGATATGTTTTTGAAACGAGATTACTTGCATAGTTTTACAGTTTTTCCCTTTGTCCAAGAGTCAGATTTATTAATAAAATAAGCTATATTTTTTTTGGTTTTTTGAAATTTCTAAAATATTGATTAAAAAAGATTTGTCGACATATACAGGGTGTAACAAAAAAGCATGTCATAAACTCAATGGCAGATTCTAGGCAACAAATAGTGACGATATGACTTAACTTACCTCTATGCGAAAATGCTTCCAAAAATTTTTATGGGCCTTTAAAGTCGAAAATAAAAAATAAAAAATTTGCTCTAACTCTGGAGTCCTTGTAAGATATCTTCTTTAAATTTGGTCCAATATAGCACTAGTAGTAGTTCAATATTGTAAGTAATTATGATCAGTTTATCTCGATTCAAAAGACGAGAAGTGGGGGTCATGTGTCCCATTTATCCCCCCCCATTTTTTATGGGCACACCAATGGCAAAAAAAAGAATTTTTTTTTGAAAATAAAATTTAATTTTAAAAGTTTTTTTACTCTTACCTTTTTTTTCTACGTGCTTTAGTTTTCAAGCATTTAGCTTATTGGAATTGTGAATTAAAAGACTAAAGCAGAATTGAACAAATTTTCTGCGATAAGACTTTTAAATCGAATGAAATAGTGTCTGAATAAACAAGCAATTTAATTTTAACAAAATAACTTTTTGGAACTTATTGTAAACAATTTATTTTAAATAATTACTTTATAAATAAATAAACAACAGAATTACCTAATTAAATAATTTAAAATTTCATAAATTGAACAGAAATTTATTCAGACTTTATTTTATTACTTTAGCAAGTGCTCAAAGTGACCTCCGCTTTCATCAATACATTTAACACATCTTCTCAAAAATGAAACTTTGATTTTATTAAAAATTTGCTGCTTCTGGCGAAAACTATCTGCAGTATTTATAATTCTCTCTCTGAGATGTTCGACACTATCAACTTGCACAGAGTAGACCTTTTCTTTCATATAACCCCAAAAACAAAAGTCAAGGGGGTTTAAGTCTGGCGAGCGGGCAGGTCACTTTATGGGTGCTTCTGCTCCTCGCCCAATCCAACGTTCTGGAAATTGTTCCCCCCAAAAAGTTTCTGACCTCACGACTGTAATGAGGGGGTGCCCTATCTTGAAGGAACCACATATTTTCTTGTATCGGTAATGGTACTTCTTGAAGGAGATTGGGGAGATCATTTCTTAGAAAATTTAAATATTCTGTCCCCGACAGACGGTGTGGTAGAAAAAATGGAACAATTAAAAAATTGTCTACAATTCCTGCCCATACGTTCGTTAACTGAAAAATTGTTCTGATAATGCGTCTCTCTTTTTTGCTCTCGGATTTTCGTCGGCCCATAAATGTGAATTGTGATGATTTGTCACGCCATTTCTAGTAAAAGTAGCTGCATCCGTTGACAAAATATTCTTAACGAAGTTATCATTTTCTAAATTCTTTTGTCGCAACCATCTACAAAATACAAGCCTAGGGGCATAATCTCCTGGTTGTAATGCTTGAACAGTTTGAACACTTTCCCTTAATCTACGGTCTATTGCCAAAAAAGTAGGTCGATCTGGTGTGTGCCTATTCGGGTACTTTGCAGCGTAACGTCTAGCTGCAAGAGCTTCATTGCTATGGCACTCACCTTAAAATTGGATGCTTTAATGATACATAATTAAATTATTTAATATCCCAACTTACCTAATACTAAATGCATATCACTCATCTCTGCAAAAGTGTAATTTGCCATTTTATTTTTTTAGAAAATTGAGCACTAACTAAGAAGCAGTATTAATAAGAAATAAGAAAACAATTTGACATAAACAAAACAATGGTACATTGTTTACTATCAGCGACTGTCAGTTGTTTTCTAACGCACCTACTCTAGTTATTGTACATTTTCTCTTATTTCCTTTTACTAATCAGTAAAATAAACATACTAACTCTGAGATTTTGCAAAAGAAAACTCTGTGAATAAGACATTATTATTATTATTAATTATTATGAAAATTTTGGTATACCATGAACTATTTTCATCACATAATATGGTTGAAGTTATTAAGTTATCGAAAGGTTAAACGATTTTATTACATGCAAAATTGCAGGATTTACATTTTTAATCTTAATTTTCCTTGAAAATTAAAGCACATAGGAAAAAAGATAAGAGTTCAATTTTGTCTTTTGGATTGTCTAAAGCAAACGAAAAGTCGGGGATTTACGACATTAGTTGTAAGGACTGTAATCAAAAATATGTTGGACAGACTAGACGATCAATTCAAATTAGATTCAAAGAGCATATAGCCCATCTCAAATATGGTAGAACAGACAAGTCTAGTGTTGCCCAACATGCGTTTGAGAACAACCATAAAATAGATATTAGCAATTTAAGATTAATTAGGAAGGTAACAAATACTAGACAACTGGATGCATTTGAAAGCTTGGAAATCATAAAGTGTAAAAAATAGTATGAATAGTGACAGAGGGCCTATCCCAAATAGCCCGCTTTATTGGTTAGTGGGTCACGGTTTACCGAACGGTCACGGTCACGTTTCAGTGAACCGTTACAATAGTTTAGGTATAAATAGGGTAGACTGTTAGCATAAGTTTAGTTTTAATTATCTCCAGATGATGCCAACTTGGTTGGAGAAACGCTCGTCGTAATACAGTATGTAGTGTTTTGGTATTTCATGGAAAACTACGTCAGTGTTATCTTCACATCAAAGGTTCCAACCCACTCCAGGAAAATAATTCAACTTTATATTCTCGTTTTTTCCACATTCATGTGAGTATTTTGTTCCCAAATATGCTCGTTTCAAAAAATCTATCAACAGACTCGATAGATATCCCAACTCTTTGAGCTTTCTCATTCTTTTGGGAGCATCTGCAAACTGTAAAGTTGTAACAGTTGCATTACCCTGTAACGTTTGAGAGAATAATAATAACTAAATGAACTTAACCAATGAAGCCATCAATGAGGAACTTTTTTTAATTCTTGGTTTATTTCCATTTTATGAGCTATTGAAAACGATTGAAATTTTAAGGAAAATATACGAAAATTTCATGAACAATTATTGACTGTTTCGGCGCAGTAAGTGCCGCTGGACATAGCAGTGTATATGTTTTATATGTACAGCTACGTCTACTTTAATTGACTTGAAGGCGCTGATATCCACGTCTGCTTTCTGTAGTAGTAGTAGTAGCTACTTATTTTACTAGGCAAGTAGGCCACAATGGGCCCTTTTTACCTAGGGACCTACAGTTTAGCGTGGACTCCGAACCACGGTCCTCGACTGTCAACTAACCCACCGCCTGGGCCTGCCCGCCTGCACCGCTAGCAGAGTGGCCAACCTCCTGGGTAGGTCTCTTCGACCCTCCACCCGGGCTCGCCTCTCCACCTGCATCAGGCTAGCGGCCTTCCCGGGATTGTCTGTTGACAGCCTACCGACTGTTAGATGAGCTATCGTTCATCCATCCAATTACCGGACTCGATTAGTGCTGCTTAACTTCACTGATCGAATATTGGATATTAAACGGATGTCCATACCTCATCCCCCCTGCTTTCTGTAACGGAGCATGCTTATTATTGAAACACAAATAACATATGGACCTGTGTCCTCCGGCCATTTACAGCAAACGCAGCTATACATTGATGTACGCAGGATATATAATCTAGCTGAGTCTAGCATGCTCAGCAAGCTACACATTTTCATATGCTGATGATGTCTCGTCGTGCCCTATACGTCTATATCAAATTATCCGGAACTTACTACAAACGGGAGTACAACATGTAAACATTGCTTACTAGTGCAAAATGTATGTCAGGGTAATCGACATAATATAACTTGACATTGTCAAAATCGCAATAAGGATTTGAATGCTATGCCGTGTGTAAAACGACTAATGTGGCAAAATGTTAACAAAGACCGATTGAACGAGTGAGATAGATGTAACAGTGTGAGTGTATTGTAGGTGGCTGGTGGGACACAGACCGAGTCTATCCCTTACATTTGCTGGGTGTGTCTTGTTCCATCTCATTTCATCCTAGTTCGCAGCCATCGCCCGTACACTTTTTTCTAACTGGCCACACTTAGCGCTATACATATGGTATATGAATAGTTTAGCATTCTGGCAGAAACTATAGAGAAGCTTTGCTTCACTTTGCACGTTGCAGAGGAATATTGCGAAAACTTCCTAAATTGTATTTATGATAGCTGCTTTTGTTATAATTTCATCCTAGTACAGTTTTTTCTTTCATCTGTAGAGACTACTGTAAAAACCGCCTCCGTTTTATACATCCACTGATTGTGGGCTTCTGACAAAATTAATTAAGACAGTTTTATTACGCCAAGATCTTATTTTAATGAGTATAAATTTTAATGACATAGAATTGAAATATAAAAAACCAGGCGCCGTATTTGTTCAAAAATATGTATGTTTTGTAAATAAAAATTATAAAGTTAACAGGATTTTTTTAAGCACACTCAAAAACGAGCATGCTGTAAGCATTGATTTAAGTGGATTCATGTAGACTTTTTAATTAAATTTTAATAATATGCGTCTTATACTTGCCGGATTTTTAAAATTAATTCATATATTCTAATATAGTCTTATTAAACATAAACAATTGTTTTAATAGTTCCTACCTGGAAAATGTTTAAATTACTAATTGAACTTCCGGGAATGTCGTTGTGTCTGAGAACGCTGTCCTATTGGCGCGACGTCACCAACCACGATATCTCCTGGTGGTGAACTGCACGGTACCTAGTTCATGCATGAATTAAGTGTGGGCGGTTGTGTTTCCTAAAATTATATTGTAGTCTCTGCTCTGTCATATTTATTCAGACGATATCATATTGTAAACACCTACTGGAACATTCCCAAACATAAAACCGGAAATTTACACACCATGATAAAGTGATATGATTCGATGTGTCGAGTCCTCCCTTTAATTGCGAATATCTCAAAACCGGGAGAGGGGAAACATTTTTAAAATTATGTGTTCATTATGTGTCCACTCACTGAAATTTCATTAAAATGTTACGAAGATTCTTTAATTTACACCAAAAAAATTTACCCATTTTTAACGATACTCTCGTCACATTAAACTTTAATTGGTCATTTTTCGGAAATCACTTACATATTAGCTTTATGTAAAAGGACATGGCACCCGAACAAGAGGGGTCCTGGGTATCAGTAGATTTTTCTGAAATTTTTTGTACAATATAATATAACCCAGGATGACACTTGTATACGCGGGCCTACAGGGTGTACCAAAAAACAGGTCCGAAGATTCCTTCTTTTGCAAAGTTTAAAAATATTATTTTTCTCTTTGGATATGAATATCCTTTAAAAATTCGATTAGGATTTTGAAGTATATATTTATTTAACGAAGTGTCCTATAATCAAAATATACGAGGTGCTATGATTGTTAATGATAAATACTAACTTTTAAAGTTCTAAAAAATGTGTTTTAGATGGAATATATTCATAAAAATATTGAAAGAATAAAAATAATGATTATAACAATAATAACACAATTGTTAATAATACAAATAATAACAATAATAATAATAATAAATGTTTTTATTGAAATGTTTTTAAGGATATTGCAATAAAAAAATTCAAGAGTAAAGTTAGCGTAGAACTGTTCTAACAGGTAATCATTAAAATTCATTATTATCATCCGATAATGAAACATTTATTTCTAAATTAAAAAATAGTGCCAAACATTCAAAAAATAAAATAATTAAACACAAATCAGTTGTAATACAACCCGATTTAAAAAAAATAAATCATTTTAGGACTTAGCAAGTACACATTTGATACTTAACATGAAAACAAAAAAAAATAAATAAATACCTGTTTTGTTATAATTTAATGATTTTTCGTTCTGAAAATGCTAAGATAGACTACGGAAATTAAAATGAAAATTAAATTCCGTTTTTTTGAAAAAAAACTTAAAAATACTGGTACCTATCAGTAATTCAAACAACTCTTTTCTTCTTTACAATCAAGTCTACAACCTCTCTAATAATTTCCATAGCCTACTTACTAATTTTCTTACATCGCATTCATCTGACGCGGCCATTTTGAAAAAATTAAAGAATTGTTCGTATCTCACTTATTTTTTGGAATTTTTAAAATCTGAAAAAAACTTAGAAATTTATGCTTAATGGGAAACCATCAAAAAAATATAGTCATTCCGTTTAAGAAAAGAAAACTTGATGTCACTTTCGGTTCAACCGGAAGTGATATTTTCATTCCTGTTAGTCTAAAAGTAGCCCATTATTGTTTAATTTATGTGTACCAAAAACCAAATTTTTAAATTCAAAAACAACCAAAATATTGGGGGCGTACATTGACTCGTGGCCACCCGGTATGTGTATGTGATTTGATTATGTATTGTAATATAGCAGCCAGATGTAGCACTCAGGCCCAATTTGTATAGCTGTGCGAAGTTTACCTAAGGGTTTATTACTTTTATCATTATTATTATATATTTGACGTCATAATTAGTCATAATTAATTATAAGTATCTAACATTCGAGTACCTACCTACGCCAACTTCAAATATTCTATCTATAAAAGTATTTATTTTGCAAGAGTGTAAAAATGTTCTTTTTCAAAAAAGGATCCATGATTTCTTTGTTTTCAGTTCAGGTTAAATTTATAAAATGGGCGTATTGACCAACCTTTCCCTTTCATTTGCCGAAAAGGATTTCAATTTCACAGTCAGTTATACATTTTACAAATATTTAAAATTAAATTTAGACTCATATTGGGTCAAAATTAAATTTACCTGTGTAGGGGATGATGTATTAAGAACATCTGTATTTTCAACTGTTTACCTGAAATACAGACGAAAGGTATTAAACACTCTTCAGATACGCATTGACCATAAACCTTATTAGAGCTAAGTAACCATATGGTATTAATGTACCTAATACCTATATAAAATATTAATATAGGTAGGTACTTACCTAGTATATTATATCATTTCATCAACTTAGCTCTGAGGAATTTCAGGTTTTTTTTATTGGAAAATGAGTAGCAACATAAAAATTTATTTAGCTGATATTAGTAATTATTTTAAAAATAGTTTTCGTTTTATTATATTTTATACGAATATATAAGTTTATGTTGAAAAATCGCTAGTATATTTCCTACATCAAAAAACAAGATAGGGAATTTCGTATAATAACTAATATTGTTGTGCCGCATTGACTAGCTGCGATTTAAATTGTAACTACACTCGTGTTGTTCGATACTGTCAATTTGGTTGTCATCAGCTCCAGTATATGTCGCATAATTGATTTTATTTTGTGTTTGTATAATCCTCCAAAAAGGGTTCTTTTCTGAAAGCAAGTTACGAAGATTTACCGTACGTGAACAAAACAATCAAAAACTATCAAATCTTATTTGTTCTTCTCTAGTCCGGCAAGTTATATTTTTATTTTTATCCGGGTCTTGTTTATGTACTTCATAATTTTTCTTCATTTGATAGGAAATCAGTTTCTAAAATTTTTACATTTTTATCCTTTAGCTTTAAAAAACAATGAAAAAACAACAAAGTTTTTATTCTAAAGTCCTACTTATTTTTGTATTGAAAAAACACCGCAGTTCACTACTATACAGGTGTGTCCCAAGACATCATACCGATAATTCAGGAGCGTAAAAGTGGGTTAAAAGCAGCACCAGTACTCACATAAAAATTTGTTTTATTAAATTATGAGCCCTTAGAGTTACGGGCTGAAAGTGGTCTTTTATTAGTAATTTTTTAACTACAATCTGAAATTTAAGCAAATGTTGGTGGTTTACATAGTAAATGTATGTAAATATTGTCTGAATGTTATTTGTGGCATTCTCTAAATTTTTTTTCTTTCTTGGCTTCCTATCACATATATAATTTTTGGTTTTCTAAAAATTACAGTTAGTTACTCAGTATGATACTGGAAAAAGTAACCTCTGCGCCTGTGACTTTACGTCAAAAGATCAGTCAGAATGTGTTTTTTGACAACTAATTTAAGATATGTAAAATGAAATAAATACCGGTAAGGGAATTTTCCCTGTAAGGAAACGTATTATTATTATTTTGTCAGACTAGTTATCAAAAATTACCCTCAGACTGATATTTTGTCTTAAAGTCACGAGAGCAGAGATTTCTTTTTCCAGTATCATACTGGGAACTAACTTTAAATCATCAAGAAATATTTCTGTGGTAGTAAGCCTCAAGAAAAAAAATAAATGTCATTAATGTGACACTATAATAGGTTAGGTTAGGTTATTATGAGTGGGTCATTATGGACCCTCCACTGCGGCCATTAGCAGGCATATTGTGGCTCACTCCTAATTATATTTCACCCAATAAGTTCAGTCTCCTAATGAAACTGATAACTTTATTGGGTGAGAATGTGTCCAGATCCTCTGGCAGAAGTTGCCCTTTGCCAAATATTGAAAATCGGATCCTCTCCACAGCGGGATAGATGCATAAGACGTGGTCTGCCTTCTCATCATCCTCTACGCATAGACGGCACTCGGCGTTTTTCGCTAGGCCGAGTTTATGCAGATGATAATTTAGTCGGCAGTGCCCGGTATATAGGCCTTTTAGAGTTTTCAAGTTTACCCTGGTTAACTCTAAAAGTTTCTTAGTTCTTGATTTCAAAGGGTATTTTATAAACGCCTTCGAATGAACTTATCCTGGTAGGATCTATAATAAGTCCGTTTGTCTTCTGGGAAGTCAGAAACTTTAAGGGATAACACCCCAAAATTTCGGCAGGGGTGATATTTTCGAACTGTAACTAACAGAAATAGATTTTCTAAACGTTTTTCTTAAACACACCACATCAATTAAACAATCCCTAAACCAAAACCGAAGCTGCATGGACAGGGGTTACACAGTTGAAAATAACGCGAACACACACAACCAAACCCTTCGACTTTATCAGAGTCGCAACTGTGATCTGAACCCGGGAGTTGATAGGCAGTAAGCCAGTATCAGTCTTGTTTTGACCTTCCAAATGCCCAATTGTGTATGTTGGAAAGTGTTTTCGTTTGGGCGCATAACTCTGTTCCGGCAAAAATGTCTAGTCAAATGCGCCGAAGTTACAAAATCTCAGCTGACAATTCAATTTAATTCAATTCAAAACAATTTTATTAATGGTTAAAGAAAACAATGTATATGGTCCTTGCTCGACACCCGGTCCATTACCAACCTAGCATCCCCGCGTAAGGTGGCGACGGGGCAATTGTTAGGTCGGGCGGAGCGGGGCCAGTCCGCACTTAAAACTAAAACATTAACAACAAATACAACACCTAAAAAAAAACATTTTTAAATTGTATAATAACTCCGAAAACAAGAAAACAAAGACGCATGCAAAAGCATGCGCCGTTGATATAAGACTTTAAAATAATGCAAAAAGAATATATAAAATTGTATAAATTTGTGTATAATAATTTTGAATTTTGACAGTGCTTCGACGAGCCAAACTGTCACAGTAAAAAGCTCGCCTCTAAACAATACTGAATTGGGAAGCGGGAATGTCCAACTCCGCTTATTTTTGGGTATTTAATGATATTTCGTGTATATGATAATGTGCCGCAATTTACTGACGGTTTGCTTATAATTTGGAATAAATTTTTTGGGGAATTTTTGATAACAAAAACGAACAAAAAGAAAATAAGAGAAAAGTGAGAACAAAATTTGGAATTTTGGCGCCCCTTTTATAATGTGGGAGTGTCCTCCCATTTTGTGGGAGGACCATGGTCTAAAGATGTTGTCTGAAAATTGGTAGGTAACGTTTGGTACGGTAATTTGTGTTTAATTCGAAATAGCGCGTTATACTCCCTTATTTATGTAATGTTGACGGTTAGTGGACAATCAGAGAGTTTATATGCGTAAAATTTTTGTGAAGTATCTCTGATATAATCCACTATGGGTACAATGTCGTTGCAAAGTTGTCGTAATTCCCTTATGGGGGTATATCTTGTTGAGTTACTTATGAGGCAAAGAAATTTGTTTTCCAGTACCTGCAATTTGTGTAACGTCGGCGCGCTCGCAGAACACCAGGCCGGTCTCACTATCATCGTGTACATTAATTTTTTATTATCCCTGTTTAGTCTGCTATTCCCCGCCATCAGGAGGTATAGAGACCTGGACAGAGAATAAACTTTACGTATCGTCTCCTTAATGTGTTTTCCATAATAAAGTCCTTTATCCAAAGTTACGCCTAAATATTTTACGTCTTGTTTCGTCTCAATCAGCTGACAAGTTTTGTTACATTTGTGGAGAAGTCACAAGCGATGCCATTGTCGGAAAATGTGAAAAAAGCGTATTTTCTATACTTTGGAATGTTAGTAGGAGATCAAGACAAGCAATGGGCTCCCCATGTTTGTTATGTAAGTGTAACAAGAATTGAGGGATATTCCAAAAAAAAAAAAAAACAAAAAGTCGAATATCCGATTTGCCATCAACCATACCTGTTCCTCACAATGCATTTACCTGTGCCAACTGTGCCTTTAGATTGGCAAAATATTGTTTTGGGAGGTAATGGAAATAGTAACAACTCTTCAGACAGCCCAGACCAGTGTGCCGACCATTTGTATATTCTAGAAAGTTTTAGTGACCTTCACTTAATTGCTCAAAATGAGCTGGATGATTTGGTACGTGACGTGGGGCTGTCAAAACAACAAGCAGAACTTCTTGGTTCCTGACTAAAGGACTGGAACTTGCTGGCTAAAGAAACAAAGATTACGACCTTTAGAAAAAGAAGTGAACATTTTCCGCATTTTATAATATGAATAATTCACTATGCGCGTTTATTGATATTGATGGTTTAATTCACGAACTTAATATCGAGCATAACCCTTCTGAGTGGCGCTTATTCATAGATTTCTCCAAATACAGTTGAAAAGCTGTATTACTGCATAATGTAAACAATCTATACCAATTGCTCATTCAGTAACAATGAAAGAAGATTATAAGAGTATGAGCACCATTTTAAATAAAATTAATTACAACAAATACAAATGGAATATATGTGGGGATTTAAAAGTAATAACCATTGTAGTAAGTCTTTAAGGAGGCCTTACAAAATATTGCTATTTTCTGAAAATAATTTGGCCGGAAACGAAAGCATTTGAACCAGAAACTAATAATGTTAAAGATGTGCCCCTTGTAGAATCTAAAAATGTGTTTTTGCCACTTCTTCGTATTAAACTTGGGCTAATGAAAAAATTTGTGAAGGCCATAAATAAAGAGGTTGAGGGATTTAAATGCTTAAGAGAACTTTTTCTCAAATTAAGTGACGCCAGACTTAAAGAAGGCATTTTTATTAGAAAATTGCTTGACTATGCAGATTTTAAACGAACACACATCAGACAGGAACTCAGAGCTTGGAACTCATTTGTAAGCATAGTCTACAAGCAACTAGTAAGCGAACTTTTAGATTCGTAGCAAACGCTTGGTTGCCGTATGTCTTTAAAAATTCACTTTCTGCATTCTCATTTAAATTTTTTTCCTGAAAATTTTAATGCGGGAAGCGACGAGCAAGGAGAAAGATTTCATCAAGATATCAGGACAATGGAAATTCGTTATCAAGGACGATGGGATTCAGCTATGATGGGTGATTCCTGTTGATTCTTAAAGCGAGACGATTTGACCCCTTATACAAAAAAAATTAACTGAGCATATGTTTTTCAAAAATTATTCACTATCTTTGTAGTTATATCTATATAAGCCTAATATACAGGGTGTCGCGCTTACATGTGATACAAGCATGTAACTCCTTTATTTTTTGGCCAATTTCAAACAAAATCGGTAATGTTTAAATTGAACGATGTGTATTCGCATATTTAATTAATATTCTGCATAGGAGCTGTTTTAATTTTTGAAAAGTAAGCGTTGGAAAAACAATATTACATTCTGTATTAATGTCAATCATTTGATGTCAAACAATTCAACTTATCGTTCAATGTAAATGTTGCAGTTTTTAGTTTGAAATTGTGAAAATGGCTGGTCAACTGACTTTACAAGAAAAAGTTTCTATAATCAAACTTTTAGGACATAGCGAACGTACAACACGGCAAGTAGCCCATGAATTTAATAACACATTTCCTGAACAAATATCAATCATTTAACAGTGGCTAGGATTAAAAGACTTTTTGAAGAAACATGGTCCGTGTCAAGACGCAAAGAAAATCGAGGTAGAATTAGAAATAATAATGGAGAAAACAATATCTTAAACTATTTTAATAATAATCCAACATCCAATATCCGTAACGCAAGTTTATATTTAAATATTCACAACGACCATATTTGGCGATGTCTGAAAAAGCATAAAATGGTATCATTTAAACCGAAAATACCTCACACGTTGGAGCAAGGGGACCTCGACAGACGCCTTGAGTTTTGTTTGTGGTTGCAAGGAAATTTCCTTAACGACACAAAATTTTCTGCGAAATATTTTATATAGTTATGAAGCTACATTTATAACAAATGGGACAGTTTCATCAAATAATATAAGGATGTGGCCTGGCGCTGGAGAAGACCCTCATTGGGTTATCAACAGTAGAAGACACTATTGGGAAAAAATTAATGTCTGGTGTGGAATCCTGAATAAAACATTAATTGGACCTTTTTTTTCGACAAAATTTAAATGGAAACTTATTTTTACAGTTTCTACAAAATTAACTATAGAATGTGTTACATAATATATCACTTCAACAAAGAAGACATGTTTATTTTCACTTAGATGGCGTACCCATTCACAATACTGCAGCTGTTAGACATTGAATAAATGAAAATTTTCCAAATAGGTGGATAGGACAGAACAGTACTGTCATCGCGTGGCCGCCTCGATCATCTGATCTAACGCCCTTAGATTGTTTTCTATGGGGTACGCTAAAAGAGAAAGTGTATAAGGATCGTCCAGCCACTGTAAATTAACCCATTAATAAAATCACCACTGTTTGTCGCTAGATTACTCCGCACCAACTTAATAATGTTATATTAAACAACAGGAGGAGAATAGAAAAATGCATTTTGTATAATGGGGGATTAATAGAGGCAAACCCAATTTAGAAATGTTTAATATTTAAAATGTTTAGTAGTAATAATTTTGTATTTTACATAAATAATGTATGATTGTATTGTTTTAAGTTTCTTAGTGGTATAATATTCCTCTATTTTGTTCTTAAAATTGAGAGAATTAACATGCATACAAGGTAATTTACTTAAATCTTTTATTTCCCTGTAATGTCAATCGTAGAGTTGCAGAGTTGTTAAATACTTTAAAACTATTTTATAATAAGAAAACGTTTGACTGTTCCTTTTCACGTAGAAGTTCCTCAAGACTTCACAGTGCCTATTTTTTCTTAATAACTCTAGACATTTCAAATACAGCAGTGTAGTGTAAAAGTTATAGTGTAGCTTAGATAATAAGATATTATTGTATTTTTTGTTCATTGTAGTCTATCATTTGATTAATTTTTTCAGTTTTAAATAGGTAAACTTTTTCTGTAATTTGGAGGTAAAATAGTAGTTTGTAAAATTATTTATTTAACTCAATATGTGACGAATTTCATTAAACTTTGTAATGTAATATCCATATTTTATTCATATTTTAGTTTATTATTCATATTTTACTATTAATAATAAAATTATAAATAATACAATTTGTTTGGGTTTTTACTGCACAATATGTATAAAAACAATTTTTTTGAAATCGGGCCAAAAATAAAAGTTATAGGTATGTAATATAGAGTGCTCCCCCTGAAGATGATCCGAATTTGATGAAACTTCGTGAAAAGACGTTTTATGGGATACTGAATAAGAATATGTAATAAATTTTTGGAAAAAAAGTCGCTAATACCAATTAGCAGTTTTTGACGTTAAAAAACTCATCCCAGTTGGCCGTGTATTACATTAATAAAAAAAGCATTACCACACGTAGATAGTTTTTGTTACCCTACATTCTAAAAAAAATTTTTTTTGAAATCTGCCAAAAAATAAAGGAGTTACAGGTTTGTATCACATTTAAGCGCGACAGCGACATCATGGAGTGCTCGTCGGAAGATGATCCGAATTTGATGAAACTTGATGATAAGACGTTTTAAGGGATGCTGTGTTTGACTTTAAAAAACACATCCCAGTTGGCTGTGTATTTCATTAATAAAATAAAAGCAGTACCATACGTAGATAGAGTTTTTGTTACCTACATTCTAAAAAAAAATTTTTGAAATCGGCCAAAAAATAGAGGAGTTACAGGTTTGTATCACATTTAAGCGCGACAGCGACATCATGGAGTGCTCGCCTGAAGATGATCCAAATTTGATGAAACTTGGTGTTAAGACATTTAAAGGGATGCTGAATAAGAATATGTAATCAATTTTTTTGAAAAAAAAAATCGCTAATAGCAATTAGCAGTTTTTGACGTTAAAAAACGCATCCCAGTTGGCCGAGTATTGCACTAATAAAAAATCAGTACCGCACGTAGATAGAGTTTTGTTACACTACATTCTAAACAATTTTTTTTAAATCGGCCAAAAAATAAAGGAGTTTCAGGCTTGTATCACATTCAAGCGCGACACCCTGTATGTCATATACCTCATTGATATATAACAATAAATAGATTAGTAAAATGAATAATAATGTTATTCTTGTCCATAATCTTTTATTAATGTAAGAAGAAAGCGTTACGTTTTACGACGATTTGCTTGTAATTTCTGTACTCAGAAAGCTTTATTCCAGTGGGATATGCTATACAGGTACATGTTACAAAAATAACATATTTTTTGTCTATATGTGTAATTTTCATTATTTCAACTATCTGAAAAAAATAGGAAAAAAGGAAAGTAGGAATTTTTTAAAATCATTTCATATACGATTATTTTAAGTATTTGAAATTGTCACTATTTAACTTGCATATGACCTGGTTAAAATATAATCTACCTGTACCTGTTCTTCCTCATACATTCCAACATTTTATGTTTGAAATAACAACCTTTCAGCTCTGAATTTCATGACATTGTAGACGACTTAACAAGCCTGTCTAAAATTTTATTAACGAATTAATGGCTGTAGACTGTCGCTCTTAGTGAATATCTTAGAAACAGAATATAAATTAACTTGTTTAGTTCCATGCATAACTCCATAAACTAAACCTATTAGAGCAGAATCTATACTTTATTTGGAAACGGTCACCAAAACTTAAAATAGTATAGTATAGAATGTGACATAAAATGTCATTTCATCAGCACTATTGACAAAGAATGTTTTTATTTGTTATTGTTATTTTTGAACAGTATTTACGAGGGCCAAACCTATTTTACCCCAAAAATATTGGAAAAAGTACTTTTTCACTCAGAGTATAAAGATTTGAGCAGAACTTTGGAAAATGCTCCTGGAATGATTCCCATGATTGTGTCATGAAAGAGATGATGATCATCATCCTCCAGGCATATGCGGCACTTGCGTTCTTCGCCTGCAGATGACAGTTTAGTCGGCAGAGTCCAGTATATAGGCCTATTCTGGTTTTCAGGTTTGAACTGTATAACTCTGAAAGTTTTTTAGCTCTTGATTTAAAAGGGTATTTTATAAACACCTTCGAATGATTAAAAAATTATAAACACTTTTTATTACTTGTCTAATTTTCACTTTATTTGTTATTTTACAACTAGTTTCATCCTATTCAGACATTTTCAAGTAAACTAAATTATACACAGGTTTTACTTTCATTTAAATATAAACTGAACTGAATAGAAGGATAGATCACTTTATGGTTGGTAATATAATTCAAATTTGTACAGATGTTATGTCTTTAAATGTAGGGGTCTTTTCAAGATAGTAAATTATATTATGGTGTGATTTTTATTAACAGCAGATTATCTGAATAAGTTTAATAACGGAGAATTATTTAAATCTATTTGGTCGTTTAATATGTTTTAATTTATATTCCTATTTAATTTATTAATTTCGAGCACTTCTAATAAATTAAGTTTTTTATTTTTCCCACAAATATTTGATATCTTAGGTTGATGGTCATCAGTTATTGTATGACCAGAATATGTTAGGTGTTTATAATAGTTGGAATGTTGTTTTTTGTGTGTGAATATGTTCTCTATATCTTACTCTGAACGATCTACCTGTTTGACCTACATATGAGGCGTTACATTCTGGGAAATCTAACCGATATACACCACATTTTTTAGAGACATCATTTTTTGTTTTGCATTGAAAAGATATCTGTCTATATTTTTGTTAGAACTAAATGATGTTTTAATATTAAATTTGGAAAAAGTATTGATAATTGAATAAGAGAGTTGACCTGAATATGGTAATGAAATGTATGTTTGAACTTTTTTCTCGTTAATAGTGGGATAAGAGGGACTTATTTTGTTTTTTGTAGATTAGATCTAATTCTTCTTTTAAATCTGTCTCAGATAGAGGTAAGCTCAAGGCTCGGTGTGTCATAGATTGATATGCGGCTAATTTGTGGGAGAGAGGGTTACAGGAATTAAAGGGTATAGTGGCGTCTGTAAAAGTTGGTTTGCGGTAAATATTATAGGAAAATGATGTTTTATGTCTTTTTATAGTTAAGTCGGGAAAGTTTATTGATTTATTATCGTTCTCTGTTTCTAAGGTATATTATTATGTGTGATATTGATAAAATCGAGGAATATTTTTAATTGTCTGTCTGTCCCTTTAAAATCTATTAGGATGTCATCAACGTACCTGTATCAAAAGATAATATGTTTTTTTGGTTGGTATCGGAGAAACCAATATAGTTTCTTCAAGCTTATCCATGAATATATCGGATAAAAGGGGGCTAAGTGGCGAACCTATAGGGAGCCCTGTTTTTTGTATAAAGATGTCCTCATTAAAGGAAATAATTTTAATCTAAACACAACTTGAATGTTTGCAGTATTTCATTTTTTAATTTTGGGATAATTTTGCATTTTTCTAATAATATTTGAAATTAAAGGAAGACATTCGAAAGAGGGATATTAGGAAACATATTCGACACATCAAACGATACTAATTTTATAGAGTTGGGTCAATATTTAGGCTGTTTATTTTACTGTTAAGTCTAAGGAGTTATTAATTGTATTTTTGGGCTTATATTTTGTAATAGATTTAAACTCGTTATTAAGTAATTCAGATAACTTACGTGTCGGTGCATTTGTGCAGAAAACCACTGGTCTAGTGGGTCTATTTTCTTTGTGTAATTTAACTAAGCCATACAACTTTGGGGCTTCACAGTTCGTATGTGTAAGTCTTCTTTTTTCATATTCGGAGTGGCACAAATAATCAAAACTTTGTATTAAGGACTTTGTTTCTTTTGCAAATTTGTTCGTAGAATCTTGGGTTGATTTTTGTAAATTTTGTTCATCTAGGAATTTCCCAAATACCCTCTCTCCCACAAATTAGCCGCATATCAATCTGTGACACACTGAGCCTTCAGCTTACCTCTGTCTGAGACAGATTTAAAATAAGAATTAGACACAATAAGACTTATAGCACATAATACCCTCAAAATATAATCAACAATCTAATCTATAAAAAACAGAATAAGTCCCTCTTAAAAGAACTTTATTCCACTATTAACGAGAAAAAAGTTCAAACACATTTCATTACCATATTCAGGTTAACTCTCTTATTCAATTGGCAACACTTTTTCCAAATTTAATATTAAAACATCATTTAGTTCTAACAAAAACATAGGCAGATATCTTTTCAATGCAAAACAAAAAACTGATATCTCTAAAAAATGTGATGTATATCGGTTAGATTGCCCAGTAACGCCTCATAAGTAGGTCAAACAGGTAGATCGTTTGAAGTAAGATATAGAGAAGATATTCACACACAAAAACAACATTCCATCTTATATAAACACCTAACAGATTCTGGTCACACAATATCTGATGACCATCAACCTAAAATATTACATATTTGTGGGAAAAGTAAAAAGCTTAATTTATTAGAAGTGCTAGAAATTAGTAGATTAAATAGGAATAAAAATATATAATATATTAAACGACCAAATAGATTTAAACAATTCTCCGTTATTAAATTTGTTCAGATAACCTGCTGTTAATAAAAATCACACCATAATATAATTTACTGTGTTGAAAAAACCCTTACATTTAAAGACATAACATCTGTACAAATTTGAATTATATTATCAACCATAAAGTGACCCATCCTTCTATTCAGTTCAGTTTATATTTAAATGAAAGTAAAATCTGTGTATAATTTAGTTTACTTGAAAATGTTCGAATAGGATGAAACAAGTTGTAAAATAACAAATGAAGTGAAAATTAGACAAGTAATAAAAAGTGTTTATAATTTTTTAATCAAAATGGATTTTCACGAAGTAACTTCATTTACTATAAACTTTTTGACCTTCGAATGAACTAATCATGGTAATTCTTAAAAGTTTTCCTTTCAGCCCAGGTTAAAATAGCCATCTTGGCAGTACTTGAGGTAATATCAAGTATCGGTTCTGGTCCGATGGTTCGTGATCTTGCTCCTTCTCTGGCCAAGGAGTCGGCTATTTTGTTACCTTCCAGACCAGAATGGCCGGATATCCATACCAGACTCACTTTATTGGTTTTGCTCAACTGATTTAGATGGCATGATATAAGTTACTCATTGTTTGTTGAGTGATTAGTAAATTGGGTTTCAAGATCAACATCATTAGAATTTGATTGGATCAAGTCTTTTCTTTTTTCTCTGAGAAAAAGAAGAATAAGGAAGGATTAAAAGGAGACGGGGCGATAAGTCAGAGTTATGTGAAATACCAAAATTTTAGAGAAAGATTTTTACGAGACTCCATTGACTACAATCGACACGATATATTTACAAACATATGAGCCGCAAGCAAAGAGCAGTATTGTAAATTGTGGTCTAAATCTTGTCATTGTATCTTTCCAATATATATATATATATATATATATATATATATATATATATATATATATATATATATATATATATATATATATATATATATATATATCATATAAGTTAATCGGCGATTACGTTACAATCATGTTTATTTAAAAGTTTTGCCGTTTTACATTCAAGAGAATGTTCTGTAAATTCAACTACCTCTATTTACATTCGTTTTGTTCTTATTATCAATGGTTAATGTATCATCTACATTTTTCTGTGCGGTCAAGAACCTTTCTTTTCAAAAAATTATATTCCCATGCAACTTGATATTATTCATAACAAATCAGTATTTATGCACATTAATTTTAAAAATAATGAATTAGTATCGTATTATCCCAGTTGCATTTATTATTATAAATAAGATGTGATCATTTATCCATGCATTGCCAACTGCTAGTTTGAGAGAAAAGACAAGCGTCACATCGTCATATCACCACAAGCTGCTCATTTAAAAAGAAATATATTTGACCCCATAAAAATATTTTGTTCGCAATTATAACGTAGTTTTCCACAGAACACTAAAACATCATATACTTCACTCTCTGACATAGTTTTTTCACAGAACACCAAAACTCCATATACTGCACTCTGTTGACTACACAATAGGTATGATGTTTTGTGGAAAACTGTTTCAGTGTTATCTTCACATCAAAGGTTTCAACCCTCTTCAGGTTCTCAATTATCTATTTATGTCCTGTTGTAATATCTTCTCTAAAGCATTCTGGACCCAATATAATACTATAATAATAACACCACATATAGTACAATCCCATGTATCACTAAACTAACGTTTTGCTGGGGGGGGAGGGCTACACATTGAGAGACAACAGACACACACCCAATATTCGTGTGTAGTGAAAGTAAACTCTGTCACAGTTAATTTCACTGCCAAGACCAGGAAGCGAACCCGGAACTTTTTGTTATCAGCCGACTACGTTACCTCTCAACCATCAGTCATATTCTATTCTAATGCATGATAAGTTCGTCTTACTGTTTGGAATATGGGGAGGTGGGACTTATGTCCTGTATATGTTTAATAGTCGACAAGTGAGGACATCCTACTGGATAATGTAAAATGTCATTTTCTTTTTGTTTTAAACACTCTTGAATACACTTGCAGTATGTAAAGTTATACAGGGTGATTCATGTCAAACTGTTCATACTGTAATGGTAGAGTGGGGCAATCAGTCTAGGCAAGTACCGAGTTACCATTTAAAAACGTTCTTGGGTAGTATTTACGAATATACAGGATAATTCATGAATTTTCAGCGAAACTAGTGGTAACTGTAACTTTTGAACCAGTTACGGAAATTAATTCATTTTTGGTACACATCATATAATAGTCTTAAGTAGTCGGATTTACAAAATTCCATGGCCGTATTATGAAAACTCTCATTCTTTTGTTCACTCAGAAAAGTTCACCCTATATACTTTTTATAGAATTACACATAACAGTTTAAAAGTACATGAACCAGCGACAAAAATCATTTACTTGATTTTTTTGTCACACTCATCGGTTTTTGAAAGAATCTTCAAATTTTGACATTACAATCTTAAAAATTAGATTTTTTTAATATTATAGTAGCAATAAGAACAGTTAAAGCAAATATTTCCTTACCGTACATCGGTGGCAATAGTATCACTACTTCCTACTATAATTTTATATCCAGAATAAGAAAATCCCATGTCCTAATTAGGGAATTTTAATTTCTCGTATCATATCTGGGCAATTTGACGCATCGAATTATGACATGATATTGTTGTTTTGTTTATTGCAAATTTTGTTGCAAAGCAGGTTTTATTGTTTATGAGTGTTTGTAGAACAGTTTCTAGAATGTGTCTCTTATTTTTAAAACAGGAATGTGCAGCTATAATTTTTATTTTTGGATTTTGTAATGGTCATGGCAGAGCGACTGCATGGGAATACCATAGACAATTTCCTAACCCTCGAGTACTGAATAACTAAACGTTCCCGTCAGTTTTCAACTATTCCAGTGAGCATGGCTCATTCCCTAAAGGTAAAACTGAACGAGAAATCATTGCTTAGCCCGAAGAACAGGAAAACATTTTAAATATTCATTTTCAACACGATGTAGGTCTCTGCATTTTTCATTAGCTGTAAGGCAGCATTTCGATAATGTCTACCCTAATAGGTAGGTCGCGGTGGTCCTATCTCATAGCCACCAAAGTCACCTGATACAACCCAGTTGATTACTTCTTGTGGGGACACTTTAAATCTTTAGTATATTGTGAACCTATTAATACAAGGGATCTAATTGAGAGAATAATTCATGCTTATGATACCATAAGAAACAATTCAGATGTGATAAGGAAAGTGGTCGGAAATTTGGCATCGAGGAAACAGAAGTGCCGTGAAGAAAGGGGTTTGCACTTTGAACATAAATTGTTATATATTTTTTTTTATTATTCTTTCTTTTTTTATTTAAAATATTTGTTGTATGTTATTTTTGTTGCTTAGTATGCATGCTGTTCTCATTCGTTATTTATTGTCACTGTTTTTATTTTCAAGGCTATTAAAGTACATAATCCATTACAAATTTTCTTATTTTGAGTATAAAATTATAGTAGGAAGTAGTAGTACTATTGCCACCGATGTACAGTAAGGAAGCATTTGCTTTAACTGTTCTTATTGCTACTATAACATTAAAAAAATCTAATTTTAAGAACGTAGTTTCAAAACTTGATGGTTCATTTAAAACCGATGAAAGTGACAAAAAAAATCAAGTACATGATTTTCGTCGCTGGTTCATGTAGGTACTTTTAAACTGCTATGTGGAATTTTAAAAAAGTATATACAGAGTGAACTTTTCTGAGTGACAAAAAATAAGAAGTTTCATAATACAGCCTTAGAATTTTGGAAATCTGACTGCTCGAGACTGTTGGCATTTAATAGTATGAAAAATGAATGAAGTTCCATAACTGGTTCAAAAGTTACAGCCACAACAAAATTTGCTAAAAATTCATGGATCATCTGTATATATTCGTAAATACTGTCAGAGAACGTTTTTAAATGGTCATTCGGTACTTGGTTGGATTCCCCACTCTACCATGACAGTATGTACAGTTCGTCATGAATCACCCTCTATAGATATATATTTTCTTGAGGCATCCTACTATTAACTCTTGGTCGTTGGAACACATGGGATCGCAACAAGGTGTATCTTTAACCACTTTCCGAGGTCCTACAGATTATTGTGGAGTCCGAACCACATCGAGGACATCGACATTTTCATCTCCCATATTAGTCCGAAACAAATTTGAAATTAAATTTCTAACTTTCTCCAGGATGGAATCGCACCGTCGACATTCGGTACCGACTAAATAGCCATAGGTGCTTTACACACTTGGCTACCATGCGGAGGTAGGTAAGGTTTTCAGAAATGGCTAATGATGATAGATACGTATGGTAAGGTAAACATATATAAGATTTATTTACTTAACCCGTGTATAGCACAAAAAACATCACACTTCGGTCGCACGTTTGATCGTCAGTACAACCGCGCTACCTGCCGCATCGACGTAATTGTGCCCCAGAGCAAAAAATGCGGCATTTCGACCGGCATGCGCCAGCTCAACTTTTTGTGGCAATAAGGAAATATAATCAAGTCCTATACGTCTGTTCCCAAATGTAACATATTACAGATCATACGATTGTGTAAACATGCTTCCGGAAAATACTGCCTGTCATATTTTGTAAAAGATTTTTTTGAACTATTTTAAAGATATTGTTGATTTTTTCGATAAAAATAGACATTTTAAAATGTCAGCTGATTTTTTTTGCGATTTCCATTAAACTCATCTTTGGTGAGTTCTAGTATGTACATTTCAAGTTAAATTCATTTTTGGTCCAATCTTATCCGATTTTCGATTTAAACGTACTGAACCAATAGACAAATCATGCCTTTCTTAAAGTGTGCGGCTCCTGTTTTTATGTATTTTTTATACTTTATGAAATTATGCATGCCAAGCAACGCTGAAGCAGTGGTGATGTGACTATTTTTCATATGCACGTTAAATAGTAAAATATCGATAAAACGTATACATGAACAAAGATATTATTTGAGGAAATGTTAATAGATTCCACGAAATTTAGTATGATGATTATGATGAATATGGTAATATGCGTGATATAGCTATGTAAGTTAATCTATGCCTATACAAACAAGACTGATGACTTATAAAATCACGTCACACTTTACAAATCTATGGATATTTCTAGTTTTGTCTAACACTCATTCGTGGAAAGAGCAATAATATTCAAAACACGACTTAAACCTGTGACTGTCTGTAACATGGTGCGATGGATTATATGTATGTATTTTAATGGTATAATGCTTAGCATATATGGGAGAATTCTAGACCTGGCACCGAAATACTCCAGTATGAAAGAAATAATATCTACATTTTTGTCCTATTTTTAGAAATATTAGTAATATCTTGCTAGTAATTTTTCCTAATTATTTCCATCAGAATAATACATCATTTTGTTACAGACAAACAGCAGCATATTGGAAAGTTTAAAAAAGTATTACGTATCTATTATTTGACTACCTCAAAACAAAAAAGATACATATCCGTCAGATGTAATTTCACAATAAAGCTAGTTCAAATTGTTTGAAGAATTTTCGTTTGTTTTTATAGTTGTTTTTAAGTAAATTTGAATCTTTTTAACCAAATATAGATATTTATTACTATTACAAAATGCTTGAAGGGATCTGTCGTCAGGCGCCGGAATCGCTCATGCACTTACTTTCTGCATGCCCCACATACGCGATTTCGTCCTACATCTACCAGCACAATGTGGCATCACGAGTGCTATATTACCACCTAATGCACTCGTTCAGGGTAGACCAGACACCAATGCTGCCTTACGTCCCCGGAAATATTGAGCCAGTTGTCGAGAACGGGAAATGTATTTATTGAAACTACTCTGTCCCGACTGTCAGGCTAATCTAAGCCAATAAACCTGACGGCCCTCCTCGGCTATCAAACCAAGGTCACCATTGAATTTTGGGCCACTGTCAAGAAAAACATTACCTTGAAGGAGGAGAAGCGGACCAAATATCGCGATCCCCGGTATGAGCTCTAAGTGCTGTACCCAAGATACTCGGTCAGTATGGTCGTCCTTATAGTCGATGTACTCGGAGGAATTAAACATATGAAAACATTGAAATTGAAGACGATACCGGCCTGCCAAAAATTAGCCGAGTTTCTGACAGGCCAAAAGCAGAAGGCGGTTATTCCAGATTCCCTCATCTGCTTAGGACATTATTCTGAGATCTACAGCCACTATGCGAGGTGTGGGGTGTGACTATGTCGCTGACGCGACTCCATGTGTATCAGAGTCATGGGACGCCACGCCGGCCTGTCGGGAAACGGAAAAAGGTCTTTATTGATAGTTCATGAGTACCTACACGAAATTATGGTACAATAATTATAACTATAGATTATGGTTGAATAGTGCGGCGAAGCTTAGCCAAAGGCTATTCTTGCACTTAACGACGTAGCACCGATTTTACACATTGTGTAGAACGATAATAGAAGTAAAGAAATAATAGAAGTAAAGAAAAGTACTGCGGCTAGTAGTTGGATAGGTGACAACCAGACCAGCGGAACATAGAAGTCTCGCCCTAGTCTTGTAACGGTCTGTATATCAGCTTGAAATGCAGAAGATATGCAATCTTAGGCGAGGATTGTGTAGTGGATATACCTTCCGTCGGGGAGATATAAAGCAGACAGTTCCTTGTTTACAATGTGTTAGGCAAATAAAAGTTTCCCACTCTTCGACAAAAAAGAGGTTCATCAAATTTCCCATGTTGAGATAGCTCGTCTCCTGGCATCGGTAAGTGGCCTTGGTAGCCGACGTTAAATAAATGATAAAAAAATAGTAGCACGCTTATTTTCTGGAAAAGTAGTGCAACACTTTTTTCTACATTCAGTTTTAGATTATGAACATATCAGTAGTCAAATATTGCTTTAAAATCTTGATTTTGTTCTTTAGTAACTGAATTTATATTTTTTTGGATTGGAATTGTATAAAAGTTGTGTATCGTCAGCGTATGATTCTAGTTGATTATATTGTACAGATTTAAAGACAGACATGTACATAAAGAATTACAATGGACCAAGTATCCTTGGAGAACTTCTGAGATTGTTAATTTTGATGTAGATATTTTGTTTGATACAACTACTTTTTGATATCGTTCGTTTAAATAAAAGTGGACGACATTTTAAAATTTTAAATCGAAACCAAAGTAGTTTATTTTGGCACATATTAAGTCATGATCGATTGTATCAAATGCGGTTGAGTAGTCAAGTGACACCAACACAGTTGCCATTTGCTTTTGTGTATGCCTTATTATATTGTCAGTGAGACTGAGTAATGCAGTTGCAGTGATGCGACCAACACTATATGTTGATTGCTTACTTTATTTTATGTTACTGGCCTATATACTTAATAATTACTTCAATACTTAACAATTTTGCATAGCAGGTTCACATGTGGCGTAATATTGACGAGAACAGAAAAAATCTAAACTGCAGCAATCTGCGAGTAGTGAGGTGGCATATCTAGCGGTGGCTTGTTGCAATCTTTCCAGCGCAGCGCTTGGTCATAATAAGTATTGATTACATATAATACGGAAATGCATCGGTGTGTGCATATAGGCCAATGACTATCTGTTTAATGTAATTTGATTTGTCCAAAATGCTTTATTTTTTATTTGGTATATGTGACTTAACGCATGTATGTATTCGACATATATCGCAGTCGTTATATAAAATCTTACGTAAGTAGATTTTATGACCATTCGAGAGTTTCAGTCCGACGACTGAAACTAAACTTCTCCGTTTTATATTACAGTATATGAAATGTATATTAATTTGTAGTGTACTACTTCTACTTTCCAGTCTTCTAGCATTGTGCAAGTTCGTATGTTTTAACGCAATGAAACTAATTTGAATACGTCTAGAGATGCATTTTTGTGGTTGCCAAGCGCCATGTGTTCTTATTTGCTACGTTACAAACTAAACGTTTACATTAACTTTCACTAACATTGTACCTATCTATTAAAGGTAATATAAATTGAGAACACAAAATTAGACCGTGATTGAAAAGCTTTTGCATATTTATAAGCCAAACGAACAAAATTCGCAATGGTTATAATTTATATTGCAACTGCTTTCCACAATAAATCTTTATTTAGATAGCTCAAAATTACTAGATCATAGGAGAAATACTGGCAACTAATTCTGTCATGTGAAATTATAATTTATTGGTCTGATAAAATTGTTGTCTGGAGACCTAGATCTTTGCAATGCGATTACAGTACGAATTAAATTAAGTACATAATATTTTGCAGGTATTTTTCTACTTAGAAGGAGAAAACTAATTCTGACTCAACGTGTCTCTTGGATTTTTGTATGCAACATATAAAATATGAATATATAATGTATTTCTTGTGACACGATTATATTCATATTTATATACAAAATGATTATTCATGTAATACGAGATGTAATAAACATAAACTAAATCAGACATTGCACATAATATCAACCCTTCGTTATCCAATATCCAGCTGTCTAAAGTAAAAAATTTAAAAAATGGCGGTGTCCTAATCGGGTGCAAAAATAGAGAAGATAATGAGAAGGTAAAAAAAATAGTCCAAGAGAAGTTATCTCAATCATACGAAGTCAGAGAAGTACATGGGGTCCAACCCAGGGTCCGTATAGTTGGAATGTCCGAAAAGTATCCTGAAGATCAACTATCTGATTATATAAAAAAGTGTAACTCTGATTTGTTAGATAATTCTGATGTTAAACTAATTAAGCTGTTTCCATTGCGGAAAAACAAGGACATTTTTCAATGCATCCTTCAACTTGATAGATGTTCGTATGATAGGATTATTAAGGCTGGTAATTTATTTGTAGGCTTTGACAGCTGTGCTGTTTTTGATGCAGTGGAAGTTTATCGTTGTTTTAAATGTAATGAATTTCATCATTCATCAAGATTTTGTAATAAGCTTATCTCCTGCCCTGTTTGTGGTCAAAATCATGACGTTAAAGAATGTAGATCTAAAGTATCTCATTGCAGTAATTGCGCTAACCTAATAAAATCACAAAATATTGATGTGTCTACTGATCACGCTGTTTGGGAAAAAGAGAAGTGTACGGCGTATATCCGCGCCCGTGACAAGCTCCGAAATGACCTGTTGTCTATTCAATAGCAACCACAGGAGTCCCGTGTATCCGTCATCGAGTCTCCCACTAGCGGGTTGAGTCCTTCCTCCTCCTCCTCGCCTTCTGGTTTGAATGTGCGCGATGACTACCTGTCAAATTTTAACATCTATTACCAAAATACTCGTGGCCTTAAAACTAAAACCAGTGATATATTTAATGCATCGTACAGCTCACATTATTCGGCTATCGCACTTACCGAGACATGGCTTGATTCGTCCGTCTATGACAGTGAACTCTTCAGTTCAAATTATAATGTATATCGTTCTGATAGAAACTTTGCTGCTATCAACCGTAGTAGAGGTGGTGGCGTACTACTTGCTGTACGTGATAATATTAGTTCAACATTACTAGATCTTTCCTCTGCAGGTTTCATTAATTTGCCATCGATCGATATTATAGGCATAAAAATTATATCTAACCGTTTTTCAACATATATTTTTGTAATATATGTTCCTCCTATGTTAGCAGTATCGGAGTATGAAAAATTATTTGAGGGAATTGAATCGCTTGACTATTTACACGGATCAAACCTACTTATCATTGGTGATTTTAATATATCTAAATACTCGACCTATCTTAAAGACTCTCATGTCGATCGTCAAATTTTTACATTAAATAACTTTTTAAATATTCTGAATATTTCACAGCATAATTTTATATTTAATGACAATGGTAATTTACTTGACTTAGTCCTCTACAATAATAATTGTACTGTGGAACAGTCCGCCGATCCATTTGTAAAGGAGGATATCCATCACCCTGCTTTACATATATCCCTTCAGGGGAATGTCAGTTACAATTCAAGAAACAATTTTCCGTCCAATATCAATAATAATTGTAGCTGTAACTTTCGAAAAGCAAACTTCCCGGTTTTATATAATTTAATGGGCAGCATCGATTGGCAAATTCTTGAAACTTTCTCTAATGTAAAGGATGCGATTGGTTATTTCTATGATAAACTTTATTCTATATTTGATCTTTGCGTGCCTAAATTTTTTACGGCTAACAAGAGAAGAAAGTATCCTCCTTGGTATAATTCTCTTATAATAAAAAATATTCAATTGAAGGATAGACACTGGCGTGCTTATAAAAAAACCAATGATATTCGCTCACTTAACGAATTCAAAATATTGAGACATCAAATAAAATCGGATATAAATATATCTTTCAAGGACTTTGTTCGTAAATCTGAAGATGACATAAAAACAGAACCTAGTAAGTTTTGGTCTTTTATAGGTAGTTTGAAGAGATCATCTAACATCTCAAATCAAATGTCCTATAATGGGCAGCAATTCACTGATCCGAATGACATTATTAACGCGTTTGCGAACTTCTTCTGCAAATCCTATACACCGGCATGCAATTCTAATTATTTGTCAAGTGATCATTATCCTACTTCAACTGTGCACTTACGTGAATTCGAGGAGTGTGAAATACTAGCTGTTTTAAAGAAAATAAAACCGAAAATGACAACCGGCCCAGATGGTGTTCCTGCATTTTTACTTAAGGACTGTGCATACGTGCTGGCTTATCCCCTAAAAATTATTTTCAATATGTGCTTAATGAACGGTGAGTTGCCTGACTTGTGGAAACAGTCGAAAGTCTGTCCCATACACAAAAAAGGTGATAAATCTGAAGTTAGTAATTTTCGACCAATTTCCATTATATGTAATTTCTGTAAAGCTTTAGAAATGTTACTTCATGATTATATTTATTTCCATGTTTCCAACAAAATATCGGTATTTCAACATGGTTTTGTAAAAGGACGCTCCACAGTGACAAACCTGGTTTGTGTTACTCAGTTCATAGCTGAGGCAATTGACAATCAGACACAAACAGATGTAATCTACACCGATTTCTCTAAGGCATTTGACAGACTTGATCACAATATACTACTTCATAAACTGAGTAACTTTGGTTTATCTGATCATTTAATTACATTTTTCAAGTCGTACCTACATAATAGGACTCAATATGTAATATTTAATGGGTTCAAGTCTGTTGAATACTTAGCAACATCAGGTGTCCCCCAAGGGTCCATCCTTGGACCCTTGTTATTCATAATTTTTATAAATGATATTGTAAACGTTTTGGACGTGAATTGCCTCCTTTATGCCGATGATTTAAAAATGTACTCAGTTGTTAACAGTTTTAGTGATTGCCTCCACCTTCAGAGTAACCTAAATAATGTAAATATCTGGTGTCAAGAAAACAAATTGCCTTTAAATATTAACAAATGCAACATAATGTCATTTTCAACGAAGCCAACACATATTATCTTCGATTATAATCTTGATAATATCACCCTAAATCGTCCAATAACATTCCGTGATCTTGGTGTTATCTTTGACAATAAACTTGCCTTTGTTACACACATAGACTCCATAGTCTTAGAAGCAGGAAGGACGTATGGATTTATAGCTCGAAATTGTCGTGATTTCACCAACATAAACACAATTAAATTATTATATTTTACATTTGTCAGAACTAAGCTTGAGTATGCTTCTCTTGTATGGTCCCCTCACTACGGTTCACACATCGATATTTTGGAATCTGTTCAACGTCGAGTTTTAAAACTTTTAAGCTTTAAAGCTGACGGTACTTATCCTCCCATTGGCTTTCCTCAAAGTGAGTTATTAGAAAAACATTCTCTGGCAAGTCTTGATACAAGGCGTAAATATTTCTCTCAGGTATTTTTGTTTAAGATTATTCACAATATTACCGATTGTCAAGATATTTTATCTAAATTAAACTTTATTGTGCCTAGAATAACCTCTAGAGATAACCTAACATTCTATCTCCCGACACCTCGTACAAATATTCTAAAATATTCTCCGCTACATACTATTTGTAATAACTGTAATGCCGCTGGCATCCATTTAGATATATTTAATTGCAGCCTTAATAACATAAAAATGTTGTATCTCTAAGTAATGACTTGTTTTTCCCTATATCATTGTATATTTTTCAAAATCCTTAAGGCCATTTTGGTTTGTCAGGTTAATTGTGTTATTTCCTTCTCTTTTCCCCTTTTATTTTATTTTTTAATTATCTTAGTATTTTGTAATTAGTATTTTATAATTAGTATTTTGTAATTAGTATTTTGTAATTATCTTAGTACCTATGAACATATTATATTTGTCTATCTGTATTTTTTCCTACTCTCCTGTTCTGTAATTGGGTTATTTACCTGTTGAACAGTGTAATCTAAATAAATAAATAAATAAATAAATAAATAAATAAATAAAAAATAAATAATGCCTAACAAAAAATCTGGTTGCCCAGATGGCGCTCCAATAAAACGGGTCTTCATAAATGATCGAACACCTCGTGACCAATTAGTCAATTAGTTCCCTTTAACAGACTAATCAAATCATGCAGTCAGCAATGATGGTTGAAAACTATTCCTTAAACAAGAACGTATGTGCAAAAATTCCCATAATAATAATAATAATAATAATTGATTACCGCAAGGCATTTGATAGAATATCGCACGAGCTATTGTTGCACTTGCTCGAATGTCTTGCGGTATTAGCACCACTAGTGAGATGCATAGAACAGATGCTGCTACTCTGGAAGACTCGTTTCACCATAACATCAGGTGCACAGCGAGTCGCGACAGAGAAGGTGGCATTTAGGAGAGGAGTTTTCCAGGGTGACTCCCTGAGTCCTCTCCTCTTCTGCATCTCACTGCTACCGTTGTTATTTGGACTCTGCCAAACCAGCGGATATCAATGTGGGTCACCCAGCGACCGGAGATATAGGGTCACTTATCTGTTTTATATGGATGACCTTAAACTTTATGCCTCCGGAGAACACGAACTACAAAACGCTCTTAGGGTGGTCGAAGAATACACGCGGGCCATTGGTATGGAGTTCGGGTTGGACAAATGTGCAGTCGTCCACCTCAAGAGAGGGCGATGCTGGGAATTCTCTGAGGATGCGCGGCTCGCAGACGGAAGCATCCTAAGATATCTGGATGCCGGAGAGACCTATACATATCTGGGTGTGCAACAAAGGCACAACCAGGATGTAACACAAATAAAGGATTCTCTCCGCGGCAAGTACAGACACCGCCTCCGAAAGACTTGGTCTTCCGAACTTTCGGGAAAGAACAAGGTGTCTGCAAGTAATATGCTTGCCGTTTCGGTTCTGCTCTACTCCATCGGAGTAGTAAATTGGACGATAGATGATGAATATTCACAGAAATATTCATCCTAGATCGTCCGTTTCTCGTGTGTGCCTCCCACGTCAACGGGGGGTCTGGAGTGTGCGCATGGCAGAGTAGTATTGAGTATGGCATGTAACATCCTCAGCAGCTCAGACCCCCCCTTACGGTTTGTAAAACATTACGAAACTGTAGGAGTGGGAGCAAGATTGTTCAAGGAAGCAAAAAGATTAGCAGATGAACTCGATCTCGCATTCGACACCAGGAGAGGTGGCCGGCGAAATGCTGATGTAGAGTCAGTCACTGAACTTCAGCCAAATCGCCTGAAAGTCCGAATTAGAGCTGCCGAATAGGAAAATCTGTTTCGGCAGCACGTCGATAAACCCCAACATGGTGTCTTCTATAAGAACATAGAAACACTAGGTTTATCGACCAGGCTGACATTCGCCTTTCTAAGGTCAGCCGGGCTTAAGTCGGAGACCAAGGGATTCATTATGGCCTGCCAAGATGGTGTTATCAACACTTTGGTCTCCCGTAGCCACATGTGGCGTGTAGTCGTTCCTGATATCAGCTGCAGGACCTGCCGTCAGGCGCCGGAATCGCTCATGCACATACTATCTGCATGCCCCATATATGCGATTTCGGCCTACATCCACCGACATAACGCGGCGTTACGAGTGCTATACTACCATCTAAGGCACTCGTACGGGGTATACCAGACACCAGTGCTGCCTTACGTCCGCGTAGATATTGAGTCCGTTGTCGAGAACGAGAAATGTCGGATTTACTGGAACTACTCGTTCCCGGCGGTCAGGCTAATCCAAGCCAACAAGCCTGACATAGTCCTCCTCGACCATCACCTTGAAAGAAGAGGAGAAACGGACCAAATACCGCGATCTCCGATACGACCTCCAAGTGCTGTACCCAGGCTACTCAGTCAAAATGGTCGTCCTAATAATCGGTGTACTCGGAGGGATAATGCCTACGCTGCTCTAGGAATTGAAGACCATACCGGCCTGCCAAGCATCAGCTAAATGGCTGGCAGGCCAAATGCAGAAGGCGGTTATTCTGGGTTCTCTCCGTCTGCTTAGGGCACACGATTCCGGAATCTACAGCCACTAACCCTGCGGGATGTGGGGAGTGGCTATGGTTAAAGTACTGGCGCGACTCCTGTGAGGCGTTGGAGGTCACGGGAGGACTGTCCAGCTTCGGGCAACCGAAACAAATATATATATGATAATAATGATATTTATTAATTTCAGAAAACAGTTCAGAAATAGTACATAATTTAAGAAATTTTGTCCACAGCATCCTTACAAATTTACACATTGTTACATTTTTGTATTCCGTAATATTAAAATAAGCTAAATACAAATGAAAATTAAAAAATAAATAAATAACGAGACATTATCAATTATAAATATTTAGGCAATGTCAAACTTAAAACTTAACTATAACATTTAAACACAATATACCGATATTTAAAAATTAACAAGGTGGCCAAAACTTCTGAATAGTATAACAGTTTTTATCTAATAACAGCGATTTCACAGCGGATTTAAATTTATAAATGGTTGGCAGAAATTTAATGTTCTCCGGTAGAGCATTAAAATACGTACATCTTATGTAATAGACTCTTTTGATACAAAGTATTTTCATGTCTAATAAGTATTCATTCATTTTTCTCGTGCTATATTGGTGATTTATTTTATTTTTGGAAAATTTATTTTTATGTTTATAAACGAAACAAGCTGCTTCATGAATGTATAAGATCATAGACAATATATTTAAATTTTTGAAAACATTCCAACATGACTCATTAAAATCTAAATTAGTTACAATACGTACAGCACGTTTCTGTAATACACTTATACTTTGTGCGTCAGGGGATAAACCTCAATGAGTTATGGCGTATTTAAGATGTGAATGGAAAGAAGCATAATACAACTGTTTTAAAATTGAAGAACTACAGTGCTTGGGTGTTACTGCTAAAGCATAGCAAGCACAATGCATATGACTTGTCCATTTCAAATTACAATTAATCACTAACCCTAACATTTTTGTATCATCGACATAACTAACACAACTGTTATAATCCAAATTGATGGTGGTATCGCTTATTATAAGACTATATGGTGGTGTTCTAAAAACCATTGTAATAGTTTTATCGGAATTTATACATAATATATTTTTAGTAGTCCATAGATTTATTCTCTTATAAATTAAAACAGCATAATCTTCAGCCTCTTTAATAAAGTTACAACGAAAAGGAACATTGGTTCATCAGCATAGGAGACCGTCAAGCACATTAGGTGATCTATATAACTAAGTAAGTCATTAGTAAGTATTATAAATAGAGTTGGCCCCAGAATAGATCCTTGAGAAACTCTAGTACTGACAATTTCTAAAGTGTTACATTGTTATTGACTTTAACTTGTTGCTATCGATTAGACAGAAACGTACCATGCATTAGTTACACCTCTAATCTCATATGTCTCTAATTTTGACAATAAAATGGAATGGTCTACGTAGTCAAATGCCTTCGAGAAGTCAACAAAGAGCCCAAATGTCACCTGTGATTTTTTCGAGAGCATTTACAACCTTATTCACAAAATCACTAAGAGCAGTGTCAAGACTTTTATGTTTTGTAAACCCATGTTGATTTGGGAATATTACATTATTTAATAAGAGAAAATTAACTAATTGTTTATTAACAGCTAATTCAAAAACTTTAGATACACTTGACGTTAGACTAATCCCTCTGTAATTTGTAATAAGGCTAGTGTCCCCTTTTTTTATGTAACGGGATTACATTTGTAGTTTTTAATTTGTCACGCTAAATACTAGGGACAGGTTAATTATATGTGGAAGAGGTCTATATATTTGACGATATTTCGCATTTTCTGGAGGATTTTGAATTTTTTAAGATTTTAATTATATCTGGTACATCTTTTTCTATAAGAGGTCGGAAAAACAATGAATTATTACTGATATCACTGGTCTGCAACGAAATCCTCCTTTAAAAAATTATGCTATAAGTATGAAGATTTTAATGCTCTGAATCTATTCCCGTTGGCCGATTTTTTCTATCACGTCTAGATTTTTTTATATGAATTTTTTTTTAAATTTCATAAATTTTGTTTTTTTTTTAAATTTTTTTTTGTCAACATCAAGAACAGTATACATACATACAAAATAAGTTTAGCGAGTTGTAAGAGAAATAAAGAAAGTATTGACAGTGATTTTTATGGTAGTAGATATGCGCATGCGCAGTATTCGCTGTGACTTTACTTTCTTTCTCTTACAACTCGCTAAAACTTATTTTGTATGTATGTATACTGTTCTTGATGTTGACAAAAAAAAAATTTAAAAAAAAACAAAATTTATGAAATTTAAAAAAAAAATTCATATAAAAAAAATCTAGACGTGATAGAAAAAATCGGCCAACGGGAATAGATTCAGAGCATTAAAATCTTCATACTTATAGCATAATTTTTTAAAGCAGGATTTCGTTGCAGACCAGTGTATTTAAAGATTCTATACGAGGCACATTTTTGGGAGAAGATAAAAAATAATAGTTGGAAAAATTTTGTTAGGTAAGGGTCCTTATTTTGAGAAAAACTACTTTATCAACTTGCTAATGTTTCAGTAAATGTTATTACCACCCTCTGGCAATTAATTATGAGTTTTTGCACCATAAAAATTATGTATAACAGGAAACAGATGAAATTGCTGGTTATTAAGAAGTATTTTATATTTATGTACAAGATTAGCCCTCGCTTTGGAAGAGAAGGAATTAATATTGTTTGTTACTGTAGATCTAGCATAGGGCTTTTCGGTTCCAAGTCTAGCCAGTTCACCTACATTCTCGTTCCCTGGAATCCCGGTATGTCTAGGAACCCACATAATTCTTATCTCTTTATACATAGCAAGCTCTTCCAAAGAGAGGGCTGATCTTGTCCTAGAAGAGCAAATGCCATCTGGCTATGGGAACATGTATATTATCTACTCCGTGCTATTTCTTACTTATTCTTTAGAAAGTTACATAATCGGAAAAGGAGTTTTGGTGTTCCACAAAGAGCAGTTTTATTTCCCCTATTTATTATCAATATTTATTAATGACCTCGGCATAAATGTAATACAACAAAACTCACTGTTAGTCATATTTGCTGACGATATGAGTTTAGCCATAGACATAGGATATATAGATGAGGTGACAACGGTTTAGTGATGTCTGGAGCATATCCACGACACCATTTATTATGTTACCTATTTCTATTGTATCACATCAGTGTTAACGTTATCTCTGTCTCTCTTTTTTTCGGACAACGAGTTGGGAGACATACAGTTTCATTACATATGAGTTTACTTCCAACTTGCAATAGGAACTTATCATAGCTCATTCGGTTGAGGTTTTATTTTTGGCGATAAGCCCCCGAGTTCGATCTCTCGATCCGGCGCCTTTTTTCACTTTTTTTTTATAAATTTTATATTAGATATTCTATAAAAAGAGAAAAGTACTGTGTCCGGGATGCAAAATTTTGACGATTGATTTGAATAGGAAATTTAATTCTCTACAAAATTATTTCTATTAATTTTTATCATATTTCCCGTTTCAGAGATGAGCAAATTTATAAAAAAAAGAACCTAGAAGTGGAGGGTTACATGTTAGATTATAATAATGTTTACTTTAGTACAAAAAAACTACAGTATAATAATAATAATATTTATTTAATAGGAATAACATAAATACACCACAATAAATATGAAAAAGTGACATTTTAACACTACAAAAATTATATTTAAAAACTTGATTCGCGTGTAAACACCGTAACTGTAAATAAAATGAAACAAACGTAATGTCGGCAGCTGGCGAAATATAACAAGAGCCACAAGAACCGACATACGCTAAAACTTCTTTTGCGCAAATTCACCTACATTGAAATGAGAGAGAGAGGTAAATGAGCTACAAATGACATAAAAGGAGAGAAACCAAAAACGGCATTTTGTGGATTATCTGGACAGAGTTGGATTGATATGAGGTACTGGTGTCTTCATATTTGAGGTCTGTGAGTTTAGCTATATTGGCTACATCTATAGAAATTCTCGAGAGTACTATACCAAATCTACTAACTAGAATCCAGAAATAATATAATAAAAATAAATTAGTTATTAATATCTCTAAAACTACATAATCACATTCCAAAAAAAAAAATAGTTATACCACAGATCTTATGAAACCATAATATCAACAGATATTACGTTTCTAGGCATTACTATGTATGTATATGAAAAACTTGTGGACAAATCGTATTACAATATTCTGAGCAAACTTAAGAGTGGGTATTAGAAATCTCATCTCAATCTTAAGATCAATTCTAGTTAATGTACCTTTTGTATAAATCCATCCTCATCAAAATTATTTAGTTATATAATGAGGACAAGGAACTGATAGGAACAAAGTCTTTCTACCTGACAAAAACGGATCATGCTTGCATCTCTTATCGCTTATCGTTTCCAAGATGTCAATGGTTTCAACGCGAAAATGATGCAACCCTGTATATAGTGACACGGTAGCATAATTGGGTGGAGTGCGCTATGTGGCAAGTGCGACTTGTAGAGGGAATGGTCCCTATAATTTCTGCTTATGGATTTAGAAGTCTAATTTATGTGGTGTTTTATGTTTTATAAACATTCTCCAATTATTATATAAATATGTGGTTGCTGTATGTGCATTTGAAGTTTAACAAACTTTTGGAAACTATATACGCCAACAAATTACATGTTTATGTAAACTAATTGAACATAGCGAATATATACTAGATGCCAGACAAAATTGTTTTAATTTCGAACTTTATCTCCCATGTAATTAATACTAGCTGTTTCGTTATTTCAGAAGCCCTATACGTAAAGTTTATATCAAAGTTATTTGCAACATAAAACATATTGGCTTCTTTGGCGGCGGTAAAGGGATCAATGACGTTTTTCACATTACAAATAAATTTTAATAACTGTACCGATTCAAATCCAATGCGGCATTTATTGAAAGAGTTTTTAAAATTTTCTTTATTGCCAACAATATAAAATAAGAATTGCCATCAATATGAGAGCATTAATACTTCCAAAAATGTAAAAACAGAACAAGGCTCAAAACTCTAAATTCTTTTAATAAAAATAAACTACTACACTACTTGTTCTACTTTAGGTAATACGGTCACATGTCGTCAGCATCCATTATCCAATTAATTTAACTAAAATAGGTAGTGGCTAAAAATGTACCGCATCGTACCGTAACGGAAATTGGAATTTACACGATGATAGTGAGACCGGCCTTAGTATACGCTACGCCGCACAATGGGTGGAGGCGCCGTCTCAAAAATCTGTAACTTTTTTATTTGTTACTATACACACATGAAATTCGGTATACATATATAAAGAAAGGTCTGACGTTAAGTAGTGATGGTAAATAATTTTTATTTTGTTTTTATACATTTCATTTTATAATTGTATAATGATAACATACAGCGTATAATTTATGTACATAATTATATGTAAATAAATATTTATTGTAATAGTTGCAAGGCTTCTTCCTCAAGTTCCACAATCTTACGTGACACAGATTGTCTTAAGCTCGTTATATAAGGGTCTGATGTATACAATAAAGTATGAAACACATTTTCGTTAGTAGCTTTTCGGAAACATTTACGAGAATGATGTAACCTGAAACGTTTATAATCCTTATTTCTGGATTCCTGTGCATCTTCGGACAACTGGCCAAGTGGTAAAAGTGCATTGTATCGAATTATGTTTTCTCAATGAATGAGTACATTATGTACAGAGGAGGGCATATAGTACCATGGATATTTGCTCACATATAATTCGGCTGTTCTAAAAGCATATTCACCAAACTTTTTGGCATTGATTGCCATACCAGTTGACCTTGTCTGAAGTAGTATGCGAAATCTCATAATTAATTCTTCATCAACTCCAGTAATTTGTGCAATGCAAGCAGAATTGGCAAAAAAACCTTCGAGCGGTATTTTCGTCTTTACTAGTTTCGCTAAGTTGTCGAGGTTTATCAATTAGTAATCCTAATTCTTTCCGAAACTGCTCCTGTACATAAGCTTTTTAGATTGCTTTTGCTTTTTCATGTCCTCTGAGGTTACTGACCATTTTTTAAATGATAAATTATATGAAACATGAAGTACTAACTCCATAAATCGAATCCATGCATGTAAAGATGAGAGTCCAAATCTATAATGCTCTTCATTCTCAGGTCTCTGTTTAACACGTTCCAAATCGTTCATTTCTGTTGGTTTTGCAAGACATATATGGCATGTGGCACTTGATGGAGTATTTGTTACTACTTGTGTAACCTTACCATCCATCATTGTAAAGAACAGCTCATGTTTAATAGACATCTGCTGTTCATTCTTCACTACAAAAGAAGGCAAAAGAGTGCTTATTTGAGTTTATACTTCATTGACAACAGATTTTGTTTTCTCTGGAGTTTCTTTTGAGAATTCTATTAAAATGGGCCTACAGTATCGAACAGAGGACGGGGTTGGATTTTTCCAAAAGACGTTCTTTGTGACTTCATCTACAATTTGTAGTGAAACCAAGAATGTTGCAAACAAGTTAGAATCGGATATTACGTCACTTTCACCAGACAGTATTTGCTTGTACTCACTTTGTCCCGAAAATCCACCACAGCCCCATTTACTGTATAATATTAATTGTGAAAAGTTGGCCACATTCACAGAATCAATTTTGATTATTCTCTTACATGTGTGATCTAGAAGAGACCGCAAACTTACTTTAGCACCAATTTCAGTTACTTGCATGTGCTGTGGATAACATTCTCGCTTTGCTTCTGTAAGTATTCCGTCTTAATAATGTGTGGATAAAGGCCTTCCTTTCTTGTGATGCAGGACGTAGTTCCTGTATAATTTTTGATTCTCATATCTCACCAATTGAACGTAATCCCTGAGTAAATGAATGATAAATCTGATCAAGTCCAGAGTCTCGAAATAGTTTTATTGCTTTTCGTTTCTGTGTCTTCTCTGCGGATTCGTTAAATAACTTACATGGTCTCCCTCGTGGGTTTTCAGATAAGGACGTCGATGGTTCTTCGTCTTCTTGAAATGGTACAAAAAATTCACCATCTAACCATTTCTCGTTGCTGCGTAAGAGCACATCCCTTTTTCTTTCGGCTTTATTCCAGCGTATCTTAAATTCGGGAAATACGCGGGATTTCATACGATCTAGGTCACATCTCTGACAGCCCTAAGCTATGCGCTTTGGTTCTACGGAATCGGGTACGAAGAGATCGTCCAGCTCTCCGTGGCAGAGTCGTGCCACATCTCTGACACCCCTAAGCTTTACGTTTTGGTTCTACGGAATCGGGTACGAAGAGATTGTTCGACTCTCTGTGATATAGTTGTGCTCCGGGTCAACTCTCTGACAGCCCCAAGCTTTACGCTTTGGTTCCTCGGAATCGGGAAATAAGAGAGTGGCCCTGTCTCAGAGTTATAGTTATCCACCAGCATTGGGCGCGCTTCATTAGCGTGCACTAGCCATCGACACCGCCGTCGACATGGAGGCGAGTAACTCCAGAATCCGGGGGAGTGAATTCTTAGTAAATCAGTAATCATAAATCTTAAGCCAAATCTTACTCATACTAGTCACTCTTTAAAACATATATCAGTGCAGTGCAGATTAGTGACCATATTAATTGGTAAAAATTATGTAACCAAATTAAAGTAAATTAAATACGAAATGATAGGAGGGGGGGTTCGGTCGTCACAGTTTAAAGGCGAGCTTTTTACTCTAATAGTTTTGCTCGTCGAAGCATCATCAAAATTCAAAATTATTGTACACGAATTTATATAATTTTATATATTCTTTTTGCATTGTTTTAAAGTTTTCTATATCAACGGCGCATGCTTTTGCATTCGTCTTTGATTTCTCGTTTGCAGCGTTATTATACAAAAAAATGTTTTTAGGCGTTGTATTTGTTGTAAATGTTTTAGTTTTCAGCCCGGACCGGCCACCCTTCGCCCGACCTAATAATTGCCTCGTCGCCATCGTACGCGGGGATGCTAGGTCAGTAACTGACCGGATATCCGGCGAGGACCATATACTTTGTTCCCTTTAATTGTTAATTGTTGTTAGTATGTTATTTAAAATAAGTAATCCAACCAGAGCAGAAGTGATACGTCCTAAATATATTTACGTGTTTCAAAATTCTAGTGTTATTTCTAAATGCTGCTTTACCTTTTCATCTTATTAAATACGTATGTGAAGAAACAACTATTTTCTAATTTTTATCAGCACTAGTAATGTATGTATATATAGAAAAGAGTTATTAATACATACATATGTACTTATTATGCAATCTCCGCAATGTGTTATGTGTTATGTATTCAAAAGTCTCTGCTTCGCGTACATAAACAAAGAGTAAACAAAACATAAGGTCAATGAAAACGCTGTCCATTTAGAATCTAACGGGGCTGACTTGCTGTGTGGCCCGAATATCCATTCTAACATTTTAGGAGTTCCTAGAGGTCAAGGTCAAACTACTTTTATTTTTAACTTTTTACAAACAGTATTGATGTTAATTCGCCATCGTTGACTGCATATACACAGTGCCAATGACCAAGTTTACTACAACTGTACTTGTTTTTGTCTTCCTTACATACTGTTGGATACACAGCAGCAAAACACTAATTACAAAACTTATTACAAGTGTTTGTAAGTGGCATTTAAGGAAAATTGATGATTTTTTACCTATTTAGCGACATTGGAGAAAATAGCATATTTTTCGATATTTCATTGTAATATGTTTAGGTTATTCTTAAAAATATTGAAGGACCAATACGTTTCCGGCAACAATATTTTTTTATAAAATGGAATGCAATATTTTATTTGAATTAGAAAAAAATATTCAAAACGGTTTATGTTTTTAAAGCGGTAAATTTTATTTAAAAGACAAAAATCTACGCTCTGGTAACCAATTAGTGATCCTAGGAGGAGACGGTCTTTTGTTGTGGCTTTGCGCTTAATTTTTTACGGAAAAAGAAATGCATATAAATGACAAATATAGTTTAGGAATCTATGTTGACAATATTTTAGCTGACACATACACATTGATAAAATGTGGATATTAAAAGAAATCTTCATTTCTGTACTGTGTAGACAATCTTTCTATCTTGTATCCGATGTCTGATAATTTAATATGTACGGGAGACCTTAATATTAATTTTTTAAATCAAAAGAGTAGATTGTAAGTTTCTCACTGGAATATTTGACAATTATCATTTAAAACAAATTGTTGAACACGAAACAAGAGTTTGCGAAAACAGTAGATCACTTATTGATATAGCTGCAGTAAGTGACCAAATTCAGATATGTATAACTGGTGTTGTTACTCTGCCTTCCGTGTCTGACCATTTGCTGGTTTATTTTTGCATTGAATGCTTGTCCATCAAGAAGGCAGCACAATACATATGGTGTAGAAATATCAATAATATTGATCACAACTTATTTAATACCATTGCCTCGTCATTGGATTGGTCAATGATAATATCGACTTAAAAGTTGACTGTTTAAATGGATTAATAACCTACGTTTTTGATGTTTGTGCACCATACCGAAAAATTAAGATTAGTAAAAAACCCTGTCCGTGGATAACTCACAACATTAAATTCATGATGAGACTTCGTAATCGAGCATGTTCTAAATACAAAAAATATATTCGGCATGAGGGTTATGACGTTTATGTTGCAAATAATAAATGGATATATTACAAGCAGCTAAGGAATTTAGTAACGATATCAATAAGACGCGAAAAAAGGCATATATTGAATTTAAACTAAGAGTGAATGCTAGTTCGCATGAGTTGTGGAAAACAATAAATTGGTTAGGCGTTCACAATTCAAGTTTAAACAGTGATGGTCAAAGTAACTTTGGTAATCCAAATATGTTTAATAACCATTTTATTAATTCTGTTCCGAATACATTAGTTAGTAACGAGGATGTGGATTTTTATAATAACAATACGCTTCAAACTATTATAGGCAAAATGTCTTTAACATTGGTTACCTCAGAAAGTGTTTTAATCGCTATTAATAGAATTAAATCGAATGCAGCTGGGGTAGATGGTTTTTCTTTAAACATGATCAAAATGATATTACCCTTTTGTATGGACGCAGTTACACATATAATAAATTTCTCGCTTCAGACTAATACAGTTCCCTCTCAATGGAAAACGGCGAGCGTTATACCTCTACCTAAAAAAAGTGAACCAGAAACTTTAAGTGACTTCAGGCCTATTAGTATTTTGTCAATTTTCTCGAAAATATTAGAGATGGTAATTCACGATCAGCTAAAACAACATGTACAAATTAATGACTTGCTCACTCATGCCCAATCTGGTTTTCGCACCGGCCATAGTACTGTTACAACTCTCTTGGATATAAATGATGACTACTTAGCAGTTATAGATAATTCTATGATAACTACAGCCGTTTTGCTTGATCTTACAAAGGCGTTTGATTGTATAAATCATAAAATGCTTTTAGCAAAATTGCACTACTTCGGCTTAACATCAAATGCTATAGCATGGTTTCGTAGCTACTTGTCACACACAATGTAAACCGTTAAAATATATAACAGAGGTTATTTGCAAATATCTGATAGTTTAGTGGTCAAATTGGGGGTACCCCAGGGCTCAATACTTGCTCCAATTTTGTTTCCTCTATATTTGGCAGATTTACCGAAAGTTATAAAATATTGTAAAATACATTCATATGCGGATGACACACAAATATATTTATCTTATCGGCCTACAACCGTTGATGAATCCGTGGCAAAAATTAACGAAGATCTGTCTAATATATCCGTATGGTTAGATAAACAGGGGTTAAAACTTAACTGCAATAAAACCGTTTCTATAAATTTCAGATCTGCTAGGAGTGATTTTGAAGATAACCTTGTAAAACTATCAATAGCCGGAGAGCAAATTTGTATTAAAAGTGCGGTGAGAAATCTTGGAGTTATTTTCGATTGTCATTTAACTTTTAAAGAACATGTAACAAAGGTTGTGCAATCCTCATATGCTAAACTCAAAACAATTTATCAGTTTAAACATGTACTATCGACAGAAACAAAGCTAAGGCTCTCAAACTCGTTAATCCTGTCCAAGATTGAATACGGAAATGTTGTTTATGGCCCTTGTGTAACAGAAATGGAGGCTTATAGATTGCAATAGGTCCAAAACTCATGTGTTCGTTTCTCGGCTAATGTACCCAAACGTGAGCATATCACTCCTCATTTGAAATTAAATAAATGGCTTAATATGCATCAAAGATGGGAGCTCCGCCTTATCTGTCTGGTTTACTCCGTTTTAAAAAATGAATCACCCATATACCACAAAAACAAACTTATTTTTCGAAGCCAATACCACAATGCTAATCTCCGATTTGTAGCAAATACCTTGCATATTCCTAGGCATGTAACAACTCTCTTTAAATCTTCTTTTTCATATTTAGCGTCAGATTTGTTTAATAAAGTTCCCCAGTCTTTTATGTCATTATCCTACTCTTTATTTAAGAAAAAATTAAAAACGCTTTTTCTTCTGAATCAGTTTTAAATATTTATGTATTTGTAATAGTTTCTTTTAAATGTTTTTTTTGTCTTATAAAATTATATTTTTTTTTGTATTTTTTTCTCTTCTCACATATTTTGTAAGTCTTATGGATATTTTTTACCACTACTGAAATGATACAATTATGCACACATTGTTTAATATAATGTAGAGCCCTGGTTGGCATTCACAGCAGCTCAATTAGCTGACACCCCGCCAGGTTAAATAAAGACATTTTTATTTATTTATTTTATTTATTTAGTATGTGATTTTTATTATACGTATTTGACATACAAGTATAAGAAATATATTAAGAATGCGTTTTCACGAAGTAACAAATCTATAAATCGCTGTTAAAATTTTTCTGTCAGTAATATTAAAAAACGAAAACGTAATTCATCCTAACTACAATATAGATCTAATACATAAAATTTACAGGCAATATTGATGCATATTTTTTTATTAATATGAAATACGATTATTTAGTTTCATAAAATGACACCAAATAAAATATACGTCTTTTTTATTATTAAAAAAAAGTACGCACCAATATTACCTGTAATTTTATATATTAAATCCTTGTGATATTTAAGATTAATTATTTGTTTCCAATTTTTGTTCTCAACGATAGAAAAATTTTAACAGCATTTAAAGCTTGATGTTAGTAATCCATGCGACGAGGGCGTGCTAACGCAGTCTTAAAGTCAAATAAAAATGTTTATTAAACAACGGAAAGCAATTATTTACACTGAAATCAGTTAAACTCAAGAAATACTACTTAACTCAATAAATTAAAATATAAATGTGAGGTCTTTAATTAATACTTTTTCTAGATCATGTTGCCCATGTCTGATTTAAAATTATGCAGGTGTTGGTATGGAACAAAACTCCTATAAATGGGAGACACAAGATTTAATAATTATTATATTACAGTTATCAAAGTATAAAATACAATAGCAATGATCTTTTCGATATATGTTAATTGTGTCCTAAATTTTGTGGGCGCCAATTACTAGAACCTGAAACTAATTCACACCTTTCATTTCGTTAGAAGTTACATCAATTTCTTTCACTGAATAACAATTTAAATTTTACCGTTTTTACCGTTATTTTCTGGTAAATTCTAAATTTCAATTTCGTTAATGGGATAAACAAAGATCTGCGTCATCTAATCTAGTTACCTATACGTTCGCCTTAGGCACTTCTGTTGTGTTTACTTTATGCTTTTGAATTTTAACGGCGTTTAATATCGTAACAAGTTATGCTCAATATAATTTGTGAATTAATAAATGCAATTGTTTTTGCTGTTTCAAATATACGCATAATCAAATTTGGTTTGCTTTGATAAATGGAAAATATTTTAGGCACGTGATTTTAGATAAAATTGGGGCATTTAATCGCCAGCGACAAGGACATTCAAAAGAACTGGAGACAGACATTTCAAAAATGACATAATATTAAAATATTAATATGTTCAATATTGATTTAGTTTTATCAAGTTCCACGAGTAATATAAGGATAACTAATGTCTTTTGTTACATTGAGCACTATTTATTATATAGATACGAACACATTTCTTATTTATTAATATTGAACCAGTTACTATCTTCTTTTATTTCTGTAAGGCAAATCGCTGTGTTGTGTAATTTTAGAAAATAAAATTTTTGAACGCCAAGTTCTGAATCGAAGATATTTCTTTGGCGCAGTCGGTAAGATTTTAGGAACTTTCCAAAAAAGTCGTTTTGTTTGGTTTTTTCTTTTTCTAAAATTACATGTCCCAAAAAATAAGTTAAAATGTATTTATACACAAGTAAACTGGCAGCGATTCACCTTACTGAAACAAAAGAAGATAGTAACTAAATTAATAAGAAACGTATTCGTATTTATATTAATAAAGAGTGCAGATTGCAGCAAAAGTTATTCATTGTCTTTATGTTAATCGCGTACTCTTATGTAAGTTTGGGTACCATGATCGAAAAACGTATTTGGCTGATCAGTTTCTTAATGCTTAACGAATGAAAGTCAGAAAATCTACCAGACGATAGAAGCATCAGAATTAACCAGGTATATGTAACTTTGTCTATATCGGGTGTAACAAGATCATGGTACACCCCCTTTTCTCCTTTAATTTTGAAGATAATTGATTGAAATTTGGGATATCCTATATACATAATAAGCGGTACTTTTTGACATATAAGTGATTTATTTTTACTTCCGGTTTCGTCGGAAGTGGCACTAACTTTCGATTTTTAAATGGAACACCCTGTATATTATTGCATTTTTGAATTCTGCATAATTTTCTGAATCCAACGATATCAAATAAATGACATTTCAACCGTCAATATTTTTTATAATATAATTTTTACTTTTTCATTTAGGTGTGCCATGACGGTTCCGATTTAATCTAAATTACCCGTGTAATGCTAGAGAAATCAAAATTTCGTCAAAGATACTAAATTACGTGATTTATAAGCAAATAAAGTTCATCAAAATGGTTTTTGGAGAAAAACTCAATTTTTTCAAATGGAACCATATTGGTACTGTGATACCATTTATTAGTACTATTAACAAGGAATTTATTCATATGTCGTATTAAAATGTGCAATAAACAAAATTACAGCTAAAAGAAAATAAGAAAATACAATTTTGTTCTAATAATTAAATGTTAAGAAGTAACTAACGAAGGTGGCTTTGAAAGAAATGAAATATTTAGCTTGTCAAATATTTGTTGGTTTACCGGTGTTTTTATTGTGTCTTTAAAAATTGTTTAAAATTCTTATTAATTGTGTTCAAAATGCCGCGAATTTTTATAAGAGATGGAAAAGTGGACATGTTAATAATTATTTATTGGGAATGTAGAAAAAATGCCGTTGCGGCTAGACACCTTTATATCGAACGATATTCTGATAGACAATGTCCAGCGAGAAATTATTTAAATCGTCTTGAAAATCAATTCCGAAGTGAGCCCAACAATGATCCCGAAGAAAATTTCATTCTTGACGAAGGAACGGAAATTAATGTTTTGGCTCGAGTAGAAGTTGATAAGACTGTTTCTGTAAGGCAAATTGAGTTTGAATTGAAAATCAGTCACCAAACAGTAAGCCGAATTTTGCACAAATACCACTATAAATCTTTTAAATACCAATTGTACCATCACTTGTACAAAAATGATTACGAACGTAGGATGGAATATTGCAACTGGATTTTGCAGAATAACGTGCAGCCAAACAATGATTTTTGGGAATGATCTTATTCTTTGTTTCGGAGTCTAGGTTTACAAATTTGGGATTATTTAACCGACAAAATACAAAATATTGGTCACAAGAAAATCAAAATTTATTACGGGAGGGTAGCTTTCAAGTGCGGTTCGGTTTCAGTGTTTGGCTTGGAATAATTGGTAGTAGAATCATTGGTCCAATAATATTTGAAGGATCCCTGACTGGTTCCAGATACTTGGGATTTCTGCAAAATAAAATTGAAGACAGTTTCCATTTAGGACAAGGAATGTATTTCCAATAAGATGGCGCTCCTCCTCATAATTCAAGGATAGTAATAGATTACCTTCAACGGAGATTCAGAGAAAACGTAATTTCGACGAATGGTCCTGTGAGATGGCCTCCAAGGTCATCTGATTTAACATCCCTTGATTTCTTTGTTTGGGGTCATTTAAAAAATATTGTCTACGCAACCGCCGTTACAACCCGTGAGGATCTGGAGCTACGAGTAAGACGCGCAATTAATAGCATAAAGGCAAATAGCAATTGGCGAACGTTCTTCGAGAAACAACTATGCGAGTTCAGAAGTGCATCGAGGTTAATACTTCGTTCTGGGATATCAGATCGCCTTTAGAAACGCTGGGCTCTCTAAGCAAATATATACACTTCGCTCCATACAATTTTTTTACTTATTCCTTGCTTGCCACTGCTAGAATATTAATAGCCTCTGCCTAGAAGATTGTGGTATACGACTCCAGAGCAAAGCTGCTCTCTGCTCTCCAAGTATATTCCCGTCCCCGAAGACGGTCCGGCAGATAGACAAGAACCATGTGTGTGACAAACCATAGAGTCGGGTGAGAAGTTTATTTTACTTTCACTCTCTCTCTCTCTCTCTCTATTCTCTAATCGGAAGAGTGAGAGTGTAGCGTCTCTCCAACCTTAGCCAGTCTCTTAGTTTATATAAGTAGACAAAATTTATTGTTGAAACAAAGCTACGGGCTTGGTGGTGTGATGGAGAGTGGTGCGATCTTCCACCCAGGCAACGCCTAAACTGGATCAGACCCAATCGATGCAGTATAGTGCATAAGTGAATATGCTCACATCATCATCTTTCGAAATATGTAAAATTGTGGGTTCCTACAAAAATTCCTACCCCGCAACAAAATCGGGTATCGACAAAATTTTCAGATTTAAGGTATACCAAAGAGTCAGTTCAAGTAATAGAAATGAAATGAGATTATTTTTGGAATTCCATTCCAACTGCGTAAATAAATTCATTTAACATATTCATCAATAAAACACAAAATAAATTATACATAGAGACGGAATAGTGAATTGCTAATTTCTCTTTCTGGTTAATTTGTTTAAATGTACAATTCACTACCAAAAAAGTTTAGGATATTATTTATTATTATTTTGTTATGGTATTATTTGGTAACCAGATTTTGATCAGTTCTAAGAATGGTAAGTAAACACGTTAGCCTATTTAATGATGAAATATTCAATTTAAATATTAAATAATCGGGTATTATTTTACCTATTTTATGAAAGTAGTACACTACAATTAGATCTAGAAATTATATAATAGTTATGGGATTAAATCAATTTTACTGATTATTATTCGATTGAAAAACAGCAATTTGTTTTTTTTACTGTTTACCAGTTGCATGCAGGAAATATTTATTTTAGCAACATTCGTGAATATGTTTGTAATGTCTTTATTTTTTGTTTGTGGTTCAAAATGAAATTATAATAAAAACATAAAACACACCTTGTAAATTGCTAAAAAAGAATGTATGTACATTTCTTGTATTGTACAATTTTTTTCTGAATAAAGTCTAATATTATTATTATTATTATATAAATTAGACAACCCTCAAACCAAAGCCGAAGCTGCATGGACAGGGAATACACAGTTGAAAAAAACGCGGACACACACATCCAATCCCTACGACTTTGTCAAAATCGAAACTGAGATTTGAATCCGAGATTCGATAGGCAGTGAACCAACTACGTTTGTCACTTAAAGCTTTGGCCCACTGTGTTACCGAGCTCGGCACTCCAGATTTTTTTCTTACTTTAATGCCTATACAAAATGAATTATTAGTAAGCCTGGTCAAGGTCATTAATCCTACAGAGACGTACTGGGTATGCATCATATCATAATACTTGAATAAGTACAATAATAAAAACAAAAATATTTTATATATTGTGATGTATGTTTTTGTACTATTTCGTTCACTTTAAATTCTTTTTTATGTATTTCCTTATATTTTGTAAGCTTAGTGCTACGCATTATTACTAAACTGTTAAATGACGTTCACACATGTACATTGTATATCTAAGTGATAACTAATAATAAATAAATAAATAAATAAAATAAATGGAAATAAATTTTATTAATACTGGTACAGTTTATAAAAATATGTACAAAACTCACCTTCTTCAGCAGAATTATGAAGTAGCTTGGTTGTCGTTATCACAAACTGGAGCACTTCTGTAATAACTGTGTAGCATCAGATATGTTTCTACAGTTGTCTCAGTAAGCGATGTTCGCTGTGGTGAAAAAATATGTTTGTATTTTGAAAAAGACCGTTTGACATCTACGGAAGTAATACAGGCAAAAGTAAAACACTCTGTGAACTCACTTAACGCAGCTGTAGATGCACCATCACAAATTTGTCTTAATTTGGTAAAATCAGGATCTTTCCATAATACACTCTCGAATTTTTCTATAACGAGCTTATTTTTTTCGTCATTTATAATCTGTAGCTGTATATTTACGTCGTCCACTATTTGCAGCGATTCCACTAATGACAACGAAGTATTTTGCAATTGTTCTATTACGTCGTGTAATCCTCTATAATTGTTATACATAGTTTTTAAATCTGTTTCAAGGGAAACATCTTGAAAGCTTGTTTGGCTTTCCTTAATAGCTGCGTTAGGGTTGAACTGTAGTATCACAGCTTTTATTTGTTGAAAATATTCAGCATAATAAAAAGCTGCCTTCAACTACGTTCCCCAACGTGTAAGAATCGGCTCTGGTGGTTCCGGAATACCAGGACACAGTGTGTGAAATGCTCGAAGTCGTTTAGGAGATTTGAGAAATACCTTTTTTGTATTTGCTATTAATGCATCTACCTCTGGAAAACATTTTCGAATCGTTTCTGCTACAAGATGGAACGCATGCAGTTTACACGTAACATGTAAAAACCTACAATCGTCTCTTTGAAGAAAACGGCCCACCAAACGCATTGTCGCAGCACCGTCGGTCACAAACATCAACACTTGACTTGTTGACAGTTAAAATTTTTCGAAAGTCTCCAACACCACCCACGTAATTGCTTCGCCAGTACACGCAGTTAGTATTTTGCTAGCTAGTAAAAGTGGAAATGTTGGTTTAACAGGGTCGAGTACATGTACTATAACATTTAAAATAGATTTTTTTTTACAATCTGTCGTCTCGTCAACACATAACCACAGCCGTGTATTTTTTAATGCACATTTAATCCTATTTACAATGTCTTCACGAACACTTGGTACATATCTACGTAACGATGAACGACTTGGTAAATTCACCTGGGGATTGTATTTATTCCAGAACTCCCGAAATGCTGGTTTATCCAATATGCGCAGGGGAACATCACAGGCAATCAGCATTAACATTAAATCAAACATAAACTGAGGTTCCAAAGAAGACACGTTATTTTTTTTATTTTTATGCCGGTTACTATTGACATGAATTTTGCAGCCGTATTTATTCAAGCACATTAAGTCTTGATCACAAACTTTACAAATTATTTTACATTCATCATAGAATAAATCCGGAAATTCACTGATAAATTTATTCACTTTATCAGCGTACGGTCGTTTTCTACTCTTTACGCTCAACATTATTTATTATTTATTAGTACTCTATGCATCGACCGACAGATAACAACTGAAGTGTGTCGTATCATCGTCATCGTAAACAAGCGCGCGATGGCATTGGTATTGCGTCCGACCCTGAATCTACCATCGTTTGGCCAGGCTTACTTATTAGTAAAGCTGACAAGTTGTATGGCATTTCAATGGTGTGACATCAGGTGTTTAGGGGCAACAACAGGCGGACAAATACCAAATTCCACTTTCATTAGCTAGCAAAAGACTAATTGAGTGTACTAGCAAAACAATTACGCAGGTGGTGTTGGAGACGTAAGAAAAATTTGATCTGTCAACAAGTCAAGTGTTGATGTTTGTGACCGATTTTGACGCGATAATACGTTTGTTAGGCCGTTCTCCTCAAGAAACAAGTATCCCGGTATTCCCACAGCCGATTCTTACCCGTTGGGGTACACGGTTGATGGCAGCTTTTTATTTTGTTGAATATTTACCAATAAAAGTTGTAATACAGAATTCAATCCTGACGAGGCTGGAGCTATTAAGGAAAGCCAGACGAAGATATTTCCGTTGAAACAGCTTTAAAAACTATTCACAAGAACTATATATAGATTTTTTTTAAATAGTCACTCTGCCAGAAGTAAATATCATAGTTACTGTCAAACAGACAGTTGCTAGTGATTATTGTTTCGTAGTGTGATTAATTTCTTTTTCTATTGTGTTAATTAATTTAAAAAAATAAGCTATTAATAAATGGTTTTAAAATTTGCCCGGTCAATTTTCATATTTCGGCTAACTCTTTTAATTCTAAGCAACTTTTTTTTTCATATTTTATTTCATAAGATAGCAGTTGTTATTTTAAATAGTTGGGGAAGCTAGAAGTGAAAGGGTGGAACATAAAATTCAATCAATAATGGTTTCAAACTGCCCCCGTAAAACTAAAAAGACTTGTTTTTCCCTAAAATTATGTCTACTTCAGTTATTTAAAGTGGCTAGATTTAAAATGGAAGCACTGTGTATTTCTTAATATACAGAATATGTTCATAATGTAACAATCTCATCGTTCGTTTGAACGAATTCAACACTTGTTTGAATTTAATTCCGCTGTCGATTATGTCACCCATTACTGAAGTTACTGACCCTTTATTGTGATTAGATTCGTAAAGCTAAACATGTAACATATAGTGCAATTGTCGATATTTTATTACCGACAAGAGTTTGTGCTTCGTTAACTCTACATTTGTAGCTTAGTGCTTTATAGTTCTCCCTAATGCAGCGACGATAGGTTGTATGTTAAATAATGGTCATTTACCTGACCTAGCGGATTGTAACAAACTACACACTAACATAGTATTCCTACTATTTGAAAATACCAGGCAATATAATGCCAGAAAAAATAGTTCCGTTCTGAAATCTTTTTTATTAATGTATAATTTATTATAAAAAAAATTGTACCATCCGAGTTATTATTTTGTTATAATGTGATACTTAAATTTGTATTTCATTTACTATTTAAAATATGTATTACAACATTTATAATGCTGTTGAATAAATTAATGTATATGTGGAAATTTTCCACTAGTACTGATGTAGAAACTATAATAAAGCTAAATATTCAGATGAACCGATCGGAATTTTTCATATCCAACTGTTTTGCCATTTATTATCTTACCTTATCTGATTGAAATGCTCACAATACGAAACGACTGTCAAGTATCATTTAAAATCATTAAATAGTTATATTATGCAAAACATGGGAACAAGACTAAATTTCAAAATTAGGGAAAATTTATGGACTTGTACTCCGATAAAATTATTGCTTATCAAACAGAACAAAGTATTTTAAATTTATACCGATCAAAACGTAAGTCCATTACTTTTCTTAAAATTAGGCATCATCTGATTTCGATAGACTTCAATATAAGAGAGTTTCAGAAATTATTAAGAATGGATTTAGCGAACAAACGCTGATAAGTGTTGAGGAAGACCTTACAAGCCCAGGATGGGGAAGTGATGAAGAAATATCTTACCAATTCCTAGGGCAACGTATATCGTTCGGGCGTCTGATATATATCTTCTTCGGTACTGAAGCACACTGCGTGATATTCTGACCTTCATTAGAAGATCGGACAGATTTGGTGTTGCAGCAAGAGACTTACATGGGTGGGAGGACGGCTAGGACTAGATAAAAAGGAACCGTTTGCAGCCTATTTGCCAGGCGTCAGCCTCCACCACTTCCGTTACCATTTGATCCAGAATTTCGATATTACAAATACGATCTAATGACTGATATAAGGAGATTGCATTTGGAAATTCGTGAAATTCTTGGAATACTTAGAATGAAGACCCACCCAATACAATCAGGTCTATGGCAAATCAATGGTTCTGTACTATGGGTCAACAACTATCCGTCAGGTCTACTTTATCGAAAAATTAGTTTCTTTGGTCTTTGATCGTACCGTCCCGTCTCATTTTGTCACTGGTTTGGAGGCACCGAGAGGTAAGACTTGAGTGATGCCAAAGCGGATGAAAAATGCAATCGGATAGTGTTCACTACTGAATCATGATTCTCTTTATGGGCTCACGATAGGTGCCTGATATCCATTTTGTGTGCAATGAGAGACAGCATTTACTCAAGGTGTTATGATACAGGGTGCAAAAGTCTCTAGAAGCAGGTCCCCCCTAGTCTTCCTAGCAAGGAACGTGAATGCACAAGAGTGCATTCACAGTGTCTTGGATTCTGTTGCGTTACCATGTATTAGAAGTTGGAAAGCCCTATATTCTAACAGGATAATGGCGTCCGCATACTACTGTAATATTCAGGAAGTTCCTACAAAGTGCTAATGTGATTATTAGCCCACAAGATCGCCTGAACTTTCGCCAATCGACCATGTATGGGACATGATAGGCAGACAGCTAGGTCGATTACCAGTGCCACCAATGAACCTTCAGTGATTACAAGAGGTTCAGATAGCTTGGGATATAATACCTTAAGAAGCATCGACCACCTAAAGCGCAGCAAGCATCGCAGAGTGGGAGAGTGTGTATGATTGCGTGAAGCACCAACTTGGTATGAGGTACAACTTGATAAACTTATGGTGGCATATGATATGCGCACAAAACTGACAAGGATGGATGATGTCCTACAGAGGTATGGTTACTGTTCTTCTCGTGATGTTCAATCAATTGAGAAGTTTTTCAATAACCCGTAATGTGGCAGTTAATTACAATGTAAATTTGGTTTTCGATTATAATTGTTCGTACACAATGATAATAAATATTATTTTGGTAATTTTAGCAAATTGTATTAATTAATAAATATAATTAAATTGTAATTTGATAATATAATGTTCATTATATAAATTAATTTGTACTTTTTTTTATTATTTTATTACATAAATTCAGCCATATAACGGGTGATTATAAAGTAAGGGATATATTTCAACTTATTTTATATTCTTAACAAATCAAATTAATAACAAAAAGTAAATGGAATCTAGTTGCTTACATAATGGGATTTCTGATCTCAAACACTAGTTACCGCAAATGCTCGATATGACCTCCATTTTGTTGTTGTAAAATTACCAACCGTTCCTCCAAATTGTATACAACATTATTCAACATTTCTGGTTGAATTGCACGAATTTGCTCTCTAATACTGTCCTTTAATTCCTCCAGCATTGTTGGCCGTGTCCTAAACACCAAATTTTTTAAATAACCCCACAGCCAGTAATCCGCTGGGTTAATATCAGGCGATCTTGGTGGCCATGAATTTGCAAATTGTCTGCTTATAACACGATCTTGAAAAACCGCAGTTAACAATTCTTTAACTGGTCGGTAAATGTGCGGAGGTGCTCCACCCCTGCATAAAAATCATGTTTTCAATTCCTTCGTGCTCGTTTTGCAACTGTGGAATTGCATAATCCCTTAACATTTGCAGGTATCGTTCACCAGTAACAGTTACAGATACGGCCTCCCCATTCCGTATTTCCTCGAAAAAGTATGGACCAATGATGAAATTACCTGTGAAACCGCACCAAACGTTGACTTTTTTTGTCATGAAGGCCTTGCTGAACGATTTCATGTGGATTTTCTGTTGACCATATTCGACAGTTTTGAGTATTCCACCATTAAGAGAGAAATGGGCCTCATCTGTCCATAAAATACGGGATAACCATTCGGGTTCAATTTCCATCTGAGCCAATACGTGTAATGAAAAATCGTGTCTGAGAGCAAAATCTGCGTTCTTTAATTCAAACAGCAGATGCAGTTTATAGGGATACATTTTTAGGATTTTCCGTAAAATTTTCTAAATCGTGGTGTATGGCATTTGTAATCGTTTTGATATCGCATTCACACTACTGATTGCTAGCGGATTAGTATTGGCTACGTTTTGATTTTCCTGAAGAACTTCTGCAACTTGGACATCACTAATCCTAGGTCTTCCTGACCTCGGAAGGTCTTTTACAGACCCTGTTCTTTCAAATTTGCTAATCAAATTACGATACGCCTTCATTTTGCACGGCCCTGCTCTCAAACCCATTTCCGTACGAAATCTTCATAATCCAGTAGTGTAATTTTTACCGCCTTCATAATAACATTGCTCTAAACCAATTCTTGTTTGCAGATCCATATTGAAATTGTTACAATTTACGTTACGCGAGTTTTATTTTGAGATTACGATTATTTCGTTTGACACTTGTATCAATAGTTGTCACGACAATTCTTTTGTTTTCCATAGATACACTAAAATCCAATTATTGAGGCAACTAGTTTCTGTTTACTTTCTGCTATTAGCATAATTTCTTAAAACTATATAAGAATTTAAAATAGACCCCTTACTTTATAATAATCCCATACATTAGAATACGAAAGAAAAGTAAAAAAAAAAACTGCACAGTAGAAAAATATTTAACTGATAATAATAAAAAAAAGTCATGTTGATAATTATTTTAATCTGCTATGCTTATTTACAGTGTCAGGTAGGATGTCGATTGTTTAAGTGTTTGTTTATATTTTTGTGTAAAAATGTAAAGATCCTACTTTTGTCCAGGTATTTTAATATTTGTGTCAAACTCGGAAAACTGTCAATTAATAATTGAGGAAGACAATATTATAAAATAATTATATCGAACATATGCTAGTTAAAAACGTAATTTTGCCGTAAATCCATTTAAGAAATGAGTTATTCCAAATTTTATCCAAACGTAAATAAGCTTACTAAAACTGTCCCTCTTATTATCGGGTTTTTTATACTTAGATAGTTTTGCACACTATTTTTCAAACATGTAAATACATTTTTTTTAAGAAATCGGTTTACTTTACAAAGGGGGGATAGTATGAGTTTTTGCATTAGCTTCTCTGGGCATAAATTTTAACACCGAATTAGTAATTTTGCAGCTTTAGCCTCTCAGTACCCTGTCTTTTACTTTGCCCTTAAAGATGGTATGTAAACATAGTCAGTAATTACTAATTTAAGTAAATCTCTTGGACACCAAATAAATATACAAAATATCAAACGGTTAAGTGTTCCTTTTTGTACAGCAGATGTCCATGCAAAGGAAATCTAATTCGAATGATGTTACCTACTCTATTCCGTCTCTTGCTACGGCGCATAAGAAGCTCATATGCCAGCATAACTTTGTGAAGCTGTAGATGTCGTTGTCTAGTCATATTGAAATTTTAACCGTTTGATACACATTCTAAGCTTATGTTCAACAGGGACTCATTTAAATGTGTTAAATAATCAGAATTATATTTATAACATTCCATGACATTTTTAATTTCGTTCATTCTTTTTACAGTATTTACTACTGTTTACGGTGTAAACTTATCCTGTAGTCATCTTATAAATCTGTTGGACATTTATCTCTACTTAAATAAATAAAGTGCTTCAGTGAATTCTCCTTTTAAAGTGTACATAAAAATATTTCTCAACTGACAACGTTTTGTAAATTCAATGTTACTTTTTAGTTATTTCTTTTATATCTTCTACTGCTAAGAAAGTTGGGATTCGACTACCAGAATTTGTTGCAATGTCAATAATTTGTAATACACGATATGAATAAATAACAGATACCGAAATGACGAAAATGAATGGGGTGATAAGATAAAATGTTTACATTTCTACTTTAACCCTATAAGGAGAGAAACGAGTGGCCTCTGGTTTTTTCTGTATGAGTATATGTACAATATAACGGGATGAGCTGATGCAAGAAATGAAGAATGTAACAATAGCACCACATGCTCGAAACAAACTGTACTCTTTACATCTTTGCACCATAAGAAAGTAATAGAAAAAAAGTGATTTAACAGTAAAAGAGAATGGTGTTTGTGCGCTAGCAAAGTTATTTTTACATAATCTTCTTATGATATCTGCAGAAATAAAATGCAACTGTTAATTTCGTTCTTATTGATTAATTATTTTATGTAACCTACTAACTTCATTTTGTTGCAATTTGTTATGTAATTTTTTAGATTCAAATTGCAGATTGCTGACTTTCCGCTGTTTTATTTAACAAAATAAGAAAGTTGTTTAAATAATAATGAAATGTTGTTGTATTACATGTGTGATCTATTTTACAAAAAATAGTATCCAATTTTAAATCTTATAATCACTTTCTAATGCATGATTAACACAATTTTATGAAGTTTGTCTATTCAAATTAGCTGCCTAAAAAAGAATAAATAGACAGAGTAATCAATGTTGCTATGTTGTTTTCATTTTGTATGGTAATATTAGAAATCTTACTCAAGATTAAAAAAAAAATACAAAAAAAAAACGACTCGACAATAATTTAAACTACGTCAAAGTTTAGACCCTACGGGCATGACATTATTTGGACGAAAGTGAGATGTTTATGTTAAGTATACATCATACCAGCAATTATTTTTCATAATATAATAATAATTAAGCCTGGCCAAGCGATGGTAAATTCAGGGTCGGCCGCAATACCAATGCCATCGCGCGCTTGTTTACAATGACGATGACATGACACACTTCAGTTGTTATCTGTCGGTCGATGCATAGAGTACTAATAAATAATAAATAATGTTGAGCGTAAAGAGCAGAAAACGACCGTACGCTGATAAATTGAATAAATTTATCGGTGAATTTCCGGATTTATTCTATGATAGATGTAAAATAATTTGTAAAGTTTGTGATCAAGACTTAATGTGCTGGAATAAATGCGGCTGCAAATTTCATGTCAATAGTAACCGGCATAAAAATATAAAAATGACGTGTCTTCTTTGGAACCTCAGTTTATGTTTGATTTACTGTTAATGCTGATTGCCTGTGATGTTCTCCTGCGCATATTGGATAAAACAGCATTTCGGGAGTTCTGGACAATCCCCAGGTGAATTTACCAAGTCGTTCATCGTTACGTAGATATGTACCAAGTGTTCGTGAAGACATTATAAATAGGATTAAATGTGCATTAAAAAATACACGGCTGTGGTTATGTGTTGACGAGACGACAGATTGTAAAATAAATTCTATTTTAAATGTTATAGTACTCTGTTAAACCAACATTTCTACTTTTACTAGCTAGCAAAAGACTAAGTGCGTGTACTGGCGAAACAATTACGCGGGTGGTGTTGGAGAAAAATTTGAACTGTCAACAAGTCAAGAGTTGATGTTTGTGACCGGCGATGCTGCGACAATGCGTTTGGTGGGCCGTTTTCTTCAAAGAGACGAATGTAGATTTTTACATATTACGTGTAAAGTGCATGCGTTCCATCTTGTAGCAGAAACGATTCGAAAATGTTTTCCAGAGGTAGATGCATTAATAGCAAATACAAAAAAAGTATTTCTCAAATCTCCTAAACAGCTTCGAGCATTTCACACACTGTGTCCTGGTATTTCGGAACCACCAGAGCCGATTCTTACACGTTGGGGAACGTGGTTAAAGGCAGCTTTTTATTATGCTGAATATTTTCAACAAATAAAAGCTGTGATACTACAGTTCAGTCCTAACGAGGCTGCAACTATTAAAAAAAGCCAGACAAACTTTCAAGATGTTTCCCTTCAAACGGATTTAAAAACTGTTTATAACAATTATAGAGGACTACATGACTCAATAGAAAAATTGCAAATATTTCGTTGTCGTTAGTGGAATCGCTGCGAAAAATTCGAGATTGTATTACGGAAAGATCCTGATTTTACCAAATTAAGACAAATTTGTGATGGTGTGTCTACAGCTGCGTTAAGTGAGTTCACAGAGTGTTTTACTTATGCCTGTATTACTTCCGTAGATGTCAAACGGTCTTTTTCAAAATACAAACATATTTTGTCACCACAGCGAACATCGCTTACTGAGACAACTGTATAGAAACATATCTGATGCTACACAGTTATTATAGAAGTTCTCCAGTTTGTGATAACGACAACCAAGCTACTTCATAAATCTGCTTAAGAAGGTGAGTTTTGTACATATTTTTATAAAGTGTACCAGTATTAATAAAATTTATTTCCATTTATTTTATTTATTTATTTATTTATTATTAGTTATCACTTAGATATACAATGTACATGTGTGAACGTCATTTAACAGTTTAATAATAATGTGCAGCACTAAGCTTACAGAATATAAGGAAATACATAAAAAAGAATTTAAAGCGAACGAAATAGTACAAAAACATACATCACAATATATAAAATATTTTTGTTTTTATTATTGTACTTATTCAAGTATTATGATATGATGCATACCCAGTACGTCTCTGTAGGATTAATGACCTTGGCCAGGCTTAATCATAATCATGGACACAACGTCTATGATTTATTTATAAATATTGTATATTTGTTGTTTTTACTTTTCCGGAAATATTTTTTTCAGGAAGTATTGTAATCACTCAACAAAATATATATCCAGAATTCAAGATTCAAACATTTTGAAATCATTAAAAGTGGACTATTTAGAAGTATGTCAGTCTGTCCATATGTTTGTATGTAAACAAGAAATATCCGATACGACTATCAAATGGTAAATAAATCGGAATTTTCAGAAAAACTTCTCAACAAAAGTTGGCTTTTCTTCCTCATTTCTAACGTTATTTGTTTTGGACATCCATTATGTGACTTTGATCGATAAGAGCCTGGTTTTCTTGATCTATTAACTACTTAAAATCATTTTCGGACAGGTTGTCTACGATGTAAATCATCGAAGTGAAATAACTACAGGGCTATGGATGTTTTGTAAAATCGATTTTCAGTCTTAAGGATATCAGGAACCAAGAAAGATAAGTTGAATCTGTTTTCACATATTAGTGGAGCACTGATATACACAATATTTGTCAAATGTAACTGACATTGCCGTTTCCAAAATCAATAGTGATAATTCAAAAACAAAATCACCCTGTATATTTAATGTTTTGAATGATGAATACTATAATCATTATAGTGCTTATTTACCTACCTAAATTATCTATATATAATAGGTAACATAAGAAGTTACCAGAACAAAATCTCTTGTCAGATGTTATTACACCATAAAACTGACAGACTTAAAAGTTGGTATATAATGCCATAATTCGACAGCAATTGCTTTTGAAAATCCAAGGTTAAGATAATTACAGTATTATTAAATAATATTAGCCCAACTGTTCAACCGGAACATTATAAAACTTTTATAGATTTTCCAAGAAAAAAGCGGCATTATGCCTCTTTATGTCCCTTTTGATACGGATATTAGAACCAGCGCAATTTCGTTTGGGTCCTTACTACTTTCACGAATTTCGTTCTCAATTTTCTACGGTTATACTGTTCATTATTATATTATATTCGGCTTTCTTAAAATTCTTAAAACTTATTATTTCCTACTTTTTATTTTTATTTGTCCAATTATTGAGTATGTGCTAAAATTCTTTAGCTGAATACATTATCCATCAAGCTGCTTATAATTTTACCAGGAAATTATTATAATGCTTGGTATCTAATTAAACATACAAAGGGGCCTTACTTATCACCTTACATTTGCTTATTTATTTATTGTTTATAATTATTTATTTCTCGCATTTTTTTTGAATATTAAGCCACTGTGCTATAAATGAGTCAAACATTTTTTTAAATACACCTCCCCCTTCAACCCCCTTGGAGTGACAACTACACCTTTAAAATGTTTAAATAGAACGAGGGTGCATATGATAGCTCATTTGAAAGAGTTTTTTAATTCTCTGTCTAGCAGAATAAGATTTTTGAATTTTGTGTATTTTTCATCAAGAAAATTAAATGTGAAAATTTCAAAATGTTTTTGTAATGTATGCAATCAAATGTTATTTATGCCTATGTACCAAATATCTGTCAAATCTGTCTTTTCTAATTAATTTTGTGTTATAACATTCAATTTAAATGTATTGGATTTTCTGGTACGCAGGTGGCAAAATACCCAACAAAAAGAAAGAAGTAAAAAAGGGTTTCTTTTTACATATCAGAAAAAATTATACATTTAAATTTTTTTTATTTGTTACATCTATGCAAATTTATGATTCTAGTTATTTATCGCTGATTGTCAAGTTGATCATTATTTTAACAATGAGTCTTTCGGTTACCCAAAAAATTGGAATTTTGATATTATTAGGATGTGGTGATCAAACAAGAACCCAAAAGCAGGTATGTGAAATCCTGAATACTAAGTATCCTGACAGTCGCATTTCTCAGTCTACGGTTAGTAGAATAGAAAACAAATTTCGTGAATTTGGAAATGCCACCGATATACCTAAATCTGGTAGAAAACGCATTTTAGACGATGAAAAGAAATTGGATATATTGTTAGGTATTCAAGATAATCCACATAAACCTACAAGACAAGTTGCCGCCGATAATGATGTTAGTAAAACGTCCATATTGCGTCCATATTACGTCTTCTAAAAAATGAAAAATAACGCCCATATAAAATTCATTTGGTTCAAGAACTTAACAACGATGACCCTGATCGCCGATTGGAATTTTGCGAAATCATGGCAAATAGATGCAAAGATGTTCCGATATTTATAGAAAACATTTTTTTTCTGATGAAGCAACATTCGCCTTAAATGGAACAGTCAACAAACAGAACTGTAGATACTGGAGCTCCATCATCCACATTGGATGATGGAGGCCAATACTCAATATCCTGAGAAGGTGAACGTTTGGGCTGGAATTATAAATTCTCAAATTATTGGACCATATTTCTTCGACAGCACATTAAATGGCGCGCGTTACTTGAATTTCTTGCAAAATTTCTTAGTTCCAGAGTTAAGAATACTTTTCTCAGATGATGACAATCCTAATGAAATTGATAGAAATAATATTGTCTGGAGTCGGTTCATGATTTTGAAAGTGCCCTACCCAATAAATTCCACAAATGTTCACATGTTCAGTGGGAATCAAGTCAGGAGAGTGCGGTGGAAGAGGATCGTAATCATTTCTGTGAGTTTCAAGGACGTTGAATACCTCCATTGATTTCTACATAGTTTTAATATTTCCAGTAGGAAAACGTTGTGAAAATGATATTTTCCAACATATACTTGCATGAGTTGCCTCATCAATGTAATTTGTATACTTAAAAAGTGTAAAGGAACTATGTCCCGCTTAAAAACTAAGTTGCTTATTTGATTGTTATGAAAATCTGTAGGTTCCTAAGACGAGTTTTTTACTTTTCTGTGAGTTTCGACATTGCAGTTAGTACTAATAGATCTTAAACATAAAAATTCCTTTGGATCAGTCTTTTTTATAACAGAAATTACTAGAGCAATTTTCTTAAACGAGGGAAACTGACATTCAATAAACAATATACTATTATAATACATATAAACAATGAAATTTAACTTTAATTAACCAGATATATCATAGTTTAATAACTACATAGGTAGTTACTAAATTAGAAGGGTAGTTTTTAAGTTTTTAAATAACTTTTCGAATTGACATAACAACATACCAAACTCAGTGAGAGTGATTTGGAATTTCTTTAGGAAAGTTTCCTGATTTAATTTTGTAGTCAGTCAATAGGAGTGTAATCAAAAATTATATATTCAAGCCCGGTGACAAGGTCAGCGACAGTGGTCTTTACCGGTCTTCTGTGAATAGCAGAATAGACAATTTAATTTTTGGATATCTGTCATTCTTTTAGATAATAGGTACATGTTTCTGTTTATCTTTGAAGTAATTGTCACTATCATAACTATTTGTAAATTATGTGACCCAAATATTTGGTTTTGATGCACCAACACTATTCTATTTGTTCTGAAAATTTAGCTCCCAAATATTTTACCTGAAAACAGATATTTCGAAGTGAAGGTGTGAAACAGTCCCCTCCCTCACTTGGCTATACTGCCGTTACTAAGCACAAAGGGCCTAAATGCAAAATTTGTAAATTTTAACATTAATACCGTAGTATTTCAATAATGTTCTTTTATAACTAACAGTAAGGGTTTTAGGGCATATTTGCAAAGAGAAATGCTCAAAATTACATTTTAAATAAGGGCTTAAATGCACTACACATGTTCTTTACTAAGCATCTCTCAAAACTAAGGCATAACAGGCCCATCTGCCGTGAAAGTGCGTAGATAGGCTCTAGATACTTCAGCATCTTACACAATATGTGCCCCAATTATTTTAGCAAGTGTAACACTATAATGCATTCTCATACTGACACAACTAGCGTTATTATTGTTATAAAGAGATACGATTGGGGGAAATTTGTGTGTTTTAAATGCTTTTAAGTGTAATTGAAGTTAACTTTGACGAGGTAAGTCTAGAGAACATGTTTCAATATATATTATCAATCATTTACTTTACTATTTAATATTTAGTAATAAATTAATTTCTCTATTAAACATAAACTAAAAAATCAATTTTGTAAACATGCTTCTTCAGTAATTATACAGTGATTTAAAATGAAACCGCATTATCTTAAGGGTGTGTCTTACTCATAATAATAATAAGAAAAGTTCATATTAACATGGGTACAAATAAGCTTTATTATCAAGCTACACGGCGGTAAAGTTTTTTTTTCAAAATTTTTTGTTAATAATTTTTAACCTAGGTACCTACAATGTTTTGCAAGATTAGGTAATAGAGGCAAAGTCAAATTAGACAAATACTATTTCCTGAGAAATGCAAGGTTGTCCAAAAATAATAATTAAGAATTGACATTTTATTTTTTGGGTTTATTTTTTACCACCGATGTGTTGTGGACATTTATTAGTTGTTTTTCTTATCGTATTCAATGCTTACATTTAATTTTGTTTTATAGAATTAACCATAATGGCAAATTCATCGAGAGGAAAAATGTTGGTTCAAATGGCTTTAAATAATTTGGACCAGCCTTCATCCGAACCTGAAACCGTAGAAGCTGGATGGATTGCATTACTTTTGAATTTCCCGAATTTAATAAAATTGATGAAACGGACAATTTATTGGAGCACCAACCAGTTGTTTTTCCAACTTTGCCAGAAACGTTATTTAAATCAAGTGATGTGATTACTACAAGCTTTTTTGGATAAAGTAGACGGTGAAAATTCGAAAATTATGCAAAAAGACAGTGATTCCGACTTGGAATCCGATTATACCCGGAGCAGAAAACCACCAGTTCAACGAGCGAAGATGATGAAAGTTTAACATCAACCAAAGTGGGAAACGACAAGGAAAACAATGTACCTAATAATAATGATAATTTATCTAATGGATTTACTAAAAAAAGGAAAACTGAGAATACGAAGAAAAATCGAAAATACCCCAGCAAAACGTAACGAATTGAAAGCAATAAAAGATAAAGAAGACCATGGTGTAAAACCTGGATGTGGTGTAACCTGCAAAAAATGCGTTGAAAATATTCGGGAAAAAAGAAGACAATATATAAATAACCAGGTTTGGGACATACAGAGACAAGACAGAAACAACTTTATTTTACAAAATATATCAAAATGTAATGTTAAAAGAAGAACAATCATTAGTGAGAATTAACATAAAAGAGATAAAACTGTCAAATATATACTAAAGAAAGAAAATGGCTAACATGTGTCCATCTGCAAAATTTTCTTTTTAACAACTCTGAGTTTTCGACCAAATCAAGACAAAATATTAAGGAACATTCTCTCAGAAGATTCACAACGTCTGACTCCTAAAGACGGAAGGAGGGGTAAAATTCCAGTAAATAAAATTGACCACGTACCTATTATTGAACACATTGAATGGTTTTCTCCAGAAATATCACACTATCGTCGAGAATATGCCCCAAATCGTTAATATCTACCTAGTGACTTGTCAGTAAAAAAAATGTTCGACGATTTTAAGCAGAAATATCCTACTTTTTCTGGGTCTTATAATCTTTACCGTAAAATATTAAAGGAGCAAAATATTTCATTTGTCAAGTTGGGGCATGAAGAATGTGAGGACTGCGAATACTTTCTTCTTCATAACGAAAATCACAAAAAAGAAACCTTAGATCCAAATTATGAGATATGCCAAAAATGGAATAACCATATCAAGAGAGCTGATAAATCTAGAAAGACATACAGGGAGTATGCAGAAAGAGACACAGTTGAAGAAGAAATAGTTTTTTCTGTTGATCTGCAAAAAGTATGCTGCCTAGGTGTGACATGTTCAAAAATGTGATTTTCTCACAAAGGATAATGCATATAATGAAAGTTTTGTGCCGGTAGATATGAAGCAAAAGAACGAAATTAAACCATTGGCTATTATTTGGAATGATGTTATTGCAGGAAGAAAAAAGGAAAATATAATAAGCACATTCTACTCTTTCTTCCTTCAACATATGGACGAAAAAAGAATTATTTTGTGGTTTGACAACTGTACCGCCCAAAACAAGAATTGGGCATTTTTTTTCGTTTAGTTTTTATAGTCAATTTTAAAGTTGTAAGCACAGAAGGTATCGAAATTAATTATTTTGAGTCTGGACACACCTGCATGTCTGCAGATTCATTTCACCAAGTAGAAATGAGTCTGACAAGACATGGGAAAGTTTATGATTTCGCAGACTTTAAAAGTGCTGTTTAAAATGACAACTCATCGCGTGTCGTTGTATCGGCAATGGTACTTGAACATTTTTTTGACTGGGAAGACTTGTATTCTACATACAAAATTAATAGAATTGTTCCGCTCCCGTATGTAACAGATATGGTACAGATAATCGCCACAAGAAGTAACAATTTAGTACAAAACCGATTTTGATTTATGAGCTATTTCTATCAATTTCTTAAATGCTAAAGTGCTTAAAAATGGATTTTCAATGCCCACAATTCAAAAAAAGTTAATGGTATCAGCAGAGAAAAAATGGAATCAAAAATAATCCCTAAAAATTGAATGGCATCTTGGGAGCAACTTCCAGTTAAAGATGAATGATTTTTAAAGAGTTCTCTGTATTTTTAATGTCATCGTATATATGTGTATTCTTTTAATTTGTACAATTTTTTTTAATTTATTTTTTTTACTGTTATTTTTGTTTTTCAACTAATAAATTATTAAAGAAAACTAATTGATTTCTATTTATGTTTATCTGCATTTTAATATACTTAGCTATAAGAAACATTAATTTTAAGTGTTTTACTTGACAATTGATGATAAAATAGGCCCAAAACGCATTTTCTCATAATTTAATTTAACCTAGAACAGGTTGGGACAATGAAACATGTAAAACCCCTTCTTACTCAAATTGTCCTTGATATCAGATAAACCCTTTGCTCTTATGAGGGCAGTATATTTTATGAACTACGAATACTGGCCTTTCATGAAATATTTCATTTTTTTATAATTATATTCATAATGCTTTTAAAATATTTTTAAACAGTTTTTTTTTCATCTCTAGTAGTAATATTTTATATATATCACAACAGAGATTAACGTTTTTTTTTTAAGTCGAATTAGACAATAATATTTTTTTCTAGTATTTTTTAAGTGGAACGAAATAAATAGTCTTTGGACAAGTAACCAGATAAATACTTATTAAAGTATATTCAATTTAAAGTACCGTTTTTAAATTAAATTTTCCTAATTATTCAGTCTATGTTTTTTGTATCTGAAACAGGATACGCGATTAGTGTAATTAAGTAAACCTGAATTTAAGTATAACTGTAAATGTACATAAAATTTACTGAATATATTTTTCGGCGGAACAACAACAATGAATTTGCAAATTAGCAAGTCAAGATATGTTAATCTACTCAATAGTTCAGGTGGATTAAGTCGAAAATTATTTAAATTCTCTTTTTTTATTCATCTATTTAAAATAAATAATGTCTTTTACTACCGATATATTATTTTTCATGGGTAATTACTTTAAAACTTATCGAGTAATATAAAGGGCACGATAATGTTCAAAATTTTAATATATTCGTAATATCATTTTATGTGTAAAATATTATGTATTAAAATTATTTTCCGTAAACCAAACGTATGTGTTACAAATTGTTAACGTGTTGGTGTTGTAGGACATTTATTCATTGCCTGACAACAACATGTATGAACTTTTAAAAAAACACATATTATATTATTTACTTTTTCCTGCAAAGGATAATACGTAATAATTGATTTGATTTGAAGAAAGATAGTCACTAAATTCATAGTTAGTAAGTTCTTGCTTCTCAGTTTTATAAAACGGCTGTATATTTGCAACATTATAAGATTTTCAATCAAACAGTTTAGGTTTAGTTAATTAAAAATTATTTATCCAACACCTTCATGCAAAAAGGCGTTCATCATGACGTTTTTTAATCAATCAAAATCATACAAAGATATATTTTCTACATGTCGTGATGATCTATCATTTTGAGATTTGACAAATATGCATTTTTTAGAAAAACGGATTCTCTCACTTTTGAAAGCGCCTATGTAAGAGAGTATTTATCATAGAATAGTAATTCAATTTTTGCAACAGTAAGAGACACCGTCAGAAACATTTTTTGTAAATTACTCTAAATCAAAAATTTAAATTTTCGTTCAAAAAAGAAATAAATATAAAAAATCAAAGAAGATTGTATACCATTATATTCAGAATTCACCATAAATTCCAAAAAATGTAAAAATATACAGGGCGTTCTATTTAAAATAAGAGAGTTGGAGTAATTTCCGGAGAAACAGGAAGTACATAAAAATTGAAAATACTGTCTTCTCATACAATTTTATGTGTATAACAATACATTAAAATTTTATCAATTTATTTCTATAAACAATGAAAATTGAGGGGATGAGCCAGGTTTCATTTACACTTGGTATATTTCTTTTTCAGGAGCATGATTGTTTAGTGTCTTAAGTAATGTTTGGGTTAATTTATTGGCAAATTTATTTATGTCTACTGTCTGGTAGCCATTCTTTCTCTCTTAGATCTAACTGGAACTAAATCCCAATCATCCGTTGATAATTTCTTATTCCTTTCATAGATGCATTTGGCTTACTTTAGATGTATTAGATACATTTATTGTAATAATAGAATGATCAGCAATTTTTGGAGTAGTATGTACTTCGAACTCTAAATAATCATTGTTTTTAATAATCAGAACTGCTTTCATTAGTAACTCGTGTAAATTTATCCACAATTTGATTTAGTCCACAATTTTTTATTAATATATTTGATTTATTAATATATTTAATTTCTCTGAATAAAAACTCTTTCGTGACAAATTTATGTTAAAGTCACCCATTATTATCAGTTCACAATTTATTGTTGTCCACGCTGAGATAATATTTTCCAAATCTATTTAAAAATCTGCATAATTTGCATTAAGCGAGTGATAGCAGTTGAATATTATATCTTACGTTAGGTGCATAATTTAAAAATTCGTGTTTCCTTCCTTCCTTTCAAGTATTTTCGACTTTTTTTGGCTTCCAGATCTGCACTTGTATTTTAAAGTAAGTTATAAGTACGTATATATACCTTTTTTATTTAAAATAAAAAAAGAACAATTTTTGTCAACAATTATAGTAGCATCTCACCATAAAATTATATCATTTATATACAATACCGCTTTTTCAAATTATTTTCCATATGTTACCGTTAGCCGTATAAAGTTTGTTGTTTTTCCTAGCGTTTTTTCTTTTCTTTAATCCCCTGTGCTATAAAACTTTGCAAATAACCTGAAATTAAGATCAAAATTGTTGATTTAATCCAATAGCACAGTTAGTTTCTTGGAAAGAAAGTAAATATTCAATAATATCTAAAAGGCAAATTAACCAAACTTTTTATAATCTGCCAAATCATTCAGTGTTGGAGACTTTAGATTAATATCAGTGGGGTCAAGGAGTCCAAAAAAAACTGCGTATTTCCTTGTCCTAAATGAATAATTTATAAACTGGAATAAACGACTCAGGCGTAGACCCAGATTATATAATTACTATTTGTAAAATATAGGATGCTAACATTATGTATAGTCGCGTAATTCACAAAATAAATAAACTGTAGATTTATTAGGTAGCTCTTAAATTAAGTGCACATCGCTGTATGGACCCTCGTGTTGCTTTGCAGCTAATTCTGTTTGTACTGATGTCGTTAATAATATTACATAAAAGAGAATCGTATCATATATCCCAAAAAGAAACAGCGCAGTTACCGCCACTGCTTTTTCGGAATTACTGGTCCTTATCAGCGTATCGTAGCTTAAAGAGTGGGATATTGGAACAACTAAGCAAAAAAGTGGAAAGGACAGCACACATTCTTGTATTCGCGTCTTTGTGCCCAATGGGCGAATTTTTTACCACTATGTACACAGAATATTATGTGCACTATCCGTCTCCCCCTGGCATTGTAAATAAAACAAAGACAGAGTTCGTGGAGTTCAAGAATCAAACAAAGTGACCTATTTGGGATCATGAACTACACGTGATCGACTCAAGTTTGATCTCTTAATAAAATTTCATATACCAAAAACGAAAATTCATGAATAAAGTTAATGCATTAAACAAAAACGTGTATATACTGTACTAAATGATGAAAGTTCAGGACAACTAGTTTAAAATGTAAAAACTGTTTTGTAAATATATACGCAAATCCAGCGTCAGTAAAATAACAAGCCAAGGTAGTTTGATTTGTCTGGTTTCAACATCAACTATGGAAATTAATAAATTATAATAATAATTCAACTTGGAATAGATATAAGTTTTAAGCAAATAATTCCCTAATACTAATCAGGTTTCAGACGATAACATAGCTGTCTCACCATCCATATGACATCATAGAGAGAAAACAAGTTACAGCAGCCGTTCATTCTTCTTTATTTCAGCGAGGTTTTTGACATCGAATGTCATGAAATTTGCATTATTATATTTGGATTTGCCTGTTATTTAACTATCTTTAATTAAGTAGACAGAAAGTTGTTTTTATTTAAAAATAGCAAATCATCTAGTACAGGTTACGTGCAGATGAAGTCCCACACGGATTAATATCAGGGACTTTATAGACCAACATTTTTTCATACATTATATTACAAAGATGAATTATATTCAGATTTTATGCGTTTTATAATAATTAATACAGGTAGGAAGATGGCCCTGATATCAAAACACAATTAACCATAACTGTCAAAATTTAAGTCGTTTGTCAATTTACGGGTAATCCCAATTAATGTGAAAAAAATTATAAAATAATTGAAAAACGTTGAACCACAATCACAAAATCGACTATTCTTTAATATATGGAGAAGCAAGAAAAATGCAACTCTTGCCAATCGAATATATCAGGAAATATATCATAATCGTGAACTTCCAGATCGCAAAACATTTAAAAATTTAGAAATTATCCTTCGAAATAATGAACATGCATTCAAGACACGAAAATATATGCCATATAGGAAATTACTTCGCACTAATGGCAACATTCCAGAAGTAATAAATTTATTTCAACAAATTCCCCTCTACTTCCATCAGAAAAGCGAAAGTTACAACAAACCTCCATACGACCCAATATAAAGAGTTTTAAATGATGCAAAATTTCATGATTACAAAATTCTCCACTTACAAAGATTGTCTCCTGCTGATTTTCATGGAAGAGAAAATTTTGTGACTCAATTTTTTAGTTACAGATACTAAACGACGACTGAAAATTTCTACAATCATATCCTGTGGATGGATGAAAGTAGATTCGTATGTAATGGAGTTCCTAATCGAAGAATGATTGGCATATTTCTTTAATCCGTAGTCACATATCTTGAATTCTTGAAAAATTCTTCTATATATTATATATTCTGCTAAAGGCAATAAAGCTTAGAACAAATATGTTATGGTTCCAATAAGATGGATCACCTGCCCATAATTCAAGACTTGTTGCTGAACATCTTAATGAGCATTTTTAAGGTTAATGGATGGGCACGTGTGGTCCTCTTCAGTAGTTACCGAAGTCGCCTGACCTTACTCCATTGCATTTTTTTCGCTGGGGTGCTGTTAAGAATAATATGGTATACGAGTCGCCTTCGAACATTTAAAGGGGAAAATTGTTGGCACCTGTGAAAACCTTAGAGGGAACATTCGCCAAAAAATAAATGAGGTCAGAAAACGTTGGCTTATGTGCAGAAGAAATTTGCATAAAATGCACTTCTGGCTTATTTCACCAAGAAAATGAAATCATCGACACTTTGGTCTTCGTACTCCATGTTGAAAAGTTCGCTGATAAATTGAAGATAATGTGGACATCTCGAAGCTCCCGAAGCCAATTGCTTTCCTGAAAAGAACATCTGTGGGCTATAGAGCAAAAAAATCACTAATTTTTCTAGAGACGAGATCAGCAGATTTTTTCTTCAAACACCAGATGAATCATTTTTATGATGAAGGTAAAATAACATTTTATTATTCTCAATGAACAGTAATATTTATTATACGTTGCATTAATGTTGGAAGAGGCTGGGGCTTGCCGAAGAGACAAGCTTATGAAATTAACTATATACCACATACAAGAGGAAGATGCTGTGTAGGTCGTTAAAATACCCAATACTAAAGCACATATACCACGAAGATTTACACTAACTAGCGGAGAAGAAAATACTTACTTCTCGTCCACCAACAATAGTGAATAGACGATTTTTTATTACCCGTTATTATAGACAAGTGAAAAGCCTCAGTTGGTGAGTTTGAATACATTTGGAAATATTCCTCAGAAAATGGCAGAATTCTTGGAATTACCAAACCTTTTTGCGTATACCGGTCATTGCTAATGCCGGAGCAGACATTCTTTTTTTCGAAAATACATGGAGGGTGATAATTTTTCGCAGTTGCTGAAAGGTATATAGATGATTACGTAGGTAAAAAATGCTCAAAAATTATTAACAAGCCTACCTGTTCTAATGGGTTTTCCATTAAGGGCAGTAGATCTTTAAATTGAAATAAAACAAAGTATGTATGAGGTTTTGTGGAAATCTCTATTTCATTTCATATGAAAGTACATTCAGTCACATTATTTATGGAAAACTATATCGTTCAAATGCCCACCACGACTTCGTTGTGTAACGTGTATACGAGTGACCCAATTCTCAATGGCTTTCTCGCATAATTCGGGCTATGTCATGAATAACACGGGTAATGTTGTTCTTTGGGCGTGCAACTGTTCGTAGTTTATCGGCAAACAATAGATTTAACATGGCTCCACGAAAAATAATTAATCTAAAGAAGTTAAATCGCACGATCTTGTACCATAGTTGATATCCTTACTTTGCGAAATAATGAGCCCTTCGAACTTTTCTTTCAATAAGTTGATTGTATCGCGCGTTGTGTAACACGTAGCGGCTTCTTGATGGAACCGCATGTTGGTTATGTCCATATCATCCAAGCTGGGCCAAAGAAAATCAGTGGATCTTTACCGCTCACTGTTGACAGTAACTGTGGCTCCAGCCTCATTAAAAAAAAAAAAGATCAAAACCAAAATTCGCACCAAACAGTGACTTTCAGAGTATAAAGAATGCTGTTGAATCTCTTGTGGGTTACGCTTACCCTAAATGTGACAATTCTGTTTATTTACGATTTCATTTAACTAAAAATGAGACTCATAGCTGAAGATGTTTTTTTGACCAAAATTAGGAACAATTTCTAACTGCTCCAGGGATGAAACAGCGAATTATCGACTCTGCAAATGGTCATTTAGCTTAAATTCTTGAGTTATTTGAATCTTGTAAGGAAAATGAAGTAAGTCTTTACGCAAAATTCGCCAAGTGGAGGTTTGAGAAGTCTAAGTTCTTGTACACTATGATAAATTGAGAGATTTAGATCATCATTCACACACTCCCGAACAGCGGCAATCCAAACGAGCGTTTCGACGACGTGCAGATGAAGAAAAAGGACATTTTGATGATAAGTATTAATTATTTCAGTGCATTTTTCGATGTATAACGTTCCATGATGATTTGTCAAATTTTACCGGACATAACTGTCATAAAATTGATAGCTCAACAAATTAAAAATGACCACGTTTCTATCGCTTCCATAGGAAAACCCATACCGTTCAGTATTTCCTTCAATTCAACTACAGATAGATCCCACATCAGTCGTAACAACTCGCGATTTGTTCAGTCCTCGTTGTTAGGTATTAATATTGACAATTACACGTCATGTATAGCTACGTCTATTTTAAATAACATAACATAACAGAAACACCATAGAAATTAGACAACCTCCGAGTCCAAAGCCGAGGCTGACCGGGCGAGGGTTACACTTATGAAAAATTACGGACACACAACCTTTCCCAACGACATTGCCAGTGTCGGTGGCGGGATTCGAACCCGTAGAACGATGAAGAGATTATCTAGTCACATATTTGCCATCGCATGCTCTAGCCAACTACTCCACCGAGCTGGAGAGCGCTAATATCCATGTCTGCTTTCGGTGTCAGAACAAGCTTATTATTGAAACAGGTTAAGGTCAGAGTGATATAGATATATCATTTCAATATCGTTGAGCTATCCTCTTTCAATAAGCTTAGTCTCCCAACGCCACAAATAATACATGGATATCAGCGCCCTCCAATGATTTAAAGTAAACGTGGCTGTACATTTAATTTTAATATCACTAATTAGTCGTTACTTTTATATCTTCATTAAATGTTGTTAAAATTGAAATTTTTCGTGTTTTTTGTTAGCGCGCGTACTTTCCACACTTAATATTTGCGTGTGACAAGTAATTTCCGACAGTCTGCAATGGCTAGTGGTAAATACTATCCTGTTTTATATACTCTCGTCGATTTGTGTTCAAAAATCGTTCGCCATACTGGCTTGGCAGTAACCAAGTGTAACAACTGAACAAGATTGTCAGTCCAATACCGTACCCAACTGTTCCCAATTTACTCCAATAAAGAAACAAACCCTTGTATAGGTCTCAATATAGTAACAACTTTCCCAAAATATGAAAAAAATCTGTACGATACATTTCTAGGAAAAAATCTTAAAGTTTGAGGATAAAAGCTATACCCGCCTATGGTTTATTAAAATGAATTTTAATGTTATAATTAGAGCTTAGAATTTGGGTATTGATGACGTCAAAATCAGGATTGGCTGTAGGTCATGTGCCAGCATGCAAATATATTCATGCATGTATATATGTATCTTACCTTGTAATTTTTTTAACAGAATTCCGTAACATTCAAAGTTTATAAAGTCAATTTAGTATAAACACTCATTCAAGGAGGACTGGAGGTATTCTACCTATAAACAAAAATTTAGGAACCCAAAGGGCATAGGTATGGAGTTTAAATCCCTGCCGTTGAGTAGCCCTTAACAAGGAATCAATCAAATGTCTTTACAGCAGAGGCGTAACTAGCAATTAAAGCGCCTATGGCCAGCCAACAAAAATCTATTCGATCTTTTAAAACATGTTTTTCAAAACTTTCTTCCAAAAGGACTGAGACACATGGTAGTAGGTTGCCAAAGTCGACGGTCGGTTTGAGGGGGGTGTTTCCATTTATTTTCTCGATATTTACACCCCCCTCACGAGTTATAAGGATTTTTCTGGTTTTATCAGTTTATGCTTTACATATTTAACATCTATTCGACTTTTAAAGATTTTTTCAGAACTTTTTTTTTGTTTTTGAATTTCCTGGACATCGGTCTGCAGGGTGACAGATAGCCATTTAAATGGCAAAGAAGTAGACTTTTCTACACAAGAATAATGTGGAGTCTCTGAAAAATAAATATGCGCCACTTACATCTGTCGATGTTAAACGGTCCTTCTCACAATACAAATGGTTTTGTAATGAGAGGCGCCGGAGATTAATTCCGGAACATTTACAACAAATATTAGTAATGTACTATTACTCTTGTGATTGCCAGTTAAAAATACATGTGTGTGTTAGTGTTACATTCACCAATACATTCAAATATCTTTACAGAATTTAGATATCTCCAGCCGTTTACGAGTTATAAGGAAAATCATAGTGTGACGTCACCTCCAAATTTGACTAATGCAGAAATATAGGTTTCTTGTTTTTATCATACGTTTTCCGATAAAACTAGTTTACGTATTAACACTTTAAAATGAAATACAATTCTCTTTATCATGATCTGCATAAAAGCCGTCACTGGAACCGATACCTCCGTCCGAGCTCAAGGTTATAATTTAACTCATTGATATCAACGACAAAACCTTTTTATGCAGCAAAAAGTCTTATCTGTATAATTATGCAATTGCATAGCTAGACGTATATTTCTCCTCAGTGCTCGAAACATTGTTGATAGTTTTGGTTTGTTGATATTGTGTTGATAAAGTCGATTTACTTAATACATCCTCTGCTTTACAATATGATCTGATCGCTCGTACCGAAAGTTTGTTAAGTTCTCATATTAATAATATGAAATACTCAACGGTGAATACAATAGGATGGGAAAAGTGATCTGTACAGGACAATAAAAATAAACATATATAACATATATAAATTTTTTGAAAAATTGGTGAAACCCGTCGATCTTGTTTCCAAGGGGGACATATTTTAATGTAATACTTGTATACCTATCATCATCCCTCTACCCTACACGGTCACCCCCTCAAAAAATTCAAATGGCAAAGGGGGTCGAGTGATACATCTTTTGAAAGGTCTTTCAATTTCCTACATAACTGTGTATTTTTTTAAACTTTTATCGATTCGTTCTTAAGGAACATAATTTTATTTTTGATGATTACACACAATCGAAATCGTTTAAAAAATCTAAACTATACGGTACTGGGTATTGGAATTTATAAAAACTATATTTTTAGTGCTCTCAAATCAACACAAGTTTTTACGAAAAAAATCACTTTACTTGTCCGTTTAGTTTTAGAATAATAAAAGACTCATAAGTATTTGATAGTCCTTGAACATTAATTTGTTCACAACCAATTTTAAAACAAAATACATTTTACCAGAGTGAGTTCTCAAAATGGTTTATAAATAGAAATAGTCAGAATTTATTTTAAACACGATAATTGTGCTAGAGCTACGGAGCGCATATTCAATAGAAATCACCCAGATAGAAGGGTTGGTTCTCAGTATGTTTTACAATTATTGACAAAATTTATGGAAACAGGTTCTGTAGGAAACAAAAAGCATGAACCTCAGCGACCGATTAGGAATGAAGCAGTCGAAGTGGCAGTTCTGGGTCATTTGCAGATGGATAATACTCAATCGATCAGGAAAGTAGCTGAGGCTTCCGATGTATCACGAAGCAGTGTTCATCGAATTGTATGTAAAGGCCCACAAATTTTATCCATATAAATTTAAATTGGTACACGAATTAAACGAAGATGATCCCGATCGTCGGCTTGAATTCTGTGAGATTTTTAGTGAACAATTAAACGGTAATGCCAATCTACTGTACAATACGTGTTTTTCTGATGAATCGACATTTCAGTTAAATGGGGAGGTAAACAGGCACAATTGTAGGTATTGGTGTGAAACCAATCCACATTTGTTCATGAAAACTCATACCCAAAGGCCTCCAGAAGTTAAATGTTTGGGCTGGCATCTTAGGGGATCACATTGTCGGGCCGTTTTTTATTCCTGACAGTTTATGTGGCAAAAGGTACCTCGATCTGTTGGAAAATAACATCGACCCAATGATTACCCAAATCCTCGAAGAAGACGATAACCTTTTAGAGGGCGAACTGTTTTTTCAACAGGATGAGGCACCCCCACATTTTGCTATAGCAGTCCAATTTTTAGATAATCGATTTCCTGAGCGATAGATTGGAAGAAGAGGTGCTGTGGAGTGGCCCGCTAGGTCACCGATTTAACTCCCTTGGATTTCTTTCTGTGGGGACATTTTAAAATCGAAGCTATTTGCAACAAAACCCGCATCTCTGGAAGAGTTACGTGAAAGAATTGTTCGAGAATGCCGTTGCATGTAGTGCAACACCATATAAATTAAATCATATAAATTAAATGAATGTGAATACAATATCTATAGTTGCGATCGCAATTTTTCACAAGCGTGTACAAAAGATGGTGGAGTTCTTCTTGCTGTTAAAAAACATCTATCTGTATCCAAATTAAACTTGATTCGAATGGAACATACACTAATTGATCTTCTTGGTGTAAAAATTAACATTAATTTTACTTATCTGTATATATTCGTCATATATCCCCCAGCATTAAATTATACCCAAGATACTAATTTCTTTGAATCCCTACAATCTTTAGCATATTTATATAATGGGATATTTATTTCTTAGAAGATTTTAATATACCCGAATCAGAGCCGTTCCTAAGCACTGTGTTTTTTGTAAACCTCTCATCCTATAATTGGCACTTTGGCCGTTGGATCGTGTATTCAAATATATAAATAAATAAATAAATAATAATTCGGGGTTAAACGTAAATGAAAAGGAATATAATAACTTTTACTTCAGGTGAAAATCGGACATGGTCCTGGTGTACGTTGAAGTGCTAGGTAATAGTGTCACGACTCAGAGACTCAACACCAATCAATACGATCGAGAAACTACAAACCATAGTGTAAAATGCCGTGGATAGCAATCGCCAAACCGTTGATGTTTTCACAAAAGTCTGTTGCAAAAAAAGGCCAAAGCTTGTGTGGAAAATCATGGAGAGCATTTTGTACATACTTTAACTTCATCATCGATACACAGCGCCATACAACTGCACAACAGACTTTTTCCTCATTACATGGGTCCTATTGTTTCCTGATTGACATACTCCCGGAGAAAGCAAACATACTAGGTTATCTTCTAAAGTGAGATTCTTGTTTTAATTTCTGTTTGAGTGATGGGTTTATTGAAATTTAATTAATTTAGGTGATTAACGAACAGAGCTTATTTCATTTCCAAGTGAGAATATCTTCTTTTAGCAGGTACTGATTAATTGTTGATAAAACTACCTTAAAATGAGACCAGTGAATGTCGGTACACGTACTAAAAATTATTACGTTTTAACATTATTCATAAACATGCGATAATTTTTGGTTGCTCTGTAGGTATGGATTGTAAATTATGAGCGCTTACTTATCGGACAAATAATGCGGTTATCAGGGGCGTTGATTACTAGGGGGTTTTTAGGATACTTTTATTACTTTCTTTACTTGTATGAAAGTTTTCAGAAATATGAGAAGTGTGTTTATATGTCAGATTCGAAGTTTTTCCTTCGGTTTATTTCGGAATCTTCCTGTATAACTTTACGGATATTGTCTGTAGGCTTTTATACCCAAGTAAATATGATTTTATTGCCCTTTGGTTATTTTGCATTTTGGTTTAATATTAATGTTTAATTGTTTATTTTATCGTTATGTCAAATATTTATTTTTGTTTTCATGCAAATAAATTATATAAACCATATTCTGAGTGTAATTGAAATATTTCCTGACATTTACTTAACTGGAAACCATGGTTGTTATTAATACATAATATTATGCACTCACATTTTTAATATTTTATTTAAATTTTGTGATTTATTGGTTCATATTTGTTTGATGCTAAATATAGTAAAATAAAATAAACAAATCTGATGCAAATGTTACCTCTGTTGTTAAATGTTATGAAATAAAGAAAGTAACATTTTTTTTGAAACCATAACTTAGTTTTTATGACTCATGAGTCGTCTGAAAGAAAGTTGCGCTAAATACTTTATTTTCTGTATAAACGTATAAGATATTATTATTGTTAAAGTAACCAGGTTACCAATAAATTTAGATTATGTAAAAACTACTTAATTGGCTTTGCTATTTATAGCAACGTTAGAATATTTTAATTACAGAGTGTGGTGATAATTTATGAAACAAATTCAATAAAACTTTCCAGCAGAGATTTTACAAAAAGTCCTGCAACAAGGCAATTTTCAGTCAAATATGTCGGGAACTTTCATCTTCAACATGTCACTTTTTCATACCAGCGTATGCATAAAAGTGTGCTCTGTACGAATCCTTTAACAAAAATATAGGTTGCCATTTAAAAAAATGCCTATGACGTCATAGCTCGAAAACAAAACACCATTAAAGAATGTCTTTTATCAGAAAATATGCCTTTTTTGAAAAACAAAATTGACCCGTTTGAAGATTTCTTGCGAAAACCTTCCTGGAAATGTTTATTGTATTTGTTCCATATATTACGATCAGGATCACACTATATAGTGTGGAACAACCAAATGGAATAAATTCAGTATCTCACTTATTGTGCATATGTATAAAAAAACCCCGAGACCCGTCGATTTTGGATTCGAGAATAACATTCTGCAATGTAAAAATTTCATCCCTAAATTTAACCCCCTTCGAGTGGCAGTTGCAACCTCTAAATGTTTAAATAGGAAGTAGGAGCTTGTGATACCTCATTTGAAAGGTATTTTCATTCTCTATTCAAATATGCTATGGTTTTAATATTTATTGCAAAAATTAACAGTAAAAAAATTAATACATCTGCTTGACGAAATTCGCTGCAGCAAACTAAAAAAAAATCTTAATTTCAACATAGGAGATGTTCAAAATGCGTTCTTTGAACGTCTTGGCAGCATCCTAATCTTAAATAAAAATGTCTTTTTCCAACATCTGAGGCGTGACCGAACTTACCGCAACCGTTATTTTTCTTCTCAAATCAGCTGTATCGCTTGGCTCTGTTTTGTATACCATACTTTTTACATATCCCCATAGAAAGAAATCTAAGGGTGTAAGATCAGGAGAACGTCCTGGCCATTTGGGAATGATACGTCGAGGTATTGCCGGACATTGATTCAGTAATGTGGTGGTGCTCCATCCTGCTGGAACCATATCACATCGGCTGGAACTTGTGGGTTTGCTTGAGCAGGATATAAGTTTGCCAAATTGGTACGACATTATTTTGGAGCAGAGCTGAATAATTATCTTCATTCAAATTGCCATCAATGAAAAAAGGGACCAATGACATGGTCTCTAATTATCCCCGCCCAAACCTTTTCAGGATTTTGCGTATGTAATTCTCTCATCCAGCGAGGATTTTCATTAGCTCAGTAGCGACAGTTTTGACGATTAACATGGCCGCGAAGAGTAAAAGTGGATTCATCAGAAAACAAAACATTTTCTAATTGGATAACATTATTATCTAACCTTTGCATCATTTGTTCAGAAAAGTACGTTCTTCTATCAAAATCATCTTCACTAAGATCCTGAGTTGGAGTCAGTTTATATGGATGCATTTTATTTTCTTTTAATAGGCGAATAATCGAGGAATGGGAAACATTCAATGCTGAAGCTGCTTGTCGACGATGTGGGTTTCCTCAAACTCAAGCAGTGTATCTAATTTGGTACCGTTACTCATTGCATTAGAAGTTTTTTTTATCTGCCGTACATGTCCGTTTTCGTGAAACTGCTTTTCAATTTTGCTAATTGTTCCTTGGGATATAGCCGCTGAATACGAATCTAAAGTATATTTAGATTATAAGCCGTTTTAAATCTAAGTAAATTGTAAAAAACCCTCGAAAATTGCGGATCGAAATACATAAAAATTAGGCTTGGTTTAGATCCACAAATTTTTTTTTATTACCGAAACACCCAATTTTCGCTATTTTTTTACGGTTTTTCAATTTACTCGATATTCAAATTCAAATTCGGATTCAGCGGGTCGAAATACATGTCGGGAGGTAGGTGGCGTCAAATGTACAAACAACTTTTTTTTTGTGTGCCGGTGTAATTGAGATACTGAATTTATTCCATTTGTCTGTTCCACACTGAAGCATTCCAATGCAACAAATCGATTTTTTTTCAATACAATTTATAATATGATACAAACGGAAAAATAAATATTTATTATTTCTGTACACAAATAAACTGAAAAGATAATTATTAGTTTGCAACATGTTGAGGTAGAGCATGCGATTTCCTTCTTAGAAACAAAAATTCTAGACACAGAGACTTTTTCTAAAAATAGTTCATCTTACCAATAATACCAATAACACGGTCAGTGCTAAATTAGATAAAAAAGATTTAAGCAAATTATAACATAATTAAAAATTATAGTTAAATTATAAATTGAAGATGTAATGTTCATTACGTAAACAATTTGTAGTTTTTGTTTTAACACATTCATCCATATGCAGTAAAAAAACTGCATAGTGAAAAACATTTGAATAATAAAAAAAGTCATAATGAAATGATAAATACTTTAGTCTCCAATATTTGTTCACACTGTCTGGTTGGATGTCGATTGTTTAAATGTTTGTTTATATGTGTACAGAAATAATTGTAACATGTATTTTGTGTTCTTTTTGTGGAAATAATGTTGACTTAATTTTAATTTATTTTGTTTTAAACTAAGGTAAGAATTTATTTCTATTTACATAATTATTTTTAAGTAAGAATCATGATTGTAGCCCTGAAGAAACATCTGCAACAATTTTTTGCATACAGTGAAAAAAGAAATATATTTGCCGGTGTTTTTTCAGCCCATATCATTGCGTAAAGGCGGTGTTTTAAATTGCTCTACAAAACAATAGATGAAAATATTGTGGAATTATTTTTGTAGAGGTATGTGGTTGTCTTCCATTGTTGCATACCTATTCTGTATTGCAATATTAAAGTACAAATAACTCCAAAACGATGTCTCCTATCGAAATTTAGTAAGAGCACCTTTTTATTTTATGCAGTTTTTAACATTGGTGCCTTTTTCATTTTAAATGCTTAATAAAATAAGAATTATAGCGAAAATTCCGCTTCACCCCTCACACGTAACTTCCCCAAGAACTAATGATATTTAGATACAAATTTGACGCAATATGTAACATGAAATTAATACGTGGTCCAAATTTAATTTTTCCAACGTTTCGAATTTATGGATAAATAACTATGTTGTATACTTACCCCCTTTAAGGGGTTGTACTCCATTATGAACTGATTTAATGCAAATGTTTATATACAAAACTCAGCTTATTCTAGTTCACTTCTCCTTGAATTATGGGACACCCTGTATATTATAATATAGAGGCTGTCCCAGATTTAAAGTGACACAGAGTAATGGGAGATAGAGCACATTTGGTTGAGTTTAAAACACCTCCGAACTCAGCCCTGGAATGTTAACCGTTTTTGAGGGGGCTTTTTTTGGTCTTTGATTAAAATTGTAGTCGGCCATATTTCTGGAGCGGCTTTAAATATTTGAATAAAATCATATATAAATCATTTCTTAAGTGAAAAAATTTTCCTTTTTTTCAAAAATGATTTGCATAATATGAACAACAAATTTAAATAAATTGTACTTAATTATGGAATTTTAAGCGAGTGTAGCACGAACCATTAATTTTTCAAAAAATGTGTATTTCTTGTCCAAAAATTGAAAAGATGCTTAATTAGTGTAGGGTATTTAAGTAAAATTAATAAAATATTGAAATTAGTTAGTTGATTGTCTAATTTATAGAATTTAAAGTTTGATCAATCAGTATTTTTGAAGTCCTGAAGTGGGTTGAAAACTTTGATGTAACGATAACACTGTTTTAATCGTCTCTAGATGATGCCAACGTGGTTGGCGAAACCCGCGTCAGGTGTTTTGATGTTTCTTGGAAAACTACGTCAGTGTTATCATCACATCAAAGGTTCCAACCCATTTCAGGTATATGTAATAACCATTCGAAATTTTCCTGAGGACTAAGCTGAGGAGGACCAATACCTATGTAAAACATTTTACGCGCTTCGATAATTTTAATTGCATATCTAATACTGAAACTGACAAAGTAATTGTCTATATCTGCTTGAACACCATGGTCTCATTCAGTTAGTACCATCAAACAATTTAAATACAAAAATATTTAGGTGATTTTAAATATAAACCAGCAAAGTTATTTGGAATACCTTAAGTTGGACACTGATTCAGAAAACTTCTCTACTAATTTGTTTGAATTGCCACTCTAAAAAAAAGGTTTGGTGGTTCAATTTATAAATTGTACATTCTTTAATAGTATAATTGTTTTAATTGTACAGGTTATTCATTATAAATTACCCACCCCTTTATCATCCTTATTATTGCCTATAGAAAAAAAAGTTTTAAATAAAAGTTGTGTGGTTATGACTGAATTTTGTTAAAATGCTATCAAAAGTACAGTAGGGTGCAGATTTCTGGGGATACAAAAATAATGTATTTTTTTTAAATGGGATACCCTGTATATTATTAAATTTTTGGAATGATCCTTTATTCCTGATTTCAAAAAATATACCATATGTTACTCCTACCATATACCGTTTTTGAGTTATTAAACGTCGAATATCTTAGTTAAACTAGTTACTGTAAATATGGAGAAGTTAACATTATTAAAGTGAGCTATGAAAATGACAACTATTATGTTTGATAAGTAACATTTCATTAATAAAATAATCAAAATGGTTTACAGTGAGGAAGAAAAAAAACAAATATTTATACAAAATAGATAACAAAGATTTATTTAGGAAATTTAAATATAGACAAATGATAACTCATAAAAGACGTTCGATGTGTCCACCATTATTGTCAATAATTGATAGCGTCTTCTTATATTTATAATTGCACCGGAAATGGCTTCATTATTTACATTCAGATTGTTTATTTCCTGTCTTTAAACTTGAATAGTATTATTATTATTATTATTGACAATGTCTTTTAGAAATCTCCCAAAAAGTAAATCCATAGGGGTCAAATCCGAACTGTTTGGTGGCCATTTAATAGGTCCGTTATTCCCTATCCATATTGGGAATACATTATTCAAATGATCTCGAACGGGTAGGATACTATGCTGAGTTGCCCCATTCTGCGTCCAAATCAAGTTCGGCTTCCGGAAAATTCTGCAAAAGAATATTTTCTGCTTCTGGGATAATTATTTCCAGACAGGTAACTCCAGTTAAAGTATAATCATAAAATACAGGCCCAACAATTTTGTTTCTGAAAATTTCACACCAAACGCTAACAGTTTTTCTTCTTGATTTTTTTTATTTGTTTTACCAATCTTTTTCTGTTGTGCTTGTTTTCCTACGACCTTCAATTTTTCCTGTTAAAAACTCCTTCCGTAGAAAAGGATGAGTCATCAGTCCATAATATTTTAGTAAAAAAAATCGGGATCTTCACCCAACTTTTTGAACCATCTGGCGGCAAAAGTCCAGCCTTTCCTTTTATGAGCCTCTGTTAAAACTTGTACAGGTAAAATTTTATATGGTCTGTAGCTGTTAATTTTTAACGTACGTTGGATTTTGGAACAACTTTTACCTAATTGATCGACTGCATTTATTTATACTACATTCAGAATTTTCTAAAAAATAATACAATGTTTCAAAAAAAGTCTATTCGCGAATAAATATGGATGGGCTTACCTTCGAAATGAAGCAGTATATCTAGCTGTTCTTCCTGGTTTGCCTGAACTACATGCTTTTGTCCACTAAAACGAGGTATTATTCACTTTTCGGTAAATATTTTTGAACGTATTTTCTGATGGTGTTGGACGATTTGGATACTATGCTCTTTTTGCTGCACGTTTATTTTTGTATATAACAAGTAAATATTTGGATTTTTTCTTCCTCACTGTAAACCATTTTGATTATTTCATTAAAGAAATGTCAGTTATCAAACATAATAGTGGTCATTTTCATAGCTCACTTTAATAATGTTAACTTTTCCATATTTACGGTAACTAGTTTAACTAAGATATTCGACGTTTAATAACTCAAAAACGGTATATGGTAGGGGTAACATATGGTATATTTTTGAAATCAGGAACAAAGGATTATTCCAAAAATTTAATAATATACAGGGTATCCCATTTAAAAAAATATATTATTTTTTGTATATCCAGAAATCTGCACACTACTGTACTTTTTACAAAAATTCAGTCATAACCACACAACTTTTATTTAAAACTTTTTTTTCTATAGGCAATAATAACGTTGATAAGGGGTGGGTAATTTATAATGAATAACCCTGTCAAAGGTGGTAATTTAGTGTGAGATCGGTCTGTGGCTTCATTAATAAAAAAATTACAAATCTGAAAATTATACACAGTATGTACTATTTGTCGATGAACAATTTAAACATATTTTCAACCATACAGGGTGCTCCATTTTTACGGTGCATACATCAACTTTCTTATTTAAATATTTACTTGGTATATTTTTTGTTATAAATTATTCACAAAATTTCCATTTAAGTGATATCGGGATAGACCTACTTTCTATTATTAATTTGAAAGATATTTAACTTTTTTTCAAAAATTATGACATCGACTAATTAACGTGAAACGTTTTTTCTTTTTGAAATTTTCGTTTTAGCATAAGAATGTCACTATTGTTTTAAAACGGTTATTAAATTTTTACATCTCTCTACAGGGCGTCCGGTTTTCGGTGTCAATTTTATTAAACATCAATCTTATTTTTTTTTAAATTTTTTTAAATGGAATGCCCCTGTATATCTTCATTTTTTATGATGTAGAATTCAAATCTCTTTCGATTAATGGTATTTCCATACTTATATCAAACTGTTTTTATGATATTTCCTGTATTTTGGATGTGAAAGACAGACAGACAGACAAACCAAATAATTTAAAAAAAATCAAAAAGTTCTAGAAGCAAACTCCTACCCTAAACACTTTTATGAACCATTAATATAAAAAAAAGAATACACAAAACCTATAATAAAACAACCCACACACCAAATAATAGTAATAATAAATATGTATCCATGCCATACATACAAACAGTATCCGAAAAAATAGCAAACGTATTTAAACAACACAATATAAAAATAGCCCATAAATCATACAATACTACGAAAAAATTTTTCACAAAACTTAAACCTAGACTACCAACCGAAGACGAAACTAACACTATATACAAGATAGACTGCAACGACTGTGATGGTACCTATATAGGCCAATCTAAACAATATCTACATAAAAGAGTATACACGCACAAATATAGCATAAAAACTCAAAACCAAAACACGACAGCACTAGCCAAACACGCCATAAAACAAAATCACCGATTTAATTTTAACAACATACAAATATTAGAAAGAGAACCTAATTATAACCGAAGAAACATATATGAAATGCTGCAAATAAAAAGACATACCAACGCCATAAATAATCGCACTGATATAGAAAATTTAAGCGAAACCTATTTTAACTTAATTAAATGATTGGGGTACATTACAACATGAAATCAATTTTTACATCTGACCGATACAAAATAATAATTCTTGAAATAAAATATCTTATTATATATTCACTATTTAAGCAAAACACCTACAATAAACCATATACATTTCCAACGTTATCTCTGTAACATAAACAAAACTTTAAGAGCCCACAAACTATGTTAAAATATCTCAGTTGCGTTAAAACAGACAGCCAAATAACATGTAACAAAATTTAAAACAAATTCCTAATAATTAATAGTGTAAGTAAATTTTAATGTAAAATAACCACAACTATGTTTTTAAAATATTATATTAATTGTAGTTCTCTGATGATGGTGTAATAAACCGAAACGTTAGAAAAAAAAATATTAAATTAGTTATACCTGACCGAAATCCCCACAAAAAAAAACTCTCAATATTAATTGATATTAACGGTCAAGAAAAGAAAAATATATATATATGTTATATAAAATATATATATATATATATATATATATATATATATATATATATATATATATATATATATATATATATATATATATATATATATATATATATATATATATATATATATATATATATATATATATATATATATATTCAGGGTGAGTCAGTTTTTTTGTAGACAAACTTTAACAGGAGATAGAACACATGTTTTTGAAAAGAAAAGTTCCTATAAACATATGTTGTAGAACGCTTCATTTCCGAGATACAGGGTGTTGAATATAATTGTTTTTTCTCGAATTTTTTAAGTATGTATTTGTATGTATTGTATTTGAGTATGGCTTGATATAACAAATATTTATTTTGACTACATTGGAAAGAGATAAAGAATAAGAGATTTCGGCTTTTTAGAATCCTTAACAAACCATATTTAGGTAGGTTTCGTTGAAAGAATTAAATATTTAGCCGATAATTGATAATAAATAAATTACTTAATTTAGTACCACATCATACACTAAAAATCAAAATAACTCGGAAACGCACAGGAATTTCGAAACAAAAGGAGAGACATTATTTTTGTTAAACTGTATGTAGATAATGAAAATAACAGTTTTTTTAAAAATAGTCATTGGTGTAGAAATTCTGTTTAAAAAAGGGGTTGAGCACCCCCTCCACTCCGCCACTGTGCAAGTTTTTGAACATTCTTATTGCTTGTTTTATGCCCCTTAATTAATAGGCATTATCCCCCAAACATGGAGAAAATCTAAGCATTCGTTTATAAGTTATAATGAAAATTCGAGAAAAAAAAAATATATTCAACACCCTGTATCTCGGAAACGAAGCGTTCTACGACATATGTTTATAGGAACTTTTCTTTTTAAAAACATGTGTTCTATCTCCTGTTAAAGTTTGTCTACAAAAAACTGACTCACCCTGTATATATATAAATATATATATATATATATATATATATATATATATATATATATATATATATATATATATATATATATATATATATATATATATATATATATATATATATATATATATATATATATATATATATATATATATATATATATATATATATATATATATATATATATATATATATATATATATATATATATATATATATATATATATATATATATATATATATATATATATATATATATATATATATATATATATATATATATATATATATATATATATATATATATATATATATATATATATATATATATATATATATATATATATATAAAAAATTATTTTATTCAAGTTTCATTCATTCTTTCTTTCTTTCAGTTAAGTTTAACACTTGTTTAGATATACAATAATTTTTCTTTCGTTTCTCAACATAATTGAAGAAATTTGGCAAGAAGCGGCAACGTTTTACAATACGACTACGGAGTGAAGAGAGCATGAGAGAGAGTGAGTGAGTGCAAGAGTGTTTCATGCTAAGGAGAGTGTTACAGTGAGGCCTCGCGGTCAAGTTCACATAATAGAAGAGTGAGAAATGGTGTTGGCTCTCACTCCAACAAACTCAAACTGGGTTAAATATCTCTGTATAAAATGCCATTGCAGCAAGGCCGTAACCGGAGCGATTTTAGGGTATTTGATTTTATATATTTATTTCCATGTTATGGTGCTAAAAAACATATCTTTTTATAATTATGGATTCAACTGAATATTTACAATAACTGCTCAGTAACAAAGCTAACAATTGTAATTCCGGATTCATAAAATGTAATGCCAGTGATGATAGATTTAAAATTTGAAAAAGGAACAAACTAAACTATTAATGGAAGAAAAATTGTAACTAATCACAAAAAAAATTACATTAGAATTCTCGACCCAAACACTTAAAGAGGGTTTTTTTTCATAAGCTCGATAACGGCTACTAAACATTTTGTTTTAATGACATAGGTTATTCTTTTATACAGTTTTTCGATAGAGTTGTGCGTAATTTTCTATTGAAGTCTTATCACTTGACTACTAATCTTTTTTCATCTGTTAATTCTTCCATTTTCTTGTTCTTATGAAAGCCAAAAAAAAAACGTTACCTTCGTGGTTTTTGTTAGCCAAATTAAAAGACTAAGTGCCAACACCAAATTGTTCAACACCAGTTCTAAAGTGAAGACCCCAGTCTGCTAATATTTTGGAATTCTTACAATCTACTAAAAGGCTCGTTTAGCATTATTGTTTTATTGCATATTCTGAAAGTTTGCACTGTGTTTAGCAAGTATGCAAAAAATTTATTTTCAGGCATCGCCTTCATATATAAAAAAATGTTAATCATCGAACTGAATAACGCTCCATTTTCGAACGGTGACGTCAACGAATCTCATGTACCCTACAACTGCTAGCCGCTGCCAATTGAAAGGACACACAGTTCAGCTGTTTTCGTATCTTTGTTTACTATTTTGTTATTGATAATATTTATTGTAAAATGCAATAAAAGAAAAACTGTAAATACGGTGTAGCTCCCTAATGCAAAAATACTAGTTACTTGTGACAACGCCAGATAAAATATTTATTTATTTTTAAATTAGTGTCGGCAGAAAGGAGAAAACCAAGTTTGATTTAGTCGACATTTCGTGTATTATGACACATCCTCATGATCTCAGGACTATTTAAATCATTCAAAAAATTTCATAAAATTATAGTTCGTCAACCAAAAATTAAGTGCTGTTGCCTTTCGGCCAAATAATTATATGTATGTATATGTTGAAGCTTGTGATAGACTAAAAGTGAAATAAGCACTGCATATACTTAATAGAGTAATGTATACATAAAAAAGCATTTAAAGAATATGTTATAGTTTTCAAATAAGTGATAAATAATGAAGTAGCCAATTCTCCATTTTCTTAATTCTCTAAAGGTCACAACACACAAAGGGATACCTACTATTAGTTGTATAGTTTTAAATTATGTAACCGGTTTAATGAATGGAATGCTAAATAAACTATAAAAAGTTTTTTAAAATGAATGTATAATTTTACGACCCATGTTAACCCAGGCTAACTTAGTTATCAGACAGTGCTATATTAACTTTTCTATCTTTAATAGAACAGCATTTTTTAGTTCAAATTTGTTATATAAAATAAATATTTTTATCTTTATTATTCTCGATAAATTAATTTAAAATTTTTTGTATAATTTGAAAATATACTGGTTTGAAAAAAATGCAACACCATGATTTCTTTGAGCAATTTTATTAAAATTTTCATTAAACTTGTCCCCAAATATGACATTAATGTGATTAAAATTTCAGCATTGTGAGACGCGGAATAAAATAGTTATTTAGTAATGACTAATGAGTAAAGCTGGCCGAGGTCACCTGGCCGACAGAGCCGTCATATGACTCATATGTTTACATGATATCATAATACTTGAATAAGTACAATAAATGGAAATAAATTTTAACAATAATGTTACATTTTATAAAAGTTTGTATAAAACTCACCCTTTTAAGCAGATTTATGAAGTAGTTTGGTTGTCGTCATCACAAAGTGGGGAAGATCCATAGTATAATAGCATCAGGTATGTTTCTACACCTATCTCCGTCAGCGATGTTCGCTTTGGTGAAAAAATATGTTTGTATTTTGAAAATGACCGTTCGACATCTACGGATGTAATACAGGCATAAGTAAAACAATCTGTGAACTCACTTAACGAAGTTGTAGATGCACCATCACAAATTTATCTTAATTTGCTAAAATCAGGATCTTTCTGTAATACACTCTCGAATTTTTCACTAACGCGATTATTTTTTTGCGCCATTTATAGCCTGTAGCTGTGTATTTACGTCATCCACTATTTTCAGTGATTCCACTAACGACAACGAACTATTTTGCAATTTTTCTATTTCGTCGTGTAGTCCTCTATAATTGTTATTAATAGTTTTTAAATCTGTTTCAAGGGAAACGTCTTGAAAGCTTGTCTGGCTTTTCCCTAATAGCTGCAGCCTCGTTAGGGTTGAACTGTAGTATCACAGCTTTTATTTGTTGAAAATATTCAGCATAATAAAAAGCCGCTTTCAACCACGTTCTCCAAGTGTAAGAATCGGCTCTGGTGGTTCAGGGATACCAGGACACGGTCTATGAAATGCTCAAAGTCGTTTACGAGATTTGAGAAATACTTTTTTTGTATTTGCTATTAATGCATCTACCTCTGGAAAACATTTTCGAATCGTTTCTGCCACAAGATGAAACGCATACACTTTACACGTAACATGTAAAAACCTACAATTGTCTCTTTAAAGAGAACGGCCTACCACGCGCATTGTCGCGGCACCATCAGTCACAAACATCAATACTTGACTTGTTGAAAGTTCAAATTTTTCGAATGTCTCCAACACCACACGCGCAATTATTTCGCCAGTACACGCAGTTAGTCTTTTACTAGCTAGTAAAAATGGAAATGTTGGTTTAAGAGGATTCAGTACACGTACTATAATATTTAAAATAGAATTTTTTTTACAATCTGTCGTCTCGTCAATACATAACCAGAGCCGTGTATTTTTTAATCTACATATAATCCTATTTACAATGTCTTCACGAACAGCTGGAATATATCTACGTAACGATGTACAACTTGGTAAGTTCACCTGGGGATTGTATTTATTCCAAAACTCCCGAAATGGTTGTTTATCCAGTATGTGTAGCGGAATATTACAGGCTATTAACATTAACAATAAATCAAACATAAACTGAGTTGTCAAAGGCATGCCATTTTTTTTATTTTGATATTGCACGGTATTGATATGACGACGACAATCTGTTCTGTGCCAGCACATTAAGTCTTGATTGCAAACTTTACAAATTATTTTGCATCCGTCAGAATAAATCCGGAAATTCACCGATAGATTTATTCACTGTGTCCGCGTACGGTCGCTTTTTACCCTTTGGCGCGTTTGACATTATGTATAATTTATAGGTACAACATCACGCATTAACCTTTCAAATAATACTGCAGCGTAACTCACTTCTAAATCAGCACGTGTGACGCCAGCGCAAGACCGTGGCTGTACTCCAGCCACCTCGGCCAGCTTTACTAATGAGTAAACATCCACAGCGACTTCAAATACATTCATTCTGTTATGCATGCTGTCAATGAGATAATCAATGTCGGCAGCAGTATTCCATCCTAAGCTTCTTGGATAGTAAGCCGAAGATAGTTCAAATTATTGGGGGGATTTTATTTATTTATCAGAATATCTACACTGCAGCGGCGGCTGCTCCATAGAGGCTCAGGACTCGAGCATCCCAAGTTACTATTAAGAAAATGTAACAGTAATTAAATGCATGATATTTTTTTTCAGTTTTTTTTATATTTAATAGCTTTTTTAACTAGTTATTACCTGTTTGCGACGGCTATGTGTACAATAAAGTCGCATAATGTACTGACCGTCAACTCTATCCAGAGAATATAAGGGCTTAGGCTCAGCTCATATGAGCCATTCCTTGCATAAGGAAATATATGAAGAAACGAACCAAGCGCGGAAATTGCCGATCGCGGAGAATGGTTTTTACAGCGCGACAGAAGGCTCAAATTATCAGTGCCGCAGTGCGCTTTTAATGTTTGTGTGGTGTAGTAGTGCCCATATCGTTTCGCTCTCGATATCTATTTGTGGTTTCACTGTTGTGAGTGTTTTTATGTTATTTTAAGTTGGTTGATGCCAAAATGACTGATAATAGTATAAATAATATACTGAAAGTGAATTTTTAAAACTCTACCGTTAGCAGAAAAAAGTAAAAATTAAGAAACTCGGACGACCAACACCAGAATTGACTTTTAACCAACCAGAAATGGTAGGGACACGTACTTTCACGATGAGTTTTTCTAAGGAAATTTACAAAAAATGTCAGTGGATTTGTGGATGTGATAAGGTAAATGCTCTGTTTTGTTTTCCATGTGTTTTATTTTATTCCGATTCTGTCGGCATGGATAATATATGGTCGGTAACAGAATTTAAAGATGTAAAACATTTAAATCAGAAAATAAAAAAGCACAAAATTTCTGCATATCATATAAAGTACAGTACGGATTTGACTTTGTTAGGCTCGGTAAATATTGCAGTTCAGTTAGATTCAGTTTATAGACAAAATATTATAAAACATAACGAGCAGGTGACTAAAATTAGGCACATTGAAGTTAATTGAATGTTTCGCGGAATTGGTGGAAAAATGTAATAAATCTGTTACTTGTAAAGAGGCCTACGGTTTACAAAAACTCTAAAAGATCCCAATTTTGTATTTTTTCTTAATTTATTTCACAAAATCTTTCCACATGTAGACATATTATTTAATTAATTTCAAGCCAGAAATACAGACTTTAAAAAAAAAATTGAAGAGTGAAAAAAATTATATCATCTATTATAAATTCAACTGATGAGATGGAAATAGAAATTACTAATATTGAGAATGAGAATAAACGAAGAAAAATGTATCCTGAAAATAGAAATTCCGTAATTCTTAGAGAATGTTATTATTTTGCATTTATTTATGTTAATTTCTAAACAATTTTTTTGCATTCCAATCGTAAGTCCTGTCAATATCACACTGAAGCTTTTTAGCACCACTGGTACTATCAACAACAGCAAACAACTTCAAATCATCTGCACAGAGAGGAATTTTGGCAAAGTTGAAAATGTATAATTGATAAATAGAGAAAACACAATCGGTGAAAGATGTCCACCTTGCGGAACGCCAAAAGTGACGTTGATTTGTTGTGTCCTATTTTCACAATTTGTATTCTATTTGTTAGATATGATTTTATCCACTGCAGTAATGTATCATTAATGCCATATAGTGAAAGTTTTTTTAAGAGGATACTTTGATTAACAAACACGCCATTTTTATATCAGTATAAATTGTATCACCTTGTTTGGCATTTTTTGAACGCTTCATGTATGATGTTGATATGATATAATAATATTATTATATAAATTAAAAATATTATCAGCTAAATTCCAATACTATAGGTATAACAGAACCTGATGAAATACATTGGTAGTTTTCTATGTCTGCCTTTGAACCTGATTTGTGAATGGGTGTACTATGGGATAATTTCCAAATAGTAGGACTCACTTGACTGTAACAAAAGTTTTAAAAGATGTGACAGAGGGTAAAGGCAATATAGGGCTACACATTTTAAAGAAATATGATAGTATACCATTAGACCCTGGATTAGTACGTATTAGAATTTAATGATGATAATGATGATAATTTATCAAAAACCAAATCACTGTCATTATCTATGGTGTTTAATATGAATGGGTTATCATAAATGTTCATGTTAGAAGTAATTACGTCAATATCATATCTGATCTAAACAGACTCAAAATAATCAGCAAACATATCACATATAACCTTAGGATCAGAAGAGCTATTTCCATTGAAATGTAGTTGATTAGGTAAAGTATTCCTCCTACACTTAATATTTACGTATTTCCAAAAAGCATTGAACTCCTCGGTCGAGGATCTAGAATTTTTTATAAACCAGAAGTTAATGCTAGCATACTCAGACATTAGGTGTGTGTCCATTGTCACTAAATATGTCTCCCACGCAAGGTACATTGAGGTACCTTCAAGGATATAGAAAGTTGTATTACCTGTGGTGTCTTTAAAGCTACAAAAATATGTCCCAGTCCAGTTACTGAAAATTAAGATAACCAAATAACTGTACTAGCATATTTCGAAGCATATCCACAAGCTTATGATGTAAGTATTCTTCTATAGAAAGAATTTTGTGGAAGCATAAAATTCACAACTACAAATTTACTAAAGTGCATCCAGGAGATGCACTTGCTAATAGAGTTCAGTTTTCTGAAATGATTTTAATTCGCATTCAAGGAGATAACGACTTTTTGAAAAAACATCTGAACACATGAGTCGAGGTTTTCCCGCGAGGAAATATTTGGGCAAATGAAAACCCTCACGCAATAAGGGAAAGAGATTCCAGGAAAAATTTAGTTTTAATGAGTTTTGTTTATTAAAAGGTAATACGTTTTATTACCATATTTACGATGGAACTTTAACTTCTCGGCGTTATATGAAAATATCGAGGACAATAGGGACCGATTTTTTGGATGATTACCTTACGGAAATTGTTGGTAACAACTAGACGGAGATCCCCCTCACTCTACACAAGATATCAAGCATACCAGACGATATGTTTGAAGATAGTTGGAATAGATGATGCGACCCCTGGATATGGCCCGATGGAAGTATGGATCTTACCCCACTCGATTTTTATCTTTGGGGAAAGATGAAGCGCAAATTGTATGAGACACCTGTAAATACACGACAAGAAATAGAAATCAGAGTAAGAAGAGCTTTTGAAGAACGAGATGCGAATGAAGTTCGGCAAGCAACCGCTAGTGGTGTTATGACCCCATTATTAAATGTTTATATGTTAATAGGGATCATTTTGAGCAGTTAGTAGCTTAAAGGATGTGTTTGTTATCAGTTTCTTTAATATTTTTATCAGTTTGTCTTGTTATTTAAAACATTTTTTAAAAAACTAATAATTTTATCTATCATTAGATTGTAAGTTTAGATTTAGTGCAAGGTCACAGAATTTCTGTGGTGGCGATAGTGGAAGAATAATCCATGTGGATTTAACTTCGCCTTGTAATATTCTTGTAATATTATTTTCAAATAAAGTCGATGTATTATTATTATTTCTTATTTTTATCAATGTTTTCAACATTGACATGAATTATTTTTATTCCTGTTGCATTGTCTTTGTTACTTGAAATTTATACAAATTTCTTACTAATTTTTTTGTTGCTTTCAATAACTCTTTTAGACACTCATCGTGATGCACCCTGTATCAAATGTTCTAAACACAAGATGAATGGGAAAAATTGTAATATTTTATATTAAATCATAAGTCGATTTTTAATCGAGTTGTATAATATTTTAAGAAATTAAGAAATTGGTGGTTGTTATAAAATGTAAAATTTTGAAATTCACTGTGTACATTTAATTTTCGACCAGTTTATATGTTCGTCGAATTTTTGTTATGAGATATTGTATGAACCGTACATGTACACTCCTTCCAAGAAATAATTACAGCATAAAATGTATGACTTCTTAAAATGGAGATAATGCAATCATCCTTTTTTACATAAAAGTGAAATTAAGTCATCTCTTTACGATAAAATTTTACATATTATGATGGAATATGGAGGATGTTGTCAATCAGATTTTTAATATGCATCTTATATCTTACAGAGGACAGACACACCTTTTACCGACTGTTTAATTAATGGTTTTGTCCTAATTCAATTTTACATAGTTGAAAGATCGTATTCAGTTATATCAGTAAGTAAAATTCTTAAAATTTTAATATTACAAATAATATAATAAACCTAATATTGTTTATACATTCTTCAAAAACTAGTAATAATTCTTCAATTTTCTGATATTAAGGTATCAAAGCTATTCAGTCGTTATAAAAATATACACACCCAGTAGAATAATGACAGGACGCCACTGTATCCTCTACCTTTCCATTCCTTCATCTCTTCTTTTTACCCTCACATTTTTCTTCTAATACAGTTAAACCATTACATTAGGTTCTTCCTTAAATCTGTCATCAATTTGTCTATCAGGGAAATATTATCCTTAGTAAAAAATATATTCCCTCATTGCTCTTTTAAACTTATTTGCACCCGGGTACAGTACCCAGGAGTATATTTTAAAACCAAATGTACCTGATGCCTGAATTATACTCGATAACCGTGTACTCTTATCTGTACCCGAAACAGCTAGACTGTTTTACACTATTTTTTTTTTCAGAAATAATTTTTATTGTACTTAATATAGAAGTGTGGATATCTTTAAAAAATTAAACAAATGATTTAATTTTCGAACTAAATTTGTAGAATTGTTATTTGGTAACAAGAAGTTTTGCAAAACCAGCATTGAATATACTGAATATACTTTGTGTATAATATTTATCAACCATTATAAAAATATTACGTATATTTAAAAAATTTCGTTGTATTTAAATACAAATTTCAATAACAATTATCTCACGCTCTTTTTATCATTTACGTAAGCAAAAAAAAAATACAATGCCCGATGGCCATGGTAGGTCATATAAAATTCCCCGCAAATATTATTTATTAGTAAACGAAAACAGAAAATGATGTCTCATAAAAAAGAAAGAGAAAATAAAAGTTTAACCGTTACGTAATTAACTGAAGAGAGAAATTAAATATTCAGGCGCAAAATTCATAACGGATTTGATAGATTTTGGTATTTTAGGTCACCAAACGTCCACATGGAGACAACGTGCTTATTTAATCATCCAATCATCATGTAAATTTAAGTCACGAAAGACTATTACATTGCGTAATTGTTCAGAGTTTACATAACGGGATTGTCTCCCGAACCTTCCTTAATGCATTCTGCTGAAAATTATCTAAACATGTAAGCACTACATTAAATATAACTGGTAGTTTTAAGTAAGAGTACGATTACCATTTTATTAACTATAATTATAAAATACAGTCACTTTCTTTTTTATTAATTACCTACATTAACTTTGTTAATGTTTCAAAAAAAGAGTTGTCGATCTATTTAACACTGACGTAGTTTTCCACTAAACACAAAAAACACCATATACTGCACTCGACGCGCGTTTCGCCAACCAAGTTGACATGATTAAAACAGTTTTAATCACCTCCAGATAATGCTAACTTGGTTGGCGAAACGCGCGTCGAGTGCAGTATATGGTGTTTTGATGTTTCATAGAAATCTACGTGTTATCTTCACATCAAAGGTTCCAACCCACTTCAGGTCGGTCTATTTGGTGAAAGTCAATTAATGGACTTTATTACACCATATTACTTATTAACCACCAATTATGTCTATTACAGTAGGCTGAAGAAAGAAATTTTTGATAAATGTTATTTTTCACTGATTTTTATTTTCTTATACAGGGTGGTCCTTAAGTAAATATAATTAAGAGGTTACATCAAATATTTAAATAATAAATAACTCGAAAACGGTTAACTTTAGCGACATTGAAACGGTACACCTTTTTTGTTTAAAAAATCGATACAAGTTTTTAATTGAAACCGCCAAAAATTTAAGGGTAATAAACACGTGGTCTAGAAGCTAGCCAAAAATTGGGAAAGAATAATTTTCCATTCTAAAAACACCCCTGTTTACCAATTTTCAGATCGATATCTTCAAAACTGCTTCAATCACGACAGAGAATTAAATTTAAATTTTGACTTCTTTTAATATCAGCTTTTGGACTAAAGTAAATTTGGTTGGGTAACATTTTGATGTCTGGAATCCACTGTTGCTCTGTCCCATTACTTAAGGACCATCCTGTATATGTAAGTTCAAATAAACATGGCCTGCCAATGCCGTATGTGTATCGGATTTATAATGAAAAATAATAACGGTATATAGTGTGGGTCATTTTGGTGATACATGTAGTAGGATACCAGAAACTATCAGAGATAGAAGAATGGTTAAAATGGAAAAGTTTTCGACAATTCTATTACCAACTAAAAGCCGTGTTCAAAACTGTTCCAGCTGTTTGGGGTTTTGAAATGTCGTCGAAAAAGTTGATTGTTGCATTTTCTAAAATCAGCTATAACTTTTTTATTTTTAAATATTTTTTAATCAATCTGTAAAAACATTCCCAAAATGACTTTTTCGTAGAATTTAACGTTTTGTCTAGTCAGATTGAATATTGAATATTGATTTTTGAATATTGGGTATTAAATAATTCTTTATTGCTTTGTAAAATTTACCCAAAATCAATTATTTGGGAAAAATCTGTAACCTTCTCTTCATAAGGTTATTTACGTAACTTAAATATATTTACTGTATTTTGGTACTTATTTTGAATTATTGCCATATCTAGTCGAAAAATTTATTCTCTCATTTTTATTTTCAAAGAATTTTTCATTTTTTTCTACAAGTTAAACACAAGCTAAAATCGAACTCTTTTTAATGAGTGAAATGTTTCAAGGTGCGTATCCACCATAGGAACAACTTTTTTGTTTATGTTGCGTCTTTCCTAGTCAAAATATAAAAAGCCGTTGCTGCTAGCGCGAAAACGTCTTCAGCGTCGTCATACCATATTTTAAATAACATGTTGCTTGTTGTGAAACATAAACAACAACGAACAAAACTAAAAATGTTGCTAATTTCAGTTGCTTTGGTGAACACAGAGTTGAGACTTGTTGAAATTTGTTCCGCAATTTTGAAATACAGCAACATTTAGCAACAAAAAATTCCTTATTGTTGCTTTGGTGGATACTCACCTTAATATAAGATAAAACTAGCCTGATGAGGGTCTTAAATAATCGAAACGTTGAAACTAAAATCTGACTATATTTAAATTCTACGAAGAGTTGCTTTGAGAATGAAGATTTTATAAAAATTTTGAAAAATAAAAAGCTGATTTTAGAAAATGCAACATTCAACTTTTTCGATGATATTTCAAAACCCCAACAGCTAGAACAATTTAGAAGGAGGCTTTTAGTTGGTAACAAAATTGTCTAAAACTTTCCCCCTTTAACCTTTTCTATCCTAATAAACATATCATCAAAATGGCCCACACTGTATATAAATTTTATACGTCAATAGCAAATCATAAGGATTTTCAGAAGAGACAGGCGATTTACCCACTACCTACAATGAAAACACGATTGACTGAAGTTGGGGGGCAACGTGTTTTTTTAATAAAGTTGTCGTCTGACTTTGGACCGTCGTGATTTTCTTCTCAACACCATATAGATCAACAGTAAATCTGCAACAGAACAAGCAGATGGACTTTCAGAAACGGTAGCAACAACAACGTCGAAATCGACCTATCATTTTCACCCCTCCATACATATATGGAGGGGTGATAGGTGAGAGAGAAGCAAAACCCAACAGCAACAACAACAACAGCAATAACACCAGCAATAACACCAGCAATAACACCAGCAACATCAGCAGCAACAACTCCAGCAGTAGCGCCAGCACCAGGAGCAGCACAAACAACAACAACAACAACACCAGCAGCAGCGCCAGCACCAGCAGCAGAACAAACAAACAAACAGACAGACACACAGACACAGACAGACATATACACAGACATACAGACACAGGCATACAGACAGACAGACACACAAACAAACAAACAAACCATATACGTACAAAACATACATACATACATACGTACATACGTACATACGTACATACGTACATACGTACATACGTACATACGTACATACGTACATACGTACATACATACATACATACATACGTACATACGTACTCCAGTGTCGTGTTGAAAACTCCCAAAACTTCCGAAACTTCGAATCTCGCAACATTTCCAAACTTCAAATAACTTTCAACTTCCGAAACTTCGATTATAACTTCCAAAATTTCAAAAACTTCCAAACTTTCCACTAACACTATCAACTTCTAAAACTTCCAAATACTCAAAACCAACTTCAAAATTTTTGAAAACCCACAAAACTTCCAAAAACTTCCGAAACTCACAAATCATCCAAATGTTTCGAAACTTTCAAAAATCCCAAAACCGCCGACTGTTGAAAACTCCCAAATATTCCGGACCTCTGAATAACTCAGATATTTCAGAATCTCCCAAAAGATTCAGCTTCCGAAACTCCAAAACTTCCAAATATTCCGAAACTCTTAAAGCTCCCGCGTCTAGTGCTGAAAACTCCCAAAACTTCCGATTATCACAACTTCCAAAACTTAATACCTTTCAACTTCCGAAAATTTTCGATTACAACTTCCAAAACTTCAAAAACTTCCAAACCTTCCACAAACTACCAAAACATCTAAAAATTCAAAAAACTCAAAGCCAACTCCAAAATCGACAAAAATCCACAAAACTTCCAAACACTTCCGACATCAAAAACTCCCGAAACTCACAAATCATCCAACTGTTTTGAGACTCAAAAGTCCAAAACCGCCGACTGTTAACAACTCCCAAACATTCCGGACCTTTGAATACCTCAGAAACTTCAGAAGCTCACAAAGGATTCCGCTTCCGAAACTCCAAAACTTCCAAACGTTCCAAAACTTTCAAAACTCCCGCGTCTAGTGTTGAAAACTCCCAAAACTTCCGGAAATCACAAAACTTCCAAAACTTGCACTTTCAACTTCCGAAAATTTTCGATTACAGCTTCCAAAACTTCAAAAACTTCCAAACCTTCCACAAACTATCAAAGCATCTAAAAATTCCAAAAACTCAAAACCAACTTCAAAATAAAAAATCCACAAAACTTCCAAATACTTCCGAAACCTCAAAAACTCTCGATACTCACAAATCAACCAAATGTTTCGAAACTCCAAAAAAGTCCCAAAACCGCCGACTGTTGACAACTCCCAAAAAATTCCGGACCTTTGAATACTTCAGGAACTCCAAAACATTCCTCCGAAACTCCTAAACTTCCAAATGTTCCGAAACGTTCAATACTCCCGCGTCGAGTGTTGAAAACTCCTGAAACTCCTGAAACTTCCGAATATCGCAACTCTTCCAAAACTTCCAACACGAAAATTTCTAATTATGACTTCCAAATAATCAAACTTCCAAATCTTCCAAAAACGACCAACACTTCAGAAACTCCCAAAACATTCAGCTTCCGAAACCCCAAAACTTCCATGTTCTGAAACTTCCAAAACTTCCGGGTTAAGCGTGGGAAACTCCCAAAACTTCCGATTATTGCAAATCTTCCGAAACTTCCAAAACGTACTAAACTTCCTAAACTTCAAAAACTCACGACTCACAAATCTTCTGAAACCTTATTAATCGAAACTTCGACTATCGCAAAACTTCCTAAACTCCCGATACTTCCAAAACTTCTGAAACTTTCAAAACTTCAAAAGCTCCCAAAACATCCAGCTTCCGAAACCCACAAAACTTCCAAATCTTCCGAAACAAAAAAATTTCAAAAACTCCCGCAAATCACAAATCTCCCAAAACTCCCGAAACTCCAAAACTTGCAATTGTTCTGAAACTTTCAAAACTCCCGCGACGTGTTAAAAACTCCCGAAACTTCCAAAACTTCAAAAGCTACCAAAACATCCAGTTTCCGAAACCCCCAAAACTTCCGATCGTCACAAAACTTCCAAATCTTCCGAAACTTAAAAAATTTCAAAAACTCCCGCAAATCACAAATCCCCCAAAACTCCCGAAACCCCAAAACTTGCAATTGTTCTGAAACTTTCAAAACTCCCGCGACGAGTGTTAAAACTCCCGAAACTTCATATAATCGCAAAACTCCCAAAACTTCCGAAACTTCAAAAACTTCTGAAACCCTAGTAATAGAAACTTCGATTGTCGCAAAACTTCCGAAACTTCCAAAACTCCGGAACCTCCCGAAACTCCCGAAACTTCCAAAACTTCAAAAGCTACCAAAACATCCAGTTTCCGAAACCCCCAAAACATTAAAAACTCCCGAAACTCACAAATCTTCCAAAACTCCCGAAACCCCAAAGCTTGCAATTGTTCTGAACCTCAAAACTCCCGAAACTTCCGATCCTCGCAAAACTTCCAAAACTTCCGAAACTTCAAAAACTTCCGAAACACAAATCTCCCGAAACTCCCATAATTATATATAATATTGGATGGAGCATATAGAGCCAATAGACAAACCACCGTATAAAATATAGAGCAGATAGAGCAAATAGCCAAAACATCGTATAAAATATAGAGCAGATAGAGCCAATTGCCAAAACACCGTATAAAATATAGAGCAGATAGAGCTGATAGCCAAAACAACGAAAATATGATAGAGCGCATAGAGAAACCGTCGAAAATATATAGAGCAGATAGAGCCAATAGGCAAAACGAGATTATAATAGAACAGATAGAGAAAATGTCGAAACCATATAGAGCAGATAGAGCCGCGACCTCCTCCTCGACCCCCTCCTCCTCCTCGACCTCCTCCTCGGCCTCCTCCTCCTCTACCTCCTCCTCTACCTCCTCCTCTACCTCCTCCTCTACCTCCTCTACCTCCTCTACCTCCTCCTCTACATCCTCCTCTACCTCCCCCCTCTACCTCCCCCTCTACCTCCCCCTCTACCTCCTCCTCCACCTCCTCCTCTACCTCCTCCTCTACCTCCTCCTCTACCTCCTCCTCTACCTCCTCCTCCTCTACCTCCTCCTCCTCTACCTCCTCCTTCTCTACCTCCTCCTCTACCTCCTCCTCCTGGCTCTATCCGCTCTATACTTTTTCGACGTTTTCCCTATCAGCTCTATCATATTTTCGTTGTTTTGTCTATTGGCTCTATCTGCTCTATATTTTATCCGGTGTTTTGCATATTGGCTCTATCTGCTCTATATTTTATCCGTTATTTTGCTTGTTGGCTCTATCTGCTCTATATGGTTTCGACGTTTTCTCTATCTGCTCTATCATAATTCCGTTTTGACTATTGGCTCTATCTGCTCTATATTTTTTTTAACGTTTTCTCTATGCGCTCTATCATATTTTCGTTTTATTGTCTATTGTCTCTATCTGCTCTATATTTTATACGGTGTTTTGCCTCTTGGTTCTATATGTTCCATCCTATATTATATATAATTTTGGGAGTTTTGGGAGTTTTGGAAGATTTTGCTATTTTGGAAGTTGGAAGTTTTCGGAAGTTTTGCGATAATCGGGAGTTTTGGAAGTTTCGGAACTTTTGGATGATTTGTGAGTTTCGGGAGTTGAGATTTTTGAAGTGATGTTTTTGGAAGTTTTTGAAGATTTTGAAGTTAGTTTTGAGTTTTTTGGAAGTTTTAGAAGTGATACTTTTTTGGAAGTTGTGTGAATATGAAGTTTTGAGTTCAATATTCGACACGGGAGTTTTGGAGGTTTCGGGACATTTGGGAGTTTTGGGTGTTTCGGGAGTTTTTGAAGTTTAGGAAGTTTTGCGGCATTCGGAAGTTGTAGAAGTTTTCACTTGACGCGGGAGTTTTGAACGGGAGTTTTGGACGTTTCGGACCATTTGGGAGTTTTGGGTGCTCTGAAGTTTTTGAAGTTTCGGAAGTTTTGCGTCATTCGGAAGTTTTGGGAGTTTTCACTCAACGCGGGAGTTTTGAACGGGTTTTGAAAGCTTCAGAACAATTGCAAGTTTTGGAGTTTCGGGAGTTTTGAGAGGTGTTTCGAGTTTTGGAAGTTTCGAAATATTTGGAAGTTTTGGGTGTTTCGGGAGTTTTTTGAAGTTTAGGAAGGTTTGCGACATTCGGAAGTTTAAGGAGTTTTCACTCGACGCGGGAGCTTTTAACTGGAGTTTTGGGAGTTTCGGGACATTTGGAGGTTTTGGGTGATTGGAGTTTTTTGAAGTTTAGGACGCTTTGCGACATTCGGAAGTTTTGGGAGTTTTCACTCGACGCGGGAGTTTTGAAAGCTTCAGAACAATTGCAAGTTTCGGAGTTTCGGGAGTTTCGAGAGATTTGTGTTTCGGGAGGTTTGGAAGTTTCGGGCCATTTGGGAGTTTTGAAGTTTCAGAAGTTTCGAGACATTCTGAAGTTTTAGGAGTTTTCACTCGACGCGGGAGTATTGAGAGCGTTAGAATTGCAAGTTTTGATGTTTCGGGAGTTTTTGGCGATTTGTGTTTCTGGAGTTTTTGAAGTTTTGTAAGTGTGAAGTTTCGGAAGTTTTGGGAGTTTTGCGATGATCGTAACTTTCGAGAGTTTTCAACACGACGCGGGAGTTTTGAAAGTTCCCGAACAATTGCACGTTTTGGGGTTTCGGGAGTTTGGGGAGATTTTTGAGTTTTGGGAGTTTTTGAAGTTTGGGAAGTTTTTTGAAGTTTCGAAAGTTTTGGGAGTTTTGCGATCGAAAGTTTTACGAGTTTCGGAACATTGGGGAGTTTTGAGTTTCTGGAGCTTTTCTTTTGGAAGTTTTGGGAGTTTCTGAAGTTTTGCGATAATCGAAGTTTCGATTATTAGGATTTCAGAAGATTTATGAGCTTCGTGAGTGAAGTTTTTGAAGTTTGGGAAGTGTAGTAAGTTTTGGAAGTTTCGGATGTTTAAGGAGTTTCGGAAGTTTTGAGATAATTGGCAGTTTTGGGCGTTTTCAACTCTTGGCCCGGGAGTTTTGAAAGTTTCAGACCAGCTGGAAGTTTTGGGGTTTCGGGAGTTTCTGAAGTGAAGATGTTTGGGAGTTGTCAACCGTCGGCGGTTTTGGGACTTGAGTCGAAAAATTTGGATGATTTGTGAGTTTCGGGAGTTTTTGGGGTTTCGGAAGTATTTGGAAGTTTTGTGGATTTTTGAAAATTTTGAAGTTGGCTTTGAGATTTTAAACTTTTTGGATGTTTTGATAGTTTGTGGAAGGTTGGAAGGTTTTGAAGTTTTGGAAGTTGTTATCGGAAATTTTCGGGAGTTGGGAGTTTTTAAGCTTTGGAAGTTTTGTTATATGCGGACGTTTTGGGAGTTTTCAACACTGGACGCGGGAGTTTTGAACGTTTCGGAACGTTTGGAAGTTTTGGGGTTTCGGAAGCTGAATCTTTTGGGAGTTGCTAAAGTTTCTGAGGTATTGAAAGGTCCGGAATGTTTGGGAGTTTTCAACAGTCGACGGTTTTGGGACTTTTGAAAGTTTCGAAACATTTGGATGATTTGTGAGTTTCGGGAGTTTTGGGATTTGAAAGTTGTTGGAAGTTTTGTGGGGTTTCGAAGATATTGAAGTTGGTTTTGAGTTTTTGGAAGTTTTAGAAGTTGGTATTGTTTGTGGAAGGTATGGAAGTTTTTGAAGTTTTGGAAGTTATCGAAAATTTTCGGAAGTTGGAAGTTTTTTGAAGTTTTGGAAATGTTGCGACAATCGGAGTTTCGGAAGTTTTGTGAGTTTTCAACACTCGACACGGGAGTTGAGTTGCGGAACATTTGGAAATATTGGAAGTTACGGGAGTTTTTAACGTTTTAGAAGTTCCGGAAGTTTTTGGAAGTTTTGCAAGTTTTCGAAGATTTTGAAGTTTTTGCAAGGTTTGGGAGTTTTTGAAAATTTGGAAGTTATAATGGGTTTGCTGAAGTTAGAAGTTTTTCTAATTTTCGACGTTTTGCAAGTTTCGGAAGTTTTAGGAATTGTCAACACTTGGCACACAGGAGTTTTGAAAGTGTCGGAACATTTGTAAGTTTTAGGGGTTTCGGAAGTTTATAAGGTACTCGGGAGTCCCGGAAGTTTTGGAAATTTTCAACAGTCGACAGTTGTGGGAGTTTTGAAAGTTTCGGATCATTTGGAAGTTTTAGGAGAATCGAAAGTTTTTGAGGTTTACGAAGTTTCTGAAAATTTTGAAGATTTGTAGGTTCGAAGATTTTGAAGTTGAGTTATTGGGAATTTTAGAAGTTTTGGTAGTTTTTGGAAGGTTTGGAAGTTATAATCGCAAATTTTGGAATCTTTATGAAGTTTTGCGAATTTTGCGAGATTCTGAAGTTTTGGGAGTTTCAACATTCTATATTCGGGTGTTGAACGTTTCGGAACATTTGGAAGTTTTAGGAGTGTCGGAAGCTGATGGTTTTCGGAAATTTTGGGGGTTTTCAACCGTTGATAGTTTTAGGAGTTTTGAAAGTTTCGGAAGAAGAACATTTGGAAGTATTGAGGGTTTCAGGAGGTTTTGAATGAATTTTTGGAAGATTTAGAAGTTTCAGAAGTTTTAGAGGTTTGGGGAACCTCGGTAATTTTGTAAGTTTCGAGAGATTTGGGTTTTGAATGTTTTGGGAGTAGGGTTTCAGAAGACTTGGGAGTTGAAATTGGGAAGATTTGAGTCGAAAATGTTGTAGAATTTTGACTTGGAATTTCTGGGAGTAGGAAGTTTCGGAAATTTTTGGGTTTGAAAGCTTTGTTTTCGCTTTGGGCAGTTTCTAGAATTTTGGATGTTTTCGAATATGTTGAAGTTGTGGAAATTTTTTAGGACTAGATTTCTTACCGGATGTTTCGAATCTCAAACTTTTCAAATTTTCCGAATTTCGAACTTTTCTCAGTTTTCGAACTTCTCGAATTTCTCTTGGACCCCTTGGGCACATTGACTTCATAAAAAGGATATAGGCATATAAATAAGACAATATATTATTTTTTAATTTATTAAGCAGAAAGGATAAAACATAATTTCTATCAAGTTTCTATTTATTCAGTGGTATGTAACAAGTCACCTACCGTGATTATGTCAGGAATTGAGCTTTGGAATATTAGAAAAGCACGAAGGTCCAAAGTCCAAGGACAACTTACTTTATAAATACAAGTTACCCAACAACTTCAGTCAGTCGTGCCTTCAGTTCCTCCTCTCATCGATGGAAAGAGTATCTTTGTGAGCGTTGAGGATATCGTTGTCGATGATGTCGTTGAGGATATCGTGGTTGATGATGTCGTTGTTGGGATTTCGTTGATGTTGTTATTGAGGTTGTCGTTGATGTGGTTGTTGATGATGTCGTTGTTGATGTTATAGTTAAGGATGTCGTTCTCAATGTCATTGCTGATGTCCTTGTTGAGGATGTCGCTTTTGCTGATATCTTTGTGAATGTTGTGGTTGATGATGTTGAGGATGTCGTTGATGATTTCGTAGTTGACGAAGTCGTTGTAGAGGATGTTGTTGCTGATGTTGAGGATCTTTGCTGCTGTCGTTATTGCGGATGTCGTTGATGATGTCGTTGTTAATAATTTCGTTGCTAATGTAGCTAACGTTTAGGGTTTTGTTGCTGATGTCGTTGTTGCTGATTTCATTATTGATGATGTCGTTGTTTAGGATGATTTACATATGTGTACTAATTTTTTGTCTTAAATACGAAGCAAAATAAAATGGTTGTGCAGTACTACTGGATTACACAAAATAGTAGCATTACGTAGTTATTTTTAAATTATTTTTAGTCAATAAGTATTTTAAATTTCTGAAATTGGCCATTAATTTATAATATTTGTGCTCTTCCAATATCAGAAATTAAAATTTTGGAAAAGTCTCGAAAACCTTCACAAAAAATTAAACTAAGTAAAGGAGGTATCAAACATAACTTGCTTATCCGGTACATTCTTTAAAATTGTAAACAAAAACTGTAATAAAAGTGCAATGTACTTATTTAAAATAATAATGTGACTCGAGCACGTGCTATGACGACCGTGCTGCGGTTATTAGAAAATGAAGTGTTTACTTACGTTTATATTTATTATAAGAATTTTTGAACGACTTTTGTTGTGCAGAACAGTACATCATCTCTTTGAGGTGGTACTTCTGGACATTCCCCTCAAATAATATGTGTAAACATTCTATATGTCGTATCTATCAGTCTATTCGATATAGCTACTGTTAAAAAAAATTTGAAATGAATCGATATATTTTACAACAATCGAATTCGGCGCGCCGACAGACTTACAACGGCGGCGGTGGTTACAAACCTACAGCAGCGGCGGCGCACACGTCTGACCATATGTAATATATAATATACCCGGTCTATTTCTGAAGGTACCTCGAGATACCTTGTGAGGGACAGCTACACATTTAGAAATAACGGACACACACCCAATATCCCAGTGTGTTAGGATCAATTTCTGCTTTAAAAAAAATTTCAACTCCTCAACCGGCGCTTGAACCCGAGACTCCGGAGTACGAGGTAAGTGTCTCTTACCTCTCGACCACGAAACCATAGATATATTAACACATTCTTTATATTAAATTTCCCGTTATTTTGAAATTGCGGCGAATTATGGTATTGGAATTCACAATTAAAAGAGTGTAAGTAATGAAAAATTACACTTAAAAATTTAGTGTGCTGAGAGAAAAAAGTATAATAAAATATAATAAAATATGAAATTAAAAACGGCGAAATCATAATATAGTAACACTAAAGAATTATCTGGTTTTCCTGACACTCCCAGTATAATTCATCTATAGCTGATAAATAGACCGGTCATGTTTTTGTTCAAATAACGGTATTATTTATACATGACTAAAATTTTTAAGTGCAAAATATTTCCAATAGTAGGTTTCATATATTAATTTGATTAAGTCTTTGTCACGATTAAATGCATGGGTCAGGGTCACATAATAATAAATTTAACACACTCATTTTCATATAATTGACGGTGGCCACCCCAAATCAGCTATATATCTTTTTTAATATTAATATACATATATAAAGCAAAGGAGGCTCAATGTATTTATTGTACGAACATCTTAAACATCAGTCAGTAAGCTGTTATTTTATTGCATCTCTAAAACTCCTATTAATATGATCTTATTTACATACAACCCTTATTTATAACTTAACAAAACAAATAAAGTGCATTTGAATCTGTGCAGTGACGGATTTAGGAGAGGGTGTGGAGGGTGCCCCTAAGGTTTTATTTTGTTAAATCTTAATAAACTTGGAAACGATTGTTTTAAATTGACCACAAATAAAAATTTAGTTTTAATTTTTTGATTGCTGTCGCCGTGTTCTATATATATTCTGAAAAATCGTGCCACTGTTGCTACTGACGGAATTATATGTTTTAATATTTTGTCGTCAACTGCGGCAAACAAATATATACATACGTTTTGTAGGAAGGATATTCTTGGTGTCGTTAGAACTTATCTGAACGCACAGAGCTACGTATCAACAGAGACAACTAGCATTTACCGAGTAGACTGGGGGCGCGTCGGACGTAGTCACTATTTGAAAATAAGTGCATCATATCATGATACTTGAATAAGTACAATAATAAAAACAAAAATATTTTATATATTGTGATGTATGTTTTTGTACTATTTCGTTCACTTTAAATTATTTTTTATGTATTTCCTTGTATTTTGTAAGCTTAGTGCTGCACATTATTATTAAACTGTTAAATGACGTTCACACATGTACATTGTATATCTAAGTGATAACTAATAATAAATAAATAAATAAATAAAATAAATGGAAATAATTTTTATTAATACTGGTACACTTTATAAAAATATGTACAAAACTCACCTTCTTAAGCAGATTTATGAAGTAGCTTGGTTGTCGTTATCACAAACTGGAGCACTTCTATAATAACTGTGTAGCATCAGATATATTTCTACAGTTGTCTCAGTAAGCGATGTTCGCTGTGGTGAAAAGATATGTTTGTATTTTGAAAAAGCCCGTTCGACATCCACGGAAGTAATACAGGCATAAGTAAAACACTCTGTGAACTCACTTAACGCAGCTGTAGATGCATCACCACAAATTTGTCTTAATTTGGTAAAATCTGGATCTTTCCGTAATACACTCTCCAATTTTTTAATAACGGGCTTATTTTTTGCGTCATTTATAGTCTGTAGCTGTGTATTTACGTCGTCCACTATTTGCAGCGATTCCACTAACGACAACGAAGTATTTTGCAATTTTTCTATTGCGTCGTGTAGTCCTCTATAATTGTTATAAATAGTTTTTAAATCTGTTTCAAGGGAAACATCTTGAAAGCTTGTCTGGCTTTCCTTAATAACTGCAGCCTCGTTAGGGTTGAACTGTAGTATCACAGCTTTTATTTGTTGAAAATATTCAGCATAATAAAAAGCTGCCTTCAACCACGTTCCCCAACGTCTAAGAATCGGCTCTGGTGGTTCCGGAATACCAGGACACAGTGTGTGAAATTCTCGAAGCCGTTTATGAGATTTGAGAAACACTTTTTTTTGTATTTGCTGTTAATGCATCTACCTCTGGAAAACATTTTCGAATCGTTTCTGCTACAAGATGGAACGCATGCACTTTACACGTAACATGTAAAAACCTACAATCGTCTCTTTGAAGAAAACGGCCCACCAAACGCATTGTCGCAGCACCGTCGATCACAAACATCAACACTTGACTTGTTGACAGTTCAAATTTTTCGAAAGTCTCCAACACCACCCGCGTAATTGTTTCGCCAGTACACGCAATTAGTCTTTTGCTAGCTAGTAAAAGTGGAAATGTTGGTTTAACAGGGTCGAGTACACGTACTATAACATTTAAAATAGAATTTTTTTTACAATCTGTCGTCTCGTCAACACATAACCACAGCCGTGTATCTTTTAATGCACATTTAATCCTATTTACAATGTCTTCACGAACACTTGGTATATATCTACGTAATGATGAACAACTTAAACGACTTAAATTCACCTGGAGATTGTATTTATTTCAGAACTCCAGAAATGCTGGTTTATCCAATATGCGCAGGAGAACATCACAGGCAATCAGCATTAACAGTAAATCAAACATAAACTGAGGTTCCAAAGAAGACACGTATGCCGGTTACTATTGACATGAATATTGCAGCTGTATTTATTCCAGCACATTAAGTCTTGATCACAAACTTTACAAATTATTTTACATCCATCATAGAATAAATCCGGAAATTCACCGATAAATTTATTCACTTTATCAGCGTATGGTCGTTTTCTACTCTTTACGCTCAACATTATTTATTATTTATTAGTACTCTATGCATCGACGGAGAGATAACAACTGAAGTGTGTCATGTCATCGTCATCGTAAACAAGCGCGCGATGGCATTGGTATTGCGCCCGACCCTGAATCTACTATTGCTTGGCCAGGCTTAGTTATGTTGTTTGTTTTAGTTCTTCCTCTTCCTCTATCCTCTATATTATGAACTCATTACACCATGATGCGTCGTCCATAAAACGTCAAAGAATGACTCTAATCTACAACGAGAGCTGTTTCAAGTCGGACAGTCGTTAAAAAGAAAGGGCATAGTAATGTGTATGGATTGTGCCCGCTCCACCAGTAGTGAGAACCGTCATCAATACTTCACATAAAAAATCTACAGGTACATCATTTGCTTTCCTTTAACACCTGTTCAACTTGAATCAACTCTCGCTGTATACGTTGATAATTCAGTCTTATGACGTTTCCGTAACGTCAATAATAAACCTGAGATACCAACGTTCAGTCTATGTATTGTATCGGCCAAATGTTATTAAAACGTTTCTATTTTATTTTAGTCACAACAACTGATAAGCGACGTCGTCTAGTCGGCCAGGAGTCGTGTGTGACGATTTTCTACACCTAATACAACGTTAGTTTCTGTGCAAATGTAGTCACAACTCGCAAAATTGCAGCTTGGGTTACTACTATTATCCCCCCTAGATCGCCACTCTTGCGCTCCCCTTAACCAAATCCTAAATCCGCCATTAGTTCTGCGCTATAAACGAAAACAGAAGTTAGTTAACCAAGCACAGATCCAACATTTTCCATGTATTTTGACACGCTGAAACCGAATTTGGCAAAAAAAATTGACGCGTCAATTTTTCTCTACGACCTCTATAACCGTCTATAATCTCCCCAGGGGAAAATTATTTTGAGTCGCTGATCAAGAATCTGAAGTTAAAAATTAATTTTGACCGGCCGTCAACAGCTGGATTAGCGTGGATGAAAACACCAATGCTTGCGACTAGCAGGTGGCAAATGTTTTAGTGGGTAGTAATATACTTTTACTCTTGTGATCACTAGTTAAAAATATGTATATGTGTGTGTTACTGTTATAGTTTGTCCAATATAAATTGAAACACTTCAGTCTAAAGTGTTTATACCAGGACAGCGCATTTCCACTCTCATCGTCAAAGAAATAGAGCGCAAATTGTGCTTGTATTTATTGAACGTCACGTCTACATTACATTCGATATGAGAATGTGGCAATGCAGTAGACCAGATGTGAAACTCGGGCGGTAGTGTCCGAACTCTGACGAATTAAGTCGTGATTTGAATAGACTACTGGACTAGTTGTTTATATTGACCGTACAGTGCAGTTCATGTAATAATTTTGGATAAATAGAATTATTTTCTGTGAGGTATTTACAGCATTTTAGTGATCTTATTAAGTGGTTTTAGTAATATTTCAATATTTGCATTAATTATTATTATTAATATGGCTTTTTAGAGGCCCTTTGAAACGCATGAAAATGAATTATCTGAAGAAAATATTGAACCAGTGGCGCCGTTAATTAAAACTAGTTCGGAGTTGAATAAGAACAAGGATTTACATGTTCAATGTCAGCGTCTTATTTTAAATATTTATGAATGTTTAAAGAGAGAAAATATTGAAATGACAGATAGGGACATTGTAGATAGAATTCATGAATTAACTAAACTTTCGACTTCTACGATTTATCGCGTTATTAAGCAAGGGGATGTTATAGATCACTCTACAAAGCGGAAAGGAAAAAAAACGAAAATTTTGTAGAATTGACGATAAATTCGAAAGACGTTATTTGGCGAACGGTTTATAGTTTCTATGGGGAAAATAAAGTACCAACTTTAGAAATGATTTGTGATAAATTGCGTGATTATCCGGATTATAATTATAAATCTTTAGAAATGCTACGAGGTATATATTAGATTGCGGCTTTAAACACAAAAAAATAGATAATCGAATTGTTATAATGGAATCGGAACGTATCGTTGAACTTCGACGAGAATACTTACATAAAATGAAAGAATACCGTGAATCAAATAGGCATATAGTATATCTCGATGAGACCTGGTTTGACACACACGATGTTGTGCAGTACGGTTGGGTAGATGACTCTAAAAATTGTAGTTTGAATACACCTTGCTGGAGAGGAAAGCGCGTTATAATTCTTCATGCTGGAAGCAAATACGGTTGTGTACCCAACGCATTGCTCTTGTCGGCCAAAAACATAACACAATCCCCTGCTGATTATCATGAAGACATGACTGCGGATTTGTTCGAAAAGTGGTTCGCTGAACAGCTTCTACCTAACATTCCTCCAAATTCGGTCATTTGGTCATGGACAATGCTTCGTATCACTCTCGTTTATTACATAAAATACCTAATAATAGTACCAAAAAGGAGGACATTTTAAAATTTATGAGGAATAAAAATATGGACATCCCTGAAAAGGTTCCGATAAAGATAGAATTATTAAAACGTATAAAGGAGCATAATTTTAAAAACGAATATGTAGTTGATGATATTTGCAAGAGACGCGGTCATACGCTCGCGCGGTTGCCACCGTATTATTGCGTATTTAATCCGATCGAGATGGTTTGGGGCACTATAAAGAAACATTTACAGAAATGCAATCAGTCACCAGCTTTAAGCGCAGTAGTACTTGATAATATACGACAAGTAGTAAATGAAGTGAGCAATAGCGACTTATGGGGAAAATGCGAAAGTCATGTTATACATAAAGAAAACGAGTGAGTAAGATTCTTAACTTTTATATAATCATCAAAATTGCTTATTCAACTAATATAAATAAATAAACAAGTAAGTAAATAAATAAAAAGGTTATTATAGGTATTGTACATACATATAAACTCATAAAATAGTAAAAAAAATATTCGATTTATTTTAAAGAATTAAAAGATGATTCTAAACATTTTTTGGTCGACGCTCATGGATGTGACTAAATTCCCGTTGTTGGCGTTTTTATGCTGTTCCCATTCATATTGGAAACACTATACATTCACCAGTACTTTCAGCCTTTTTTTTATTAACTTTGGATGTTACCGAACTCGCCAAAATAATCACAAGGTGTTATAATAGGTGCATCAAGTTTACCATCAATCTCAGCTAATCTAAGTAGTTTTACGGTTATGGACGTTATATAAAAAAATGATGCATTTATTTACGCAGTGTAACCATAAAACACCTTAGACTAACTGAGGTTAATGGTAAGAAGAATACACCTATTGTGTCAACCCTAGAAATGACGTCAGTTATCACGACCTCACGATCTCAGATTGTAACATAAAGACGTAAAACATAAACACCACATAAATTAGCAGCACGGGCGGGAGTTGAGGAGAAATCGCGGACACAAAACCAATTCCTTTGACTTTGTCAGGGTCGAAGGCGGGATTTGGACCCGGGAGTGGGCAAACAGTAAAATCAGCTACGTTCGTCAATTAACACTCTGCGTTACTGAGCTCGGCTGAAAAATTAAAATCTGAAGATTTTGAAAACGCTAAAATTTGAATATTGAAAATAATAAATTTCTAGATAGATAGATAGATATATAGATAGATAGATAGTTTATTAACCATGTAAAATACAAAAATATACATTATGGTAAGTCAAATTGTATAAAATAAAATAATGTTTATAAATAATAATACATATATATATATATATATATATATATATATATATACACATATATACACATATATATATATATATATACATATATACACATATACACATATATACACATATATATAAAAAATACAAAATTCACACTAAACTTAAAGACAAACAAACAAACAAACATCTAAATATATACTAAATATATATTGTATATATATAGCGTTAAAAATAGAATTGAACATACAATACAATATTGTATGTTAGTTAAATAAAACTATTAATAAATTTAAAAAGTATTAAAATATAGTCCGAACTGTACCGGTATAGAGAACAGATAAATTGGATAAAGATGGAAGATATAAATGAAATGTATATAAAAAAAGATAATAAGAACCACCAATTGATTATTTAGAAATTCACTAACAGAATAAAAGGCCTTTTCAACAAAAAATGATTTTGCCTGCTTTTTAAATAAACTGTAATTTAAAATTTCTTTCAAATTCGCTGGTAACTTGTTATATACATATATAAAGCTACAGGAAGGTGCATGCTTAAAAGCGGTAGTTCTGTGTTGAGGGAGAGAAAATGCATCCCCATGTCTAGTGCTGTAACAGTGGCTGTCTCCTACACGTACAAAAGTGTGTTTGTTTTTGAAAGCATACAGTGCACATTTGAATAAGAATATTGATGGGACGGTTAAAATATTGTTAGCTTTAAAAGTATTTTTACAACTTACTAATGGCTTTATATTAAATATTAATCTAATTAATCTCTTTTGACCAACAAAAACTCTATTTATGGATTTACCAAGTCCCCATGAAATAATATGCAGCAAACATGGTAACTTTGCCGATCGAGATGTATCGTGGTAAATCATTAACATAAAGCATGAATAGAAGAGGACCCAACACAGAACCCTGAGGAACTCCCATCTCCACGATTTGCTTTTCAGAGCTGACGTTACCGTATTGAACTAACATTTTTCTATTTATCATATAGGACTTGATCCAATATAATATATTACCGCGAATACTCATAGAAAAAAGCTTTTGACATAGAAACTCGACATCAACTGTGTCAAAAGCTCGAGACAAATCAAACATTAGACACATTACATATTTGCCTTTATCCAACTCCTGATATACAAAATCAAGTAGATGATACGAGGCAGTTTCTATAGATAAATTTTCTCTAAATCCTATGTGACAGTTTACAACAAAATATTTATAAAACTGTATAAAGTATTTTATAATATGTGTTCATGCAAATTGTGATTTAAACATCACCTTATTTCAGGCGACGGAGCATGCTGTATATATTTATTTATTTTAATATATCGTGACTAAATTATTATATGTGATTTTGTTGTCACCTGTAGTCTGTAGTGAACCTGAACTCAAGAAAGGTATAAACCGGATGTTCAGCCTATCGGGTCGCGGTCAAGTGAAAGGATCAGTGTGAAATTTTTGTTATATAATAAATGCAGTTGATTTGAATATTTTAAATACATGCATTTAATTATGGCTTTCTGAATTATTTAATATGGTGACATGGAACGACTAGAGCAACTTTTTATGTCATTGGGACACTAAATATGGTGTATCTATTTATTATTTCTTATAACGCGAAGAGGTTTTAACGTTATTAGTAAATGAAAATATTAGGCGTACAAATTAAAATATGTACATAGATTCAAAATAAAACCGGTTGGTCGAAAAAAACAAAAAAAAAAACAAATATTTTAATGCCATCCGTTGTTGCCACTAAATGGTTTGTTATGCAAGTTATTGAATAACATAACATGCCGATATAAATGTTTGATTTTGAGGTACGCCTGTTTATCCTTTATTTAGCCTTCATGATAAAAAATCAAAGAATTTGATCACTAATGTTTATGTGACTAAACAAACCCCCATTAGCTATTAATTAAGCGTCATCTTAAAACAGAGGTGCCTACTTGAAATAATAAAGTTTTCAACGAGCTTTCTAAAACAAATCCAATCACCCTCCATACTGCTAGTCACAGAGAATAATATGTATGCTGCTACTTAGATAGAAACCTTAAGACCATATTATTAAATTTTTATTCTTTATGAAAATTCGGTATAGTACAGGCTAGAGTTTTCAAATGAAAAACAAAAGTTGGACTCATAACTAAAGCTGGCCGAAGTCATCTGGCCGACAGAGCCGTCATATGACTCATATGTTTACATCATATCATAATACTTGAATAAGTACAATAAATGGAAATAAATTTTAACAATAATGTTATATTTTATAAAAATTTGTATAAAACTCACCCTTTTAAGTAGATTTATGAAGTAGTTTGGTTGTCGTCATCACAAAGTGGGGAAGATCTATAGTATAATAGCATCAGATATGTTTCTACAGCTGTCTCCGTCAGCGATGTTCGCTTTGATGAAAAAATATGTTTGTATTTTGAAAATGACCGTTCGACATCTACGGATGTAATACAGGCATAAGTAAAACAATCTGTGAACTCACTTAACGAAGTTGTAGATGCACCAAGACAAATTTGTCTTAATTTGCTAAAATCAGGATCTTTCTGTAATACACTCTCGAATTTTTCACTAACGCGATTATTTTTTGCGTCATTTGTAGCCTGTAGCTGTGTATTTACGTCGTCCACTATTTGCAGCGATTCCACTAACGACAACGAACTATTTTTCAATTTTTCTATTGCGTCGTAATTGTTACTAATAGTTTTTAAATCTGTTTCAAGGGAAACGTCTTGAAAGCTTGTCTGGCTTTCCCTAATAGCTGCAGCCTCGTTAGGGTTGAATTGTAGTATCACAGCTTTTATTTGTTGAAAATATTCAGCATAATAAAAAGCCGCTTTTAACCACGTTCCCCAACGTGTATGAATCGGCTCTGGTGGTTCAGGGATACCAGAACACTGTCTGTGAAATGCTCGACGCCGTTTAGGAGATTTGAGAAATACTTTTTTTTGTATTTGCTATTAATGCATCTACCTCTGGAAAACATTTTCGAATCGTTTCTGCCACAAGATGTAACGCATGCACTTTACACGTAACATGTAAAAACCTATAATTGTCTCTTTGAAGAGAACGGCCTACCACGCGCATTGTCGCGGCACCATCAGTCACAAACATCAATATTTGACTTGTTGAAAGTTCAAATTTTTCGAATGTCTCCAACACCACACGCGTAATTATTTCGCCAGTACACGCAGTTAGTCTTTTACTAGCTAGTAAATGTGGAAATGTTGGTTTAAGAGGGTCCAGTACACGTACTATAATATTTAAAACAGAATTTTTTTTACAATCTGTCGTCTCGTCAATACATAACCAGAGCCGTGTATTTTTTAATCCACATTATATCTACGTAACGATGTACGACTTGGTAAGTTCACCTGGGGATTGTATTTATTCCAAAACTCCCGAAATGGTTGTTTATCCAGTATGTGTAACGGAATATTACAGGCTATTAACATTAACAATAAATCAAACATAAACTGAGTTATCAAAGGCATGCCATTTTTTTTAATTTGATGTTGCACGGTATTGATATGACGACGACAATCTGTTTTGTGCCAGCACATTAAATCTTGATTGCAAACTTTACAAATTATTTTGCATCCGTCATAGAATAAATCCGGAAATTCACCGATAAATTTATTCACTGTGTCCGCGTACGGTCGTTTTTTACCCTTTGGCGCGTTTGACATTATGTATAATTTATAGGTACAACCTCACGCATTAACCTTTCAAATAAGACTGCAGCGTAAGTCACTTCTAAATCGGCACGTGTGACGCCAGCGCAAGACCGTGGCTGTACTCCAGCCACGTCGGCCAGTGAACACACTGATAGGTAGAGCTGTCAAAAATGCTCCGTAGGACAGTGGCGTACGCGAAATTAACTAATACAAGAAACAATAAACTATTACAACTTACAACAATGTATGTGAAACTTACCCTCTTAACTGACTTGATGAACTAGCTTGCTTATCACAAACTGGAGAAGATGTGTAGCCATTTTGCAGCATCAGATATGTTTCTATGGTTGTCTCCATAAGTGATGTTCGTTTTGGTGAAAATATATTCTACAAGCAAACAAATAGGTGTGCAGGTAAAAAGGCAGACAGATAAACAGACAATAAGTAGGCAGGTGAGCATAAATTTTTTCCAATTTTTTTTTACCTCCTATTCTTACTTTAACCTTCAAACGAACTTGAACATGAGGTGATAGAGGTCAACCGACATCGGATTCGGACTCAGCGACCCCAAAAACCTATGTATGATTTTTTTTCAAATGTCTTGACAGCTTCTCCTCTGTTTTTCTCAAATTAAACTTGAAATGACCTCAGAATGACCTTGAAATTAGCTCTGAACGCCTTTTAAGGGTAAGCGAACACCGGATTCGGACCCCAAAAACCTATGTACGAAGTTTTTTTCAACCACCTTTTCTTAGTTTGACCTTCAAATGACCTTGAACCTGACGTGATAGAGCTTAACCAACCTCGACATCGGAATCAGCGACCCCAAAAATCTCTGGGTATCTAGGTAGAATTTGGTGTTTTTTTCAAACTAAATGTTGGCCTCTGTATCAAAATTTACATGGCTTAAGAACAAAAACCCACCAATTATTCAATGCGTCTCTTACATGCAACCCTGACTGAAACATGGCTAGACTCTAACATTTTTGAGAATTATTTCATAATCAGTACACAATTTTTAGATCTGACCGAAAATTTGGTGAAACAAACTTAACCAGAGGTGGAGGTGTATTAATTGCTGTCAGGAATTGATTTCCAGTAGTTCAACTTGATCTTAAATTCACTCTCAATGTTGATATTATTGGCATAAAAATTACTCTACGAAGTAATTGTTTATACATTCTCACTTTATACGTCCCGCCAAACCTCAGTACCAAATTTTATGACACGTTATTTGAGGAAATGGCAAATTTTTAATTCATTACCAAACAAATTATTATTTTAGGTGATTTTCATATTCTAGAATATGCTAATTCTATCATTAATAATAATAATTATAATATTTCTGCGCTAACTAACTTTAGTGAGTTTTTAAATCTCACTCAACATAATATTATAGTAAATACGAACAATCGTATCCTAGATTTAGTTTTTATTAGAGATGATATTGAAGTGGATAAATCCCTAGATTATTGCCAGAGGATAATCACCATCCTTATTTGAATATATTTTTTAAAAGCACCTCAAACGAAAAAATAAAATTCCTCTAACCTTTCACCTATGTCCAATTTTAGGAAGGCTAATTTCCGCAAATTGTATAATGATCTAGGTAGCACGGACTTTTCTAGCCAATGAATAGTTATAATCAGCTTAAAATTTGATGAAAAGAAATCACTATTATCAGTCAGACAGTTTATCCATCAGTTAGATTTATTAACCACGAAGTTTGTCTGGAAATGAAAACACAGGCTCTAAATGGAGTAAATATGAACATTGGCCTCAATATTTTAACTTTGAACAATTATATAATGGCAGTGTTTTCAGCAAAACTTAATATATTTCTTGTAAAATTTTGGTTTAATGTATTGTTCATATAAATAACAAATAGAAGAGGCCCTAATACAGTACCCTGAAGCACTCGATACTGGACAGTTGTAGTATAGGACAAATCCCCTGAAACCATTGTTTCCAAGAGTTACCAGTAATTGCGAATGGCTGACGTTATCAAAAGCCTTGGCAAGATATAAAAACACGGAAGTTCTTTTTCGTTTGGAAACTTGAGTACATGTATTTTCTTGAAATTCAAATTGACGTTCAGAAATTGACTTAAATTTTTTTTATATAATCATTTATTTTTGATTTTAAAAATGTTTAAAATACTTTCGTTAAATTTGTCGTTATCGAAAGTCGATGAAAATTGGTTACATTTGTTTTGTCACCACTCTTAAAAAGTGGTTTGATTACAGCAATTTTGAAACTATTGGTATTAATTTATAATTTTGCTATATTATATCAGGTTCTACAAGTCGCGTATATGTGATATAAATAAGACGATAGAAAAAAAATTCAGCGTCGCAATTGGGAGCCAGACATCTTTTTATTATTTAAGTCGAATTATCATTACGCTTCCAGTTAATAGTTGTTTTTGGGCAGATACAATCGACGTGAACTGACTGAATATGACTGAATGTGAATTTTTATTAATTCTTCATTTACGATGTTTTTCTACACTTAATACATGACTTAAAAGGAAGTCGGGTTACTATAATTTGGCAAAAACAGAACTACATGATAGCCAAGATCCTTTTCAACTGTGGTTGACAGCAAATTATATTCTTTGTTATAAAAATCTAGTTCAATGTTTTCATTACATTGTAACTAAGGTTTACTTTAATAAAATTCGTACCCTCTTCATTTTAATGTCTTGATCCAATTTTAACTGCCACCGTTGAAAAGGCAGGTGTAAACTTACGAACCTACAAGACGATATGTTTGTATTCAAATGCAAAAAACAAACTGTAAATACACAGTATGCACACAGTTTACATGAGGGAAAAAAATCAGTAAAAAAAATTTAAAAATTCAATTACTAAAACCTCCATATTAAAGCAGTACATTAAAAGTCAAATGTATAAGATATGGCCAAAAAAAAAATTGTTTAAACAAATTAGAACCCTGTATATTAATATGGAAAACGGTATAGGCTTTATTCTTAATCACTCATTTTTAATAATAATAATAATAATAATAATAAACTTTATTTAAACTGGAAAATGACACCAACTCTACACATTTTTTGACAATGTCCTGTAATTTTTTTACCTTTGGAAAGAAGTTCATTTGCCCAACTCAACAATTATTATCCTTGATAGTTACTTTTGCCTGTTTTCGAGATATTTCCAATATAACGCAGGGCATCCTCAGAGGGATTTTATGTAACTATATTAAAGTAGGCTTGAAACTTACTGCTACCCAAGGACATTTTGGTTACATTATTCTCAAGAAAAACTTCTTTCTGGTACGAAGTTGCTTGTGTCAATACAGGCAAATATTAGATGCAAATCGTGCAATGAGTGCAAGAGAGCGAAGCTCTAGGATCGTACACCACAGTCTTTCTATCAGTGGCAAATAAGGAAGCAGTCTGGAACAGCACGGAGCACGGGGCACGGAGCAAATATAAACATATGCTCCGACAGCCAGGCGACTCTGAAAGCGGGCTATTCTCCTAGAACGAGGTCAGCTCTTATTTAGGAATGTGGGGATGCACTTGAGAAACTTGCTAGGTATCTTGTCGGTTTCACAAAGTAAAAAAAATGGATAGACACTGAGCTGTGAACTCTGTCTCAAACCTGAACCAGTTTTGCGGATCACAAAGAAACAGGTCACTTCAATCCTCCCTACGGGACATTAAAGTAATATTGGGGTCAAGCAGATAAAGCAGACAAACTCGAGACTTTGGATCAGGATTGAACAAATCAAAGAAACAGGTCACATAGTAAGTCGCATTATTATATTTTAAAAACGATTGATGCTTGTGCCAATACAGGCAAATATTAGATGCAAATCGTGCAATGAGTGCAAGAGAGCGAAGCTCTAGGATCGTACACCACAGTCTTTCTAACAGTGGCAAATAAAAAAGAAGTCTGGACCAGCACGGAGCACAGGGCATGGAGCAAATATAAACATATGCTCCGACAACCAGGCGACTCTGAAAGTGGTCTATTCTCCTAGAACGAGGTCAGCTCTTATTTAGGAATGTGGGAATGCACGTGAGGAACTTGCTAGGCATCTTGTCGATTTCACAAAGTAAAAAGAAATGGCTAGACACTGAGCTGTGAACTCTGTCTTGAACCTGAAACAATTTTGCGGATCACAAAGAAACTGGTCACATAGTAAGTCGCATTATTATATTTTGAAAACGATTGATGCTTGTGCCAATACAGGCAAATATTAGATACAAATCGTGCAATGAGTGCAAGAGAGCGAAACTCTAGGATCGTACACCACAGTCTTTCAATCAGTGGCAAATAGGGAAGAAGTCTAGAAGAGCACGGGGCACAGGGCATGGAGCAAATATAAATATATGCTCCAACAACCAGGCGACTCTGAAAGCGGTATCTTCTCCTAGAACGAGGTCAGCTCTTATTTAGGAATGTGGGGATGCCCTTGAGGAACTTGCTAGGCATCTTATCGGTTTCACAAAGTAAAAAAAAATGGCTAGACACTGAACTGTGAACTCGGTCTTGAACCTGAACCCATTTTGGAGATCACAAAGAAACAGGTCATATAGTAAGTCGCATTATTATATTTTGAAAACGATTGATCCTTGTGCCAACACAGGCAAATATTAGATGCAAATCATGCAATGAGTGCAAAAGAACGAAGCTCTAGGATCGTACACCACAGTGGCAAATACGGAAGAAGTCTGGACCAGCACGGAGCATGGAGCGTGGAGCAAATATAAACATATGCTTCGACAACCAGGCGACTCTGAAAGTGGTCTATTCTCCTAGAACGAGGTCAGTTCTTATTTAGGAATGTGGGGATATACTTGAGGAACCTGCTAGGCATCTTGTCGGTTTCACAAAGTAAAAAAAATGGCTAGACACTTAGCTGTGAACTCTGTCTTGAACCTGAACCAATTTTGCGGATCACAAAGAAACAGGTCACATAGTAAGTCGCATTATTATATTTTGCAAACGATTGATGCAAATATTAGATGCAAATCGTGAAATGAGTACAAGAGAGCGAAGCTGTAGGATCGTACACAACAGTCTTTCTATCAGTGGCAAATAAGGAAGAAGTCTGGACCAGCACGGAGCACGGGGCATGGAGCAAATATAAACATATGCTTCGACAACCATTCGACTCTGAAAGTGGTCTATTCTCCTAGAACGAGGTCAGCTCTTATTTAGGAATGTGGGGATGCACTTGAGACTTGCTAGGTATCTTGTCGGTTTCACAAAGTAAAAAAAAAAATGGCTAGACACTGAGCTGTGAACTCTGTCTCGAACCTGAGCCAATTTTGCGGATCACAAAGAAACAGGTCACTTCAATCCTCCCTACGGGATATCAAAGAAATATTGGGCGTCAAGCAGATACTGCAGACAAACTCGAGACTTTGGAACAGGATTGAACAAATCATGGACGGACTCGGTCGGAGTCAGAAGACTGAAGCAACTAATCGGATGCGACTACACATAGTAAGTCGCATTATTATATTTTGAAAACGATAGATGCTTGCGCCAACATAGGCAAGTATTAGATGCAAATCGTGCAATGAGTGCAATAGAGCGAAACTCCAGGATCGTACACCACAGTCTTTCTATCAGTGGCAAATAAGAAAGAAGTCTGGACCAGCACGGAGCACGGGGCATGGAGCAAATATAAACATATGCTCCGACAACCAGGCGACTTTGAAAGCGGTCTGTTCTCCTAGAACGGGGTCAGCTCTTATTTAGAAATCTGGGGGTGCATTTAGAAACTTGCTTGGTATCTTGTCGGTTTCACAAAGTAAAAAAAAATGGTTAGACACTGAGCTGTGAACTCTGTCTCGAACCTGAACCAGTTTTGCGGATCACAAAGAAACAGGTTACTTCAATCCTGCCTACGGGACATTAAAGAAATATTGGAGTCAAGCAGATACTGCAGACAAACTCGAGATTTTGGAACAGGATTGAATAAATCAAAGAAACAGGTCACATAGTAAGTCGCATTATTATATTTTGAAAACGATTGATGCTTGTGCCAATACAGGCAAATATTAGATGCAAATCGTGAAATGAGCGCAAGAGAGCGAAGCTCTAGGATCGTAAACCACAGTCTTTCTATCAGGGGCAAATAAGGAAGAAGTCTGGACCAGCACAAAGCACGGGGCGTGGAGCAAATATAAACATATTACGAAGAAACAGGTCACTTCAATCCTCCCTACGGGACATTAAAGAAATATTGGCGGTCAAGCAGATACTACAGACAAACTCGAGACTTTGAAACAAGATTGAACAAATCATGGACGGACTCAGTCGAAGTCAGAAGACTCTGAATCAACTAATCGGATGCGACTACATGTAGTAAGTCGCATTAAGGCATATTTTGAAAATGATTAGAAACATGCTTAACTCTTGGTTCCATTGTATTGACATTTTATTACACATTTTAGACCCCCGTATGCACATAATGATCTCACTACAGTAAAGTTTTGAAATTATGATCCAGGTTTACACACATACTAGACATATTTTAGAAAGAGTTTTGTGCACTTGCGCATATTGGAAACAATTTATTACATATTTTCATTACCACTTTGAGCATATTTCCTACACAGTGAGAATTCTGTGTCGACACTATGAATTTAAAATAAGTCATGCCCAAAAATATGTATATAATCAGTTTCGACACCATAGTCCAGAATGTATTTTTACAATTTTTTAATTAGTTTCTATGTTTTTTTTTAAGTATCATAATAAAACAAAAGTTCGTTTTGCTTTGTGAGTAACTGACATTTTGTTCCTGCAAATGATTGGATCTGTTTATTCATATTAATCTGAAGAGCAGAGGCGGACCAGGCCAGAGGGCTAGGGGCCTTTCGATTTTTGGCGCCCCGGCGTCTTTGCGAATCCCAATGATTGTTGCAAAATAATACCGAAAACATTATCGAATTTTTATGCAACAATGCTACTGTCTTGTCGGGAAAATAAAACCCGCAGAAAGAATATGATTTCTGCATTCCTTTCACAATTATACGTAAATTAAATAAATGAATTAGTCCATGACAAATTTTTGTGATCATTTGCATCCGCACCTACTCATTGAGAGAGATATTATATTCCTTATATATGGTTTCGCAGAAACTGCCGACTTATCGACAATATTCTCCCTTATGCCGCGGGCCTTCTTTCGCCAGCTGGACAGTACTACCACTGTATATACGTTAAGAGTTGAATGGTAATCATTTATTTTTGTACAAAAAAACCGTTTAATAAGTAAACAGCATGTAATCAAAACCGATTATTAGAAATTAATTTGACAACTCAACAGTAGGTATTTTAAATAATTAATTGTTTCATGCATGGCCATCTATGCAAAAAAACAATTAACAATTAATTAGCTGTATCCCAAACTTTTAAGAATATTTAATTTAATAACACTTATTTAAAAAGGAATGTATAACAATCATATATTTACACTGGGGAGAAAAAGGGCTATCCATATATCCAAAAACATACAGGGAGTCCTATTTATAGAAATGTGATTTTATGGGGTTTATTCATCAAAACATAAATTCATAGCGCATACGAAAACTTGATGGAATATGCCACCGAACCATTTTTTAAAATATTGTCTAGCTATTTAAGAAAAAGAAATGAGTTTAAAATGCAGAATTTTTAACCAATCACCCTACACATAATCCTTTTTTATATGGTTTGTTTGTTTCCCAACAAAAAAAGTATAAATAAATATAAGGGTTTTTTTCACCAACAACAATTTTAGCGCCTCTTGTCAACCAAGAACCCGCACCTTTTTAAAGCCAGTCCGCCCCTGCTGAAGAGAGCATTTTCGTGTTTATATTACCATATTTATTTTTCATGAATGATATTTTTGCGGTACTTCTTTGTTCAAATTTTCATTTGCATGTGGAACTTGTTTTTGAACGCTTGTTGTATCGGGAAAATGTAAAAATCCTACGGTTAGGATATTTGTTCATATGCTGCCTATTCTCTTGTATTGCTAATCAGCAATACATTAGTGTGCATAACCAAAATTTACAGATAAAATACATTAGTATTTGAAAATATTTTAAAATCAGTTAAAATGCCGTTCCCGTAAATTACCATTACTATCCAACATTGTTAATATTTAAACATTAGTCAGGCGGCTTCTCATCAGGTAGACAATCACTCTTCATGTTTCTCTATTCATAATAACCAGAGGTTGGATTTACCAATCGAATATGACGTAAAACCAGAGTTGGCTTTAGGTGGGTATGTGTCAGATTTTCATGCATATATGAAACGATATCTTACCTTGACATTTTTTTGAGCGAATTTCGTATTATCCAAAGTTGATAGTCAATTTAGTACAAACACTCACTCGAAGAGAACTGGAGGTGTAGGGGGATGTACTTAACACTAAACTAACACACACAAGTATTTTTCACTGCGAGTTACAAGAATAAAAGTATATTATTAATATCTGTTCTAAATGTTTCGGAGTTAAACTTCGGCGCCTTTCGTTGAGAATTCATTTACATTGCGAGAAGGACTGCTCGAGATCGACAGATGTAACAGGCGTATATTTCAAATAAGTAAACTATCGCAAAGTCACCACATTCACGCCCGGTGTAGCAACGTCTGCTTCTTTGCCGTTTAAAAGGTCTATTACACCTATCATCGTAACAAATCGGGAATTTTTTTTTAAACAGTTTGGAGTTATGTTTGTATCCTCGCAGCAATTTCTCCCTGTAATTGAAAAATGTATGAATAATATATAGCAACTGCGTCATTTAGATTTAACTGCTGAATTAGGGATTTCAAATTTTCAAAATGACAGTAATATTACAATGCTGCCTCTAGCCAAGTTCCCCAACGTGTTATAATGGGCTGTGGAGGTAATGGAGTATTTGGTAGAATTTCATGAAATAACCGTACACGATTTGGTACTTTAGGAAAAACTTTCTTTACACTAGATATCAAATTATCATCATTAGGGTAGCACCTCCTAATAGCTTCAGCAATCCTATGAAGCCTATGTGCTAAACATGTTACATGAAGTATATTCTGATACATTTCCTTCAAAATTCACTCCATCGGTAAGAAATAATAAGAACTTGTCCTTATTTTCTGCATATTTGTCACTCCAAAGCTCTTCTAGACATAAATTCACTACTTCCGCTATAGTGCGAGAATTTGTAGCTTCTAAAACTTTAGAGGCGATCAAGTGTCCGCTCATTGAACAATTTTCCTCCAATGCACCCACTAAAACATTCGCTTCCTTGAACCCGCAAGAATTGGTGGTTTTGTCCACGCTAAGCCAGATGTACTTTCCATTAAGCTCAGAAGAAATTTTCTGTCTAATATTTTCACAGTCAGCTGACAAATATTTTTTTCTTGGTGTAGACTCCGAAGGCACGTTAACATTGCTATATTTACCACTAATACATTTTTCCAAAAAATATCTAGTTTCGACCACGGTATGTTACAAATTCCACTAAATCTAAGCTAAAATTACGTTGCACGTTACTATAAGTAAAGCCACCTACGCTCCGTTTATAGTTTTCTGAGGAAAAGGGTATATTGATATTTGTGTTGCGTGATCACGAAATTGCTTTGTCACATCTAGTGCAATACAATTCTCTACCATCATATTGTAAATCAGCAATATCGCGAATCCAAGAATTTACTGTAGCTTCCGTCGGTTTGGTACGTTGTGACATTTTAACTGCGCGTTTTTAGTACCTACGTCTGAATGAATCCACGTTATGCAAGATACTGTTTGATCGTGTTATGTTTTCTCCGCTCCGTGCTAGGGCCGGCCGTTGGCCTTCGGTAATATAAATTACTAGTATACTGCAATTTAAAAGAATCCATTACGAATTACGTTTTTATTTAATATAGTGTATTTCCCGACAAAACTAAATTACGCATTAACGTTGCAAAATGAAATAAAATGCACTTAATATGTTGCATGACTTTCTTTTTGTAGTTTGGGAATGTTTCAGTAGGTGTTTACAATATATTATATCTGTAAAAGCCATCCCTGAAATACGATCGGTAAATCCGACCTCTGGAATAACAAGAAACATAAACTAGTATTCCATTTTAAATCATACGCAGTTTTAGACATTACTAATATACTAATGTCAAATTTTTTACTTTTTTTGAATACGAGTTTAGTGTTTACTATTTAATTAATTTTTTACGAAAGTTACTTATCACATAAACAAAAAAGTAGACATTAGTTTCGACTGTTATTTTACCTACTAAATATGCATTTGAATAATATTAATATGTCCATCAATTTGCAGAAAAAAAAAACAAGAGAATTTCAATACTCATTTCTTTTTCCTGTTTTCTTAAAAATAAAAGATGTGAAATTGTTATGTATCAGAATTATCATTGAATTTATAGCGTATTATGTTTTTTAAAACAAACAAAAGTTATTCGTAAACTTATTATTATTTATTATTTCAATAAAAATACAGTAAATATTTCTTTGCTCATTAGTCACTGTATTTGGCAATATTTTATTATTATTATCATTGTTAATTATTAATAAACGGTTGATTGTTAATGAATTAATGATATTACAATTTAACTAATGAATTGAATTTATTTTCAAGTTTAATGCATAGACAAAATTACACTAGTCTACAACAGAAAAAGTAGACTGCTGACCTTACAAAAAAATTTGTTATCAATATGCAAAATTGCAATAGCAAGGTTTTATATGAAATGTAATAATTATTAATTATTCAAATTAACATGAACAGGCCATAATATTCAATAAAAAAAACTCCCCAATCTACATCTCATCCTTATCGTTAGATTTGTACTGTACATCGAAAATAGATTTTTTTATTTCACTTCGTATTTCCTTTTTTTTTCTACCAGTTTTTGAGTTATATTGAAAAAATTCATTTTTTATTATCAATTCCATTGCTAAGCAGATCCTTTTACTAAACCTTCTCCATTGTCCCCTTTTTTATATTACTTTTAGATAATTTGGAAAAAAAATACATTTAAAACAATGGCAACAAAATTTAACACTGATTTAAATATGTTGACGATATGCTGAGGCAACTTTCGTCAATTTAAATAAAATTCACCCAAAAAATGAAATTTACAATAGGGAACTTGCACATTTTTTTTTACTTCATAAAAATGTTCTACAATACTAAAAAAATAAGATATGCAAAATATGACGCCTTAATTCCCAATAATAAATTTGTTATAAATTATTGAAGTTTCGCGCGCGAGCGAACCGTTTCAAGCAGGTTCAAAAGCGCGGGAATAGTCGTGACATCACACCATACAATTTACAAACGACGACGGAGATCCCAGCACTCGACCGCTTGATTTCAGATAAATTTTAAGTGTATACTTAAAATGGAAACAAAAACTCCTTATTTTAAATATTGCATTGTACCGTTGTGTAAGAATAGTACAATGAAAGTGCCAGATAAAGTATTTATAATATTGCCTGAAGATAAGATTCGTCGATCAAAATGGCAAAAAGCGTGTAGAAGAAATGAAAGACATTTCACAGAGCAGTAGGTCTCTACATGTGTGTGATCATTTTAATGTAAGTACATTATTAAATACTATATGTCTATCTACTAGTTTTTCGCAGGCGGGCAATAAAATATTCCGAATTCCGAATTATTGAATTTTAGTTAGGGTAGGATTAAAGAAAGAATGTGTATACAATGTTAGAAAATAAGATTAGTAGATAGAATATAATTTAGTGATACTAAGTAAAGGTAATTTCCTGGTGCGAAAGTAAACAGCTATTTATTATTATACTCTTCGCAAATATGATTACGAAGAGTATCTTGCATTTGATCGGGACATTTCTAAAATCGTTAATATCGCTCGCAGAGAAAAAATCATTTCGTTCGTCATCGAATTCTGAACAACTTTCAAAATGTCCGTCTGTTCATCTGTCCGTCCGTCACGTTTCTTGTAAGCACGATAACTAAAGAAAGAAAAGTCCGATCGAATTGAAATTTGGGCTATAAGTTAGTGTTAGCTAGAGGAAGAAATCCATTGTTTTTGAGAAAAATCAAATAGTAAATAAAAAAGTTATAGGATATTTTATTTAAAAATATGAATCTACAGAGGGTTGCAATTTTCAATGTTCTACTAAAATTGAAGTAATTTTCTATAGACACCAATATGCTGTAAAATATACTACCACAAATTTCGCCCACGCAGTCGGCATCATCGGGAGATGAAAAAAAGTTGAAAATTAAATATGTGATCAATATATTAGGTATTGTAAGAATGAATCTTAGTTTATACTATAAAATATACTATCACGCGTTTCGCCAATACAGTCGGCACCATCGGGAGAGAAAATTAAATATGTAGTCAATACATTAGATATTGTAAGAATGAAGTTTATAAGACAAACACAAGATTCTTTTCAAAAAACTGCGAAGAGTATCCTACAGAATGTGCAACAATTATATAAAAGTTCAATAACACTACTGTCTGCGAAGAGTAAAATGTTTACCTCTAGTATATATAGTATATTGCAAATACCTTTCCCTTGCCCTTTAATTTATTCTATTCAAATCTTACATTTATCTATTATGTGAATGATAACACGACACAATCACTTATTTCTCTTGCCCCAAAACATAGTACGAAAATACCTACGATAGGTAATTATACATTTGCCCAACATTTCCTTTGCAGCAAATGTCTTCTATAGAGACACTTTACACGTGTGTACAAAAAAATCACGAAAAATATAGAAGTGGCTGTTGTAAAGAATTACCCTAAATTCTTTCAAACATAAGACTAAGTCTGCTAAAAATGCTTAGTTGCGACTAAGCATTTTGTAGTTATTTCATTTTATTCCGTGATCAAGTCATAACTATTTTATGTTTATAAATTATTACTAAAAGCTAAAAAAAACACATACTTCTCTGCGGACCTCTCCAAGGGAAAAACTTTCACTATTTTGTATAAAAGATGCCACCATAAACATATCCACTTTAGGCAAATTATCAGATTAGCCCTTTGAAAAACCTTGTTCAGTCATTTTAAAATATATGTACAACTACAATAGGCGGTACTATAAAACACAATTATACATTTATATCAGAACAGTCACTAACAAATCAACCACAGTCTAATAACACCATATTGTACATATGTTTATATAGAATGTCATACTTTGTTAATTTGTTTGTATTATTATTTTTAAGTATTTTATGAATGAATTGATTTTTAGTTTTCTTTTTTCTGTATATAATATATGTATATATTAATATAAATCTTACTCTGTACCCCAAACAAGTTATAAATAATCTACTTAATTGTGAATAAAGATTTTAAATTGGAATTGGAATTGGTAAACATCTGATTGTATGGTGTGACGTCACAGTCAATAGTAGCTCGTTTCGGGCCACTTCAATTTTATCGCTGTTTAGATCCTTCATACTGATCGCGTGGAATTTGAAATCTTATTTTTTTGTGAAGTACACGTTTTATTACAACGTTACGCTATGTTTTTTAGTATTATTTTTATTTTTAAAATTATAGGCAAGTTCCCTATTGAGTTAGAAAATGATAAACATTAATTTTTTGGAACACTATATTTATAAATAATGATAAATTAAAATTTAAACTTTATAGAAAACCTACTCAGACAGATCACATTATCCTAGAAAATTCAAATCACCCTCGTCAACACAAAATGGCTGCCTTCCATTGCCACTTAAACAAGTTTGTCAATCAACCAATGTAAATTAATAATTACAATAGTGAACTTAATATAATTAAACAGATTGCTTTCAATAATGGAAACGCCAAAACACTATATACTGCACTCGATGAGCTTTTCGTCAACCAATTTGACATCATTTGGAGATGATTAAAACTAACCTTAAGAATGTATCCTATTGTCAGGATTTGGTGATAGGCCCTCTGTCACTTTTTATACTATTTTTACACTTTGTGCAATGGGTTTAATTCATGAAGGTTATCAACTTTACCACGCTCATTGTTACTAGTATTCTCTGTCAAATTTCATTTTCACATTCTTTCTTATTTCCCCATCCATCCCCGTGGAAGATCTTTTGCTCAAATTGAGCAGAGCAATTTAATCATTTTTATTTAATTTCCACAATTTTTATAATATTTTATGTCTAATTAGTACTGTATTGTTTTTACAATAATTGAAAACATTTTAAATTTTTATACATGGATGTTTTTCCAAATATGTTGAGTGTGAGTCCACCCTTTGATGGATTTTTACTGTAGGACTCTTACCGAGTGAGTAACATATAATAATTTTGTTAACAAAATTGTTTGTTTTATAAAAGTTTTTTAATTTTTTCCACTTTATAACTTGTTTTAGAGTAGCCCCTTGAAGGTGAAAGTATGTCTAAAGTACTTGGTACAGATTTTAAATAAATTTTATACACAGAATACCTTCGATTTTTCTTCACTTTAAATAATATTTTTCTTGCAGATTATTGCCTCAAAACTTGAAACGGCAGGGACAAACAAAAAAAATAGTTAAAAAAGGGACACAATTCTAGAAGGCAAGCGCAAAAATGGACTTTACTACCGTTTATTTCTGCCTAAAATTACAGTTTAATATTTCAAACAGTTTAGAAGTACATAATCGAGTAAACGCCAAAAAAAGCTGTCTTTGGGGGCTTGTTTCACCCATATTATGCGGTATTGGATTATGATTCATACGAGTATTACAAAACACACTTTACTTTTTGTCTACACGGAAAAAATCTAAACTATTTTTAAGACTACTATTCTTAAATTAAAACATTATTGTACTCATATATCCGTAAGAACAGATATTTTTCCATCAAGGAAAACGTTATTCTTAAAAGTTATTATCTCAGTCTCCTTCTAATTATTAACTTTAGAATAATGGTTCTACTTCAGCTAAGAGGAAGTTTCGAACAATATTCAATACTTACACTTAATCAAAAATTTCATTTATTCAGTTCAAAAGTAGAGATTATTGCGATCTGTTACATTTAACATTTAATGTAAGAAATGTATCATTTCATTCAACAACTGTATTATTTAAACAAAACTGATGAATTACTTGAATCAATAAATATTTGATGTTGACTGAAATCTTTTCTTTCTTGATTTAATATTGCGATCTATTAAATTTACCACTTAATGTAAGGATAAATTTCATTTCGTTCAACAATTGTATTATTTAAATAAAATTTTTTGCTTTTCCTTTTTAGAACTTACTAACACATGAATAATTTTTCGTTATCTAAAAAATATAGTTAGTTACCCAGTATCTTACTGGAAAAATAAACCTCTGCGCTTATGACTTTACGTTAAAAGATTAGTCAGATGGTGTTTTTTGAAACGTTAAGGAATTACATTATTATTTTTTTGTCTCATATTAGTTTTCAAAAACACCCTCTGACTAATCTTTTGACGCAAAGTCACAAGCGCAAAGGTTTATTTTTTCAGTAACATACTTTGTAACTAACTTTATTTTTTGGATAACGAATAAATATTCATATGGTAGTAAGTCGCAAAATAGAAAAGAAAAAATTTAGAGAATGCCACAAATAACGTTTAGACAATATTTAAATAAAACTGATAAATTATTTGAATCAAATTTGAATTTCTGGGATTGGCTAAGGACCTTTCAGAATTAGAAGAAGAATGACGTTTTATTGAGAAACCAAAAAACAGAAAATTTTACAAGTATAAGTCCATTCGTGAACACATTGTATATGAGACTTCAAATTTACCACAGGAAGGCACATTATTTCTTTATGTGCTTTTAAGTGTTTTATGAATTTTATTCTCTTTCCGATTTGAAGAATAAGTTCTATAATCTGTTCTTCTGAAATTTCCAGTAAATTGTCCAACGTTAGTTAATTTTCTTGACCCAGAAAACAATTATTTATGTTATTAAAGTATAAATAATTTAAACAAATCATTGTAGCTAACTATATAATAGAGAAGTATGCTCGAACTTTCAAACAGGTATGGCATAACAAGTTTTGTACATATGAAAACGAAATTATTAAGCCCATTTGAATATTCACAAAATTTCCATGCATATATACAAACTATAAATAGGCAGCTAAAATACATAATAATTGATTTGTTAGCTTAGCATTTTTGGCAAAAACAAAGAACTTTAATTCTACATTGATAATAAATTAATATCAATGACTTCAGAAAGTCATTGATTAATAATGTTATATATGGGTATATAGTATATCCAAAGTCAGTTGAAGTGCTATAAAAATGCCGACAAAGTAATTTAAACGTCCGACAAAGGGATTTACTCATTTAATGGATAAAATCCTTTGTCGGCGTTTTTATAGTGTTTCAACTGACTTTGGAATTACTATACATCAGGGTGCATGACTGGTAAATTGCCATATTCTTTTTAAGGGATGTTAGTAGAGCTGATTTGCAACTGACTATAATATGTATAATGCAAAACTTAACAGTTTTTGAGATATTTTATCATTATTTCTGTAGAAACTTCCCTTATGTGTTTCAAAAACATGTGTCATCGCTTAAGCGGAGATTTCTCACTCAAAAATAAGACAAATAGTTACAAATAACATGGGTCCATTGCTGTTTCGTATTTGAAATGTAGAATGTTGAAGTTTTATTATTATTTCGGTTAATTTTGTAAAGAAATATATACACCACTGACTTCTTTAGTTTTAGATGGCACAGTTATGTAAACAGTTAATTGCTGAAGTCACCTGTTGATTTTTGTTAGATTTAGGTTTCATGTAGGAAATAAATGCAATTTTTTTATGTAGGGTACTTAATAGCATTATTTTATTTATATTTTTTTTAATAGACTTAAAAAGACTTTAAAAATTGCATTTATCTTCTACACGATACCGATATCTAAAAAACGTCAAGAGGTGACAGTTTTTCGGCAATTAACTTTCTACATAATTAGGCCATCAAAAACTAAAGAAATCAGTTGCGTATATATTTCTTACAATTAACGCAAAGAAAAATAAAACTTCAATTAGAATCTCCGTTGAAGCGATGGCACATGTTTTTCGAAACACCCTGTATCTCTTTAACTTGAAAACAATGAACGCTCTACATGTACCTAGTATTTTTGTATTCTTTATGGAAGTAAAATATAGTTTTTAAAACTTCATATAAACCTCAGTCGAAAAGTAATATATAAAGTAGACAAGTTTTTAAATAATTTGTACGTTTAATACATTACCATGTTTTAAAAATAAATTCCTACGAATGTACAATTAGGTTGAAATTTTTTTCATAAATGTAGTATTTCAGCTCGTCTTTTCATCTCATTAAAGTATTTAACCTAATTTTTGTTACATAACTACGAAAACTAACGCAGGCAACTGAAATATTACAGAAAGTTTTATTATATTTTTATTTTAAAAATGAAATATCTCAAAAACTATTAGATCTCTAAATCAATTGCAAATGAGTTCTACTAAACCACCATCAAAAGAATAAGCCGACTTACCAGTCACCCTGTATATGTATTGTATAATAAAACGCCAGTACAATAAAAATGCAGATCTTGACTATAGATTGTATATAATACACAAGCAAATATTATCAAAAAGGATAATAACTTGGGAGACCTATGCACAACCATTAAACTTCAGATGAATACCTTTTCACCTACAATATAGTGACGTTATGTATTCATTTCTTGAAACGTATAACGTAATTAAAATAGCTTGCATGCAGTAATACCAGAATTATTAAACTTACCTTCTAATATTGAAATTAAGGACTCCAATTCCCAACTTGCTAATAGCTCTTTCATCAGTTCATAATGTTTATATACTTGTTTTTCATGTGTAACTTTACAAATATAAATTATTTCATAATAACTAACATCTATGAACAAAGTACAGCACACACAATTCGACGCGTAGTAGGTAAGGTATGTCGTCTTTGTTTGGCAAAGGCATAGTTTTCTACTTCCCACCACTGCGCGATTCACTTGTTCCAACATTAGTACACTTCACATTGAGATTAACAAGTCAAGTATTCAATCAAGAATAACAGTTATTGGATTAATAGTATGTATAATTCTTCCAGCAAAGTTGTTTGTAGTTTTATTCCAAGAGTAGTATTCTTATGTCAAGAAAAACATTTAAATAAGAATTTACTTCAAGATGTCCATATACTTACTCTCACGGTTAACAGTACTCGAAAGAAGTGTACTATTAAGAGTATATTTAATACATACTTATACTTCGAAGGAATCAAATTTATATTGACTTGCGCTAATAGACTCAAAAACATATCTGTTCTTGGTTTACAATTGGTATATTATTGAAACAATAATAATTTATTGTGCCAAGTAATATTTTTCTAGCGACAAGTATAAAAATTCAAGAATAATCGATTACTTTGATATAGAATACTTTTCTTTCCATGTACTATCGAACCCTGAAGTATTGCTCCGCAATTAACGATCACTCTGTATACAGACAATATTCAATATAATAAAATAAACTACAATTTGTTTCATTGCTGGAGTAAATCGGGAATAGTGTGATATGGTACTGGACGGAAAATCTGAATCTGTTCCTGTCTTGTCGGTATGACAGAATCATCATCACCTGCCAAGTTGTTTCTGATAGAATATTTTTTCTAAATGTTCGGGTGTATTTTGTTATAGTTTTCGTATTTTTAAATAATCGTATGAGTACTTACGATATTTGTTTTATTTCCGAAGTTTTTTCTCCAAATCACAATGAACCAACACAACACTTAACTTACACAACTCACGTACAACCTAGTAATATGTATAACGAAAGAATTAACGGGGCATACAACAGTCTACGGTCTCAAATCGAAGTTTTGAACCTCCAGGGAGAAATCAGTAGATGCCATTATTTAAGTCTAGGACATGATAGTATCATAAATCTTTAACAGAGCCGACTTAAAAATGTAAACACACCCCTGCATATACGTGCAGCAACTAACTGTTTGCCACAGATTGTCAGTTCTATTAAAACAGAACAATGAACACAATTCCTATAAACCACTGAATGCAAAAAACTGTAAAAACAAACATAAACTTCGCTAAAAGATAAATATTAGATCATCTAATTGACAGGTTTTTAATCTTATATAATGTGATTTATACTGTGAGTTTTGCATGTTTATTTATCGTCCGGTTTTTTGTACTTGCATTAATTAATATATTTGGATATTATCTTACAATATTTAAATATCATTTTTTATTAGCAATTCAATACGTTATAGTTCATTTAGCTTTGTGCAAATTTTAGTAGAAACGATCAAATAAATGGTAGAGTTTTGCAATAATCAAAAATTTTTATCGACATACATGCAGCAATTAAAACAGCAAGAATTAAAAAATCTCCCCCGCCAAGTTAGGAAAAAACATGTCTTAATTATAATCGATAGCAGTCAGAAATTTCTTTATGTTAATATAGGGTGATACGAAATTTTGTATAAATATATCTGGAAAAACTGAAAAAAAGGGTTACCTACATCGCAAATTTAAAGTCGAATTCAAAATTTCTGACGTACATTAAAATAGGGAGAGGAAACTAGACCAAATTCCAGGACCGATCAAGGGCAGATCCAGGAGTTTTCTGATAGGGGGCACTTGATATAAATATTGAAAAATACCTAATATGGTAATGAAGAAATGGTGCGTAATGGAAAAAATACAAGCCTTTTGAGAACATTTATATTTTATGGTCATTTCTATGAATTAAAGTACTAACGGGTCTTCATAAATGATCGAAAATCACCTGACTAATTAGTTCCGTTTAACAGTCTCGTCGAGTCGTGCCGTCAACAAAAGATTGTTAAAAATGATTCGTTAGACACATATGTGTGTGCAAAAGACTTTATCAGGTACTACCATAATATGAAAGACACAAAATCACGAGTTTAAAGGCACCAATTAAATTAAAACATTACATGTTTTTAATCATATTTTTTTTGGGAGCCGCATATCGACAACGTCATCAAAAAGTCGACTGTGAACTTCTGGCAATTGCGCAGAGCGGTAGGTAGGAACTGGGGCCTCAACCCGCGGATCCTACACTGGCTGTACACGGCGGTCATCAGGCCGAGGCTCCAGTATGGATCCGTGGTCTGGTGGCCGAGCGTGGCCAGAGCGATTACGTCCCGAAAGCTGGCAAAAGTATAGAGACTAGCCTGCCTAGGGATCACTGGCGCAATGAGGACGACACCGACAGTTGCTCCCTCGTGGATAAAGAGGCAGGCTATGGCGGCCTATCTGAGAATGCGGGATTCTGGGAGCTGGCAGTGTTCAGGCAGAGCTGAAGGTCACGCAGCAATTGCTGGACTGACGGAGAGGGAAATCCCTCTCTCTGTCCTGAAGGTGAGAGAAGCGAAAGATCAGCTAAGGTTGGAAAGGAATTACACTCTCACTCTTCCTAGTATTGAGGAGTGGAGTGAAGGAAGAATTGACTTCCGCCCGGACTCTCTGGTGTGTTACACAGACGGATCTCGGGTGGCCACTAGACCGTCTTCCGGGGCGGGAATATATCTGGAAGGCAAAGAAGTACAGGAGAGCTTTGCTCTAGGCTCGTACACCACGGTCTTCCAGGCAGAGGTTTACGCCATCCTAGCAATGGTAGGTAGGGCTGAGGTTAGGAATGGGGCGGAACAGATAATATACATCTGCTCCGACAGCCAGGCTGCTCTAAAGGCGGTGTGCTCCCCCCAGGACGAGATCAGCTCTCATCTAGGAGTGTGGGGATGCACTAGAAGAGCTGGCCAGGCATAAACAAGTGAGACTGGTATGGGTCCCGGGACATATGGGAGTTCCAGGCAACGAGAAGGCCGATGAATTGGCTAGACTCGGAGCCGAGGAACCCTGTCACGGGCCTGAGCCTATGTTAGGTATTTCAAGAAGGCAGGTCACAACGGCCCTTAATGAGTGGGCCCACGAGACACTGAGGACGCACTGGAGGACCAACAGGGCCTGCAGGCAAACCCGAGATTTTGTGACGGGGCCGAACAAATCGAGATCGGCCTGGTTGCTGGGACGGAGTCGTAAAACTCTGAATCTCTTAATCGGTGTTCTGACAGGCCACTGCAGACTTAGGAGGCATCTATCATTGGTAGGTATTGAGGAAGACCCTACATGTCCAAGATGCAGGAGTGATGAAGAGACATCTTACCACTTCCTGGGACAATGTGAAGCGTTTGGGCGCCTGAGACACAGTATCTTCGGTTCTGAGGCGCTTCTAAGGGAGGAGATGAGCTCCCTCGCAATGAGTGGCATCCTGACCTTGATCAGAAGGTCGGAAAGATTCGATGAGGGAGCAAGAGAAGCACATGGCTGAGGGGACAACTGGGGGTTGGTAAAAAGGGCCCGTCTGTGGCCTACTTGCCAGGCGTCAGCCTCCCCCACCATTACCATTACCATTAATCATATTTTTGAGGGTCCTGTATTAAAACTATGGTAATGTTGTATGTTAGACAACGTCCGATTTTTTGAAAATTTTGTTTTCCAACATACATACTTTTGCCTAATAAACACAAATTTCTAGTCAAAAATTCCCGCTCGGCTATATTTTTCGAGATATTGGGGATTGAATTGCACAAATGTCACATTTTCTCACTGCCTATTGCATTATTCACAATTTTTTTAGTTATTAATATCCATAGGGATTCTTTGATACTTTTAAATAGTTCAATATATTTACATTTACAATATTTGCCTGCTATATTCGTTGAAATTCACGAAAATATAATCTCACTTTACATAAATGTCTGTTAATTTAAACAAACAAGCACGCTATGAAATATAAAACTGTTGGTCGAACTGTAATAACTTTGGACAATTGTCAGTACTCGAGTAGGTAATAAAATACTCAAATGCCTAAAATATACACTAGGTGGACACCATGTATAAACACTCTTTAAAAAACAGGTTTTTTTATATAACCGCCGGCCCTGAAAATGGCAAATATTTCCGCTGCCTGGTTATTATACAGGGTGTCCCAACCAAAAGTAGGCACCCTGAATAACTTTGAAGATAAAATTTTTTTGAAAAATTGGTGAAACACGTCGACCTTGTTACCAAGGGGGACATATTTTAATGTAATATTTGTATACCTATCATCATCCGTCTACCTTACACGGCCACCCCTTCAAAAAATTCAAATGGCAAAGGGGGTCGAGTGATACATCTTTTGAAAGGTCTTTCAATTCTCTACATAACTGTGTACTTTTTAAACTTCAAGATGAATAAAGTAATTTCTCGCTGGACATTGTCTATCAGGATATCGTTCGGCATAAAGATGTCTAGCCGCAACGGCATTTTGTCTACAATTCCCTTAAATAATTAACATGTCAATTTTTTTATCTCTTCTATAAATTTGTGGTATTTTGAAGCTGATTAACAAGAATTTTAAACAATTTTTAAAGACACAATAAAAACACCGGTAAACCAACAAATGTTTGACAAGCTAAATATTTCATTGTTTTCAAAGCCACCTTAGTTAGTTACTTCTTAACATTTAATTAGAATAAAATTGTATTTTCTTATTTTCTTTTAGCTGTAATTTTATTTGTATTTATGGCACATTTTAATACAACATATGAATAAATGTTAGCACGATACCAATATGGTTCCATTTGAAAAAATTTAGTTTTTCCACAAAAACCATTTTGATGAAATTTATTTGCTCACAAATCACGTAATTTAGTATTTTTTACGGGATTTCGATTTTTCTAGCATTACACGGGTCATTTAAAGTAAATCGGAACCGTCATGGCACACTTAAATGGAAAACTAAAAGTTATATAAAAATACTGATGTTTAAAATGTCACCTATTTGGTATCGTTGGAATCAGAAAATTATGCAGAATCCAAAAATCCAATAATATATAGGGTGTTCCATTTAAAAATCGAAAGTTAGTGTCACTTCCGGCGAAACCGGAAGTGAAAAAAAATCACTTGTATGTCAAAATGTGCCGCTTATTATGTATATAGCACATCCCAAATTTAAATCAATCATCTTCAAAACTAAAGGAGAAAAGGGGTGTACCATGATCCTGTTACACCCGATATACAGGGTGGTCCGAAGTTTACCTGACAAACTTCGACACGTGATAGAGGGACTTAAAATAAGCCGAAAAGTTCCTATCAACTTATATCCTTAGGGGATTGCTAACAAAGATACAGGATGTTAAAGTTTTGTGAAAAACAAACAATTTTTTTAATAACTCTAAAATTACGAAAGCTATCGATTTGAAGTTTTAGGGGCGGTGATGATTATTAAGTCTCTATTGTTTCATAAAATCTTATCTTTGTACTGCCTCCAGTGGCGCCGCCAGAGGGTGGGGGAGATGAATTTTTCGCCGAAACTATGTTACGCCACTGTTTTGTGCAGTTGATTTTGAGATTGTTTGATTCAGTGTTCAATTTGGAAGAAAGAAGGTATCTTTTAGTTTTTTCGTACAACGCTTACTTTTCGAGTAAAATAGTAAAAAGCATTTTCATGACTAAACTTTATTGAAAATTTATCATTTATTTCATAAATTACAGAATTTATGTAAAAACTAAGAACATAAATAAAACTCATTACCAAACAGTGAAACACAGGAAATTAAAGAAGTTGCTCAAATTGGAGCCCATTCACTTGAATACATTTGTGACACTCCTGAATTGTGGAATTGACAGCGGCGGATATTTGATCATGATTTTCCCTCATCTCGTTGCAAGCTTGTTGGATACGCTCAAGTAGCTGATCTCGCGTTGTCACCGGTGTAGCATAAACTTTTTCTTTTAAATAACCCCACATATAAAAGTCTAAAGGCGTGAGGTCAGGTGATCTTGGTGGCCAGGCCACCGGACCTCTTACAATATTCTCCTGAGCGTTATAATTGTTTCCCACACGACCTATCCATCTCTCAGGATAATTAGCGTCCAACCATTCGCGCACCACCCGTCCAAAATGCGCCGGTGCTCCATCCAACTGTATCCAACTTTCATTTCGTACATCAAGGGGAACGTCTCCCATTATTTCGAGAAGGTCATGAGTGAGGAAATCCCGAGACAATTCTGCATTTAGCCTAGGCGGCAAGAAGTGTGGGCCACAAATGTTGTTGCCAATAATACCCAACCAAACATTTACACTAAATTCATTTTGAAATGATCGAAGGCGGGTTTGGTGAGGATTTGCGTGTGCCCAAACATGCATATTATGGTGATTCACTACTCGAGCTCTGGTAAACGTCGCCTCATCGGTCCATAATATTTTTCTTAAGAATTCGGGATTCCCCCTTACAGAGTTAATTAGCCAACGACAAAAATTTAAACGCTTCTCTGTATCACCGGGATGTAAATTTTGTACGGGATATAAATGATAAGCTTTTCTGTGGTCTCGATGTAATACTTGTAGCACTTTAGACTTGGATGTTCCTAACTGTTGTGCTGCCCTGCGAGAATTTAAACTTGAATTTTCGCCAAAAGCTCTAAGAATTCTTCCGTTTCCATTTCTTCCAATATTTCTTCGATCTTCATTTCTATTTTGTAGGTTATCTCGCAATCCCCTTTCGCAAAAATTGCGATGGTTGTCTGTAATAACTTGAACATTTGGTCATCTCCTATTTGGATACCTCCTTCGGTATTCTCGAACTGCCTGTTGAGCATTGCCAACACAAAACCCATAAATAAAATAAATATCAGCATACTCTTCATTTCTGAACAATCTTGGCATATTGTAGCTTGGTACACAACACTAACACTAGTTTTGACAGGTCAAACATTAACTGACAACACTGTTTCATTGTTTACCAAAGGCAACTAGGATTATTAATTTTATCATTAATGTAGGAAAGGTTTTACTGTTTTAGTAGAGAAAGCAGAAATAGCCGTTTTATTCGAAAAGTAAGCGTTGTACGAAAAAAACTAAAAGATACCTTCTTTCTTCCAAATTGAACACTGAATCACACAATCTCAAAATCAACTGCACAAAACAGTGGCGTAACATAGTTTCGGCGAAAAATTCATCTCCCCCACCCCTCTGGCGGCGCCACTGGAGGCAATACAAAGATAAGATTTTATGAAACAATAGAGACTTAAAAATCATCACCGCCCCTAAAACTTCAAGTCGATAGCTTTCGTAATTTTAGAGTTATTAAAAAAATTGTTTGTTTTTCACAAAACTTTAACATCCTGTATCTTTGTTAGCAATCCCCCTAAGGATGTAAATTTATAGGAACTTTTCGGCTTATTTTAAGTCCCTCTATCACGTGTCGAAGTTTGTCAGGTAAACTTCGGACCATCCTGTATAATATTTTGTTGCAATCTGAGTAAATTTGACCATAATGCAGACAACTTAATGATTCTAAAGGGTTAACACTTAATGAGTCATATCAAATGCATCTATTGTGTCTTTACATTTAAAACAATTCAATATAGTTGCTTTCATATTTACACGATAAACGTTTCAAAAGATAGTGTTATCCACAAATGCCCTACACGGCATTCTGAACTTTTTACTGTACCTAATCACAACATCTCGTTATTCCAGCGTTCATTTAGTTACAACGTGCAGAAAATGTGTAATGATTTATCAGGAAACTCTTTACTTCCTTGGTAACCTTTAGAAATCGGGTCAAGACCTACATACTAAGTAAAATATCAAATTTATTTATTGTATCAGCTTGTACTTATTTCGTTTTGTAAATAAGAATTACACACGATGCACACCTTTTACGTGTTATAAATTTAAATATATAATTTTTTCTCCGTTATTTAACAGAGATAATTACATGGAAGAGCAACGATGTTGATTATCGCCATCATTTTTATTGATGTTTTGCAAAGAAACCATTATTTTCATGTAAAAATAAAGACTCTTTTTAATCGACTTTTTTCTTGGTTTCGCCCAATGCTGCACACTGAATGAAGTTTATAAGAAAAAACTACTCAGTGGACAAAAGCCCCGACCTGTGTTGAATTAAACCTGCAAAGATCATTTGTTAATTCCTCACTAGACATAGACCGGTTTCGAACTTGTTATGTTCTTGTCAGTATGCCATAAATGCCGTCAGACATCACTGATATCTTAGTGACTGATAGCGATCTACAACGCAAGTTTATGTCTAGTAAGGAATTTACAAATGATCTTAGCTACCAAACAAGACTTGCAGGTTTAATTCAACACAGGTCGGGGCTTTTGTCCGCTGAGTAGTTGTTTCCTGTAAATCTTATTCAGTATATAGTATAGCACACCAGGGTTAAATGTCGCAGCTCTTGGTACCTGCTTTGCAGGTCGCTGTCAGTCACTAACACATCAGTGATGTCTGACCACCAGAGGGATAAGCTTATCACGCACTATGTCTATCTTGCTTAGTCTGCTTTAGTCTAGCTTGGTCTACTATTATTATTTGACTTTTCCATTACTAATGGCATACTGACGAGAACACAGCAAGTTCGAAACCGGTCTATGTCTAGTGAGGAACTGACAAATGATCTAGGCTACCAAACAAAACTTACAGGTTTAATTCAACGCAGGTCGGGCTTTTGACCGCTGAGTAGTTGTTTCCTGTAAATCTTATTCAGTATATAGTTTAACCCACTAGAGTTAGAGGTCGCAGCTCTTGGTACCTGCTTTGCAGGTCGCTATAAGTCACTAAGACATGAGTGACGTCTGACGGGTAGTAGCACTGACCACCAGAGGGATACATTTATTACTCACTATGTCTGTCTTGCTTAGTCTGCTTTAGGCTAGCCTGGTTTGCTGTTATTATTTATCTTTTCCACTACTTATGGCAAACTTACGAGAACATAGCGAGTTCGAAACCGGTCTATATCTATTAAGGAATTGCCAAATGATCTTAGCTACCAAACAAGACTTGTAGGTTTAATTCAACGCAGGTCGGGGGTTTTGTCCGCTGAGCAGTTGTTTCCTGAAAATATTATTCCGTATATAGTTCAGCCCCTAGGGATAGAAATCGCAGCTCTTAGTACCTGCTTTGTAGTTCGCTATCAGTCACTAAGACATCAGTGATGTCTGACAGATGGTAGCACTGACCACCAGAGGGATACACTTATCACTCACTATGTCAATGCTGCGCAGTTCTTCCATGGCCATTCTCCACATCCAGCGAGGTTAATGCCTATAGATCCCAGAACTAAGCAGACGGAAAGAACCTTGAACGACTGCTTTCTGCATTTGGCCTGGTAGTCACTAGGCTCATTTTTAGCAGGCTGATATGGTCTTCAATTCCAAGAGCAATTTAGGCTTTACCCCTCTGAGTACACGGATTATTAAGGGACCATCTTCATCGAATAGCCTGGATACAGCACCTGGAACTCGTACCAGAGATCGCTATATTTGGTCTAATTTTCCTCCCCATTCAAGATGACATTTTTTCGGCAGGGACCGAAAATTCGATTACATACATCACCTTGGTTTGATGGTCGACGAGGGCTATGTCAGGCTTATGGGTTTGGATTCACCGGACTGTCGAGATAGAGTTGTTCTAGTAAATACAACATTTATCGTTTTCAGCAAGACTCAATATCTCCGAGGCTGTAAAGCAGCACTGGTGTCTGGTCTACCTCACACTAGTATCTTAGGTGGTAATATAGTATCCGTAACGCTGCGCTATGTCGGTGGATGCAGGCCAAAATCGCGTATATGCAGATAGTAAGTGCATGAGCAATTCCGTCGCCGAACGGCAGGTTCTACAGTTGATATCAGAAACTTCTACACGCTACACGCGGCTACGGTAGACCACTATCATGACAATCTACAATGAATCCCTTGGTCTCCTATTTAGGCTAACCTTAGAAAGGCAAATGTCAGCCTTGTCGATGAGCCCAATTTCTCTGTGTTCTTAAAGAACATTGGCTGGAATTTATCGCCGGGTTGACAAAGCAGACTTCCCTCTTCGGCGACTCTTCGGAGTTTCAGGTAATTTGGCTGAAGCTCAGTTACTGACTTTACATCAGTACCTCTCCGGCTTTCTCGCCTGGTGTTAAACACAAGACCGAGTTTATCTGTTTCGTGATATTTTATGAACCCCAAGACTTGATTCAAGCTGAAGATGAGGATGTGCCATACTCAGTACTACTCTGCTATGCACAGACTCCAAGTTGAAGAGTTCTCGGCCACTATTGAAGTGAGCTACCCCCAACCTGGACATTTTGCTGCACCTCTTTTTTTGTCGAAGACTAAGGATCTTTTACTTCTCTAACATCTTATAGACGTCTGCTCCGAAAAATGGTTTATCCACTATACAACCCTCGCTTATAATTGCATATTTTCTGCGTTTTAAACTGATATACAAGCCGCTAGGAGATGGGGGAGACTGCTGTTTCTCTGGGCTGATTTTATCCATACAACTGCTAGCCTCAGTACCTGTTGCTTTATTTTTCGTATCGAGTTCGACACGATGTAAAGTTGGTGCTGCGCTCACCCCCCCCAATAAATAAATGTATTTTGTTATTTGTAAACTTTTTGTTGCTTAAATGTTATACTATTTTATATATTTTATGAATTTATAAGTTGTTGAATATATTTGGGAAATTTGACTCAAGTGACCATCATTATATTCTATAAATCGATCTATCGATCTGATAACTTTAAATGTCAAGAAAATTAGAGAGGTCTAAACTCTCCGAGTGGGATGTTTCAGCTTTAAATCTCAATAAATGGAAGTACACTTCACTTTTGAGAATATTTATCGCAAATGAATGACACTTTATAATAATTACCCGATACAAAACTGATTTCAGGCTTACCTGAATACCCATTCCATTACTTCGCGCTCATGAAGAATACACTTTAGTCTGTATAAACTCCTTTAGATCGACGATAACAACTTATGTATAACCTCTACAGTTTCCGACAAATTAGGCGTGGTCGTGGAATTTAATTCATCCTCCACCTTACGATCAAATCAATGACATAAGAAACTATCAAAGAAGTACATTTTTGTTGATTAACTTATTTGATAAATATCCTATAAAATCTCAAGTCGCTTTATTCATTCAATTACGGAAATATAAATAAAAAATTTCCTAATTAATATTAGAGAAATAAAAGATCGCATGGTTCGTTTTAATTAAACAAGATAATATTATAGAAAACTGGTTGTGAGTATTTCGAATACTGATGGTTTCTTCGATATAATTTAGGTTAATTTACATACAAGAATACATAACACCAACTAGGGCCGGAGTAGGCCTCTAAAATACGTTTCAGTTGGAACAGTAGTTCATAAAATAAATTGCCCCAAGAAATATAATTCCATTTTTCAATGTTATTTACAAGAAAATAACCAAAATAAGAAAAAAGTACAAATTTCCTTTGAAGCTGCAAATCGATTCTTCAATTCCAAAACGACGCATATCCCCCATTTACATCACTTTGACATCGTCTAGGTATACTGTTAATGATATTATTGATGTAATCTTGAAAGATATTAGCCCGAATGCCTCTTATTGTTTGTGGGTGAGGTTGAACATATCCCACATGTCACTGTGTTCATTGGGATTGAGATCTGGTGACTTCGGTGGGTGTGGAAGTGCCGAAAATCCAAGGCTTTGCATTGGTAACCATTCTTGCACGATGAGAACGGGTATTATCATCCAAGAAAAAAAGTTCCCACCGATGATATCATGAAATTGATAAATAATACTGTTTATGATATTGTCAACACACAGTTGAGTTGTCATCGTTCTCTCAATGAATAAACAAGTAAGACCGTCCATTGAAACATATGCCTTCCTACAACATGTAACTTGGGAACGGAAAACTCTTCAGTATTGGCAAGAGTTACCAGGATTTGTTCATTCGAAGGAGTTTATAAAATACCCTTTGAAATCAGGAGCTACGAAACTTTTAGAGTTAAACAGGGTAAATCTAAAAACCTTAACGGGCCTATATACTGGGCACTGTCGAACAATCTCGCAGAAAGCAACGTGTCGCTTATGCCTGGAGAATGATGTGAAGGTAGATCACGTCTTATACACCGGTCTCGTTGTGAGAGGATACAATTCCCAATATTTGGCAAATGGCAACTACTGCCAGAGAATCTGGACACACTGTCACCAACTAAAATTATCAGTTTCATTAAAAGACTGAACTTATTGGGAGAAATATAAGTAGAATAGGCCTGCTGATGGCCGCAGTAGAGAGTCCATAAGGATCTACTTACAAGAATCTGACTTAACACCACACCATGAATTAACCCCCGCCATAAGGCATATAACATCCTCAGGAGCTCAGATCCCCTCTTGCGGTTTGTAAAACATCAACAAACTGTAGGAGTTGGAGCAGGATTGTTCAAGGAAGCAAAAAGAGCAGCAGATGAACTCGATCTCGCATTTGACATCAAGCGAGGAGGCCGGCGAGGTGCTGATGTAGAGTCAGTCACTGAACTTCAGCCAAATCGTTTGAAAGCCCGAATTAGAGCTGCCAAACAGAAAAATCTGTGTCGGCAGCACGTCGATAAACCCCAGTATGGTGTCTCCTATAAGAACATAGAAACACTGGGTTTATCGACCAGGCTGACATTCGCCTTTCTAAGGTCAACTGGGCTTTTAAGTCGGAGACCGAGGGATTCATTATGGCCTGCCAAGATGGTGTTATCAACACCTTGGTCTACCGTAGACGCGTGTGACGTGTAGAGGTTCTTGACATCAATCGCAGGACCTGCTGTCGGCGCCGGAATCGCTCATGCACATACTATATGCATGCTCCATATACACGACTTTGGCCTACATCCACCGACATAACGCGGCGTTACGAGTGCTATACTACCATCTAAGGCACTCGTACGGGGTAGACCAGACACCAGTGCTGCCTTACGTCCCCGGAGATATTAAGAAATGCCGAATTTACTGGAACTACTCGTTCCCGATGGTCAGGCTAATCCAAGCCAACAAGCCCGACATAGTCCTCCTCGACCATCAACTCAAGGTGATGTATGTCATCGAGTTCTCGGTACCTACGGAGGAAAACATCACCTTGAAGGAGGAGGAGCAACGAACCAAATATCGCGATCTCCGGTACGAGCTCCAAGTGCTGTACCCAGGCTACTCGGTAAAAATGGTCGTCCTAATAATCGGTGTACTCGAAGGGATGAAGCTTACGCTTTGGGATTGGCCCTATATCACTATTTATACAATTTTTACACGTTTTATAATTTCCAAGCTTTCAAATGCATCCAGCTGTCTAGTAATTGTTACATTCCTAATTAATCTTAAATTGCTGCTATCTATATATAATGGTTGTTATCAAATGCATGTTGGGCAACACTAGACATCTGTTCTACCATATATGAATGAGATGAGCCATATGATCTGTGAATCTAGTTTGAATTGATCGTCTAGTTTGTCCAATATACTTTTGATTACAGTCCTTACAGTTAATTTCGTAATCCCCGACCTCATTTTTTTCAATTTTGTCTTTTGGATTACCTAAAAGTGATTGTAGTTTATTTCCTGATAAATGAATCACGGTCATACCTATGTATGGAATCGATACAAATTTCAGAATTTCTCTTTCGTTTTGAAAGGTCGAGGAATTTTGAAGTGTCTTTAAATTTACGTTTCCCAATTATTTTATCAATTAATCGTACAGAATATCCATTACTCGAAGCTATATCCTTAATAAATGCCTTTTCTTTTTCAAACCTCTCCTAATTGAGGGGGAAGCTTAATAGACGATGAACTAAAATTAACTAGCCATTTTGTGTTGAGCACAATGGTGAGAGTCATTAGGATATATCTTAGAGTGCTGGTATTTTTCCGTATATGTCAGATTCTAAGTAATTTTCATTATTTCTAATTATTAGCCAAAAACTGCTATTCAACTTAACCCTACCATATAAAATTTAAGACTATAAATTTTAATATGTTACGTAAAAAAAATATGAATACAATTAATTATTTTATAGTCTCAGTCATTTATAACAATAACAGAGAGAAGAAAAATATATAAACGAAAAGTCTAAAGAAAAAATAATAAATAAAAAAAATTGTTTATGGCAAATTTTTGTAATTATTTGGAATATTATTGTGGATGACATATGTAAATGATCTTGAAAACACTGTTGAATGAAATTTAGGTAATGATAATGTTTTATTAGATCTAATATGTACATTGTGTATATTATATGGAAAAGAAAACTTTTCTCGTCGATATGGAGGAGATGATGTAATAAGCATACTCTGGACAAATACAAATAAGTGATATATCATAAAACAAGCCAACTTAAGCCAACCTAATTCGTTTATTTTAGCGGACAGTCTATCAAATTTTTTTAGACCACAAACAACATGAGTTTTGAACCTTTTGTAAACGATATTGTGTAATTTTATCAAGACATGGGAAATATAGGATACTGCAGTAGTTTTAGATAGATAACACAAAAATTTCACTTAGTTTTTCTCATCTCATAATTTAAAATATTTATGTTTGTATATAATAATCTTAAGAGGGCTAGTGTTTGTAAGGTAATCTTTAAAAAATTTATTTCTTGCATGCGGTTTGGTCAAATTACACGAAATTTGGAGGATCAGTAGTTGAAAGTGTACTAGAGGGGACATGTATATCTATTTTAATTAATTTTCACTATATGTAGGGAATATTTATACTGTAAATATATGTGAAATTTGGACGTGATTAGCTCCTGAATTATGATATCAATCGGTAAAATTCGAGGTAAAATTCATACATGCCATCTAGAATGAATCTTCATAATTATGCTCAGCAAGTTTCAAACTTTTATTCCGTACTATTTGGTTAAAATGAATTTTCTAAATAAGTATCTTTGTCACTACAAATAGAGCAAGGAAGTGTTACCTCTATCGGGAATCGCACCTCAATGAAGTCGGTGAATAAAACGTCCAGTGAAGGTATAGTCAAGAGCAAAATTATTCAGCGGTGCATGTATAAAAACTTTCTAGAGAGTGACACAGCTATCCGAAGCTTTTTCCCGACTAGGCCCCTTAGGGCAATGTAGGACTTCTTTACCAGAATATGTTCATGAAATCAATCAGTCCAAATTAACTCAATTCTTTATAGTGCTGACAATATTAAGCTGAACATCATTAATTTGAAGAGTAAGGTTTGATTGTAGTAAATGTTGTACTCTTCTAAGGCAAAAGCAGATGACGTGGCATTTACTGCTATTAAGTTTTAAATTATTTTCTTGTGCTAAATAGAAATTATATTCAAATCATAATTAATGTTATCACTAGCTTGTTTTACTAACTTGGGATCAAAGGATAGCAAAATTTGAGTGTCATCAACGTATTGTATTTTAATGAAACTTATTTTACTGAAAATATCTGCCGTATATAAAAGAAAGAGCAATGGTCCTAAAACAGATCCCTGCGGAACCCCAGATGTTACGTATCCTAAATCAGAGGAACAGTTACTTAATACAACTTTCTGTTTTCTGTCGCTAAGATGTGTCCAAAAAAGTTAACTGAGATATTATTAAAGTCATAATAATCTAGATTGGTACATAACAGGCAATGATCAAGAGTGTCGAATACTTTCGAAAAAATCTAGTAGCACTAACGCTGTTGTAAATCTTTTGTCTAATGCTGAAAGAATATCATCCAATATGTCAATAAGTGCACTGATAGTACTATATCCTTTTCTGAAACCTCATTAACATGATGCTATTATATTACCAATTGCACTATTTTTGTTAGTATTTTAGAGATAGTTATTCATCTCGCTCGTTTATGACGTATGGTCATAGGACCTCTTCTCGGACGTTTTCTGGAAACTATACCTCGATCCCTGAAACATTTTCAAATCGTTGATATCGAATCAAGTGCTCTACTGGCATTGTCTAGTGCATCTGCTATGTTTCTTGAAGTACACAGCAGTCAGACAAATGTGGCAGTCTTGATCTGCATTAGTTTTGGACGACTACTTCTAACTCTCCCAGATGCTGATCCGTGTTTTTGTACCATCATACAACTCGAGAAATGACACTTTGAGACACATTAAATTCAGCAGCGACCTCGACTATTTTGGAAATTAAGTTGCCCTGACCCTTGTTCAAAATTCAAGTGAAAAGTATAATAAAGTAACAGCCACTATTAAGCAATGAAACTCACGTAACATTACGTCCATGTTTAATGATAAGTAAAATTATATTTTTCCCGCTAAATTTAGCATCCGTCCCACAGTGCGTCGGATGGTAATATTATAAAAAAAGAATTAAAAGTTAAAAATTTGCTTTTATTAGGTTGTGGACAAAATATTTTCAGTCCGGCCGTGAAAATACTTGTACCCATTTCTATTTCTGATTAGAAAAGGAGCAAACTTGTTCCCGTAGAAAAATATTTAATACCTATACCATTTATTACTGGTTCTAATACAGGGAGTTGCATATTCAAATCGTATTCTAATATCTGTGACTGGATTTTCTCATTTTTATAATGAAGAAAGTTTGCAATAAAATTATGGTTCAAAACGTTTCATGATTATTTCCCAAAAAGTTAGCCAATCAGAAGTTTTTTTCATAAATAAATGACTATTTGGCAATTTTGGGCTATTATTTTCGATTATTTTTAAATTTTACATTTCATTTAAAAAAAAATAGAGGTTTGGACTTTTGATTTAGTGAAATAATGAATATTGAATGAATGTAATAAACAATTAGATACATTTTTGGTCAACAATAACTTTCTTAAAATTTTTTTACAGTGTTTTTCAAATTACTAACTTTTGACGTTTAATTCACACATTTAAATCTAAACGAAAAATTTGGTTGCTTTAAGACTTGCACCTACCACCGGTTGCTTGGCAACCAATAATAAAAAATGCTGGCGTCATTTTGTGCGTTTAAAGCATTTTTATTAACTTATAAAATTATAATAAATGGCAAAAAGTTTGAACGATAAACGCTCCAGAGACTTTTTGTTAGGTAAAAAACGTATAATTCAGTGTGGTCCCAGTTTATGTCGTTTTATGATGATAGAGATTACAACTTGAATGAAAATACATCTGTTGAATATGTTGCTTTAATTTTAAAAGACTGGGGTTATAATTTGAAAAAATAGGACGGAACAATGGTAATGGTGGGGGAGGCTGCCGCCTGACAAGTAGACCGTAGACGGACCCTTTTTACCAATCCCCAGCTGTCTCCTCAGCCATGTGCTTCTCTTGCTCCCTCATCGAATCTTTCCTACCTTCTAATGAAGGTCAGTATGTCACTCATTGCATTTTAAGAGAGCTCATCTCATCCCTTAGAAGCGCCTCAGAACCGAAGATAATATGACTTAGGTGCCCAAACGCCTCACACTGTGCCAGGAAGTAGTAAGATGTTTCTTCACCACTCACACCAATGACAGATGCCTCCTAAGTCTGCAGTGGCCTGTCAGAACTCCGATTAAAAGATTGAGAGTCTTCCGACTCCGGCCCAGTAACCAGGCCGATCTCGATATGTTCGGCCCCGTCACAGAATCTCGAGTTTGCCTGCAGGCCGTGTTGGTCCTGCAATGCTTCCTCAGTGTCTCGTGGGCCCATTCTTTGAGGGCCGTTGTAACCTGCCATCTTGTAATGCCTAACATAGGTTCAGGCCTGAGACAGGGTTCCTCGGCTCCAAGTCTAGAAAATTTATCGGCCTCCTCGTTGCCTGGAACTCTAGTATGTCCCGGGACCCACACAACTCTCACTTGTTTATGCCTGGCACGCTCTTCTAGGGCATCCCCACACTCCTGAACGAGAACTGATCTCGTACTGCTCTCGCACACCGCTTTTAGAGCAGCCTGACTATCGGAGCAGATGTACATCATCTGTTCCGCTCCGTTCCTAACCTCAGCCTAACCCGCCACCACTAGGATGGTGTAAACCTCTGCCTGGAAGACCATGGTGTACGAACCTAGAGCAAAGCTCTCCTGCACTCCTTTGCCTTCCAGATATATTCCTGCCCCGGAGGACGCTCTAGTGGCCACCCGAGATCCGTCTGTGTAGTAGCACACCAGAGAGTCCGGGGGAAGTCAATTTTCACTTCATTTCACTCCTCCATACTGGGAAGAGTGATATCATATTTCCTTTCCAATCTTAGCTGATATTTCGCTTCTCTCACCTTTAGGACAGAGATGGGGATTTCCCTCTCCGCCAGTCCAGCAATTGCTGCGTAACCTTCAACTCCACCTGAACACTGCTAACTCCCAGAATCCCGCATTCTCAGATAGCCCGCCATAGCCTCCCCTCTTAGCAGAAGCTTAGCAGAACGTCCAGAGCGGCTGTCAGTGTCGTCTTCATTGCGCCAGTGATCCCTAGGCAGGCTAGCCTCTGGACTTTTGCCAGCTCTCAGGCCGTGGAGGATGGAACAAAATATAAAGGGAGTGTGGTAAAAACAGTATGAAACTTAACGGCGAAGAAGCTTTAAAAGATGTTATTTTGAACACATTTAAAGATATCGTATTTAAATCGGTTAAAAATGTACGAAATTCGAAAAGAAAGTTACAACGAATCCCGGGTAAAAAGAAAAATAAAATCAAAGGTTTTAAGTACAGAAGAACATCAAGAAATGGTACGGCTTTGAAACGAAAATGAGCCATCTGGATTACAAAAATTAATCATATAATAGCGGTAACAAAATTATTATCAAAAAGAGGACCAATAATTTATTTTTTGGAATAAAAGTGTCATCATATGGTATAAAAATTCCGCTGTTGGCCGAAACGAAATATTTAAATGGACTAAAGAGGCTGCTACAAGAACTGGATTAAATACAAAAAAAACATTATGAACCATTTAAATAGAACAACAGCGGTAACCAATTTATTTAAAAGAGGAGCCGGAGAGCAAGAATTACTGGCCACAATAGTGCTAATTCTATTAAATCCTACCTTTAAACTGATGCCCAGCATCACCTTAATATAATAAATTAAATGAGAATACATGATAGTGATTCCAATCAGGGGAGTATTTATTACAACTTTGCCATCTGAACAAATCAACGAGCAAGAAAAGAAACAAACGTCCAATATTTATTAAAATTGTATTTTTTTATAAACTGTTTACAAAAGACAAGTTACCTAATAAATGTGTATATAGATTTAGTGCTAATTGTTCCACTTGTATATCTGATGATAAGATAAGAAATTAAAGTTGTTAAAATAACTATCTGGTTTTCATTTAGTTCAGGAAATAACAGCCATACACATTTTAACTGATTAAATTTGCAGCACGCGGAATTAGAGAATACAATCCCGGGATTTGTTTATTGAAAATCAGTTATACGGCGATTTAAATTTTTCTAATATATACTTAATAATCTAGAAAAAAATTGATAATGCTTCATCTTCGGTTTTGTATTACTAGTAACTAGTAAGTAATGCTAGTTAGTGTTGACAAATGGTACATAAAACACGACGACTATTGTAACGGGAACTCCCATATCTTTTTTTTTATAATATATGTATATAAATAATAAAAACTACAGAAATCAGACAACCCCCGAATCCAAAGTCGAAGCTACACGGACGAGGGTTATACCCTTATGAAAAAACGCCGACACACAATTATTCCCACCCACATCGCCAGTGCCGGTGGCGGGATTCGCACCTGCAGCTACAATGGAAAGATTATCTTGTCACACTTGCAATCGCGTGCTTTAGCCAACTATTTCACCGAGCCGGATCTAGTTTATATAACTATTGTTTTATGAAAGAAAGTTTTGTTTACATCTATTTAATTTCTAAAGCATAATCAGTTTTTTTACTACATTATCTAGCATATATCAGAAAAAAAATCCCAGAATTGTATCCGTTTTCGTGTTTGGGCACTTTTTCTTGTAATACATTCCATACTAAATAGTCTATTGGATTACAATCAGGAGAATTTGGTGGCCACTAATTTGCTTGACTAAAGGACGGCGTGTTTTCAGCCAAGAAATGTTGTGTTCTTAGACCCCTGTGTGACGCGACACCATCCTGAATAAAAACCTAATCATTGTTCGAGTATTAGACTTAGTCATTTGCATTGGTTTTTATCAACTGCAGATTAGTAAAAAATAAGCGACTTTTGCCATCGAGGATATTACGTAGGATACCATGAGCTTCTTAGGAAACTTGGACTTGTAGTATAGACGTTCAGGCTAAATATCGTTTTTTCTTGTAGTTGAATAAACTCTCTTATTATGCGTATTTTGAGGGACCTGGAGCGTAAAATCTTTTTCGTCTTGAAAAACTAAATGCCATAACATTCGAAAACGTTCTATAAAGCCGCAAGCCTTTTTTGCATTTAGTGAAATTGCCGGAGTTTGCAACTGTTTATAGCATTTACTGCCTAGTCGTTTTTGAATAATTTGTACAGACCTGCGACTGATTATTAATCTGTTATTTTACGTTATGACAAATGAGTTCCCACTTGATTTTCTTATGCCAAAAACAGCTTATGTACAATTTCTGAATTTTAGTTATTTGTAACAGTTACAGGCCTTCCACACCCAGGTTTTCTGAAAATTAATCCAGTTTCAATCAGTCGCACGATTTATGCTAGAAAGTGGCCATCTTTTTCCTAAAAATTCTTCCGTAATTCTTTTGCCGCGGCAATTATTTTCTTGATAACAAGTTGCAATGATCTCTAAGTCAGACTTAGTTAAGTGAGGTGTCATTATTACAATAAATCTCGAGATAATTGGACAACAATTTCACCAAACTTATGATAACGTTACAACTAACTCGAAATGTCACTGACAGTTACATTGTTTCAATAAAAGCCTACTTCATTTTAAGCTGCTTATAAACATACGTGGGATTTACCGATCGTTTCCCAGGGATGGCTTTTACAGATATAGTATAATATATTGCAAATACCTACTGAAATATTTCCAAGCTACAAAAACATATTAAGTGCATTTTATTTAATTTTACAATGTACATGGTAACTTAGTTTTGTCAGGAAATGCACTAAATTAAACTAAAACGTAATGCGTAATAGATTCTTTTAAATTACAGTATACTGGTAATTTACATTACTGAAGACCAACGACCGGCTCTAGCGTGGAAGGAAAAACATATAACACCAAACAGTATCTTGCATAACGTGGATACATTTGGACGTAGGTACTAAAAATGCGCAGTTAAAATGTCACAACGTACCAAACCGACGGAAGTTACAGTAAATTCTTGGATTCGTAATATTGCCAATTTACAATTTGATGGTAGACAATTGCATTGCACTAGATGTAACAAAGCAATTTCGTGGTCATGCAACACAAACATTAATAGACATATTTCCTAAGAAAACCATAAACGGAGCGTAGGTGGCTTTATTTATGATAGAATGTAACATACCGTAGTCGAAACTAGACAATTCACATTTTGGGCAATTTTTGGCAAAATGTGTTAGTGGAAAATATAGCAAACGTGCCTTCGAGGTTTACATTAAAAAAAATTATCAACGGTGTGAAAATATTAGACAGAAAGTTTCTTCTGAGCTTAATGGGAACTACATCTGGCTTAGCGTGGACGATACCACCAATTCTTGCGGGTTTAAGGTAGTCAATGTTTTAGTGGGTGCATTGGAGGAAAATTGTTCAATGAGCGGGCACTTGATTGCCTCTAAAGTTTTAGAAGCTACAAATTCTCGCACTATAGTGGAGGTAGTGAATTCAAGTCCAGAAGAGTTTTGGGGTGACAAATATGCAGAAAATAAGGACAAATTTTTATTATTTATTACCGATGCACAGTGGACGGAAACGCCGAAAAGCTGGCCAAAATATAAAGGCATTGAGCTATTTTACTGAAATTGTGCATACAGGGGTTTTTTGTGTCGCTGATCAAGAATCCGAAGTTGAATTTTGAAAAAACAAAATGGCGGCCATGAAATCCTGCCAAAACTTACCAAAAATCGCCAATTATCGCTGCATTTTTACAAAACTTTGTATACAGTTTTTTTGGGTCGCTGATGAAGAATCCCATATAGAATTTCAAAAAAATTACGGTCAAATATATATATATACATAGTTCAAAAATTATTATTGAATTGAAGCGAATTCATGTGTTTCATTTGTTTCGGGAAAATTAGGATCTGGGGAATGGAATAATGTGTAATGACTTTGAAAATTAATTTTATTCAATTACTATCTGAATTACATTCATCGTCGCATTCAAAAGGAGCCCACTTTATGGTGCACGAATGTGCATGCATCCGTGCATTCGCGCACAATTTGGTCAATATCTCGCAAAGATGCAAAAAGATGCAGCTAAATGTTTATACACTTTCTAAAAAATGTTCATTGAACACATTCCAATAAGTTTCAAGACCAACCATCACCAACCGCGTAACTTATGGCTTTTTTTTGTAGAGTTTATGAATCGTTGCATGTACAAAAATTCACTCCACTTCGATAATTATTTACTAATTACCATATAAATAAACTGATCTGATACTGAGATATTTTAATTGTACGTACTTTCTGATGCAGAAAACTGCACTTTGAGAATTTTTACGCTGCAGACAAAATTTATCGATTTTTGAAGCGTTGCGAGCTGCCGAAGTGACGCGCTGTACGGTCGCACAATAAGTAATTTCCTCGCTCAGGTAGTGAACCCGGAGCGGTATTAACGGTCGTTTCTAATGCTAGGGGTACCACTACAACGATTTAAAACATTTCCATTTCAAAAAAAAAATATCTTCATTTTTTAAATTTTGGCCAGCTTTTTGACGTTTCCGTCCACTGTACGATGGAGTGAATTATATGAAACAGCTGGAAGAATTGTGAAGGAAACATATTATAATATATTTCATGTAATATGTTTAGCACATGGGCTTTATGGGGTGCTACCCTAATATCGATAAATTGATATCTAGTGTAAAGAAAGTTATTCTTAAAGCACCAAGTCGTGTATGGTTTTTAAATGAAATTCTACCAAATACTCCATGGATATTACTAATATACTCCTATTCTTGTAACCAGCAATGAAAAAAATACTTGTGTGTGTAGTTTAGTGTTATGTACATCCCCCCTATAACTCTAGTTCTCTTTCAGTGAGTGTTTATAATAAATCGACTTCATTAACTTTGGGGTAATACGGAATTTGCTAAAAAAAATTTCAAGGTAAGATATTGTTTCATATATGCATGCAAATCTGACACATAACCACCTAAAGCCCACCCTGGTTTTACGTCATATCCGATTGGTAAATCCTATCTCTGCTTTATAAAACTATCAACTTGTAATAGTAGATTTGAATGATAAATTTAAAATTTTGTTATTTCGTTGTTGATAGGCATACACCTATGAAATTTGCCAGGAATACTTAAACCTTTTGGCTCAGACATTTCAAATCGATATCTCAATGTACTCCGGAGTCATGGAGATTCAAACAGAATTCGTTTTTTAATAGCCACCCGGTATAATTTGATTTGTTATTTTAGATTATGTTCATTAGATAGATAGATATGTACACGACATTTGGTTTGTATATTCATCACAAATCTATATACAGGACATTCTGAGAATGTTCATAGAATGTAAACATTTTTAGTGGGTCACCAACAATATATTGATCACAAAGCAAGGAACACAATTAATTGCTAATGACACACCACGGATGAACCCTTTTCTAAATTTTACAGGACCAAAAAAACAGAAGATTATACATAGGTCAATACATACGAGTTTTTACACATCGCTATATTCAATTTTGTAAGAAAACTATGAATGTAATTTCTTGCATATATGCATAGATGTCTTCATTTTCATACAAAATTAAAAATTGTTTCTTGATTCTTCCTTAGTTAGGAACTACTTTTCTCCTGTCCAACGTCTGTAATTGTTTTGGGGACACATTTTCTTTCTCAGGGCGGATGTTTATTTATTTATTTATTTATTTATTTATTTATAGATTCCAAACAGACTTAAGCCTAATTACAAGGATTCCTACATCTAATTACCAAATACACAATGCTATTTATTTTCTCCATTCTCTTAACATAATAAAACTAGAGGGTAACACTACTATCATGTATCCTAATATTGGAGTTCAGTAAAATAGTTTAATATATTTTATTTAAATAGTTTTAAGGGTGTGGAGCAAAAATCTAGACTGATAATAACATTGACCTCATTGGCCAATCTAAGCATGGCCAAGAGAGGAGCACGTAAGGTGATGATTGTTGCGGAAGTATTAAATAATGTGGAACTACGAGTTCGTCGTGACGGGACGTTAAATGGAATTAACCCTAATAAATTAGTGTCATTTATTAAGTTATTTACAATTTTGTACAAAAATATAATAATAATGATTTTACGCCTAGTATCTAATACTAAGATGTCAAACTCATTTCGAAGAAATGTAGATCTAATATTTGTGTACTGATTATATTTTTGTAATAAAAATGTCTTAAAAATTTATTTTGTACTTTTTCAATCATACCCAGATACAATTGGAGTTCTGTATACCAAATAACACATGCATATTCTAATTTCGACCTCACAAATGCATAGTATAGAGTTATTAACAATTTAATATTTTTGAAAGAAGCTGTTTGTCTTATTATAAATCCCAGCAATCTATTAGCAGCCGCTACTGTATTTGCAATATGTTGTCTAAAAGACAATTGATCATTGTATGTTACACCTAGATTAAGTCTTGTTAAAACAGTATGATTCATATTGTAGTCAAAAACGACGGAAGATTTTTTATGAGTTATGGTCATAGTAGTACAATTTTTTTAAATTAAATGACAGTTTATAGCGACAGCTCCAATCGTACACTCTATTTACGTTATCTTGAAGAGATTTACAATCTTGGGCATCTTTAATTATTTCGTAAATTTTTAGATCATCAGCAAAGACTAAACATTTTGAATTTGTAATGTAAATCATTTATAAATATTAAAAATAGTAAAGGCTCTAAGTTTGACCCTTGGGGCACTCCAGAATTTATACAGTATTTTGTAGATAATCTCCCATTGTGTTTGACCACATGTATATTTAAAATTTTGGTAGAATAATTTATTGTTTTCTTAATAGACATAGAAATACTGCCATTTTACTTAAATTGGCATTTATGTAATATTGAAACTCTAAAATTTACAAAACAGCAAATTCTGCGTTTGAATAATTTCTAGCAAAAATTACTTTTATCTTAAAATTTTAAATCAAGGCACTAATTTGGGAAATTCAGATACGTCAGTTTCAGAAATACCCTTTCTTATAATATTATAACCTGAATAATTCTATTATTTTTCTTGAACAAACTTATATGAGTAATAAAAAACTACCCAAAGGTAAAAAAAAATACAAAAATCTAAATATAAGCTAATCTGCATAATTTAGATGCGGTTTACTTAAATTTCAACAGAATCTATTGGAATGTTAACGACTGCATATATAAATTTGTTTACAAAATCTAAAGAGAACCTTTTACTCGAAGCAAAGCTCCAGAAGATTCTAGCTATGGTCAAGAGAGTAGGAAGTAAAACATGATTCCGTTAAAGAAACAGACGAAATAAACAAAAACATGTTGCAAAAGATTCGTAGAATGAGTGACTAATAAAGTAATAAATTAAGAAATTATAGGTCAGTCAGATTCATACGATTACATTGCTTATAAAGAGTATTTACTGGTTGACAAGCATTTAAAAACGTTATATTTATTTATTTATTTATTTATTTATTTATTTATTTATTTATTTATTTAATACATATCCAACAGGCAAAAGCCCAATTACAGGATACGGAAATAACTTGAATTAACAGTAACAGTAAAAAAGAAAAATGATAATAATAAAAATAGCAATACAATGAAAATGAAAAAGAAAGATGGTAATAAAAATGGTATAAACATAAATAAGCACATACGCTTATACAAACATGTATGCACACATATACATACACATGCACATACATACACACACAAGCCCATATACACACATATATACGCACATACATACATACATAAATACATTCATCCATACATACATACATACATACATACATACATACCCACACATATACACCTACACACACATACATACACACATACATACATATATAAACACATATTATATATACAAATTATTATAATAGTAAATGACTAGCTGTAAACAATTTTTAGGTGCCTGATAGTACAAAAGAATATATCAGCCCTATCCTCCACGGTGCAATAATTAGAGATCATTTGATAAAGAGGAGATGCTTTGAGAATATTGATATTAGCTGTAGGAAGATTAAAAACATTGTTGTGCCGCGCTGAAATCCTGGGCACCCGTATATTGATATGACTTAGTATATCTGGACAGTCAAAAATATTATTAACAATTTTATATAAAAATATAATCAGATGTACAGATCTCCGTTTTGATAATTCTATGATGTCAAACCGTGTTAATAACAAATTATGAGAGAACCCTCTTGGCGGATATATGCCATCTAATATATATACTGCAGATTTCATAAATCGTCTTTGTATTCTTTCAAGCGTCGATACATGAGTAACATAGATTGGGTTCCAGACTATCGATGCATATTCTAATTTCGATCTAACGAAGGATGTATATAACAATCGAAGTGTAAAAATATTAGAAAACCCTTTCGAGTTTCTAATGACAAAACCTAAACATTTCATTGCAGATGAAGTGGCAATTTCAATATGTTTTAGGAATGTCAGTTTAGGATCGAAAGTTACTCCAAGATCTTTTATATAATCAGGCCTATTAAGTGATGCACCGTCCAATTTATAATCAAAATCAACAGGATTTTTTTTCTTGTAAATGACATAACATTACATTTGGAAGCATTTAGTGGTAAATTGTTATGTGTACACCACGAATTTATTTTATTCAGTGCAACTTGCAACAGTTCACACTCTTCGTAAGAATTCACTTCACACAGTAGCTTAAGATCATCTGCATAAATCAGATAATGTACACATAGGTCTGACACAATATCATTGATAAACATGATAAAAAGGAGAGGTCCAAGGGTCGAACCTTGTGGTACCCCAGATAACTGCAAAAACTTCTTCGACCTGTAACCACGGTACTGAACAAACTGATATCTGTTTTTCAAATATGAAGAAAAAAGCTGCAGAAGAGGGTTAGATAGTCCAAAAGTATCCAATTTGTTCAATAGAATTCCGTGGTCAAGTCGGTCGAATGCTTTAGTAAAATCGGTGTATATAACATCAACTTGGCTATGTTGGTCTAGTTTATTACTAATGAACTGGGACTTACACACAAGATTCGTAACAGTGGACCTACCCTTCATGAAGCCATGCTGCTCACATGATATCAATCCAGACACATGATTATAAATAACATTGTGCAGAATTATTTCTAATAATTTAGCAAAGTTGCAGATGATAGTGATAGGTCTGTAATTCGTTATGTCATTCCTATTGCCTTTTTTATAAACAGGACACACTCTAGACAGTTTCCAAGACTCTGGAAAACATGACGTTTTTATAATTAAGTTAAATATAGCTGTTAGAGGAGTAATAAAAGCCGATGCACAATCCTTGATTAAGAATGCAGGTATTAAATCAGGTCCCATAGTACAGTTTGGTTTGAGTCGTTTAATTGCTTTACCAACTTCATCCTGAGTAATGAATGGAATGTCGATTGTATTTATATTTTGGTTCGAGGATACATGGGTAATAGCAACCGGGAGCGTAAATTGGCAAAGCTATTAACCATTAGTTGGGGATCCTCAATATCTTCCCCATTATATGTAACAATTGAGGGGATAGAGGAAATATCCCTTTTAGAATTTATATAGGACCAAAATGTATTCGGGTTGATTTTTATATCCATTTCTATGCGTAGTAGGTAAGCTTTATGCAACACGTCGACCTCAATTTTTATTTGCGATCTTAGTGACTTGAATCTGTTTAAATAGTTCATGTCACCATTTTTTTTATAAATATTTAAAGCCTTGTCTTTTGTTTTTATCTTTTTTATAATTTGGCCATTAAACCACGGTGGATAGCATTTACCCGTAGCTTTTTTTTTTGGTATATTATTTTCGAAAATATTATTTAATTTATTGTTTAAATCAGCAATAGCCATGTTTGGATCAGCATATTGATTGAGAAAATCCCAGTTAGTATTATTAATTTCTTATATGTATATGAATTTATATCACACACAAACACATATATACAAGGTGGAGAATAAGTCCTGTATAATGGCCATTGGGGACGTCTTACTACATTGAATGTTGGATTTTTCTTTATGTATATGATTCAACATTATACAGCGTGTATAAATTGTATGGAATAAATTCAATATTTCTTGAACCGCTACTTTTCAAAAAACCCTCGGACAAGTCGATTTTTATTTTTAATTACACATTTTCTCATATGAGAATTATTTTTTGTTTTTCACCCTACACCCTCAGTCACCCCAACTTTTTTTCTCAAATAGCAACCTACCTCTTGTGACGGCTCAGAAAAAAAAGATATTTTTATAAGCTTTTCAACAGCGTAAAGAAAATTTGATTCCATTGAAGGATTTCTGAAATAATTGCAAATTGGCTGTATTTGTGAAAATTTTTGAAAAACAATGCAATATGATACAATTTGTATCTTTTCTAGATTTATTATCCTTTTTTTATACCTCCTCAGCTACCCCAATAATTATGTTTTAATGGAAACCTAACTATATTTGCTTGCGAAACAATTTTTTAATTACTTTTGCACCGGTCTTTAGGAATATTAAATGATTTTTTACGGTAATGGTATAATGTATTGATACACTTAAAATTTGATTGAAATTTTTCGCTGATTTTATGTCTATTTTAACAGTTTTTTGTATGATTACCTGTCTTTAAAATTGAAATAAGCAATTTTAGGCAAAAAGAAATGAATATTAAATACAATTGTAAAATTTTGTATACAAATACAGTTATTTTATTTCAAATATATGAAAGAAATTTGCTTTTTAATGTTTCAAAAATATTTTATTAGAAACTCTACACGTGTTTCGGCTTTTTAGGCCTTTGTCAAGAGTACAGGGAATACTGAACAGTAAAATTTGTGTTCATTGCTTATATATAACCACATCTGGTACCTACTATAAAACTATTGTAAAATATGTTTTTAAAAGTTGAATATTACTTTATTTTTTAAAATCTAAATTATTTTATTTAATATATGGTGGCCGGTAAAAATTTGTTGTTCATTCGTTACATTTTTCTTATTCTTAACAGCCTTACTTATTTCTAATTGTTCTAATAGATCAAGTCTCTTTCCTTTCTTTTCCGAATGGAGTAATTTGACATTATTTACATCTATAAAATGCCTGTTTTCTATACAATGTGTTGACATGCCCGTACTATATACATTGTTTACAATAGATTTCCTGTGTTCCTCGAATCGCTTTTTTACATTTCGTCCAGTTTGTCCAATGTATATAGCATCACAGTCACTGCATTTTAACTCATGTACTCCTGTTTTTTTGTAGCTTTTCAGTTTTGTCTTTATTATTAATTAACATTTTACCTAAATTATTTTTATTTACTGAAATTGTTCTACATCCCAGTTTATTCAGTTTATTACTAACTCTGTTGCTGATCTTAGGCCTATAATTATTACATTTATATCTCTTATTGCATTCCTGAGAAGAACAAACAAAAGAAAAATTTACGTAAAGAGTTTTATGCCGCTTCTTGAATCAGTCACCAAACAGTAAGCCGAATTTTGCACAAATACCACTATAAATATCAATTGCACCAGCACTTGTACGAAAATGATTACGAACGTAGGATGGAATATGGCAATTAGATTTTGCAGAATAACGTACAGCCAAACAATGATTTTTTGGAAATGATTTTATTTTCGGACGAGTCTATGTTTACAAATTTGGGATTATTTAACCGACAAAATACAAAATACTGGTCACAAGAAAATCAAAATTTATTATGGGAGGGTAACTTTCAAGTGGGGTTCGGTTTTAATGTTTGACTTGGAATAATCGGTAGTAGAATCATTGGTCCAATAATATTTGAAGGATCTCTGACTGGTGCCAGATACTTAGGATTTCTGCAAAATGAAATTGGGGACAGCTTAGCTGAATTACCTTTCCATTTACGACAGAGAATGTATTTTCAACACGATGGCGCTCATCCTCATAATTCAAGGATAGTAATTGTTTACCTTCAACGGAGATTCGGAGAAAACATAATTTCGACGAATGGTCCTGTGAGGTGGCTTCCAAGATCACCTGATTTAACACCCCTTGATTTCTTTGTTTGGTGTCATTTAAAAAATACTGTCTACGCAACCGCCGTTACAACCCTTGAATACCTGGAGCTACAAGTAAGACGCGCAATTAATAGAATAACGGCCCAGCAATTGGCGAACGTTCTTCGAGAAACAGCTATGCGAGTTCAAAAGTGCATTGACGTTAATGGACAGCATTTTGAACAACTGTTGTAATGTTTTGTGTTCATTTTTTGTATTCCAAAGCCATCTTATGTATAACAAAGTAATTAAAACAAAATTGTATTTTCCTATTTTCTTTTAGCTGTAATTTTGTTTGTATTAATCGCACATTTTAATACGACGTATGAATAAATTCCTTATTAATAGTACTAATAAATAGTACCACGGTACCAATATGGTTCTATTTGAAAAAAATGAGTTTGGCTCCAAAAACCATTTTGATGAATTTTATTTGCTCATAAGTTACGTAATTTAGCATTTTTGACGGGATTTCGATTTTTCTAGCATTACACGGGTTATTTAGAATAAATCTGAACCATCATGGCACACTTAAATGAAAAAATAAAAATTATATTATAAAAAATATTGATGTTTGAAATATCACTTATTTGGTATCGATGAATTCAGAAAATTATGCATAAATCAAAAATGAAATAATATATAGTGTGTTCCATTTAAAAATCGAAAGTTAGTGTCACTTCCGGCGAAACCGGAAGTGTAACAAATCACTTGCATGTCAAAAAGTGCTGCTTATTACGTATATAATATATCACAAATTTCAATCAATTAATTTTAAAACTAAAGGAGAAAAGGGGGGTGTACCATGATCCTGTTACGCCCGCTATAATGGAAATTTAAAACCATCTATACCAATTGTCCATTCAGTAACAATGAAAGAGGATTATTTATGACAATATGAGCACCTTTTTAAATAAAGTTAATTACAACAAATACAAATGGCAAATATGTGGGGATTTAAAAGTAATAGCCATTTTAGTAGGGCAGGAGGCTTTACAAAAGATTGCTGTTTTCTTTGTTTGTTGGACAGTTGCCCAGTAAAAGAACATTATGTGAAAAGAATTTGGCCGGAAAGGAAAGAATTTGAACCAGGAACTATATTTGTTAAATATATAGATCCTAAGAATGTTGTTTTGCCACCTCTTCATATTAAACTTGGGCTAATGAAAAACGTTATAAAGGCTATGAATAAAGAGGGTGAAGGAGTTAAATGCTTAAGAGAACTTTTTCCCCAATTAAGTGACGCCAAACATAAAGAAGGCATTTTTATTGATCCTTAAATTAGAAAATTGCTCGACGATGCAGATTTTCAAGGAACACTCAACAGACAGGAACTCAGTGTTTGGGACTCATTTGTAAATGTAATTTAGGAGATTTTTAGGGAACAGGGGGGATGAAAACTACAAGCAACTAATAAGCGAATTTTTAGATTCGTACCAAACGCTTGGTTGCCGTATGTCTTTAAAAAATTCACTTTCTGCATTTTCATTTAATTTTTTTTTCCTGAAAATTTGGATGCGGTAAGCTTGTCGCTTACAAGGAAAAAGATTGCATCAAGATATCAGTACATTGAAAATTCGTTATCAAGGACGATGGGATCCAACCATGAGGGGTGATTACTGAGTGAAATGAAATCTGAGTTACAAATTTTATTTGTATCATAATAATTAATCATATTATCATGAGTAGCATTATTTTGTGGTATACTATCTAAGAAAAAATTATTCACTATGTCTGGGTCCGAAAGGCCTGGTGGTAAGGAAGATTTCTTATTACTAGATATGTTGAGGCTTTTAAGTTCGGTCCACAAATCTTTGTATTTTTATTTCTAGCTACATAGCTAAAGTATGCTCGTTTTTCTGTTGATAGGGCATGATTTGTGATATTACGGATTTGTTTCTAATATTCCCATTTAGGCTGAGAAGGAGATTTTTTATATTCTGACTTAGCCTTATCACATTGCTTCATTAATAACTTAATGTTATCAGTTAGCCATGGAGCTTTTTTTTAGTCATACGTACAATTTTTAATGGGACATGCTTGGTAAAAAGTTTTAAAAAATTTTAATTTTAAAACTCCACCTTATTGTCATTAGAATCTAAATAAAACATTTTATTTAACGGTAACTATTGTAAATCTTGATCAAATATATTTTCATTTAGATCTTTAAAATCACGAAAAGTGTAATAAATAGATTGTAAAATTGGTTTGTTTGAATTAATTTTGCAGTAAATTATTTCGTGATCAGAAATATCAATTCCCCCCACCCCTACTGAAATGATTGTACTAGCATCACTACACAATATGACATCAAGTAATGATGTCGAAACACTTGAAAATAATGAACAAACGTGACAAGAGATCAAAATTTCACCTTCTTACAACTGCATATTTTTCACCTTATAAATTAAATCATTGGAATTAATCACAAAGAAACTAGGTGGTGCAATGCGTAAACTTTCGACTCCTCTGTTAACCGTTTTGATAGGTGATAAGTCGGCGATCCAATTTCTGAAACAGTAGGACCTACTGACTCTCCTGGTTTATGTATCTTAGGCAAGCAGTACAATCTAAATACATTTGGATTAGATACGTGTAACCTCCTATTCGAAATCCCTCGACCTTTCAAAATGAAAGAGAAAATCCGAAAGTTGTATCGATTTCATACGATTTTCGATTCACCAGTGGTACTGGTAAAACTTTGGAAAATATAAGTATGACAGTGTATCATTCATCGGTAAATAAACTACAGCAAATTTTAGGCAATCCAAAAGACAAAATTAAAACAAACGAAAGTCGGAGATTTTACGAAATTAGCTGTAATTAAAAGTATGTTGGACAAACTAGGCGATCAAATGAAACTAGTTTCAAGGAGCATATGGCTCATCTTAAATATGGTAGAACAGATAAGACTAGTGTTGCCCAGCATGCGTTTGAAAACCAACATAAAATAAATAGTAGCAATTTTAAATTAATTAGCAATATAACAAATACTAAATAGCTGGATGTACTTGACAGTTTGGAAATTACAAAGTGTAAAAATGGTACGAATAATGACAGATGGCCAATCCCATATAGTCCACTCTATTGGTTAGTCACGGTTCACCAAACCGTAAAAATAACATGGTATAAATATGATACATTGTTAACATAAGGTTAGATTTAATCATCTCATACTTGCTTGGCGAAACGCTCTTCAAGTGCAGTATATGGTGTTTTGTGGAAAATCGGTGTAGCCTGACATCAAAGGTTCCAACCCAGAACATGTAATATATTTAAATTTAAGCAAATTTACACATCTAAAGTACGTTGTGCAAAAAAAATATATTTTTTTAATAAATTTGGTGTAAATAGAAGCGATGTAGTTACAAGCCGAATGATGAGGACATCCTATAATCTTCCGCCAGGCCCTTGATTACAGCAAAAAAATGATTGGATAATTGTGTGATAACTGATGTCCATGAATTTAAAAACTCATTGTGTTACTGACAACGAGCAGATTAATATTACTCTTGAATATTGACGAAGTGGAAGTTGTTATACTGCTCGACTTGAATGTAGGTTATGATAAATGTTATATTATCGACTGTCTACAAGCTTTTGGATCAGCGAGTCTGTTACTAGAAGGGAATTTCGATTGACGCTTTTTCTATATCAGTTGTTACAGCTGTTACATAATAACACACGAATTAAATATTCAGCTGGCATGCTTTTCGCCATAAATTTCTAGAAACGGCTTAAGCTAGCTTAAGCTTAAGCATTGGGTTTATTGACTAGGCTGACATTCACCTTTTTAAGATCAGCCGGGCTTAATTCCGAGACCAAGGGATTCATTATGGCCTGCCAGGATGATGTTATCAACACCTTGGTCTACTGTAGCCGCATGTGGTGTGTAGAGGTTCCTGATATTAACTGCAGGACCTGCCGTCAGGCACATACTTTCTGCACGCCCCATATACATGATTTCGGCCTACATCCACCGACATAACACAGCATTACAAGCGCTATATTATCATCTAAGGCACTCGTAAGAGGTAAATCAGACAGCAGTGCTGACTTACGTCCGAGAGATATCGAATCAGTTGTCGAGAACGAGAAATATCAGATTTACTAGAACTACTCGTTCCCGACGTTCAGGCTAATCCAAGCCAATAAGCCTGATATAGCACTCCTCAACCATCAACTCAAAGTGATGTATGTTATCTAGTTTTCGGCACCTTCTGAGAAAAACATCACCTTAAAGGAGGAGGAAAAGCGAACTAAATATCGCGATCTCCCGTACGATCTCCAAGTGCTGTACCCAGGCTACTCGGTCAAAATGGTAGTCCTGATAATCGGTGTACTCGGAGAGATGATGCATACGTTGCTCTCGGAATTGAAGACCATACCGGCCTGCCAAAAATCAGCCAAGTAGCTGGCAGGCCAAATGCAGATGACGCTCATTCTGAGTTCTCTCCGTCTGCTTAGGGCACAGAATTCTGGTATCTACAATCACTAACCCTGCGGGATGTGGGGAGTGGCTGTGGTTAATGCGCCGGCGCTACTCCCGTAAGGTGTCGGAGTTCATGGGAGGACTGTTCGGCATCGGTTCTACCGAAACAAAAAAAAAAGAAAAAAGAATAAAGATCTTCAATAAGTACATATATGCAAATCCTACAATTCGTCGCACTAAGACCTATGGGCCCGTTGTACAACCGTAATTTGTCCCTAAAAGAAATCTGCTTTCTCAATAAAAGCGAGCAGTATATTCCAGAGTAGATCTCCTCACTAATTTGGTTATATAAATTACCTTCCGAGATATCTATGCCTTAGTATCCCCAGTGGTGCACAATTACATAAAACATGAGTGGAGGTTTCTTCCTACAATCTACACATCCAAGAAATAAGATCATCCTTCACTCTTAATGTAAGAAGGTGTCTGTTTAAAGAAGAGTGTCCTGTTATCAGGCCTATTATCTGTCTCATTGGAGCCTCAGCTTTACGGTAGAGTACTCTAAGATCTTTTAATATAGAACCTTGATTGTCTCATTCCAGAAGCTCGATCCCAACGGATGTTAAACTGTGTCATAGTCTACTTTCGTGGCTCTGATGTGATCGAATTTATTGATAAGCAAAAAGCTGGCTCAGGGTCAGAAAAAGGACGTTTAGCATGTTTTCCCGCCAAACAGTCCGCTTCTATTTCACTGGTAGGACGTCGTTATAACTTTGACTGAGCTGTGCTCACACAGCTAATAATGTGTTTTGCTGGTCTGGTTGTTACCCATTCAACTACTAGCCGTAGTACCCGTTGCCTTACTTTTATTATCATTAGACACGAGTAAAGTCGGTGCTACGCTCGCCTCTGCTTGAATCTTTGAAACAACAAAAAGAGTGCCTGTCTTCAACTTAATGGCAATAATTGCATTTCAACGGCATCAGCGTTTTTGATCAAATATGGATTCGTATTATACGAAAGGAGATTGATAATAGAAAATTGACAGTGAAGTAGCTGTGGTTTCCATAACTATGTCCTCCAATGAAAGAATTTGAGGTACCAAGTACCCAGTAAAGTATTTCTATTTGTTACTCCAAATCCCTAGTAATTTGACGTCAAGCAAAATAATTCAAAATACGAAATACTGGTCAATGTAAGTTGCAAGTGACCACATTTCAAATACTTTGAGGTATTTGAAATAGTTTAAACTACGTCAAATAATTTGAGATATTTCAAGTACTTTAAAGTATTTGAAACACATTAAGGTATTTCAAGTATTCTAAAAATATATTTCAAATACTTGAACAATATCAAAAAATTCAAGTAAAGTAGAGTGAGTCTAATAATTTGGCCAGGGACTGTATAGAAATAAATCTACGTATGGATATATGAAACAATTTTCATGATCTGAAATAAAAATGTTTCATTAGAGGCCGAAAATTTAATTACAGTTCTGTACTACTAATTCGCTCACAATATCAGCAATAATTAATTAAATTTATAACCTGTGCAAAATATTAAATGAAATGCAATGAATCATAGATAAACCAATTCGTCCCCTCGTATAATTCAAAATGTATAAAACGCTCTTAAATTAAAAACAATTCTGTCGAATTTGCTATATGAAAATGAAATTAGAAATCCCCACATTCTTAAAATTTTACAAATATTTTAAACCCACTGAGTATTACGTATGTAAATGTGCAATCACATTGCATAAAAAGAATATAGGTATTTCATACTGATTCAGAAAATTGATGAAATTTAACAAGATCGTGCCCGATTATAACGTTATTCGTTTTGACTTTCTTCAAGTACGAAGAATTGTTGAAGTAAACAAAAGCGAAAGCGAGTGTTATTGTTTTTAATGGGTGTAATACGTATTTTATTGTATGCATAAAACTTTGTTGCGTGGGAAATGCTCTTAATATGTTGATATATTAATCTGTAATGCATTTAATCTACATTCGTTTATTAATTTACCTTCATTTACATACCCTGTCTATGTGTTTACATACCCTATGTATGTGTATTATGTGTATGTATTTTTTTCTTTTCTTTTTTTCTCTTAGTTACTAATATAATGCATATACTTAAGTATCAATATTTGAATTAAGTAATAATTTAAATTGTCTATTTTTTATGAATATTTTTTTTTGTACTCATTTAATGCTGAATAGTCTTATTTGAGTGCTCTGCCAGTTGGGTGGAAGAGCAAGCCTATGTTACTGTGACAGAATGTTTGAACTCTGCCTTTGATCGACAAAAATAAGTACAAATTATAAATTCTATTCTGTGCTTCTTTTCATCTAACTTTTTGTATAATATTTTTGTCAGGTCAATAAAATCCATTATTATGATTACACAGGCCTGCATGGTTTTAGGGGTCTACAATTTTTTTACATTTTTAGAGTAAGTAAGTCGTTCTGAACTCTACAGTATTATTAGTTTTCGTGTATCTGCCTTTTAATCTAGACGTTTCTAATTAGAATCAGAATATACACATAGTATTCGAAAAGCACATAAAGACATTGTAAAAACAGCGCCGATGTGTTTTGTTACATTTGTGGTCCATATACAGTTAAAAAAAGACAAAGAAATATTACGAAATTCGTGAAAAGAAGTTATCATGCGTACTTTGGTGTAAAACTTGGAGACCAAGACAAAACATGGGCGCCACACAGAGCTTGTCATACATGTGTTGAATCGTTACGGAAGTAGACTCAAAATAAAAAAGAAATCCTTACCTTTCGGCATACCAATGGTGTGGCGGGAACCCAGCAATCATGCAGAAGATTGTTAAGAATAAGAAAAAAATATTTTATCCGAACCTTTCATCAGCAATAAGGCCAGTAGCGCATGGGCCAGATGTTCCTGTACCTGCTGTACCAGAGAATTATACTCTTTTGTCGTCTGATTCTGATTTGCAATTATAAATTGAAGATTCGGATGAAGACTTTTCATTACAAAGTACTCAGCCTCAGCTTTTTACTCAGAATGAACTAAACGATTTAATTCGTGACTTAGGACTCAAAAGAGTCTGCTGAACTTTTGGGATCTAGACTGAGTGAAAAGAATTTACTTCTTCCAGGAACGACATTCTCATGGTATAGAAAATGTGAAACTGAATTTTTAGAATACTTTGATCAAGAGGGATCCCTTGTTTACTGCCATGATGTTCCAGGATTGGTTAGCAAGTTAGGAGCATCCATTTATCAAACAAATGACTGGAGGTAGTTCATAGACTCATCTAAAAGGAGTTTAAAGGGTGTATTGTTGCATAATGGTAATATATACGCATCAGTCCCGGTTGCACACTCTGTTCATTTAAAAGAAAGATATGAAGATTTGAAACTCCTACTTGAAAAGGTGAAATATGCAGACCACAACTGGATGTTATGTGTAGATTTTAAAATCTTAGGTTTGCTCTTAGGCCAACAGTCTGGCTATACTAAAATGCCCTGTTTCTTATGCGAATGGGACAGTAGAACACGAGGTGAACATTGGCAAAAGAAAGAATGGCCACGTAGAATTAATTTAGTACCTGGTTCAAAAAATATTGTACAAGAAAGTTTGGTCGATCCGAAAAAAAGTTCTTCTACCTCCGTTACACATTAAGTTGGGGCTAATGAAGCAATTTGTTAAAGCTCTCGACAAAAACTGTAACTGCTTCAAGTATTTATGTTTAAAGTTTCCTAGTTTATCAGAAGCCAAGCTTAAGGAAGGTATTTTTGTTGGGCCACAAATTAAAGAGTTAATGAAAGACAGAGTGTTTGACTCAACAATGAATGATAAAGAAAAGGCTGCATGGGTTGGCTTCAAAAATGTAGTTCAAAAGTTCTTAGGTAATAACAGAGATCCTGATTTCAATAATATAGTCAACGATATGTTAGAAAATTATAAAACATCGGGGTGCAATATGAGTTTGAAACTTCATGTTCTTCATTCCCATCTTGACTATTTTCCAGAAAATCTCGGGGCGGTGAGTGAAGAACAAGGTGAAAGGTTTCACCAGGACATTAAACAGATGGAGATGAGATATCAAGGAAGATGGAACGTCGCCATGATGGCTGAATATTGTTGGTGTTTAAAGAGAGAATCTTCTGAAGGTGAAACTTCACATAAGCGGGCTTCAACTAAGCGTTCATTTGAAAGTAAAAGAAATCGTTTTCATTCGCAAAGAGACATATAAAAATGTTAACAACTTTTTTTGTAATATTATTTTCTTGTAGGTACTTGTAAATTATGATTTAAATTTTGTAATTAAAAATGAGAAGTATTTTACTGTAATGCATTATTTTAATACATTTTATTAGAAAACCGTTCATGTATTTTTACTTTGTGAAAAACCTTGCGTGATAGAGCAAAATGCAAGTCATTTTTGGATTCGGCATGAAACAGTCATACAGAATTACATTAACATATAGAAACCCCCCACCATAAGTTTTATTTTGCAGGCCTGTGTTATTATTATTATTATAAAAGCATAACAATTGTTTCGCCAACATAATGGCTTCTTCAGATGTGAGTAACTTAATAGTTAAGTTTTATTTTATTCAGTTTGAAAATAGATTTTCATCAAGTAAAGGTCGATTCAATCAACTATTTAAATTTTAATTTTTTTTTCGGTTACGCATATTTTCAAAGATTTCTATGTTCTGAAACCGTTAAAACGGCCACACCAACTTCTGGTCTAAACCAGTTCAGATGTTAATTTATAAATTTCATTCACATGCATTTTTACTTTCCCTTTTTATGTCCTACTAGGGTTGCCATCAACCCTTACATCACTGACCTACACGAACCGAAAGTAAAAAAAGCGTGGTCGTGTTGTATGCATGAAGCAGTCCCTTAAATTAAGGATGCACGAATAAATTATTGGAAAGGGTACATGACATGTACCATAAAAACTAGACCCACACCCTAAAATAGTTTTATTTATGCTTGTACATGGGCGTTGATATGTAAAATAAATTGATTTTATCTGAACAAAAAAATTCATATGCATATTCCAACATATGTTTATAAAAGGAAGAATTGTTTAATAAGAATTCTGTTGAAATAAGCAGGAAACTTAGAATTTTTTAAATACAAATATTGAAAGTGAAGCAATGGTCAATTCAATGTTAAGTACATATTTTCGTAAACAAAATGTAGCGTTTTAATATAAGAGATATTTCATGAAAAGTCTAGGAGTATAATATAATATAAAAAATGAGATCTTAAGGTGACATTTTCACCAGAAGCAGAATTAAGTTACAAATCTGGGTCAGTTAGCTTGACCTCATATCAGCCTTCCCCCCTCCAAGCAAGCTCTATTTGTTTAAAATTTAGGAACACAATTCCTACTCCTCACATAAACCAACATAAAACTGGTAACATTAAGAAATCGATACTTTAGCAGATCAAATCAGGTGGACGTCGTCTATACTGATTTGTCTAAATCTTTCGACCGGCTTGACCACAAATTGTTACTGTTAAAATTAGACGCATTTGGTACATCTGAGGCTTTGTTGGAACTTCTTCGATCTTATCTCAATGATAGATCTCAGTTTGTTGTTCAATACCGGGATTTTAAATCAGAAAAAGTTTTCGCAATCATCAGGAGTTTCACAGGGTTCGATTTCTGGGCTGTTATTCTTCGTTATTTCCATTAGTGACATAACAAAAGTATTTTTTTGTCAATTATTTACTATATGCTGATGATTTAAAATATATACTAAAATCAAATGAATTTCAAATTATATAAAATTGCAAGATAATTTGATAAGTTGGTGTGAAACTAAAATAATCACCTATATTTCAATATCAGTAAATGTAATATCATGTACTATTCCTGGCGTAAAAGTACTGAAAGGTTTGACTGTAAACTTGACAACATCGTTTTAATAGGGTTACACAATTCAAAGATCTTGGTGTTACCTTTGACTCTAAATTGTCATTCGAGAAACATATTCGTGTAACCACCGAGTCTGTATATAAGAACCTAGGTTCTTTATTTCGTAATGCTAAACTTTCGTAATGCAAAAACATTGAATATCCTTTATACACAGTTTTTGTTCTGTGTAAACTTGAATATGCTTCTACGGTTTGGAGTCCTTGTATATTACTCATACGACTCAGTTATAGAAAATGCAGCGTAAATACCTCAAAACTCGATATTTTGTTACTTTTGGTATTTACCCTCCTCGAAATACACTACAGATTGCAATACTGTCCAAATTTTCAGTAAGTAGTTTATATCACAGACGTGTGTTACTCGATTATATTTTTGCACAAAACTATGAACAACACAGTAAGTTCTGAATCAATTATATCAATGATTTTATATCATGTATCAAGAATTAATTCGAGATCCAACATGGCATTACAGTTACCAGCAGCTCATAGTAATTTACTTACTGCCTCACCTCTCTGTCAAATGATTCAAAATTATCACATATATAAAGAGAGACGACATATTTTTTGTTTTATTCAATCTATTAAAAGAACCCATTTTGGCAGTATTTATTTATTTGTAGTGATATACATAAAATACTTAGCTTTTAATTAGAATTGTAATAAAAATAGGAAATTAATCTTTTACACGTTCGCGACATTATGACCCACCTTACCGATTTTCATAAAATTATTTAGATCAAATTTCCTAAAAATTCTAAATATTTTTGAGTAATAATTATCATCTAATAAAACAATATTTTTCGTAATATAAGTAAACCGCAGATACCGTGACAATAAAATAAGTTAAAGTTACAGTGTCGAGTGAGGACAGTATTTTCTGAATTTATACGATTTTTCTTAAAACTAATTTGATGGATGTGTGCGCCTTTTTGAGCGATTTTATAATTGTTTGAGAAATGATGTCAGTTTCTCTCTTTCGTCAGTGTCTATTTAGTAAATAGTTCTTTAAATGCTGTTTCCGAATTACTCTTCTGATAGTTTCGAGAATTATTTCTGATTGTTATCTTTACACATGTCTTTCTTCTCCTTCTTGGCTCTCTGATTTACTCAACCAACACAGATGTTTACAAAAAGATAAATTCTCGAATCTATTTCAGAAGATGGCAGTATAAATTCAATTATTATTTTCATTGTTTCGAAACTCGAAAGTGCAGTCAATGCAGAATCTGAAAAGTTGAAACGATTAAGAGTTAATCAGAAGAAAATTAAAGCCGGAAGCAGCAAGCAGAAATAGGGACAGGTTTGAGTCTGACAATACCGGCTACCTCAACTGGGAAATCAGAATTTCACCTAATTTGATTAAAAAGACTGCCGATAAAGTTACTTCCAGCACATAAATAGGTCATCCGTGTTTAGATTTTTAAACAAGTTGCTCGAAACAAACGCGATCCTCAACGAATTATTCAGCAGCTGAACATTCTCATCATCGAGTAATGAGACGCCGCGCCATAAACGAGACGATGAAGATGGCAGATTTACTGCCAAAAGTTCGTTTAAGAAACTACGGTCTCTCTAAAAACACATCAACATCATCAACCCCGGGCTACACCAGTGCAAATTGATTCATAATTATCAAAGTTACCTATTTGAAATCCACCATATTGGATCCGCCATTTTGAATTACTCAATATAGATTTCAGATTTGTAAGCAGCGGCCCAAAAAACCTTCATAGGCTTAATTTTATATATTAAATATTTAATATTAAATTTTTAATATCTGCGAAACAAAAGAAAAATATTTTTAATGAGTTTTATGTTGGTCATTATAAATGTATCAATTATAGACCTAAAATTTTGCAGGTAAAATCTCGAAAATTAAAGCTGTGTTGTTCGATAACTGTTTATACGGTGGACCTCTCAATGTTATTAATCCTCAAGGTCCTCCCAACGTATCATAAATAAATTCAGTCCTCTCAATGGCAGCAAAAATTAGGGTTCTCTAAAAGGTTGTTGTATCAGACATATCAAAACACATAATATTTATAAAGCTCTAACTGAAGTGTGTATTCAGATATAGTCGAAGAGCGCAATATAAAGGCAAGTGTTTGAGAGAGAGAACTCTGCTACATGATATTTAAGGGTGGTCCACGCAACGTATGCCAATAACCAAAGTCCCCAATGTGTGTGTGTGTGTGTGTGTGTGTGTGCGTGCGTGCGTTCGTGCGTGCGTGTGTACGTATGTGCGTGTGTGCGTGTGTGTATGTATGTGTGTGTCTGTGTGTGTGTGCACGCCATAGAAGCATACTATAAGAGTTCACTAACAAATGCGCTAAAGCCAACTAATCTATCTATATTTAATTATATATACTTAACATACTTTTCAAATATCTGTTCTACATAGCTATATTAATAAACAGATCAGCAAATTATAACAATTAAAATTGCTTTAATACCTATTATGAGTGATATCAAATTACGTCTGAACTATTCAAGTATAAATATCTTGTTTATGTTTTAACTATTCTGCATCATCATTAAAATAATACTCAGTTTTTTTCCAGCTAAATGGCAATTAAATTAAATAATATCCTGGTTTGTTCGAAAATAGTATTCAAATAACGTTGTAACAAATGGCATAAAGAACTGTCTAATTTTGATTAATATTTTTTTAAATTAATCGATGGATCCACTAGATACATTTTGCAAAAATTATACCTATGTATTTTATTATTTGCTATTATAATTCAAAAATAATAGGGTAAAACCCTTAAGTTTAATAAAGTAGGCTGGAAAATGAGTGCTATTTTCACAATTTTTGAGGCGGCATATATACAGTATATTTCAAACTTATTTGCAACATAAAAAACGTCGGAATCTTAGATCTTTTTACCGTAGTTAAAGCTGCCCACGTATTTGATGATGCAAATAAGTTTGAAATAAGATATACATACGAATTTTATTAAAAATCATGACAAATAAAAACAGCAGTCATTTTCAAAATTACATTAATAAACACCTGTCGACGTACCCTATAATGCAAATATCTCGAAAACTGTCACAGATAAGTAAGTGCTATGTACGAGAAGTTGTTTTTATATTCACAGACTGGGCAGTTTTAAACTTTGATATAACTTTCCATTACATTTGTTTTTAATAACATGCCTTGGAAACTTGTAAGTCAATTTACATAGGTTAGGTTAGGTTATTATGAGTGGATCCTTGTGGACCCTCCACTGTGGCCACTCACGCCTAATTATATTTCACCCAATAAGTTCAGTCTCTTAATGAAACTGATAACTTTATTGGGTGAGAATGTGTCCAGATCCTCTGGCAGAAGTTGCCCTTTGCCATATATTGAAAATCGGATCCTCTCCACAGCGGGACAGGTGCATAAGACGTGGTCTGCCTTCTCATCATCCTCCAAGCATAGACAGCACTCGGTGTTTTCCGCTAGGCCGAGTTTATGCAGATGATAGTTTAGTGGGCAGTGCCCGGTATATAGGCCTGTTAGAGTTTTCAAGTTTACCCTGTTTAACTCTAAAAGTTTATTAGTTCTAGATTTCAAAGGGTATTTTATAAACGCCTTCGAATGAACTAATCCTGGTAACTCTTGCCAATACTAGAGAGTATTCCGTTCAGCCCAGGTTGAGATAGCCGTCTTAGCAGTACTTGAAGATATGCCAAGTATCGGTTCTGGTCCGATGATTCGTGATCCTGCTCCTTCTCTGGCCAAGGAGTCGGCTATTTCGTTACCTTCCATACCAGAGTGGCCGGGTATCCAGACCAGAGTCACTTTGTTGTTTTTGCTCAAATGATTTAGAGCCTTCTGACAGTTCCATACTGTTTTGGAGTTACAGCGGTAGGAGCCAAGAGCTTTTATAGCTGCTTGGCTATCTGAAAAAATTTTAATTGATCTGCTTGTAAGATGCATATATTCCAGCCTTCACACACACAGTTCAATGGCCTGAAAAAGTTGCATTAGTATCTAGGCTTGAGGATATCCTCATCCTTGGTCTGTAGCTATGTACTCCGGCTCCCGTTCCCTCGGGAGCTTTGAAGCCGTCTGTAAACCAGCAATTATCTGCCCTCAGTAGGTCGGTTTCATTCCAATCCCACTCATCTCTTTCCGGAAAAAGGATGTTGAAGGTCAGCCCGTAGTTGGTCATGATGATAGGCATAGTATCCGAGGGCATTCTCAGGATGCTGTGACTCTCTATATCATCCAGCAACCTGTTCCGCTCCATGATACTATTCTGCGGCATATTAATGGCCGCTTGTTGCACTCTATATGTTGCCCACCTGGCCTCTCTCTTCAAATATATATTTACATAACAATTGTAACATTATTAATTTCATTAACTATAGGTTTGGATATTTTGGATACAATACAAATATAAGAGGTTGGTGACTCAGCGCATATGACTCACATATCTCTGTGGGGCATCATGGTAACCCCAACTTCCCGCGCGAAGAAATATATAGCGAGAGTTATTTTAAGTCGAACAGGCGTTGAAGGTAAGCAAATAATGTACGTAGACTTCTTATGTGGAGTACTGATGACGGTTCTCACTACATGTAGAGAGGGCATAATCCATACACGTCATTATTTACTTTCTTTTTTACCGCCTGTTCGACTTGAAACAACTCTCGCTGTATATGGAAGTAAATGTAATCACCCAAATATAAAAGTTCGAGATTTCGATACATTTTTGTCGCTATTTTCAAGGAGATTGATCAGCAAAACTTGTATCGCTGAAAACACCTACCTATACACGCACTAAAATTCCATAACTCTTGATCTCCACTTTATCACACAAAAATTAAAAAAAAGAACAGGATAAATTATGAAAGCAAATATTGTGTATTGTTAATACAATTGGCTGAAGAAACTGAACGAAAATTTTGTATTTAAAATTTAGCTTTTGGTAATCTTGAATAAAGATTAAAAAAATATCAACGAGTTTCAGCAGGATAGGGGGACCTGGAAGGTTTTTGTGTCATATTATTGTATACAATAATAAAGGATGTGACCTAATTTTAAAGTAATGGTATGCTTAAGAATGTTAATCATACACACCCAACTTCTTTGGAATTTATGGTGGTTTCTTCGGAAAAATTGTACAACCGCTTAAAACTACTTTCTATAATTTAAAATATATTTTATTAAATAGATATTAATAAACATTGAAAGAGATAGAAGATGGGAGCTATGTATAAAACATGTCTTAAAAAATAGCCCAATGCAAGTCAAGGATTCAGAGGCATAATTAAATTCCAAGCTGCCGGAGTAATATTAGCCCCGTTGGAACAAAAAAAAGCAAAATCAGCTACCAAGAAGTAAGAATTAAAGTGACATGTTAATGGAACTATTACGACCTATGTTCAAATTAAATAAGACCTATTATGGACTAAAAGAAAAAAATAGCATATTCAGATGAGTATGTTGCGTAACAACTTAATCACTTGGTATCTATTTTATATGCATGATTCGTTTACTATACATACTAAAAACTTTAATATTCATAGTACAACACAAGATAACCTATCATAATCAGAAATCAAAATGCAAAAGTCTATTATTTAAAAATCTTACCAGTTTTCAGAAATAATTACTGTTATTTGTATAATTAATTAAAATTATGTTTTCATATGTTTATCGTTTGTAAACACATTATGTAGGTAGATATTCCTATATCATGATGGTTCATATACAACGACAGTATCTTTTCCACTTTAAATGTCTTAAATTTATTTTAACATGTTACCATAGTTTTTCTCGAGATAGTATAAAATCCAATTTTTGTTTTACTAAAATTCACTCTTACAAAGTAGATTTTTCTGCGATATCTTCAGATATGAATATGTCGAGGCACTGTTTTCCCTCATTGGCATAACATTATATTTCAACAACATTAGAAATAGTACGACGGGTTTTGAATTTCTTCACCGTAACATTTTGAAGTGAATTTGTTAGTTTATTCAAGGATATAGAAAAAAATGATTTATATAAAAATTGTAAGAGATCTTGCAAAATTTTATTGTGTGTTAATGAAAAGCACTCGTCATTCAGGCGGATACTAGTCACATATTGTTGAGGTTATTTATAGATAGTTTGAGAAATTCTAATAGATTCGCGTATTGTGTGTTATGATCTCTTATGTATATGCGTGCGTTTAAAAGTGCTTCCATTAACTGAATAATATTAATCTCTTTAAATAATTATAATCGCTTAAAGCATTTTAAAAGTATTTGTAGTACTTTAAGACCATTTTAAAGCATTTACATTGAATTAATAAATACAAAGCAAAAACCAAAATCCTTGAATTTTCAAAACAATTTACTTTACTCTACTGGTATAAAATGCTTCAAGTAAAAATATAAAAAATATTAATTATTTTACTATATTATAAATTCAATTTTAGATCAAAATTATAAAAAATTGTAGCTAAAAATCAAAAATCCGGCTCGAGAGATTGATAGAGAATTTCAAAACGAACATTATAAGAAAAAAGTTTCTGATAATTTTAACTTGAAGACCTGTAGACTGATTTTAATTGAAATGAAAAAATTCAATTTTAGATCAAAGTTATAAAAATTTATAGCCAAAAATGAAAAACCTGGCTATACAGATTGATAGAGAATTTCAAAACGAACATTTCAAAACTTTACTTTGAAGGACCTGTAGATTGATTTGTGTGGCGCAATGCGGCTTCGTCCCACTGTGCGAGGCACGGTGGTCTCAATTCCGAAAAGATGACCACATTTTTTTTTTCAAAATTAACCAACCCGGAAAAGGACCACGTCAAACTTTAAGTGATGACCAGGTATTTTGTTGCAACATTTCATTTAAAGACAAAATTTAGAGTTAGTTGGCAAGAGCACCCACAAAAATATTTATATTTATAAATATCAATTCACCACCAAAATTATGATAAGATATATGACTATTCTCTTGTAACTTTTAATGTTGGTTGTCCTGCGAGTTATTTTGATATACCGGGTGTCGCTGAGATATCGTTCACCCCTTATTTTTATTTCATTTTAATTTAGTAAAATAATAAATAAAATATATAATATATATATATATATATATATATATATATATATATATATATATATATATATATATATATATATATATATATATATATAGAAACATATTTTAATAAACCCCATATATAATAAGAAAATTGAGAATAAGTAAGAGAGAATCTTAAGGAACCCTTGTTTATAATATACTAAAACACTGGGTAAGGATCTGTTTGCATAATGGAAATGTTTTCATAAAAACTTTAAAAGGGAATTCAATGGAAGCACACAGTATATCTTAAAATATGTAAATAGTCTTAAAACCTTTATAAAACATAATAATAATATAGAAAATATTGCAAATGTAACAATTGTTAAGCGTAAACCTTGGAAACAGATCAGGATAACAAGAACAAGTGTTAAAAAGTCATCATTATTGCAGTGCAGAGCTTAGTGCAAGGGCCTTCTGTGATGGATATTCATTAATAGGAAACTGGATTGATCATCAGTTATAGCAAAATGTTTGGAACTTTAAGGAAATTAACCACATAAAAAAAAAGGAAGTTTAAAACACGCTTATTAAAAATCATAAAAATACCTAAAAGTAGAAACCATAAAATGTCGATATCAAGTATGCGATGGAAGAAAAAAATTAGACATAAAATAAAGGTTAGTCAAGTCAGAAGAAAATAAAAACAAAGAATAAGAATTGATAAATTGAGGTCCCTGGAGTAGGGAAAAGAAGGAGTATATCAAAAAGAATTTGTATGGAATGGAAGGAAATTTTGAACTAGAATGAGAGAAAAAGTAAATATAATTATTACAAGAAAATACACAGATGCAGTTTTCAACTTACTTTATTTTGGAGATCCAAAAAAAGAAAATTAACCATAACAATATTCAGTCAGGACTAGTGAGTTATTATTTATAACAATGAACCTTCAATTTCACAAAAGTGAATAAATTCATGAATTATTTTATATTTCTACAATAAAAATTGTTATTTATTATTTTGTATTAGATATATTTGACGTTGATGCCAACTCACATGTAGTCATTAGTTTGACATAACAAACAAATAAATCTAGTAGCAAATGATTTGTAGATAAGTTAGCTAAAGAGGGGGTAATTAACAAGTATTCATTTTGAAATAAAGAAAAAACAGTTTGCTTGCTCACTTAAAAATTTTGATGTAAGTATTGTGGGGGTTTAAGTTATAACTTTTTGAAATATTTGCGATTTTCTTAGACATTCAAAAATTTTTAGTAAAAATTTTATCAAATTAGCCATGATTAGAAATAATCAGTAGTCAGTCATTTTCTTTTGTCAAAAAATGGCACCGCGTTTAAATTACACAAACAAAGACTTTTTGAATTTGTTTATTATTTATGAAGAATGTGATAATATCAAGAAGTTGTAGTACATTTGCTACTCGATATCCACAAAAACGGAAACCATCACCAAACACTGTAAAATGCATACTGGATAATTTTAAAAACTATGGCTCTGTCAAGGCAAGAATTCAAAAGCGGAAGCCTATTGTTGAGGACGAAAACGTAGAAATAGCAATTCCGGGATATTTTCATGCATTTCCAATGATGTCATTAAAACAAGCTGCTCTGGAATCGGGACTATGCAAGGATTCAGTTCACAGAATCTTAATTAAACATAAATTTCACCCGTTTTCTTTCCAAATGGTTCAACGATTAAAAGAAACAGATTTCCTAAGAGGCAATTTTTGTGAATTTATTCTAATAAAAGGCGACGATTCTTATTTGGGAACTATTATATGGTCAGATGAAGTTAAATTTACCAAAAATGGACTTTTTAATAGACACAATTCGCATTATTGGAGTGACTCGAATCCTCATGTATTCAGGGAGCGAAATTTTCAAGAAAGTTGGCAGTTGAATGTTTACTGTGCCACAAGAAACGATAGAGTGGTGGCATTAGAATTTTATCAGGAAAATTTAAACAGTAAGTTTCAAAGATTTATTCTTCTGCTAATATGTGTAGCTAATTTTTTTGTTTCTGTTTTTTTTTTTAGGTGAAAGATGTCTAAATATTTTACAGAATTTGAATAATAAGTATTTAGAAAATTTACCTCTCGCCGAACATAGAAACATTTTTTATCAGCACGACGGTGCTACCCCCACATAACGCGTATTTGACAAATAATTTCTTACAAGAAATTTTTTACAATCAATAGATCGCCAATAATGGACCTTTCCTATGGTCTCCTCGCTCGCCCGATATACCAATTTCAGATTATTTTATTTGGAAAACTATTAAAAATAAAGTTTATGAGAGCCCATTAATAACTATTGAAGATTATATGCAGAAAGTGAGAAATGCATTTCAAAACTTATCACAGGATTCAATTAGAAGAACTAATCCGAAGGTGCGAAAAATATGTGGAAGTTCGAGGGCGGAATTTTGAACATTTATTAAATTAAAATGGAATCATGTATTTAACTGATTTTATCTTAGCTATTTTAGTTTATGCAAAGTGTCTTCAATCCAATTAATAGGCATGTCACAGTGTTTAGTGTTATTTTCCGTTTTTGTGGGGTCTACTAAACTTGCTGATTATGAGTAAACAGCTAGTTTTTCAGTGAACTATTATTATGCGGTAAATTTTCAGGTAAAAATATTAAAAACGTTTTATCTTATTTATATCCACAGTGATATGTTGGCTGTGTAACTGTAAACAATGATTTATCGCTTATCACTTTTTTGCACAAAAAATTCAAACCATATAATCATATTTTAAACATATACGTCATCATTTATCGTCTTTATAGCTTCCAAAATATTTATATACATTTTTTTCGATTGAGGGAACCGCCATATGAAAAATTCTTAAATTGTACCAAAAACATGTTCTCAATTTTTTATTTGTTTCTTGAGATTTTTTGAAGAAACTCATGGCCAAACCAGGATTCAGTTGAAAGAAATCGTGTTTTAATTGGAAGTAAATTGTTATAACAATAATTATTAATAATTTCACTACGTACTTTCCATTGTATGGCAAACATTTTTGTGTTTACATTATACATGGCATGGATGAACTGTTTTTTTTTCTGAAAGTAAAGCATTCGGTGACACAAATTTAAAAAGTTAAAGATAATAATAACATCACTATGCGATGCTCCATTAAGAATGATTATATTTTGAAAATCAAATATTATTTTCAAATTATGTGTTATACATATATATCAACGGATAACATTTTGTTTACGGCTCCATGCTGACTGATACTATGCACGTATCAACATTTATTCTAATAATTTATGTAACAAGTGATAATAAGAAACCATGCAAAATTAATTCAATATTTAATAATAATATTTAAACAAGAATTAATATGTTTAATTAAGATAATTTATTGGATAATTCATTCATGAGAAGATTTTATTAAATAATAGCATTTGTTTGTTCAGAGAGAATGCTGTGTTTAATATTTCCTATTCCATATTTAATTATCTTGTGCAGAAAAATGATAGAGTGCATGGATCTTCTTTCCTTCAGTGTCACAAAATTATATAAGTTTAATAGCAAATCGTGGGGGAAAACCAATAGTGGGGTAAATTCTGTTATCCTTAAAATACATATACTTGAGAAATTTACACTGAACATTTTCAATACTGTCTATATATGCGGCATATGTTGGACACCATACTATGTACGCATATTCCAGGCGTGATCTTATGAATGCCTTATACAGGAGTATCACTGTGCTAGGGTCAGCAAAATCTTTACTATTTCTTATTACAAATCCAAGATTCTTATAGGCTACTTTTAGTGTTACGTTAACATGCTCATTAAAAGACAGTTTACTATCAAATATAATTCCCAGATCTTTTATAAAGCAGGGACGAGCCAAGAATACATTGTCTATTTGATAAGCAAAGGTTGGAGGATTTAATTGCCTACTGAACGACATCACATTGCATTTGTTAATGTTAAGTGGTAGATTATTGGCAAAACACCAATCATTAATTTGATTTAATACATCCTGTAGCCGAGCGCAGTCATCATATGAGTCGATTTTAGAATACAATTTCATGTCGTCAGCATACATTAGAAAGCCGATTTTGAGAGAGGTTGTTATGTCGTCTATAAATATATTAAATAGAAGGGGACCAAGAATGGAACCTTGCGGGACTTCTGACAGTACATTTATATTGTTAGACTTATAACCATGATACTGCACATATTGTATTCTCTTGGAGAGATACGAGCTAAATAGATTTATGATATCTGACGATATTCCATATTGGTCTAAGCGATTTATTAAAATTGAATGGTCTAGGCGATCAAAGGCCTTGGAGAAATCCGTATAAACAACATCAACTTGTCCTTGACTATCTAAAATGTCTGAAATATATTGCGTTATACAGACCAAATTAGTTGTAGTTGTCCTAGCATTCATGAATCCATGTTGATTTACATCAATTATATTTTTTACATGATCATATATATAACAGTGTAAAAGAATTTCCAAGACCTTACAAAAATTGCATAAAATGGCAATAGGGCGATAGTTACAAACATCATCCCTACTCCCATTTTTAAAAACGGGACAGAGTCGTGAAACTTTCCATATGCTTGGAAATTTGGACGTCTTTAAAATTAAATTAAATATAATGGTTAGCGGATGAGCAAGAGCTAAAGCACAGTCTTTAAGCATAAAGGCAGGAATGTTATCAGGACCCATAGTCATCTTTGGTTTTAGCCGGCGAATACATGACATAACTTGCTCTTCAGATATATTTTTTATTACAAGAGTATCATTGGTTTTAAGATCATCACTATTGATATTTTTATCCTGAGAAGGGAGGTATGATGATTGAAAATGTGACGCAAATGCGTCAGCAATTAACTGACCATCAGATAGCTCTTGTTCATTATAATTCATTGAGGCAGGGACTCCATGGTTATCTCTAAATGTGTATATAAATTCAGCCATATGAGATTTTATACATCTTATACAAACGACCAGAAATCCACATTAGAGAAGTCGCTGGAAACTACTCGGATTCACCTCTGGATAGACCAGGCAAATCCTCGAAAAAACTATAGGATTCACCTCTGGATAGACCAGCAAATCCTTGAAAAAACTATCGAATTCGATATAGAAACGCACCAACTGTTTGTGAATTTCTAGGCAGCATAATATGATAGCGTGAAAAGCACAGAACTATATGAAGCAATGCACAGTGGTACAAAATCAGAAAGAAGTTGACAAAAATCTGATTATTGTCTTAATAAGTCAGGAATAACGTACATATCACGAGAAAAATAGTGAAAATATTAATTAATCTGGTGGATTTTAAGGGGCAGTGACTATTTACACGTGTTTTTTCATGCAACCTATTTAAAATAACTCAAGAAGTATGAAAAAAATATAATAAAAAAAACATCAAGGGGGTAGTTTTTTGACAAAGTGAAAATTTATATATTTTTTTTGCATGCATTCTATTTAAAATGACTCACAAAATACGAGAAAAATAATATAATATAATACTAGTAATTAACGGAGGTATATAACTTTTTAACGCAAAAGATGCATATACTCTTATTAATACCAAAGAGAGAAACGTCAATTATTCATCTGTATTAGTCAAGTCTGTGTCACTTTCACGTTCACTTTCGGAATCGGGATATCTGGTCACATTCTCCTCAGAAAATGTGGAATTGTGGGCTCTTTTAAGAGTCCAAAGATTTCAGGTAACAATATAGGTCTTGATTCGTTGCAACTCGACATATTTTTCTGCTGTGATGTTCTCTATATTTCTTAAGATCTTTATTTCGGGAATCTTGCGCCTCTTCGGACAATTAACCTATCGACGATAAGGTAAACTTAATAACTGTGGAACCGTGAACTAAAATTTTATATACAGATGCCGGCATATAATACCATGGATACGATAATCTTGCAGTCTGTAGGGCATACTCGTGGAACGCATTAGTATCGACCTCGTATCCACATGAAATGGTTTCCAGAACTGCAAATCTTTTAATAATATTTTCATCGATACCAGTGATTGAACCGATGTAGCTGGGTCCTTAAAAAATCTTTCCGCCGTGTTCCCATTTTTTGTTGTGCCACTATCTGCACTTTTAGGTTGATAAACTAGCAGACCCATTCTAGTTTTAAATTCATTTTGCATTAACTTTTTTCTTTCTGTTACACTACCTTTATCCTCAGAACGTGCTTGCCACTTTTTTAATATCTAAACGATGGGATACGTGAAGAAAACATTCGAAACATAGCGTTACATAGTTTTCCGTTTATCATGATCATAATGCAAGTATGAGATACAGAAACTTTAATTTCTTCTTCTTGAGAAGTCCATGTCGTTGGTTGAAACTTGTCAATCTGACTTTGTATATAGGTCATCTCGTGCTGTGAAATGTCAGTTGTTTCTTTCAAGAACTGAATTCGAAGAGGCCTGCCAAATCTTGTTGACGATGGACGTCCACAAGATTTGCCACAAAATTATTTTTTCATCTTTCGGCAATTGTATAAACAATTGCAAGGGAACCATAGACGTTAAAAATATATCGCTATCTCTTAAGGTGGACTCGGAAAACTGTTGCTTATATTGAGAATGACCGCTACAATCATCGCAACTCCGTTTTACTAACAGTACTGAACTTCCTACTGTTTCAGGAGCAAGAGATAATATTGCGGATTTTTGCATTGAATTTGTTGCAAAAGTCAAATGCAGCGTTCCTTATGCGAACGATTACTTGAGCATTCCCTTCCTTTCCATAGTGATTGACTAGATAATCCACCACGTGAGCCTTCTGTGATACACGCATTTCACCAGATTTTTCCGATAAAACGTCAAACAGTTCTCTTCTTGTAGGCATTCTAAAATAAAAAATTAAAATTTGGTGATTGCTTAAGCTAGGGTAGTTTAGGGGGGAGCGACGCAATCGCTTCAATATGTACTACAGGTGCAAAGATTTTACTCCGCATAGTATAACGTTTGCCATACTACTGCCGGTAATGACCCTATCTTATTTTGGATTGGAACTAACTTGAAGCGTCCTGTATTGAAACACAAAAAAATGCGATTTAATGGAACAACTTCGAGCAAAAATGCATTTCACCGCGGCATAGAGGGAAACCTAGAGTATATTTCAGAATGAAAATCTCCGTGGCTTTTAATGCCAAACTCTCTTTAGGTCTAATAGAAGTTACAAAATGCCAAATACATTACATGTGTTTATAAAAATAACAAAATCAGGTGCTTCAAAATAAAATTTGTGGAAATATTTTATATGTAAATAAAGTATTTGCCTTTTACACACCAAAAGCACAAATATTTGAAGCACAGCCACACGTTGAAATCTGCCAACAAAGTGAAGTAAAATGGTAGTTTAACAATTATTTATGTTTGAGGGGTCACCGCAGGTAGATTTCTCGAACAAAGGGGTTGATATTCCGGAAAATGATAATAATAATAATAATAATAAAGGCCTTTATTACAAAATATTGAGTAAATACTAAATATTACCTAAAATATACCCTAAAGTACACTTGGAATGTGACAGACGTATAACATACTTATAAAATTTGAATTTTGTCAACTTTTTATTTATTTCGGACCACTGTAAGTTTGATACATCAATAAAGCTTATTCCGTTAACAAAAGTAACAATGACACTCAAAGATGCGTCAGTATGCAAGGCGAAGGCTCCGACAGCCTCGAGATAAATGCAGGATTAAGACAAGTGGGGCAGCTAACGTGCCTGTTATTTAACATTTCCTTAGAAAAGGCATTGAGATATGCGAACATTATAAGAACGGGCACAATATACAATAAATCCACACAAATCTTCATCTATGCGAGCGATATTGATATTGTTGGTCGCATAGACAGGTTGTATTAGCACGCTTTAATTTATTAGAACGGGCAGTGAAACAAGTGGGACTAATAAGTAGTAATTAAGCAGAGGAAAACCAACTACATGTTGGTTGAAAAAAATCATCCACAACCCCACACGCAAAACATGGTAGCAGGCGAATACAGTTTTGAAAATGTTTATAGAACTTGATGCCTTCATCAACTCGACAAACACCGTCAGCGAAGAAATACAACGTCGTATTATACTGGCAAATCGATGCTATTACGAGCTTTAGACGCAGTTTAAGTCACAGGTACTGCAAAGAACTAAATTCACCATTTATAATACCGTACTTAGGTCAGTCTTAATGTATGGATCAGAAACTTAAACCTTCAGGCAAAGCGACGAGAGGGTCTCGGTATATTCGAACGTAAAATCCTGCGAAAAATCGTGTGCCCAGTAAATGAACAGAGATTCTAGCGTAAAAGAAACAACTACGATCTTTAACAAATATACAGACATTGTTAGTTAGGTATATAAAAATCATGAAACTCAGATGCGCGGGTCATTTACTAGACTGGATGAAAAAGTGAGCAAGAAAACTGACAATAAGTAAACCAGTATGACGCGACAGCCCAAAACAAAGTGGATAGACGAAGTGAAGAGAGATGCGAGAACCTTAGGAATACGAGTAATGTAAAGGGCAGCTAAAGATCAAGTAAAATGGTGACGGGTCCTAGACCAGGTCAAGACTACAGATTATTGTGGTGTGGAGCCAAATATGATAACGATGAATATGAGGTTTAGTGGCGCCATCTTTACTCGTTACTAAAATATTAAGAAAAAATAAAACTGCATGTCAGTCTCAATTAATTTATTAATGGATCACAATAGCTGTTTAAAATGTCCATCATTTATTCTTGACAAGAACCAAACTACAAAAATTTTCGGGGCAATTCAACACAATATTCCGATTTCTCGGTTGATTGCCACGTTGGATTTTCAATGCTGGCATTTTGATTATCGGCTTTGTTTTTATGTACCACACTCTTCGAATTACTTCACAAATAAAATTCTAGCGGTTTTATATCGGGAAATCGGAGTGTCAATTCAATTCTTCCAAACCATTTATACGAAAATCTTTGATTCACATATTCCCGAACTTTGCGTTCATAATGTAGTGGTGCTCCGTCTTGTTGCAGCCAGATGTCATTAATAAGTCTGTTATATATAGTATATATTGTTTTAACTTACTGGGATGAGAAAATAAGGCAACAGTGGTAGTTACAATTTCATTCTGATGAAGAAGTAAATATCCTGAAGCTTAATGGAGAATCTCTTCAATATGTAGTAGCTGTTTCTTCAGATGTTGCTGATTTTCGACGGCTAGATTTGCGAGCATTTAACAGTAAAGTACATTATCATTAAATATTTGACACACATTATTCCTTTTTCCTATATAAATCCATGTAAATATACAGGATGTTTCATTTATAAGAAACGTGTTGAAGAAGTGGCTTTCGCCATCAACCAGAAGCGATACAAATTCCTAATATCACAAAAATGTCTGCAAATATCGAACACAAATAAAATAAATCCTTCCACAACGGCGAAAATGGCTTGTGTCCATGCTTCTAACTACGACTGAATAATTATAACACGGAGACCAAGGTAGTGGGTGTAATATTTATACTAGTTTCCTTTCCTTCCATGGGTTCAGCTTTTCAGTTGAATAGAATTCCTTGTCCTTCTGGAATGACCAGCATTTTAAGAGACGCATGATTAGGATGCCATTGTAACCTGTCGATATAATCTCCGCAGAAGTTGCATTGATGAGTCTTATGAAACGCGGTTAGGTTACTCCTTCAGTGTTCTCCCTCTTATGACATCCTGATAGTATCATTAAATAAAAAAACTACTTTAAGCGAAATACTAGAGATGTTTTACCCCTGATAAACATTTTAGTAACAACACTGTCACAATAATTGTATTAAATAATTTTATTTAAGAATAAAAATATTAACCGAGGTCAGTTTATGACGGTCAATGTTAAATTCGTTAACAAAAACAATTCGGTTCGGTATCATGGCCATATAATTTTATTGCAACTCTGTATGAACGGCTGGTATTCTTATCCATATTCTTACGTATTAACGACATAACTCGTCAGCCTATTTTAGCATTTTAAAATCATATTTTCTTAATAGATATACAGAGTATTTCAAAACTGTGTAGCAAACAGTATAAATAAATAGTTTCCTGATGAATTACAGGCCCACGAGGACAGAATATAGTTAATACATTTTTAATAAAATTGCTTTAAAGAAGGCACTGGTGTCGCTGTTACTTTAAATTACATAATTTTATAAATACTACTTTTTCTTAAGGATGGAATTTCATAGAGAAGTGAGAAAATGGCATTACTTTAAATCATAAATATTTAAAAAACCAAATACGAAATGACGTTTAAAATGGTTTTAGGGCCTTGCTACTTTCTAACGATACTATTAACATAAAACTTTAGTTGTTAATTTTTGTTATAATTAAAATTTGTGATCTAGCATTGAAAGTAAATAGAAATTTCCATTGGGATTCCGTAGACTCCAGCAAACCTGTTTTGCTTATCAACGAACTTGGACTCCTTGGACTCTAGAACACGAGTACCAAATTTAGACGCTATCTAATTGTGTTTGTTATCGCTATACAGGGTGGGGCAATAGCGCGTCGGACCTCGATATCTCGAGTTCTACGATAGCTAGAAATTTTTTAAAAAATTACAAGTAAACTAGATAAAAAAAGTCTATAACTGGAAATTATTTTCGAACATACAGGGCTAGCCAAGACGAAATTACAGGACCAAGTGCCTTATTTTTAAATGGAATGCTATGTATATCAGTACATTTTTTGAAGCCTTTTCTAGGCTCTATTCATTCCTATATTTTTATTGGCTATCTCCCAACCACTTTGATGTAATGAATTTTTTTGTTGAAATAATGCCATCTGCAGATGGATATTAAAAAAATCACCACAGTCATAATTATGGGTTTTAAGAAAAACTTATGTGAATATTAGTTACGAGACATCTAATTAATATTTCTGAATCATTTTCATTTCCTACAAATGTACAGGGTGGCCAAAAATTAGTATTCAATTAAGAACTTTTTAAATTGAATTTTCTCAATTTTTTCAAATGGAACACCCTGTATATTTTTCAACGATATGATGTAAAAATGAAAAACGAATCCATGTTGGCATTGAGAGTGCTATAAATCCAGTAATGGCATATTAACTATAGATTAAAAAAATTTTAAACACTAAGAGATAAGCTAATCCCTCTATAAGGGTTTGGATTGCCCCTTTTTAAAGAGAGGTATTACATTAGCTCTAAGAAATAGTGAATTTCTAGTACATTTCAAAAAACATTCTATCTATCGATGGTCTATACCTTTAGGGAAGATTGGAGAGTACATTCTTAGAGGAAGATGTAAAAAAATCAGTAAATACCTCAGCGCATTCAGTAGAGTTTAAGTAGGGTAGGACCGAGTAGGTCTATTTAAATTAAAATCGATGTTAACATCACCACCTATTACTATGTAAAAATAAGTTTAATAGTTTACCAAATTAATTGAAGAAAATACTGATATCACCATTTGGAGGGCGATACACAACTAATACTATAACATTAGAATTTTGAATTTCGACACCATAGTACTCAAAAATATTAGTTACAGGCAAATCCAGACAAGATTTCTCTTCTCCAGTCCAGTCTATTATTAGCTTTCAAGTTGTGTACACGTTAAGTCACTTGGGCGTATTGCATATTGTTTTTGTGTTTTTATTTTATTTGTTGTACTGTATTGCTGATATTAATTTAATAATAAAGCATGGCAGACATACGCAGGGGTAGAAAACGGCCATTTGCTGACAAAGTGAATAAATTCATAGGTGAATTCCCGGATTTATTCTATGATGGTGCTAAAATAATTTGTAAAGTGTGCGAGACAGATTTGATGTGCTGGGATAAGCGTGATTGTGGACTTCACGTAAATAGTGTACACCATAAAAATAAAAAAAATGGCGTGCCTTCGACAACACAGTTTATGTTTGATTTACTATTAATGCTGATTGCCTGTGATGTTCCGCTCCACATACTCGATAAGCAACCATTTCGAGAGTTCTGGAATAAATACAATGCCCAGGTGAAGTTACCAAGTCGCACAAAGTTATGTAACTATCTACCAACTGTACACGTAGACATGGTAAATAAGATGAAATGTGATTTAAAAAATACACTGCTGTGGTTATCTGTTGATGAGACAACATATTTAAAAAAAAATTCTATTTTAAATGTTATAGTACGAGTACTGGACCCTCTTAAACCGACAGTTCCACTGTTACTAGCTAGCAAAAGGCTAAGTCAGTGTACTAGCGAAACAATTACCAGGGTGGTGCTGGAGACGTTAGAAAAATTTGAACTGGCAAAAAGTCAAGTGTTGATGTTTGTGACTGATGGCGCCGTGACAAGGTTGTACGTTTATACATGTTACGTGTAAAGTGCATGCTTTACATCTTGTGGCAAAAACTATTCGAAAAGGTTTTCCAGAGGTGGATGCATTAATAGCAAGTACAAAAAAAGTGTTTCTTAAATCTCCTAAACGTCTCCGTGCATTTCATAGCAAGTGTCCCGGTATTCCTGAACCACCACAGCTGATTCTTACACGTTGGGGAACATGCTTGCACGCAGCTTTTTATTATGCTGAATATTTCCAACAAATAAAAGCTGTGATACTACAATTCTATCCAGATGAGGCTGCAGCTATTAAGGAAAGCCAGACATAATTCGAAGATATTTCCGTTGAAAGAGCTTTAAAAAATATTGCGAAGAACTATAAACCATTACATGAAAACATAAAAAAACTGTAAAACAGTGCGTTGTCGTTAGCGGAGTCACTGCAAATAGTGAACGAAGTAAATATACTGCTACACGCTATAGGTGACGCAACAAATGAGCGCGTTAAAGAGAAGTTCGCAAGTGTGTTAAATAAAAACACCGGTTTTACCAAATTAAGACAAATATGTGATGGTGCATCCTCAGATCCGTTAAGTGCGTTCAAAGATTATTTTACCTATGCGTATATTATATCAGTAGATGTCGAACGGCCGTTTTCAAAATTTAAGAATATATTTTCACCAAAGCGAACATCACTCATGGAGACAACCATTGAAACATACCTAATGCTGCAAAATGGCTACACATCTTCTCCAGTTTGTGATAAGCAAGCTAGTTCATCAAGCTAGTTAAGAGGGTAAGTTTTACATACATTGTTATAAATTGTAACAGTTTATTGTTTCTCTAATTAGTTAATTTCGCGTACACCACTGTCCCATGGAACATATTTGACAGCCCTATTAATAACACATCTGTAGTTATTTAAAAACATATCCAACTGCTGAATTTTGTTCGTTATACACTGTATGTTTTGATGGATCACGACAAAAGCTGCAATTTCTTCTATGAATCTAGTATCAATTACGATAAACAGGGGTATAACAAATTTTCACTCTTTCGCCTGCATAGGGATGCTTAGTATTTACTTCATATACACATGAAGGCTCTAAATTCACAAATTTTAATTTTTTTCGACTTTATTGTACTTGAAATGACTAAAAATATACATCCTAAAGTCATTAATTATTTTTTTTATTATTAATCTCTGTATAACCTATGAAACCTTGCACAACAACTGTAAATCTTTCGCCACACTAGTCACCAAATTTTAAAAAAGGATTTGAATTTTATTATTTTAATATCCATTTAATTATTTTCAGTTAAATAAACTGACAATTCATACCAATGAAAATTAACATAAGACTCTAAAATTTAACTATAGACTTTTGTCCAAATTACAGTGACCTAAAGTATACCACACCCTTGTATTTTTTCATATCCTGGCATTATTAATTACCATAAACATACTAAATCTAACGAATTTGTAACATTATTTCAGTTAAAAATGTAGTCAGAGATCAATTGCTATAAAAATTAGTAATTTAAAATATATAAAGATAAGCATATAAATATTACCTGTAGGCATTTTACTATTTATATTATTATTCTTCTCTCGCTCTTTTTATTTTCTCTTTCTTTCTTATTACTTTCTCATGTTGAATGTTAAGAATTATTTTAGGTCAAAGTGATGTAAAAGTGTCCCGTCAAGTAGTTGGAAAACCTTCACTTTGACCGTTTATTTGTCACCTAAAATTTAAATGTATACACATGCATTTGTCGTATATTGTACAGGGTGGTCATATAAAGGTATACCCCCTATTTATTTCATTCATTTTGTATAATTTTTCTCATAGATTACATGAATAGAGACAACTTATAAGAGCTACAAAATCTCAATGAAGAACATTCGAATATAATAATATAAATAATAATCAAGTTGTTTTTGAGAGAGTTCGTCGTAATTTTATTAAACGATTTAATGGGGTGCATTTTTTATGATTATCGCGTTTAATATCAAAAATGAAATTTCATTTTTATATAAAAGCAAATGTCAAATATGATCATATGTCAATAATTGACAGAAAAATGTCCACTTAATAATTTCACTCAGGGTACCCTGAATTTTTTTGGTTGCCATGGTAACGAAACCAAAAACAAAGTTCTGATTGGCTAAAAAATGATGTATGAAATTTTCAAAATTATCTATGTTTTGCGTGCAGTGCAACTGGACAATTCCTAGTTCACCATTATGATTATTATCCAAATTATTGCTACTAATATCATTATAATCGTTAATAGTAACTACGGTGGTAAGATTGTCATCATTATCATAATCAACTTCCATAAAATTTCCCTGATCCAAGTATTCGTTGAACACAATCTGTTTGTATTGCTGCAGGTTTTCATTAAATTCTTTGTACGAAGAAAACTTATTTCCAACTTTAAACATCTAAAATTTAAGAAATTGTAGGTGAATATTAGCTTATAGTAATAAATAACAGAATTACATTTATTCGTTGCAGCATATGGGAGAAAAGAAAAAATAAGGTTAAGTTAATTGTCAACGAAAAATGTCAGCTAGTCGGCAACTGTTCACAAGTTGCCGTCGCCGGCAATGAAGGCAGTCCCTTTTAAATAGCTCTATGCCATTGTGTGGTACATTTAAAATGACCAACCCTTAAATGAGTAAACCCTGTAATTATATTTAACAGAAATTTTGGGATTAGTGCATTATGTTATTAAGCTTTGCGAACTTCAGTTGGTAGATTTATCTTGGATTACACAGCCCCACAAAAAAAAATTTCTGACCTAGCAATGAGACGAGTATATCCTTATGTATTTTTGATCGCTGATTCCGAATCCGGGGTCAAAAAAGTCGTACACCCCCAAATAAAAATTTTAGAGCCAAAAAAACACCCCCTGAATCGTTTTGTTTAATATTTTCGGGAAAAATTGAATGGATTAGGATAAAAATAAAGATGAATTGCAGCGTTCACCCTATCGGTATGAAACGCACTCCCATAGAGGGTGAGAACCACCCACATCTACCATCAAACCAATTGATAACGACAATGACTGAAAAACATCTAAAAATGTTTAAGTTTCGTTAGGTTTGTAATAAACTGATGTAGAATTCACGTAATACCCCAAAACTACTAACGTAAGAGTACTTCTCACCCCCTTCAGGGATGCGTTTTATACCCAAATGGTGTTAAGATTGGTGACAAATGACTGCTAATATCCTAACCATAAGGATCTCTGCAAATAAGAACATCCATATAATGAAATCGTTATCAAATTTTATGTTTTTTCCTTTCTTTTCTCTGTAATTGAAGTTAAGGGTTGTTTTTCATAACGATATAGGGATAGTTTTGGGGTATTACGTGAATTCTACGTCAGTTTATTGCAAACCTAACGAAACTTAAACATTTTTAGATGTTTTTCAGTTATTGTCGTTATCAATTGGTTTGATGGCAGATGAGGGTGGTTCTCACCCTCTATGGGGGTGCGTTTCATACCGATAGGGTGAACGCTGCAATTCACCTTCATTTTTATCGTAATACATTCAATTTTTCCCGAAACTATTAAACAAAACGATTCAGGGGGTGTTTTTTGGCTCTAAATTTTTTTTTTGGGGTGTATGACTATTTTTGACCCCGGATTCGGAATCAGCGATCAAAAATACATAAGGATATACTCGTGTCATTGCTAGGTCAGAAAAAAATTTTTTTTGTGGGGTGTTATCTATAGATTAAGTGATTTGCTTCTTGATACAAAAAACATGATTTTAGAATTAATTATATGTGGGAATGTATCTGAATTCTAAAAAAATATTTATAAAATTACAATCAGCTCATGTTTGTGTAATATCGTAATAGTAGTAATATTAGTAAAGAAAACAAATATTAAAAAGTGAATCTTACACATACATATTAACTAGGTATGTAAAAAATGAGACCACCCAGGAATGCAGTATAAACACACGCGTGGGCTTTACAATAGTAGTAAAAACAATATATACATACAATTTGGGTACATTGTTAAGGATTACACAAAATACATAGTTTAAACCGTTCAGAAATGTATTTCTTGTAATATATATCCAATAGAAAAACATGAATAATGTACGTTTTGAATCTTTCCTATAGAAGACAGCGTCTCGTTTATTTAGAAATATATGTGTTTTTGACATTAATAAATCTTATGATATCTGATATCATATTTTGAAAGAGAACAATTTTGTATTAGTCAAATAACATAAAATGTCCTCAGCGAATATCTACATATTTATTTTCTGAAAGTAAGCATTTCATCTGTTAAATGATTAAAAATTTTGGATGATAATTCAACTTTATCTTGAGGGTCACTAAAGACGTGAATTAGTTATACCAATTTTTTTAACTGTATACCCCATGAATTTGAATTATATCCAAATTGTCTTATTATGAGAGTGAGAGAGTTCCTCTACTAACTACTGACGGGAGCTTATTATAAAAAATTAAGAATTCCTGGTTTAAAATCGCGGCTGTTATCCATAATGAATCATTAACGAATAAGGATCCTTAATAAGTACATATACAGTTCCTAAAATGTGCCGCACTAAAGCCTATAGGCCTATTGTACATAGTCAACTTTAACCTAAATGAGACTGGCTTTATTCACAAATGATCCAGGGTAAATCCTGTAACTCACCCAGCTCTACAAAATACCTTCCGAGATGTAAAGTGTGTTTTAATAAGAGCGCAATATTTCAAGGTTCAATAAAACATGGTTTTCTATGGCAAAATATTGAAATATTCATCAAGTTATAATGTAGACATTTGGAAGATATGTATGAAACAACATATCTGGTAAATGGCCGCCACGGCTTTGCTGGCACATGCTACTCGTTGATATGGCGTCTAATTTCGGCCTTCAATGTTTCGGTGGTCGCGGTCTTGTTGGCATAAACCTGTGACTTCAAATAACCCCACAGCCAAAAGTCCAAAGGTGTTAAATCGCAAGAGCGTGGTGGCCATTCTGGTCACCAAACCGAGAGATGACACGACCAGGAAAAGACTCATGCAAGACCGTCAATGTTTCACGGCCGGTATGGCAAGTGGCACCGTCATGCTGAAACCACATGTCGTCGAGAGCAATATCTTCCAAGTGAGGCACAAAAAACTGCGTTATCATAGCACGATAACGTTCGCCCTTCACCGTTACTGCATAGTTTGCCTCGTCTTCGAAGAAAAACGATCCAATGATTCCTCCAGACTACAATGCACACCAAACAGTGATGTATTGGATTTCTCATGAATCATTCGTGGATTTTCTGAGCCCCAAATGCTACAATTTTGCCTATTAACGAAGCCATCGAAGTGAAAATGTGCCTCATCACTGAAAATGATTTTATCCGCAAAATAGGCATTCACTTCTTGTTGTTCAAGGATCCAATTGGTGAACTCTCTTCGCTGTGCATGGTCTGTTGGCAGTAGTTGTTGAGTTAATTGAACTTTGTAGGCATGGGGATGCAAATCTTTAGTGAGTACGCTGAAGAGTGGCTATTGTAACGTCCAATTCTTGTCCACGATGACGAATCGACGTCCCTGGACTCTCGGCCACGCTCTCGCGAACTGCCGTGATGTTTTATTCTGAACGACCTCTACGAGCTCATGTCGTGTGTTTCACATCACTAACCCAACCAGTACTTTTGATTTTTCGATTATTCTTTTCATAGTAGATGAATGAGGAACATTATTTCGTCCGAAAATTGGACGCATTTTACGAATCGTGGCAATCAAACTTTCACCATTTTGATAATAATGTTTAACAATCAGGACGCGTTATTCTATCATGTAATGCTCCATATTTACTAACTCCCATCTATCTCCCATCGACCTGGCATGTCATAATCTTGTGACAACATGACAGTTAAACTGGCGCGCAATTCAAATCTTGCGCTCTTGAAACACCTTGTATATGTCTTAATGCCACCAGTGGTACACAATTACATAAAACATAAATAAAGGTTTCTGTCTCCAATCTGCACGTCCGACAAAAAAGGATCATCCCATTCACCCTCATTATCTAATAGTGCATATTTAGGAGGATAGTGCGTAGTTATCAGCCATACCATCCGTTTCATTCGGTCTTTATTGAGCTTCTGGAGTCATTTTACGGTAGAGTCCCTCCTTTATATGGAGCCTTGATTTTCTTATTCCAACAGCTCAAGTCCAATGGTTGTTAACTCTGATATGGCCTAGTTTTATAGATCTGATATGATCAAACTTCTTGGTATGCAAAATGTTTGCTTGTGGCAGGAAAGAGGCATTTAGCACCCTCTCGCATCAAACGGTCAACTTCTTCATTATCTTCTTTGCTACTATGTCCGCGCATCCATATAAGTTTGGCGAGTTGTACTCACACAAACCAGCCAAACTATTTTGACAATTCAGTATCAGCTTAGTGGTAATCTTATTGGTCAGCTTGGAATAAGCTTGGATAACAGCAAGTTAATGTGAAAGAACCTAAAAACCTTATTTATTACCCAATAATAGGAAAGTTACAGGAGAAAATATAATATTTGAGAATGTGGAAACTTCAAATGTGCAAATAAGCTTTGACTCTTATTTTTAAATTGTCTTAAAATGTCCATATCGTATTATTAGTTTACAGGAATTCTTATTTGGCTTAAAAGAAATCGCCTTATAGCAGAGCTGTTCAAGTACCCAAAAAAAAGTACTTAAGTACAAGTACAAATACTTTTAAAAAAATTTGTACTTGGCGGAAGTACAATTACTTTACGAATAGAATGTACTTAAGTACAAGTACAAGTACATGTAGTTTAAAATGGACTTTTAAGTACTTTTGAAAAGTACAAAGTACATTTAAACAGCATGTACGTTAACAATTACCGTAATATTGAATAATGGAAAAACTTTTTAAAAAAGTGTAAAATTAAACATTTATTCATATAATTATGACATATTATAAGAATAAAATATTTTAAATACTCTATAAATATCATAAACTAAACATTTCTTCATGTAATTATAATGTAATATAAGAACAAAAAAATATATTAAATAATCTATAAATGTTAAATAAATCATATTTTAAAGGGAAAATAAAAAAATCTGAAAGTTTAACCCTTGGATTTATATTCAAACGACACACAATTCGCTTTCATTACCACTAATTGTTCAAAGTGGTTATCTGAAAGTGCAAGCAAAATTACCTATATATTAATTAATGAAAACGCCTCTCGATTGTCGCATTCTGCAATGAAAATTGAAATTGAATTTTAATAATAATTTTTATTTGTCATTGTTGATTATAGCAACAATTAACCTAAACTTAAATAGATATAAATCAATATGATAAATCATTGTTTTAATAATATCGTTATGTCGAGACCTTTTTTCAGTCACAGAAATTATAGAATAATAGAAATAATTGTAACTCTCAAAGCCTACTTTGTAAACAAAAATTCAGTTCGAAATAATAACTTCAAACTTTCCTAAAATATGTATTGTGTAATGTAATATAAAGTAACACAAAATTAGAAAACTTTAAATTTGAACATACCTTGTGACAGAATGATGCAAATTAAATAAATTTTTAAACATAAACGCGACGCACTTCACGCAATGTTTACACAACAACTAACTTCGCTTTCAGATAACAAGAGGCACCAAAGAACAACCCTTTGCGAGTTGGAACTTGCAAATGTGGGTATTTGTACTTGTGAAGGTATTTGTACTTGTAAAAGTACTTGTATTTGTAAAAGTAATTGTACTTATAGAAGTACTTGTACTTGTAGGAGAACAAAAACCACAAGTACAAAGTACAAGTACCTTCGCTAAATTTAGTAAAGTACAAGTACCAATTACTTTAGTTAATATTGTACTTAAGTACAAGTACAAGTACATGTAAAAGTATTTACTTGTGCTACCAAGTACAATTTGTACTTGTACTTGCACAGCTCTGCTTTATAGGATAAAATAACATTCACAATTTTAAATATACAAATTGGCGCGAAAATACGAGCCGCCATGTCACTATCTACTGTGACGTCATTTTTGTAGTAAACAAACAAGTAACGCAAGTAACGCTCGGTATCGTTTTTTTTTAATTTATCATATAAAATATTGAGTTCTCATCATTACACGTTGTGTTTGGTGCCGAACTGCAAGAGGGCAAGTGTAAAGACACCACAAAAGTTGTTTATAAAACTGGCAGATGATATTAAATTGAGAAAGACTTGGTTACAACTTGCCAGGAGAAACCCAAAATTATTATCGAGTAAAAATATACTGTATTTTTGTGAGAATCACATTGATGGAAGTACTGTTTTGTCATACTTTCAGTAGCTTTGAACTTTACAACTAATATAAACAAGTGAAGTCTTCACATATCTGTCATGTTTGTAATTTTGAGGTTATGTTGAAGATTGTCTAATAAATAATGTTCTAATTACCTACATTATACACAGTTTTATAAACATAAGTACCTTAAAATTAGAAGTAAACAAATATTATATATTTACACAGATGTTAGCCAAGTTTATCACTAATTGTTTAGTGTACCCAGTGATTTGAATCAATAATTACCAAAAAAAGAAACGTGTATTTCTTGTGTATTTATTTATTTATTTACTTTTTTTCTTAGTTAACTCAACTCTTAAACTTAATACATAAAATTCCACTAACAAAAAATTGTAATATTCATATTTATAAGGAAAATTATTGAGAATCGAAATTTCAATAGTTATTCTTCTTGTAATTTAAATCGTAGTAAAACCCAAATATGACACTGTGTCATTTAAACGTTCATTTTCTTACAATACTTGTAAATTAATTAAACATGTGTGCCTCCAACATTTTTTTTAAATATTCATTACAAAACTCTAAGGATAAATTAAAAGCTAATCCGTTTCTCATAGATAAGTATAAGAATATTTAAATTTGATTATGGGTAGATAATGAGCACGAAGGTTACTGTGGTTTCTAATTATGTTATTTATTATTCCAAAATAGTTATCATAAGAGCCCATTTACTAATGAGCTTTAATTGCGATACTCCATGATGTTTTAGTAATAATTTTGATAGATATACATAAATCTGAGGATCGTTTGTTGATGACTTGTTCAGAATAAATAATGTAATAACAAATAATGAAATATTTTGATAATTTTGTATTTCAAACACAGTTTATCAAAATTTGTTTTTTAACATCGGCTTAACTCAGCTGCAAATGCTACGAGGTAAAACTTTATTTTAAATTTAGTGTTGTAAAACAAATTTTAATTTTTTTTTTTTTTTGTTATTTCCAACATACTTTATCCGACGGTCTCAAATATATATGACAGTTTATTGTATTTTGTTGTATTCACAAAAGATTGTCCCCCTCTTAACTTTTTTACTTTCTGTCCTAGAAAAAAATGGCAAAATCAAAAGTTGTAGGAAATTTTCCTCTCATCTCAACGCACTTAACAAAAAATAAATCGAGCATCGCGCTTCAAAGATATCTGATTGTTATCCATTCAACTAATAGCCATAGTACTCGTTACTTTAATTTTATTTTCATTCTACACGATATGTAAAGTCGGTGCTACGCTCACCTCAGATCAATAATTTAACGACAAAATATATTTAGGAAATTCCTCATTTTATCATAATATATTAATTAATTAATTAAACACACACCACAGGTAATACAACCCCCTGTAACCCTAAAGGTATCTCAAGGTACCTTGTGTGGGAGAGGGCTACACATTTAGAGACAATGGACATACACACAATATCCGAGTATGCTAGGATTAATTTCTGGTTTTAGAAAAAATCCCAGCTCCTCGACCGGGGATCGAACCCGGAACTCCAGGATGAGAGGCAAGTGTCCTTATCACTCGACTGTGAAGCCATATATCTATTGATCCTAAATTTTCTGTTACAGTGTAATTACTGATATTAGCCATTTAGGTATATACATTTTCCCTGTACCACACACTATTTCAGTTATTCTACACGTTTAAAACTCAGGCATTTGATAGCTACGAATTTGAAGAGACGTGAACAAATATAGTAACAAAAAAAGAAATCAAAATTACATTAAATTTGTTATACAGGGTGTCCCAAAATTAATTCCCCAGCCGCCGGGGTTAGACTCTATGACCAAATATAAGTCGAAAATCACTTATGTCAAAATTTCGAAAAGTTACTCCTTACGAAATTATGGCTATCTTAAAGATCGCAATGAAGGTAGTTTTGCAAATCAATTTTTGAAATAGGTATCCAGGTAAAGATAGTTTATAATCAAGTCACCATTGACGAAGACAGAATACGACATTTTGTGTGTCAATGTCAATAAAATATTTCAAATTTAAACTGACGTACAACGGTAAACAATTAAGTTTTCATACTTATTATAATGCCCAGAAGCTACAGCAATCAAGAATATTTAGATATGATTAAACAACTTGGAGTTTGTGATAATAATGCTCGTGCCGCAGAGTGTCTGTACCGCCACCGTTTTCCTACTAGGCGACACCCAGATCATAAGACAATAAGTGCTGTTGAAGTTCGTCTACTTGAAACTGGATGTTTGGCTCCTAACATGATTCATGCTGGTCGTCCTAGACAGCTAACATGGTAACAGGAAGAGCAATTACTCACATTGACGGAGATCCGTCTGTAAGTACCAGGATCTTGGAAGCCAATCGTCATCATCGTCGTAGTACTATTCACAGATTCATACAAAGAGAAAATCTGTATCCTTATCACTTACAGCCGGTTCAAAAATTGGGGATAGTGAGTTGCGCTTACAATTCTCCAGATGGTTTTTAAATTGCTTAGTTACAAATGAAGACCTTTTTAAGCAAGTATTGTGGAGTGATGAGTCCTATTTTAATCAGCAATGGGTGTTTAACCAGCACAACTTGCATATCTGGAATTACGAAAATCCACATCGAATTAGAGAATCACATAAGCAAGTGCGCTGGAATGAAATGTGTGGATTGGTCTGTTGGGCAATTACATAATAGGACCACATTTTCTGCCTAGGATATTAAACGCAGAGAATTATGCAAATTTTTGCGAAAACATATTACCTACCTTTTTGGAAGATATTCCTTTATTGAAACATCACAGTATTGTGTATCAACATGATGGAGAGCCTGCTCATTATTCTCGAAATGTTCGAGAGATATTAAATCGGCGATCTTACCAATAAATGGATCGGTCGCGGAGGACCTACTTCTTGACCACCTAGGTCCCCGGATCTCAACCCAATAGACTTTTGGCTTTGGGGTTACTTGAAAAAATGCGGTATACAAAGTCCTACCGAATAATGAAAATGACGTTATTGTTCGGATTTATGGAGCATTAACTCAAATTACAAACGAAACAATAGGTCGTGTTGAAAACAATTTTCTTCGCCGATTGCATGCATACATAGAACAAAATGGCGAACATTTCGAACATTTGCCTTTGTAAATTTAAGTTTTTTAATTTTATTATGTGCAGAAGTCACTTGATTTAAATTAATAAACTATCTTTACCTGGATACCTATTTCAAAAATTGATTTGCAAAAATACCTTCTTTGCGGTCTTTAAGATGGCTATAATTTCGTAAGGAGTAACTTTTCGAAATTTTGACTCATGTGATTTTCGACATATTTTTGGTCATAGAGTCTAACCCTGGCGGCTGGGGAATTAATTTTGGGACACCCTGTATGTGACCATAATGGATAATTCACCTGAACCATAAACAGTGATAGCAATCAAGCTATATCAAATAAATAAAATAAATAAATATGGACTTCATTAAATAAGTAATCATTACATAATTAGTAATACAGAGCGAAGTTCAGGAGATAATCTTATTCTGTCACTTCTACCACGTATTTTTACACTTTAAAGCTAAACAGTACATTAAATACTAAAATCATGGAGAAACAGTTTTAATCATTTTGAGATGTATTTGAATTCCATTTTTTCTTACGATTAGTACAACATTTTCTATAATTTTTGTATTTTATTTGACGGAATACAAAAAGGTAATCTAGATATTTTTTTTGAAATAGCATAATACAAAAATACCTCTCAAAGAAGTATTGTGAACTACCTCCGTTTTTACTCCAATAGTACTCACGTCTCAACTGTTTATTTTAAAATAAGATAGAGCTTAATTTTGAAAAAACATTACTAAATTTCAATATTTTTTTCTAACCATAAATATGAAATAAAACTTTCTTTAATGTAAAACTTTGGCACTGAATCTCCAGTATCCAGTTATATCACAAATTCTAATTATTTTAATGTGTTCTATACCTATGTACAGTATGTTACAAATAGAGATATGCCTTTGTGAAACAGCTAGCTCAGCAAACTAGCTAAAACAAGACATCTTTTTAACATGGCCAAACGCACCGGAAACTTGAGCGAATATATGTAGGCACTGACAAGAGATAATAAAACGTTGAGAACATCTAAACGGAGAACTTGGAGGGAGTTTTGTGAGGGGATCAATAAATTGCCCCAGTTACCCGACTTCCAAAAGTTCTCTCAAATGGAATTGGGTTGCTGCAAAACTCAAAACAGCAACTACGCTGAAAGTAGAGAAGAAGTGCGAAACTGCTTTTGCAAACTCATTCTCCAGGCTCTAAAATAGTATAAGTCAGAGACTGAAAACTGTATTCAGAAGGACATACATCGTACTAAGAACTGAGAAAAAATCTCATTGGATAAATCTTTACACCCAATGAGACTAAACGAGCTAAATTTAGCCTTATAAATCATCCGGATAGGATGACATCTTCTTGGTCCTCTTACAGCAAGGATTCCAGGAGATGACTCCTATTCCTGGTTCGAATCTTTCAGTTATAACTTGGGTTGTATTCCAAACGCAAGGAGAAAAGTAAAAGTAGCGTTTATACTAGGGCTAGGAATCGTATTTGGATAATTGAAATATTCGAATATTCGAATATTGTGAATTCGAATAATTCACGGAGATTTATTCGAATATTTTCGAATACTTCACAACAGATTTAATCGAATATTTAAATGTTTTCATATTCGAATATTCGAGTATTTAAATATTTCCATATAATAGTTTTAGGTGAATTAGACGTTATTTTTTGTATACCTGCAACACGAGTCTCATTTGAGAGCCTTCTCTAAGGCTGGTGATATAACTACTGCAAAACATGTTTAAAATCAGGTAATGTAAAAAAAAAAAATGTTTTCTTAGTGGCAATTTATAATTTTTGGTTTTGCCCTATACGTTTAACAAAAGCTTCAGGTAAATGGTTCTTGTATATTTTTTTTCATGTACATTTTTCATTGATTTTTGTTATTGTGTAGCTACATTCATTACAAGTAATACAAATGTTAAGCTTGTTGCGTGATTTTAATTTTAATAAATTTTCTAAGTAATTTCATTGTTTTTTAAATAATTTGATAGAAACAACATTATTTACTTAAGTGGGCAATCGAATATACACTCGAATAGTCGAATATTCGAATAGTTGAATATACTTTATTTTTTATTTTATTTTATGAATACAGCTGCCCAGACAGATATGCATCCAATTACAGGGCAGGAAATATACAAAGAAATATGTGCACAGTACAGAGTAAACGACTTAATACTAAATGTTTTACAGATAGATAATTACTATTAAACTAAAAAAGAGAATGCAATAATTTATGAGAAGATAGATTAAACAGTGGTTTGGTATGAACTAGAGGTTTACTTAAGAGCGATTTAAAATACATTGCTTTATACTATTAACACTACAATTAAAAATATCTAGGTTCGACTGATAGCTTAAGTAATTTGAGCACATATTGTGAATAGGCGACGATTTTAGTACGTTTGTTCTTGGTGTAGCTAGGTAGAGGATGTCGTGTGAGCGAGTTTGAGAATATGGAACTTTGAAATGTATGGAACTGAGAATATCCGGGCAGTCAGTCTGACTTGTTAATAGTTTGTGTAGGAACAACACAGAAAAGTAGATCCTACGTGTTGCTAAGTCATTTAGTTTAAATGTGGCTAGTAAGTCAGATTGTGGCGTGCCTCTGGAAGGATAAATTCCGTTAGCTTTGAATGAAAGATGTTTAACATGCCTTCTCTGAACCCGTTCCAACTTAAGGATATGAATATTGTAATGTGGGTTCCAGACAATACCACCGTATTCCAGTTTTGGCCGTACAAAAGCATTGAACAGGAGAGAAAGAGTGGAAATATCTTTAAAATGCCTTGAATTTCGCATGATAAAGCCTAGATTTCTGTAGGCATTAGCAGTTATGTGATCTATGTGGGCAGTAAAGGTTAGTTTTGAGTCAAAGATGACTCCGAGATCCTTGAATTGAGTGCATCTCGTAACTATTTCATTACCTATTTTGTAGGAAAATTTTATCGAGTTATTCCTCCTCGTAAAAGTCATCGCGTTACATTTTGATATATTTAAAGGTAATCTATTATTTTCACACCATGAATTTATTTTTGAGAGGTCATGCTGTAATCGATGGCAATCTTCTTTGGAGTTAATAGATGCAAACAATTTAAGATCATCAGCATATAGGAGCACATTACTTTGTATATCTTGGCAGATATCATTGATGAAGATTATAAATAATAGTGGGCCCAAAACAGAGCCCTGCGGAACTCCTGATGTCGCTAATACTTCAATGGATGAAAACCCATGATACTTCACGTTTAATGTTCTGTTGCCCAGAACATATATATATATATATACTCGAATATTAAAATAGCTAAATAGGTAATTGAATATCGATTATTCAGATATTCGAATATTTGAATGGCAAAATAGTCGAAAAAGTTCAAATGATTGAATATTGAATAATTCAAATATTTGAATAAAAGTTTGAAGTAGTATTCGAATATTAAAATTTTAAAAATGTCCAGCCCTAGTTTATACCGAAATCGATCAAGTAACTAGCCTAAATCTTATCGCCCTATAAGTCATCGTTTTTCTTAAAAACAATGGAAAAAAATCTTAGATCAATATCTAAAAAAGAGAAATACACCGCATCACAAAAATCAGTTTGCAGAAAAAAGTCTGCTTTATTTTAAAAATAATAGTCCTAAAATTCTTGAAAAAATAGAAATTTTGAAATATTTAAACATAATAATTATTCCTAAATATAAACTTTCATAATTTTATAAAATAACCGCCACTCGGACAAATCATATTTATTTAGCGATGTGCAATAGTCTAATTTATTAAACTAAAATTGTTACGGGCTTCGGTATTGCCAAACGTATAATATAAATTAAAATTGACAAAAAGATTATGCATTAAATAACCTAAAATTTGAACATAATCCTATTAAAAGATGTGTAACCTTTGCTGCAATAATTAGACATGAAAAATTAATCACTAAATCCCTTTATGCCTCATTAAAACAAATTGCTTACCGTATTATCCATTTTCTTATGAAAGAATCTAAAAGTAGCATTATGTAAAGGGATTTGAAATATAATCTGTTATTATAATTATTAGGAAAATTTGTTAGTTATTTTTAAATATTGACTTAATCCATACATAGTAAATGGCTTTTGGAATTCCTAAATCTTAAAGTGCATAACATATCTTAAGTAGAACACAGCAATAAGTTTATTATTACAAATTTACAGTTTGCATACTTGAAACCAGTGAAACGTATAAACTTTGGAATGATTCACTACGTGAAAGCTGGTACATTAATTCAATTTTTTTTATACACAACTAAATTTTGAAAATATGAGTTTCCTAATTTTTAACTTTCATTTTAAGGCTCCGTTTTCATCAGATATCCAATCCATGAAAAGCTGTTACAATTTTTCTGTTAGTAATACAGAAAAATTAAAACAAATATTTCATCCTAAACAACATATAGATCTAATGTATAAAAATACTGGCAATACTAATGCGTATTTTTTTTTAATAGGAAATACGATTATTTAGTTTCATAGCATAACACCAAATAAAATATCAGTCGCTTAGTTTAGTGAGAAGTTTATCAATAACTATAGACCATAGCAAGGGTGATAGGATTCCTCCTTGTGGTCATCCCTTGATGGCTGTTACTGTTACTGAATCTCTTAACATTATCATTTAGTTATCAAGCATGCATCCATGCTTAAAAGCCGAATGAACTATTGAAGGCTCAAAATCATTCCTTTGTGCAGCTCTTTTTATTGATTCGGGGGCTGTTATCAAAAGCTATTTTTTGTCACAAACGGCTTTTCAATTCTACTTACAAGATTACGTAAGGCGGTTTCTGTACATTTGTCAGCTTGATAGGCAAACTTTTTTAAAGCGGGGTACTTGGTAGGATTTCTCTTCCTAGATATTGATCTAAGATTTTCTCCATGGTTCTTAAACGAGATGAGATTAGACTTATACGAAGATACAATACAGGCTCAAATATCTGACTATACAACAAAAAATAATATTATCTACCTTTAGAAATGGTCATAGCACTATCTCTGTGCTACTGAATATTTGTGATGAAATTTTTAATTCGTTAGATAAAGGCAAAGCCTCTGTAATTGTTTTATTAAATTTCTCTAAAGCCTTTGCCGATCTCCTTTGAACGAAATTAAACCCAAAGATTAGTTTTGGGGGCACTTTTTCCAACATTTGCACCATAACATTTGGTGTTCATCAAAGATCAGTGTTTGGGTCCAGTTCTCTTTTTACTATATACAACAGATTATTTAAATGTGTCAATTCAACAAAAATGCAAGGTTACGCTAACGGCACCTAACATCTCTATTAATTTGATCCCAAATCTATTAAGTCAGCTTGTAGAAACATAAACGCAGATCTTCTTTCTATTACAAACTATTCAGAAGAAAATAATTTAAAGCTTAAATACGAAAAGTTCAAAATGGCTGTCGGCATGTCTTTTTTTTTGGCACTTGGACATAGTCCAATCAGCCAGAACCTAATTATTGACTGTAGGGTCGAAGCTGCATTATTATTATTAGTATCTTATGTACATTATTCATTATTCATTATTCCATTCATCTAATCTCCATTTCTTACTTTTTAATTATTATTATTTTCATCTTTGTCCTATGGGCCACCAGTCGGGGCACTGATTTTTCTTTTTTATTAATCTATAATTTTGGATTACAAAATATATACGGAAGGATCATTCACAATCTATTTTATGGTTGTTCCCAAACGCATGTTGAGCTACACTAGACTTATCTGTTCTACCATATTTGAGATGAGTCATATGCTCCTCGAATCTAGTTTGAACTGATCGTCTAGTCTGTCCAACATATTTTTGGTTATAGTCTTTACAGCTAATTTCGTAAATCCCTGACTTTTCGTTTGTTTCAATTTTGTCTTTTGGATTGCCTAAAAGTTGTTGTAGTTTGTTTCCCGATGAATGAACCACTGTCATACCTACATCTTTAAAAATCTTACCAATACCACGGATGAATTGAAGATCGAATGGAATAGATACAAATTTCGGATTTTCTCTTTCATTTTGAAAGGTTGAGGAATTTCGAAGCGACTCTTTAAACTTACGTTTCCTAATTATTTTATCAATTAAACTTACAGAATATCCTTTACTCGCAGCTATATCCTTAATCAATGCCTTTTTCTTTTTCAAACCTCTCCTTATTGAGGGGGAAGCTTAATAGACAATGGACTAGAAAATTAAAACTCGCCATTTTTTGTTGAGCACAATGGTGAGAGTCCTTAGGGATATATCTTAGAGTATTGGTATCTTTTCTGTATATGTCAAATTCTAACTTATTGTCACCATTTCTAATTATTAATACATCTAAAAATGGTTAACAGAAGAGTTCGAAAATGTACCTATTACACCACCTAGTTTCTCTGTGATTAATTCCAACGATTTCATCAATAAGGTGAAAAATATTCAATTACAAGAAGGTGAAATTTTGATTTCCTTTGACGTTTGTTCATTGTTTCCAAGTGTTCCGATACCACAGACCTTGGACTACCTTAAAGATCTACTCGAATTAAACAATTTCAGTCAAGATGTAGTAAAAGAATATCTTAACTTTGCATGAAACAAAATTGTTTTCGATTCAACGATAATTTCTTCGAACAACGTAAAGGAACAGCAATGGGTAACTTTTTGTCACCATTCATTGTCACTCTCTTCATGAACAGATTCGAAACGGAAGCAGAAGAAAAATTCGGGTATTTCCCCAGGGTTTGACTTAGGTATGTGGATGATATTTTTGCAGTGCTAATAAAATAAATAAATAAATAAATAAATAAATAAATGTCTTTATTGTGTAAAATAGAAGGAATTTAACACAAAAGGTTAGTGGTACAGTATACACTGATATCAAAACTACTAACCTAGGATACCATTGGTATAGTATTAGTACAGTATATAATATCTAACTTATGATTTTATCCAGCATATGATAGTACAGTATATAATATCCAATATTACAATATGTATATATCTAACGTATATCTAGTTAAGTACATATATCTACAGTATATGAACATATGATATATCAAAAACAGTATTTATCTATATGATGTCTAGATTTTATCACTATTTTATCACCGTCTAAAACAATTTTAAATTTATGTTTAATTCGCCGTTCAAAATCAGAGACTTTAGTTGACGTTTTAGTACATTTGTTGATTTATTGTGTAGCTGTGGAGGTAGATTGTTATAGACATAAGTCGAGAGGTAGGTAAAGGATGATCGAAATGTTTCACATTTAGGCCTTATTGTATGCAATTGGTCGTTTGTATATCTCAAGTTTCGGTTATGCATAACATTTCTCGCAATTAGTTTATCATAGAGATAAATAGGTTTTTGCGTTAGGATGACATTATTTAATAGTGAGATGAAATGTAGGAAGCGCCTCTCATTTATTTTTAGTAGTTGTAACTCCCTGATATGTGGTGTTATATGCTCATAGATAGAACTATTTGTTACAAATTTAATACAGATATTCTGGATTTTTTTGAAGTTTGTTTGCTTCTGATAAATTTAGGCAAGGCCCATAAATATAATCACAGTAGTTGACGTGTGATAAGACTAAGGACTCACATAACAGTAGTTTAGTGGCCCTATCAAGGATATTTCTAAAACTTGAAATCTGTTTAAAAGAGCAGAAACGTTTTCTAAGGACTTCTGATATATGAGGAATAAAGTTTAAATTTTTATCAAAGGTTAGCCCCAAGTTCTTCACCTTGTCAACTTGTTCTATAATTATATTGTCAATTGATAATTGAAAGTGAGTAAGAACTCTTAATTTATTTGCAGTGCCAAAGATTATATTTTTACTTTTATTTGGATTTAATAGGAGTAAATTCTGAAGAGTTCAATTTTTTATTTCATTTAAATCATGATTAATTTTGGTTTGGGCTTCCTCAGACTTCGTCACATCAAAAGCAAGGTAAAGTTGTATATCGTCAGCGTACATGTGCAGGGAACAGTACTTCGTGACTTGTGGCAAGTCTGCGGTGCAGATGTTAAAAAGCAAGGACCCCAAGATCGAGCCTTGGGGCACTCCCGAGAGTAGCAAACGTTCGTTAGAGAGTCTTCTTCCACCTGTGGTGTTAAGACATGTATATTGAAAACGATTTAGTAGGTATGACGTGAGCCACATTAGGATATTATCCTCTACCCGTAGAATTTTAACTTTTTTATTAGCAGTTCAGTATTTAAGGAATCGAAAGCTTTTGACATATCTAATAAGGTCAAGGAAGTTACTTTATCAGAATTAATTGACGTCAAGACATCATCGAGAATAGCGATTGATATCTAAATTAAACAGTCGTTTCGCGTCAGTTAAATTCACATATGAAACTGAAAACTCTGGACGACTACCATTTTTAGATGTATTAATAATTAGAAATAGTGACAATAAGTTAGAATTTGACATATACAGAAAAGATACCAGTACTCTAAGTGAAAATAGATTAGGTGGAGTTGCCGTGGCTAGACTTCGCCTTGTATTATTAATTATAAAATAATGTTTACATTTACTTTTAATAAAGACATTAATATAATAATATTATTTATGCATTTAAATTATATGTTTGTCGACTCCTCCTTTCATTGTAGAGGGTTATTTAGTAACATTTTTATAGAACGAAACTTATAAAGTGCCGCTGGGTAATAATTATAAACAGCATTTGAAACATAAATCACAGTAGAAGTATAAAGTAGGCAACGTATTCTGTCTGGAATAATAAGAACTAAAAATAATAAAAATATTGATATCTAAAAGTCCGCCCGAATGTTCAACTAACTGATTACCTTATTTTATTACAACATAATAATATAATAAATATATTTAAAAGTTATATTGGTCTATAAAATAATATAACAATAAATCCAGAAGGTACATTTTAAATAGACGCAATAACAACAAAAAATCCTTTATAAAAGGGATTTTGACCATCCTCTAGGGTAGCGGCTAGTAGACTAATGGTAGTTAGCAATCTTCTAAAAATAAGCGAGAAAAAGTAAATGTCCTGTTTACTGGATTAACAACGCTCAATACAATAATTGCTATATCTTTGCCACCCGCAAGATATTCCAAATATTTATTATTTCGATATGTTTAATATACAGGCCCAATATTAAAACCACGTTGCAAGTTCGATAAATGTAAAATTGGCTTCCATTCTTTAAAATATTTAAACATTAAGCTGATTTTTGCCACTATATTCACTATATTCACACTGGCAGATTTTAATTTAAATGATTAGGCTTACTATAGTTAATAATAATATTCATTATATTAGAAGAAGCCTGAAATTGAATGAGACTTTTGAAGTTGATTTTCGCAAAAACAGTAAATCTTATTTTTATTTATTTATTTATTTATTTATTTATTTATTTATTTATTTATTTATTTATTTATTTATTTTCATATACATATCCTACAGGTAGAACCCAATTACAGGATACAAAACACTTAAATAAATTTAAGTAACAAAAAGCAAAAAAATTGAAAATCTACCAACAATTAGAGTAAAAAAAATATAAATATTACAACGGAAATGAAATAATAAATATTAATATAATACATAGTAATAAATTAACACTAACTAACAATACATTATACTTTAATTGAAATATTGTTATTCGACAATAATAATACAACAATACACAATAGCAATAAAAATAAATATAAATTGTACAAACTACACAAATTAAAATATTGTCATTCACTCATTAAGTACAACTTTTTTCATTTTGTCAATGGTACAAGAAAAAATATCAATATTGTCCTCCACGTTGCAATAGTTTGCGATCATTTGATATAAAGAGGATGCTATCATAATATTAGTATTAGCTGTAGGTAATTTAAAAATGCGGTTATGATGGGATGATATTCTTGGAACTTTAAAATTAATTTGGTTTAATATCCATATACAGTCAACTAAATTATTAACCACCTTATACAAAAAATAATTTAAATTGTGCCGCCCTACGTTTTGCAAGCTCGAATAAATTGAGACGTGCAAGTAAAATATTGTTTTGAATGCCTCTTTCCGGATATTCACCATCAAGTACGTATACTGCCGATTTTACAAATCGTCGTTGTATTTTTTCTAAAGACCAAATATGTATATTATAAATGGGACTCCACACTATTGATGCATATTCCAACCGCGATCTAACAAATGAAACATAGAGCACTCTAAGCGTATGCAAGCTACCAAACCTCTTTGAATTGCGTATGACAAGTCCAAGGCTTTTATAAGCAGACGAAGTAGTCGTTTCGATATGCCGTATGAAAGATAATTTAGGGTTAAAAACAACTCCAAGATCTTTTATGTAATCTGGCCTTTGTAATTTAAATCATCCAGTTTATAATTATACTTGATTGAGGTTACCTTCCTCGTGAATGTCAGAATATTACATTTTGATCCATTTAACGGAAATATATTATTCGCACACCAGAGATTTATGTTATCTAATGCTGTTTGAAGATATTCGCAATCTGTCTCAGACTTAATTTCGCAAGATAGTTTTAAGTCGTCCGCATATAATAGATAATGTACTTGATGGAGGTCAGATATGATATCATTGATAAACAAGACAAATAAAAGTGGTCCCAATATCGAACCTTGTGGTATGCCTAGCTTCTGCAAAAATTTGCAGGCCTGTATCCACGGTATTGAACAAATTGATACCTATCTTGCAAATAGGATTTAAGAAATTTAATTATTGGCTTGGAAAGTCCAAAGTTCTCAAGTTTAGTAATAAAATACCGTGGTCAAGTCTGTCAAATGCCTTGGAGAAGTCAGTATATATTATATCTACCTGACTTTGTTGATCTAATTTGGCGCTGATTTACTGGGATTTACACACAAGGTTTGTGACTGTAGACCTGCCTTTCCCGAATCCATGCTGCTCAAGCGATATCATACCAGATACGTGATTGTATATGATTGCATGTAGAATAATCTCCAACAATTTTGCAAAGTTACAAATGATGGTTATTGGCCTATAGTTTGTTATTTCATTTGTATCTCCTTTTTTGTAAATAGAGCATACCCTCGAGAGTTTCCATAAATCAGGAAAACAAGAAGTTTGCAATATTAAATTAAAAATTATGGTAAATGGGCCAGCCAAAACTGATGCTCAGTCCTTTATTATGAATGCTGGTATTAAATCAGGACCCATAGTCATAGTCGGCTTAATCTTTTTGATAGCATTCAATATTTAAGGACAACACGTTTACTGAATTAAGAGCATTTAAATTATTATTACCAGGTTTCGTAAAGAAGTTAGAGAAATGATCAGCGAAGCTATCAGCTAATAATTGAGGATCTTCAATGGTTTCATTATTATATTTTAATATTTCTGCCAAGCTTTATGTTTTTGTTTTATTTTGTTTATGATTTGACCATTAAACCAAGCAGGATATGATTTAGAAGTTGGTATTTTCTTTGGAATATTATTTTCAAATATTTCTTCAAATTTATTATTTAGGACTTTAACAGCAGTATTTGCTTCTGTATAATTCTCCAGAAAATGCCAATCGGTATTTGCCAAATCTTCATATAGTGTAATAAAATTTGCTTTCCTAAAATTAAAGTCGGTACTGGAATTAAGTAGACGTTTAGATGGACTGGATTTACTAATATCTATATTAATGAATAGTGCTGGGTGATAGGCATCCTCCGGTAGAATTATATCAGGTGTCTCACTTACTGTACAATTTTTGTTATAAAAAATTAAATATAATAATCTGTTTTAATTATTGAAATCTAAATATCGCGCGCTCTAACCAACTACTCCACCGAACCGGTTGATGTACATATCTGTTATTGGTTACATTTTTTACCTTAAAAATAACTTTAATAAACTTATGGACTCTGAAAGTATTTTTAAACAAAATTTAGGTTAATTTGGCCCTCAAGATAACCTAATGTGTCCCTGAACTATGAAAGTATTTTTGAAGTAAGTTTTAGATATTTTTAACTCCACACAATTACTTATAAGATCAGCGCATCTTGAAGACATATTACGAGGGGATACGAGGAGTATAAGGTCCCAGATGTAGACTATCAAGAGCCTTAGGCCAAACTCTCACCATCTTTCAGGCGAAAATTCACGTCATAGAAATCTGCACTCGAGAATGCATTAAAAAAGGCACACTAGGATCCAGAATCTATATTCTCTCAGATGGCCAGACAGGACTTCAAGTTTTAAGTTACTTTACTTGTAAGTCTGACATAGTCTAGGAATGTCCACTAATTGTAAAGTAACTGGCAAAGAACAACAAGGTTACTTTGATCTGGATGCTAGGGCATGAAGAGATAGAAGGGAATGATATTGCTGATAGCATTGCAAAGGAATGTGCAGGATCATCATTGTACCAGAACCGTTGTGTGGAATATCTAAAAGCCACACAACAGATGAGATCAAAAATGAGAAAAGAAAAATAAATCCTCCTACCGGAAATTAACTTCAGGTCAAAGACAAGCGAAGAAGTTTATAAACTATTGTCAAAAAGACAGCTAGAGAGTTACTCGTATTCACCAAAATGGAGTTAAAGCTACTAACAGGACTGATCACAGGCTATTGCTCACTGACATACCGTCTCAAAAAAATGGACAAAGCTGAAAGCGACATCTGTCGCTTCTGTACAGATGAGGCGGAAGCCGCGGAACATATGCTTTGCTCATTGGTTTGGTTTGGTTTATTCGGTTTAAAAACATTTACAATGTTATAACTATGTCAGATATAAAAAATAAAGGTGGTGATATGTACATACAAATAACAAAATAATGTACTAAGTCTATTTAAAGCTAGTTAATAAATTAACACATTGTGATCATACTTGTCAATAATAATTGTACATATATACATATATATACATATATATACATATACATATACATACACACATATATATACACACATATATACACACATGCATACATATACAATACACTGAATCAAAATAAATAACTATAGACAACAATATATTTACACACACACATATACATCCACGTGTATTAAAATAAAAGACAAAATTACACAACATGAAATTGAAAGTTAATATTAAAATAAAGATACTAAAATAAAGACACTGACAAATTATCACACTGAACCGGTGATGTTGGTCACTAAATCGTTAAAGTTGCACTCCAGAAATTCATTGAGACTGTAAAATGATTTTTTGGCAAGATAACTTTTTAGTAATCTTTTATATTCTGTAAGCTCACATGTTTTTATTGAGAGCGGGAGGTGATTGTAAAATACTGGACCATAATAATTGTAGGTGTTTCTGCTATGGATTAATCTTGTATGATTTATTTTTATGTTGTTATTTTGCCTAGTATGATGATTATGTGCTTCAGAAATGATTGTATATTTGTTTAAATTAGTTTTTATGTAAATTAAGCATTCTAGGATATAGACGGAGAATAAGGTTAGTATCCCTAATTCAGAAAATTTGTTTTTTACATTTTCTCTAAAAGGCAAACCACATATAGTGCGAATTGCATGTTTTTGAATTTGGAAGATACGAGAACTGTGGCGAGAGTGACCCCAGGATATGATTGTATATTTGAGAACAGAGTGGAAGAGTGAGAAGTAGCTTGTGTGCATTGCTTCTTGAGGCAACAGATAGTACAGTTTTCTTAGTAAGTAAAGATTCTTATTAAGTTTTTTGCATACATAGTTTGAGTGGGGCACCCATGATAGGATTGGGTCCAAAACAACACCCAGAAATTTTGTGTATTCCACATTTTCATATCCAAGTAAGTTTCTATTGGTAAATATGATTTGGTTTGTTTTGTGTTCATTCAAAAGAAGATTGTGGTTTGAAAACCATGACGATAAGACTGATTTGGTATTTTCAATATGAATGAGTAGTTGGTGCATGTTATCACTTGAGCTTGTTGCAGTTGTGTCATCTGCAAAAAGCACAAATTTAGTTGAAGGGAGTAAAGCGGTAAGATCGTTTACGTAAATTAGAAATCGTATGGGGCCCTGCACTGAATCCTGAAGAACGCCACTTCTTAGAGTAAGGCTTTCTGAAAAGTTTTCATTGTAGTAGCAGGTCTGCTGCCTGTTGCTAAGAAACTTGCAAAGAACTAATCCGCCAAAAGCTACGACATCTGGAGCAAGTATCCACAACACCTACCGAAATGGGAATCACAAACCCCAGGAAAGTTTTAGGCCTCTTTAGAGGCCTAGAAATTGATGGGTACACATACATATATAGTCTAAGCAATATCGTGCAAATTCGACGATGAAAATTTACCGTCTGCCGGTCGGTAATCAAAGAGACCATATGAGTACCATACTTTTTTCTCTTTTGAAATGTTTGGTATGGCGGCCGGATACGAAGGGGAGGAATTTTTTTTTAACCGAATGGTTACCGATATTTGTCTGCAAAGATAGTTACTATGTGTACGCCACATACCCCAATTACGATGGCAGACAAAGCTTCCGGTCGGCGCGTGGTAACCGGAAATTGAAAAACAATTTTTTTTAGTTACCGGACCAAATCTGTCGAAAAATGTTTGTTTTGGTGTGTACAGTACTGCACTATAGTGGCAGACATTTCTATCAGTCGGTTTTTGAGCAATTTGCGAAAAATTGATCAAAATTTGAAATGTTTATAAAAAAATAGTTCAAATTGGTTTAGGGGGGTTAAATTTGGCAAAAATGTCTGTCAGCCAAGGTTAGGGTTTTTAGCACCTTCTGAACCATAAGCTGGCTGGGCAGACGTCTTTTTTTAAATTTTAACTATTTTTTATCAACATTCCAAATTTTGATCCACTTTTCGCCACTTTGATGGCAAATTGCTCAAAAACCGACCGATAGAAATGTCTGCCAATATAGTACAGTACTGTACACACCAAAACAAACATTTTGCGCTAGGTTTGGTCCGGTAACTAAAATTTTTTTTTTTCAATTTCCGGTTACCACGCACCGACCGGAAGTTTTATTTGTCAAATTGGGGTATGTGGATTACATATACTAACAATCTATGCGGACAAATATCGGTAACCATTCGATTAAAAAAAATCCCCCCCCTCCGTATCCGCCGCCATACCAAAAATTTCAAAAGAGAAAAGGTATGCTACTCATACGGTCTCTTTGATTAACGACTGGCAGACGGTAACCTTTCATCGTCGAATTTGCACGCTATTGCATAGACTAATAAGACTTGTCACAAAAGATCCTTTTAGGTCGCAGTGAAGAGAGGCCACTGGGGTCTTTACGACCCACAGGCAATCTAATATAACCTGATCTAAAAATAAGGAAGAAAGTTACTACCCTCGCTGTTAAAATTCTCTGTATATTTAGTAGATTAAGGTTCAATCTGGCATCGCGTTTTCATGATAAATTTGTATTTTTCTTTGAAACAACTTTCCCGAGTTCCCATGCTGGTTCTACTTAACCATTATTTCTAAACACAATCTAAACAATAGAAAAATCTGCATAATATTTTTTCATGTAGTTTGAATTTATAAACACCGGACTACAAACAATAACAACAATAGTATAAAAATAAAATAATTGTAATGGATTCTGCATTGCATTTAATTTATTCATGAGAGGTAAGATAAGTTCCTTCCCCCTTAAACTTTATATTATTCTATCATATTACAGAACAAAATCTGTAATTCATAAGTACCTATGTAATTCATAATATCTTCATTATGAATATAAAATAAATAATCAAAGCAATTAAAGCACATCAACAAGTAACAATAATTATATTGCAAAATTTTATTATTTATTTCATGATGTAAAGAACGCAATTAGAAATAAAATTAGAACAGTGAAAACTAATACCAATGACGAGTGTATTATTTTTTATTTAACTATTCATAGTCAAATGCGCAAATTAATATTATAGGATTTAAATTGCTAACATTTAGGTTAGTCTTTGATCATCGAGTCAAATGTATTGAGCCCTAATTTTAACTGCGAATATATTAAAAAGGGCGGAGCAGAAAAAATTAAAACATTGTGTATTCATTACGTGTGTTATAAACTACTCACTAAAATTTAATTAACTTACGTTAAAGCGTCATTTTTTAATTTATTACCAAAATATGTAGCCATTTTTAAGGACACTAAACTTTTAGATGACATTTTTGGAAACCACTTATTAGGTTAGGTTAGGTTAGGTTTGTTGTGAGTGGGTCTCAGTAGACCCTCCACTGCGGCCATCAGCAGGCCTATTGTGGCTCACGCCTAATTATATTTCACCCAGTAAGTTCAGTCTCTTAATGAAACTGATAACTTTATTGGGTGAGAATGTGTCCAGATCCTCTGGCAGCAGTTGCCCTTTGCCAAATATTGAGAATCGGATCCTCTCCACAGCGGGACAAGTGCATAAGATGTGGTCTGCCTTCTCATCATCCTCCAGGCATAGACGGCACTCGGCGTTTTCCGCTAGGCCGAGTTTATGCAGATGATAGTTTAGTCGGCAGTGCCCGGTATATAGGCCTGTTAGAGTTTTCAGGTTTATCCTGTTTAACTCTAAAAGTGTCTTAGTTCTCGATTTCAAAGGGTATTTTATGAACGCCTTCGAATGAACTAATCCTGGTAACTCTTGCCAATATTGCAGAGTTTGCCTTTCAGCCCAGGTTGAGATAGCCGTCTTGGCCGTACTTGAAGATATGCCAAGTATTGGTTCTGGTCCGATGAATCGTGATCCCGCTCCTTCTCTGGCTAAAGAGTCCGCTATTTCGTTACCTTCCATACCAGAGTGGCCGGGTATCCAGACCAGAGTCACTTTGTTGTTCTTGCCCAAATGATTTAGAGCTTTCTGACAGTTCCATACCGTTTTGGAGTTACACCGGTAGGAGCCAAGAGCTTTTATAGCTGCTTGGCTATCTGAGAAAATTTTTATTGATCTGCGTGTAAGATGCATATATTCCAGCCTTCGTACACACAGTTCAATGGCATGAACCTCAGCCTGAAAAACAGTTGCATGAGTACCTAGGTTTGAGACTATCCTCACCCTTGGTCTGTAGCTGTGTACTCCGGCTCCTGTTCCCTCGGGAGTTTTGGAGCCGTCTGTAAACCAACAACTGTCTGCCTTCAGTAGGTCGGCTTTATTCCGATCCCACTCATCTCTTTCTGGAGAAAGGATGTTGAAGGTCAGCTCGTAGTTGGTCATAGTAGGCATAGTATCCGAGGGCATTCCCAGGATGCTGTGATTCTCTATGTCATCCAACAACCTGTTCCGCTCCATGATACTAGTCTGCGGCATATTAATGGCCGCTTGTTGCAGTCTGTAGGTTGCCCACCTGGCTCTCTCTCCAGATATATATGAAGAGGGGGGTAAATCCAGGAGGATTTCCATTGCAGCTGACGGTGTGGTGCTAATTGCTCCCGTTAGGGTCATGCATGCTAATCTCTGCAGTCCAGAAAGTTTGGATTTGGCCGTCCGTTGTAATCCTTTCGGCCACCAAACAATGGATCCGTATGTTATCATTGGTCTGATGACCGTGATATAGATCCAGTAAATTTGTTGGGGACCCATGCCCCAGGATTTGCCACAAATACGACGGCATGTCCATAGGGACAGCTTTGCTTTGTGGATTATCTTTTCCAGATGGGAGTTCCAATTAAGTGATTTATCCAGAGTGATTCCTAGATATTTCACCTCCTCCGCAAATGGAACAGTTTCACCCATTAAAGTGGGAGGTCTTAAGTCCTCCAGCTTCCTTTTCCGGGTGAATGGTACTATTACTGTTTTTTGAGGGTTTACAGACATCTGTTCCCCGTCACACCAGTTACTCACTGCATCCAGAGTCTCTTGAAGGGTATTTGATATTACTCCTTCAGAGTTTCCTCTGATTAGTATGACTAGATCATCTGCATATGCTAGAACCTCAACCTCCCACAGTGTGAGAATAGCCAGTAGGTCGTCCACAAGAAGTGACCACAAAAGGGGGGAGAGAACCCCACCCTGCGGGCACCCTCTCGTGGCTCTAAACCTAACTGTTTTTCCCTGTAGAGACGTTGTTATGGTTCTGTTTAATAGCATAGCACGAATCCAGTCGCCTATAGTAGGCTCAATTACTCTGGCAGCCACTGCTGCATATAAGGAGTCGGGCAGTGCATTATTAAATGCTCCCTCAATGTCGAGAAAGGCTCCCACCGCAATTTCCTTCATTTGAAGGGATTGGGTGATCTTCTCGACTAGGTTATTGAGTGCTAGTTCTGTTGATTTTCCTGTCTGATAGGCGTACTGATGGATATTGAGGGGGGTGATGATTCAGGATGTTCCCCCTGATATATCCGTCCAGCACCTTCTCCAGGCCTTTCAACAGAAAAGATGTCAGGCTAATTGATCTAAGCGATTTAGCGCTTGGTTCTTTCCTACCCATTTTTGGTATATATACTACCTTAACCGCCGACCAACTGGATGGGATATAGTTCCATACCAGACTAGCTCTGAATAGTTTAATGAGGAGTGGGAGCAATATTTCCAGTCCATTTTGTAGTAGAGCTGGAAAAACTCCATCCTCTCCTGGCGATTTGAATGATCCACTTATTAGTTTTATGTAAAATTTTGTAGTATTATGAAGGAATATCTTTTTTTATATGTGGTAATATTTTCAAATTTGTTTGTCCAAAACTATCGTAATTATTTACAAAAATGTACCACCGTGTACGTTCAGTTATATACCGAGCTCGGTAGCGCAGTGAGCCAGATAGTAAGTGACAAACGTAGCTGATTTACTGCCTATCGACTCCCGGGTTCAAATCCCGGTTTCGATTCTGGCAAAGTCGAAGGGTTTGGTTGTGTGTGTCTGCGTTTTTTCAACTGTGTTTCACTGTCCGAGCAGCTTCGGCTTTGGTTTGGGGGTTGTCTAATTTATGTGGTGTGTTTTATGTTATGTTTATGTTTACATGTGGAGATAGAGCGAAAATCATTTTTAGAATATTAACTTTTAATCGGTTAAATAATTATTACGAAAAAACATTTAAGAAAATATGAACGGATAATTAGTTACAGCATTTCAAATAAATAAATAAAGAAAAAATATTTATCAATAACCAAAATTTCAGAAAATTAGAAGCTATGTGTATATATATATATATATATATATATATATATATATATATATATATATGTTATTAAATATGATTTGAAGGAAACAACTACTCAGCGGGCAAATACCCCGACCTGCATTGAATTACACCTTCAAATCATGATAGATCGATAGCCAATATCATTTGTCAATTCCTAACCAGACATAGATCGATTTTGAACTTATTTGTTCTCTTCAGTATGCCATAGGTTATGGAACAGACAAATGATAGTGGCCAACCTGCTAGTTATATACTAACTAAGGTGAAGTGAATAGTGGTGAGAGGTATAAAACTTCTCATATGGTCTGAATGCTACTATCCGACCGACATCCTAGATGTCTCTGTGGCGGATAGCGACTTGCATCACAGCAAGTACCGAGAGCGGCGACCCGTAGCCCAGGTGGACTGAACGAATGTGTTATTAAATATGATTTGAAGGAAACAACTACTCATACCTCTCACCACTATTCACTTCACCTTAGTTAGTATATAACTAGCAGGTTGGCCACTATCATTTGTCTGTTCCATAACCTATGGCATACTGAAGAGAACAAATAAGTTCGAAATCGATCTATGTCTGCTTAGGAATTGACAAATGATATTGGCTATCGATCTATCATGATTTGAAGGTGTAATTCAATGCAGGTCGGGGTATTTGCCCGCTGAGTAGTTGTTTCCTTCAAATCATATTTAATAACACATTAGTTCAGTCCACCTGGGCTAGGGGTCGCAGCTCTCGGTACTTGCTGTGATGCAAGTCGCCGCTATCCGCCACAGAGACATCTAGGATGTCGGTCCTAAATGTGACAGAATCAAAAAGAGAGGAAGAAACAATTGTAAGAGACCAAATGCAATACCACGGACAACACAATGTAAATCTTTTCGATGAAATTAATATTCTTAAGAATGAAATCTCGATAAATACAACAGAAATGATTTTATTCGTATAACTGAATGTGTAAGGATTTCCTATAATACATCAAAAATAACCAACAATTTATTAATAGAACTGTAATAAACTTGTCATCTTAACAATTAAATACAACGGAAAACTTATTTTATCAAACAGACTAAATTTTGATGTAACACAAACATTTAATATTAATACACTGAACTGAATCTGAGGTTGACTGCTTGTGAAACATTATTAAAATTATTAAAAAGAAAGAAACTTTTTTGCTTTTAAATGTTTCAAAAATATTTAAAATTCTAGTCTCATCTGTACTCTTGAGAAAGGCCTAAAAAGCCGAAACACGAAACAATATTTTTGAAACATTTAAAAGCAAAAAGTTTCTTTATTTTTAATAATTTTAATAATGTTTCACAAGCAGCCAACCGCAGATTCAGTTCAGTGTACTAAAAGTGCTAGCGAGGCAAAATTAGCGGTTTTTTACAGAATATGTTTACTAAAGTTTAAAAGATGTGGTTTATCAGTGAATGTTTAAAACACAGAGTCACACCGAAACATATCAAAATACAGTGCAACCATAACTCCATGGAAGCAAAGAAAGTTACAGAAACAACTTACAAAATATGGCAACAATTAGAACGTAAAAGCTTATTCATTAGAAGAGACAATTTAGGACTTCATTTAAAATTAGTACATACAGAATTACTTCACAAAGAAAAGTACTTCTTATTCCAGCACTTATATCGACAAATTAGAGAAGAGATTCAAGAAATAGTTCATCTACAACATCAAAATCAGTATAGAAAACTGCAAAACCTAATTAATTTTAAGACCAATCATATCAGTGGTAAGTCTGATAATTTTGTAACCAGTTCATCTTCTCCCTTATTTAAGTTTTATCTTAGATTAGTTAATAGTACAGATGTTCAGTTCAACAATAATGAAATCAATTTATTAGAAAAAGGTTTCAAGCATTCTCCGAATATCTATAACAAACAAGATGTACACTTACTAGCAATCAATACGGAATTAGCATTAAACTCATTAAGTAACATTAATAATGAAGATAAAAGTAGTATAATAAATCTGTTTAATAATATAGAATTTTGTAAAAGGAACACAGAAAATTCATGAAAACAGTCTAATTATTTGTAAAGCAGATAAAGGAAATACAGTAACAATTTTAACGCAGAATGATTATAACATAAAAATCTCTGAAATACTAAACACAAATGAAATGGTAAAACTAAATTACGATCCAACTAATAAATATCAAACAAACACTTTAACACGTTTTATTCTTTCACTTTTTTTTATATTCGACATTTCCAGTTTCCAGAAATCTATCGAGAAGGTTTTGGAAGCTGCTAACATCAGGAAACCTTCTTCCAGGATAACGTTGGTGATAAATTCTATTGGCAAGTAAACAATTTCTGTCTGACTCGCCCAAAACAAAAGTCATGTCTACAAGTTCCGCTTTATTAAAATTCATATTGTAAAATTCCAAATATTTTAAATTCAATACAAATTGTAACTAAAGACCGATAAGTGTGATAAATGCTCCTTTGTACACGACAATTTATACCAAACTGAGGTTTTATTGCTTGTCGAATAACGAAAACAGGAAAAAAATTTACAAAAAAAACATTACAGTAAAGGACTGGTTAAATACTATTTACTCATTTCAATGGAAATGGTCCCACTAAATGGCCTCATTTCAAAACTGCATAAAGACGTGTGTCAATCAAAATGGACAACACGTCGAACACCTATTATAAATTTTTCTAATGAATTATTTGAGGGAAAATCTTTTTTTAAGTTTATTCTTGAATTTGACACTTATTTATTTATAAAACGAAAATGGTTGCAATTAGCCATAGGGAAGTACTTACAAAAAATGTTCGTTTTTCATTTCTACATCACATCGTCGAAAAATATACAGGGTGTTTCATTTGAAAAAATTGAGAAAATTCAATTTAAAAAAGTTCTTAATTGAAAAATAAACACTTATTTATTTATAAAACGAAAATGGTTGCAAATAGCCATAGGGAAGAACTTACAAAAAATGGTCGTTTTTCATTTTTACATCACATCGTTGAAAAATATACAGGGTGTTCTGTTTGAAAAAATTGAGAAAATTCAATTTAAAAAGTTCTTAATTGAATACTAATTTTTTGCCACCGTGTACATTTTTAGGAAATGAAAATGATTCAAAAATATTAATTAGATGTCTCGTAACTGGTATTCACATAAGTTTTTCTTAAAACCCATAATTGTGACTGTGGTGATTTTTTTTAGTATCCATCTGCAGATGGCATTATTTCAACAAAAAAATTCATTACATCAAAGTGGTTGGGAGATAGCCAATAATAATATAGGAATGAATAGAGCCTAGAAAGAGGCTTAAAAAAATGTACTGATATACATAGCATTCTATTTAAAAGAAGGGCACTTGGTCCTGTAATTTCGTCTTGGCTGGCCCTGTATGTTCGAAAATAATTTCCAGTTATAGACTTTTTTATCTAGTTTACTTGCAATTTTTTTAAAAATTTCTAGCTATCGTAGAACTCGAGATATCGAGGTCCGACGCACTATTGCCCCACCCTGTATATTGGACAAACTGATCAAAATGTAAACAAACGGGTCGAGGAACATAAAAAATCTATTTTGAACAATATACATAGCACCGGCATGTCAACACACTGTATAGAAAGTAATTATTTCATAGATTTGGATAAGATCGACTTGCTTCACTCAGAAAATAAAGGTAAAAAATTAGATTTATTAGAAATATTAGAAATTAAAAAAACAGTAAAAAATAATAAGAACGTAACAAATGATCAAATAATTTTTACCGGTCACGACATTTTAGACAAAATAGTGTAAATTAAAGAAATTCCCATCGTTTCATACCATAAAATTTAATACTTTACAATTGTATTATACTGCACAGATGTTATATATAAGTAAAGAACACGATTTAAAATCTAGTATCATCTGTACTCTTGAGAAATATTTTTGAAACATTTAAAAGCAGAAAGTTTCTTTATTTTTAATAATTTAATATTATTACAATCATTGAGGAAACAGTTCAAAGATTACCAGAAAATATATGAAATGAATATAAAATTCGTAGTAAAATTATTATTAAAAAAACCCTACAAAATTAACAACAATATAGCAAAAGACGAAAAATTTTCGTTAACATTTTTAAAAAAATTTTACCAGCTTATAAAGGAAACTCCATAGTTAATGGATACTAATGATTATGACAATAATGTATCAACTCTTAGAGTAAATAGGCAATACACTAAGTTAGACAAAGATGCAACAAAAACAATCGAATCCAAAATATACAAAAACATTATTTAAAACAAACACGAATTTACAGACACTGAAAACCTACTTCTTATTACACATTATAGTAAACCTCCAAATTTTTATATTTTACCAAAAATACACATCTAACAATTCACTTAGGCCTATAGTTAGTTCAATTGGTTTACTACGTCAAAATCTGCTAAATCCATTGGCAGACACTGAAAAGCGACTAGTTCAATTGATTCACTGTGTCAAAATTTAGCAAAGCGTACAGGGTTCGGTCTTGGGCCCAACACTGTTTATATTATATATTAATGATATAAAAAATGCTATACAAAGTTGTTCCATACGTTTTTTTGCTGATGACGCCATATTGTTATATCATGAAGATGTGAAGCTAATTACATAAAAAAGAAATGAAGACCTTATGTTAATTGACACTCGGTTGGCATTTAACATTTTAAAGTCTAATTCTTCAAAATCAAAATGTGTGTTAATAAATACTTCAGGTGTTTATAGTAGTCAAAAAATAAATATATTTATGAGTGGGGAAAGCTAGAACTGCTTTCAGAAACAAAATATCAAGTAGTAATAGTTGATTTCAAATTAAATTTTAAGCATCTGGTGTCCCAGTTTTAAACCGACAAGCTATCACCCGTGATAGAAAATATTATTTTGAGAAAAAAGTTCTTATGAACTTACACCCGCAAAAACTTTATAATCGAGATACAGGCTGTTAAAACATATTTTTTTTTAAGGTTTTCCATGCCACTGATATGTTTCAGTGTTCATTAACTTAGTGGAAGATGGAAACAAATAAGATACTTGAACTTTGTTGTTTTATAGCTTATCAGAAATTCCCTTCGACAGCTTGTGGATGTATCCAAATAGTAATGAATTTTTTACTCAAAATCTAACAAATTTATGAAGTTTTTACAAGAGTCCTTATTTATATAGAATTGACTAAGGAATTGAAAAATATTGGCGAAATTAACATAAATGCATCGAAGTTCTCGTTAAAAAGGTGTCTTCGTTTACCCCTCTCTATGCCGCTGGTGAATAGAATTATGATCTTATTCACTATTTTTATTGGGCCAAATACTGTTACAAACAGCACCAAATCATAAGTCGATAGTAACATTTCCTCCAAGATATAAAGTGATAATCTTAAAAAAAACTTTAAAACCCTGTGTCTCAGTTATAAATCTTTTGCGGGCGTAGGTTCGTAGAAACTTTTTTCTCAACAGTGTGTTTTCTATCAATGGTTACAGTTTGCCGGATTAAAATCAGGACGCCCTGTATTACTAAAAAAAATTGCTAAAAAGATTAATTTTCTTAGTAGAATCAATAATGATCTATCACTGTTTACAAGAATAACAATTTACAAGAATATTATATCTCCTCATTTTGAATGTTATGGTACAATTCTTTATTTACTTAATCAGACAGACTTACACTGACAGTACAATAACTGCAAAATTGTGCAATGGGAGTAATATTAAAGTGTAAGCCTGTTAAGTAAAGAGCATATTATAAATTACTAGCGGACCCGACAGACGTTGTCCTGCCGGATCCAATGTAAAACATTCCAAGATCAACAACAATTTATAAATAAAAAATTAATTAAATAAACATTTTCCAGTGGACTGAATTGTGAATCTAAACCATTCTCGAATCCACTGGAACACACAAAAAATTTCATCAAAATCGGTCCAGCCGTTTAGGAGGAGTTCAGTCACATACACACGGACAGAAGAATTATATATATAAAGAAATTAATTAAATAAACATTCTCCAGTGGACTGAATTGTGAATCTAAACCATTCTCGAATCCACTGGAACACACACAAAAAATTTCATCAAAATCGGTCCAGCCGTATATATATATATATATATATATATATATATATATATATATATATATATATATATATATATATATATATATATATATATATATATATATATATATATATATATATATATATATATATATATATATATATATATATATATATATATATATATATAAATAAAAAATTAAGTAAATAAACATTTTCCAGTGGACTGAATTGTGAATCTGAACCATTCTCGAATCCACTGAAACACATACTAAAAAATTTATATATATATATATATATAAATATATATATATATATATATATATATATATATATATATATATATATATATATATATATATATATATATATATATATATATATATATATATATATATATATATATAAAGATATAACACGATAATATTTATATTTAAAATTAGGGAAGGGTTGTCACCTTAAATGAACGAATTGAATATACTCATGAAAAACATGGACAAAATAAATTTTATATCAAGTTTAAACAGAAAAGTTACTCACAAAATTATTTGTATTTCAGTGGTTTAACATTGTTCAATACCTTACTAATTGATATAAAAATGATAAAAAATATAAAACAGTTTAAAAGAATAGTGAAAATAAAAATAAATTTTATTAAAAACACTCTTCACTTTCTTGAAAAGTTAAATATTATAATCATTAATTATTTATGAAATGTTGGTGAGTTATGTGGTTAGTTTGTTTACAAATGTCCGTGTAAATAAGATTGTAATTAAAGAAAAACTATAAAATGACAACAGGCTTGATGTTAGATGTAAATTAGATGTCAATAATATTATTCGGTATGGCTATACGAACTCCCTTATCTCCAATCACAAGCAGTATTTTTATGAAGTTTCTTGAAGATATGTTAAAAATTATAATAATGAACAAAACATGTGGTGGAGATATGTGAATGATATATTTTCAAGATGACCTCATGGCACAGATGAATTAGGTTTTTTTTTTTTGAATTTTTTTGACAATAAAGAACAGAAAATTAAATTCACTCAAGAAACTGAAGATAGTAACAAATTGTCTTTTCTGGTTGTATTAGTCACCAAAACAAATAATAATTATGAAACAAGTGTATATAGAAACAATACTGATACAAATATGTACCTAAATTTTAATTCTTATCGCCTTATAACACTAAAAATGGCGTAATTATATGTTTACATGATAGAACTACATCCATTTCAGCTCACGCTGAAATGTTTTGATAATGAAAAATTATGCATAAAATCTCTTTTACAACCAGATTTTTTTTGTTAAAAAACATTTCTGAAGATTGAAAATGGTCATAATAAACAACGAAAAATATTACGAGAACTAATTACTATTCCAGACATGTTTGGGGGTAAATTATTTATATCATTTTCGATTTCATTCAAGATATCTTGGGACTGTTAACGATCCGTCGAAGAAAATAGGTCCAATAATTCTTATCCCTATAATTCCTACCCAGATGTTGAATCCAAATCTTTCTTGGAAATTACCTTCTCTCAACAATCTAGGATTTTCTTGAGCCCACTGTCTTGTATTATTTCTGTTGAACATACCATTGTTCGTAAACCTAAAGTCATCTGAAAACAGTATTTTTGAAAGGAAATCATTATTTAAGTCTTGATTATGCAAAAACCAATGACAATATTCTAGTCTTCTTTTCGAATCGTTTTCATATAAATGCTGATGTAAATTATATTTATAGGGGCGATATTTATGTTTTTTTAATATTTTTCTTGAACTTTCCTAGCTCACGTTGCATTTGTTTTCTAATTCTCGCAGTGAAGCTGATGGAGTAAATTGAACATAGGTCAATACGTTAATTTCTGCCTCTTCATTGACGATAAACTCGTTGTGGTTTTGATTAGCTGGTTCTTTTATTAGTATTATTTCCAAGTTTCTAAAATAAGTTCTTGGTGGATGCCGCCTTAAAGGAAAACGAGCAGCGTACAGCACACTTGCATTAATAGCGTTTTTACGACATTCCCCGTATATTAATATCATATCGATTTGTTGGTTTCCAGAATAACGATGCTGGTTATTATGTTCCATTTGGGAAGAAACTATTAAATGCACTATCAAAATTAGATGAAGTTAAAACTGAATTTATTTTAATATTGTCATGATATTAGACCTATTTTTTCCATGGCTAACTATTATTTTATCAAACTAAAGGGAGTATTACATATTTTACAATTTAGTAAATAAATATTTTTCAGTTTTAGACAAAGATGAAGTGGTGCATGATGGATATCGTTAGATTGGTAATTAAATTTGCTATTTAATGGCATTATGGCTCTTAGTGGGTGCCATTTAAAAATATGATTTTTTCTTAAAGAAACACGTTTGGCACATTTTATTCTTTCTTGAGGCATTTGTTACTGATTTAATTAATGAACTCATGATTAATATGAGATACTAGAATCAACTGGAACAGATTTTTTTCCAATCACGGCCTTCTATGGTAAAAAATAAATTTGAAAAAAAAAATTCCTTGAGTAAAATGTAAATTTGGCAACGCTATTCTATGCAATTTGAGTTGCAGATTCCGAAAAACATAAAATATTCTGGGTGATGCATTTTAAAAATCAAAGGTAAACGCACTTCCGGTGAAACCGAAAGTTGACCATTTTGACCATATTTGCACGTCCATCCGAAATTAGGTCTAATATCTTTGTACCAATTTTCGTCTAAATCGGTTCATAATTGAAAGAGATATAAGCATGGTCCTAGTCTCGTGGCCACCCAGTATACGTATATTCAAAAGAAGAACACTATTCTTGTTTCAAATTTTGTTCCATGAGTAAGGCATTTTTAAGCCGAAATTATCCATAATCATATATAAAATATGTATGTTCTCATTTGATTATACTCCGTTCAAATTAAAGAATGTATCAAAATTTTGCTAATTTTCACGAACGAACAGATTGTTTGAAGCGAAAAAAAACCCTCCCTTTGAAAAAAAAATACATTCAAATTCCTATATAAATTTGTATATCTCAAAACAATACTTTTTTTGCGTGGCGTGTCGTGTTTGTGCGTCGTGAAAATATTTTGTGTGTAAAATAAAAATGTCCTGAATTTCATTACAAACATATTTTTATTTGGCAAATACAAACAAATAATATAGATTTATTGGGGTCAAAATAAAATAAGAAGGTTTAGTGCCATATCCCCATATTTTTATTGTTTCAAATTTTGTTGGTGTCAAATTTAAAAATGTTCTTCATCTCTTCAATCTATGTATCCTCTCTATTTATGGTAATCGAAGAGGCAATGGGTGTTTGTAAATTTTTTTACACACTTAATTTTGCTTTTGATAAAATATGTGATATTTATTTTTAAAAAAATATTTGTTAATCTTCGATACAGTTTAAAAAAATATATATTTTATTATTAAAAAAATATTGTTTAGGTATTGAGCAAGAAACTTCTAATATTTCATATGAAAATATAATAATTTACATTTTAAAGTGATTCAATTCCTTAAAATTTGTATATTAGCATGATCAGCATGATCATGATCAGAAAAGAATATCAATATACCTACACATAAAAATTAGGTAATTCCTTAATATCATATTAATTATAAAAAGTATGTAAATTTTTTGCTTAATACCTAAATAACATTTCCTCATCAGTACATTTTCAATAAAATAAAATATTTTGATTAAATAATTTCATGTCGAATTTAAAATGCGCCTCCTCTACGCACTGTTACTTTTTGTACAGTTCAGGAAATATTCATACGTCTTTCTATTTCAAACAAAGAAATTTTAAGAGTAACATATTTTTTTAGTATTTCAAACAAAAATAAAAATATTTTAAATACATAACAATGTGTCCACGTTAAGGTAGACACAAGCCTATGAAATCTTAATTTTTAGAGTAATCAAATGATTTTCTTTGTTGTGAAGGACATCCAAATTCTCATTAATTGACCGTATTCCATCCTCTAAGATGATCCATATTCGACACCCACGCCTGATTTCTCGGAAATTGTAGAGCTTATGCACAAATTGTTACCGGTGATCAAAAGTAACTTATATGAACTACACGTTAAAGTCAATTATAAATTTTTATCGCATCAACGTTAAGCGTCGCTACGCCATTTTTTATTTTTTTCCGTCAACACCCAATTTTCTTCTCCGGTTTTCGAAAAACATATTTTTTTTAGTAATTTTTCATCACTTTAGACGTACTCCTAATACTTTATGAGCTATAATCTGACACCATAGTTAATCAGGACACCTCAAAATGACTTTGTACTAAATTTCATCAAAAAATGTCAAACTGTATTTATTTTATTAAGGGGTAAAGTTGCCAAAAACACCTTCAGAATATGTACTAGAAGAAGCTAAGTAGGCCTTTTAAAGAAATGGAGAAAATATGTCTTATTCAAAAACAAGTCCAGAATTCACTGAATTTCTAATTTTTTTTATAAAAACAATCCTAATTAGCATTTTCAAAAAAATCAAGTAGTATGTGTGTACCTTGAGGATGCCATCCATGATAAAAAAATGCAGATTTTGATACTTTTCACAACAACAAACATTCGTTTAATTATCTCAAACAAATAAAGGATTTACAGGCTTGTATCCACCTTAACGTGGACACACGGTATATACATATACATATAAAAAAACCAAAAAAATAAATTAACGCACATATTTATTGAAATATGTTTGTTTTCATAATTCAGTGTCATTTATTATAATCGACCACAGAATATTTTAAAAGAAATATTTATATATTCATGCATCCAATGGTTTAATTTAGAATTTAACAGGGATACTATGTAGAAAATTGCACAGATTTACATTATTAGATATAAGAAAAAATACAATATTGAAAAATAGCCAACCCATTCATATGCAGAAGGAATCGTATTACCCATCAGTTAAAAAGTGCATAGGTTGCGGCTACGCATAATGAGCCGGTAGTATGTTCAGTACTAGAGGAAGTAGTTGTCAATTTTCACACATATAGTAGTTTGCACTACAATGTTGACCTTCGACTTGAGTTAGCTGGCCAGTAATTGTAACAACAGTGGTGTGTGTAGAACATCAGCCAGGACAGGCAACAGACAGCCGAAGAGACAGACAGCAGTTTGCTATATTTTGCAGGTGGCGGGGGCGGCCATATGCCATCTCAAGACCAATCTGCAGATCGCAGCTGCACCCCGGGTGGGGCGAGGGCGAAGAGGGGGATCTGTCATTGGTCGCGCACCAGGTCTGTCAAGTGCTGGCTACTGGCCGTCATATAGAGGGTAGCGGTCCGTCTGCTCGCATTGACCAGTTGTGCTTCTCTGCGGACATGCTCGCGCTCGTCTCGCTGTGTGTCGTGGTCTTGGTGTGGTGGTTTACTACTAAAACCCGCAAAGTAATATTCAGGATTCCTCCGGGTCCGAAGCCGTGGCCACTCATAGGAAGTCTTCATTTACTGGGCGAATACGAAACACCGTTCCAAGCTTTTACGGTCCTTAGCAAGATATATGGAGATATATTCAGCATAAGTCTCGGTTCCACACCCTGTGTAGTTGTCAACAGTTTTGATCTTATCAAGGAGGTACTTATTACTAAAGGGGGAGACTTCGGTGGACGTCCAGATTTTCTGCGGTTTCACAAACTTTTTGGAGGCGACAGAAATAATTGTAAGTACTAGTATATTTAATTACTAATTATCTAATGCATATTTCACAAAATTTTAAATAAAAGAAATATGTTGTGTAATATTTAAATATTAGAGTTTCTTTTCTGATCGCCAGTTAGTATCTCCGAAGCTCTTTATTATACACTGAGCAGAGAGCATCGGAAATTCGACATACAAAAGTGTAATTGTATCCGCATAATTATTAATTACTGTAAAAGCATCAGTCCCGTTAAAATATTTAGCATTCCGAGTAAAAAGTTAAAGAAATCGCGTACCGGTAATTTATATGCATTCTTCATAAATCGTTTGAGTTTAAGAGGTCGAGTGGGTTTTTGCTGATTACTCGCTCCTTTACTTTCTATCATATGGCACCTGGTTCATTCATAAGATTGCCTCACTACGTACCGGACTACCGTGAACTTGAACTTGAGATTCTAATGAAACTGAATCTGATCAATACAAACATTTGTATTTATTTATTCGATTAATTTAGGTATTTAATATTATCAAATGCAAACAAAATAATTAAGTAATTTGTTTTTACTTAATTTGTTAATTAATTAATTTAAATTTTGTATCGATTTTTATACTAGACAGTCAGAAGGTAAAATACGGGTTAAATATAATTATTATTAAAACAGAAACAAAAACGAAATAAATACGTCTGATATATAACGGTAAATTTGGAAAGAACAGAAGTTCATTGCTTGTCCCGTTCGCAGTTTACTGGAGATTTAGAGTGCACGGACTGCACGATTTGTATGGCAGTGTGCATACCGTTTAGCCACAGGTGTATACTATAAAACGGTTGGCCACGCGACTCAATGAACATCTGTTCCGCAAAGTAGTCTGGCGTGAATTGACGCGTGCCGTGCATGATTGACGAGCAGGGACACGACCTTGAAACTAAATATCGTTTTTTTGCCCTCTAACCTGTATTTTTGTTTCAGCTCTCGCCCTATGCGACTGGTCCTCGTTGCAGAAGACAAGGCGTAGTATAGCTAGAACTTATTGCTCCCCTAGATTTACATCGTTCCAGTATGATATGGTGAATAACGTTGCAGCCGAGGAACTAAATGTATTTTTGGCTGAGCTTCAAAAACTACCCCACAATGAGCCCTGTGACATTAAACCCGTGGTTTTAGGGGCATGTGCTAATATGTTTACACAGTATATGTGTTCTACCAGCTTCTCTTACGACGACGCCGAATTTAAGAAAGCTGTAAGATATTTCGACGAGATATTTTGGGAAATCAACCAAGGATACGCTGTAGACTTTTTACCCTGGCTACTGCCTGTTTATAAGGGACATATGAAGAAATTATCAAAGTGGGCTGGATATATTCGAGAATTTATTTTAAGCAGAATTATAGATAATCATAGAGCTACTTTAGACATCAACTCTCTACCACGAGATTTCACAGATGCCCTTTTGATGCACTTAGAAGAGGACCCGAACATGAACTGGCAACATATTATATTTGAGTTGGAGGATTTTATAGGAGGGCATTCTGCTATAGGAAATTTGGTTATGGTAACATTGGCATCTGTAGTAAAACATCCCGAAGTCGCTAAGCGTATACAAAAAGAAATTGACGAAGTCACGGGGGGGTAACCGGTATCCAAATCTCTTCGACAAAGCAGCCATGCCGTACACTGAAGCAACTCTTTGGGAAACGCTAAGAAAAGCATCTTCACCTATCGTTCCCCATGTTGCAAGTGCAGAGACGGAGATTGATGGCTATACAATCGAGAAGGGCACGATGGTGTTTATAAATAACTACGAACTCAATGTTGGTGAAGAATACTGGAGTAATCCTGAGGAGTTTATGCCAGAGAGATTTTTGTCACCGGCGGGAAACGTTGTAAAACCTGCGCATTTTATTCCATTCAGTACAGGAAAGAGAACATGCATCGGACAAAGACTTGTCCAATGCTTCAGTTTTGTAATACTAGCAACTCTCCTGCAACATTACGACATAAGTGCCGGAAGTGAAGTTAAAATAAAACCAGGATGTGTGGCTGTTCCACCAGATTGCTTCAAATTAATACTAACACCTCGAATATTACAATCGGATTAATCGGATAGGATTTTGTTTTCACTATTACGCTTTCGTCTTATGATATGCGAAGCCCGCCTGATCTAATCAGTAACTAGCGCCGCTCCCGATGACGTAAGTTAAGATGCTGCAGCGCAGCGCATCTATCGTTACATGTTTCTGACTTCAGGGTGGACAGAACCGGGTCTATACCTTGGCCTTTCCTCCACTGGCTGAATGCGAAGACGAGGCCGACAGGCTGCAAGCCAAACATCACCTGCATTTTTCATTTATTTTATTATCATATTTTATCATGCATTGTATATATTTCATGTGAATTTATTGTAAAAATTGTTTAGTTAGTAATTTATCTTTAACGTAGTCTCCCCAGTGTTAGGTCTAATATAATGAGACTGAATAAACTGTGTATTTTTATTTAATATACGTGTTTTATTGTCATTCTTTGCTACTCGTTTGTTGTTGTTTGAAACTTGTACAATTTGTTTTTACCAATAATTCTCGTAGCAAACAAAGTATATCACGAGACAAGGTAACCTCAAGTACAATACGAGGTTAATCGATGGATTTATTTCTTTTATTAGAGCAGTAAATAACTAAATGTAATGCTAAACACTCCTTCAAAAAACCATGGGTGTAACCTGGGACAAAATATTTTTTTAAACCACTGTTACAAACAGCTGCAGAGAAATTGCAAAAGCAGCAACAAAAATTTAAAGTGTCTTATAAATAAACATATTTTCTGTTATAAGTATAGTAAAACTGAAATGTTAGGAATCTGTAACTAGTTCTTTTTTAAAACAAAACTGTGCTTTAGAAAAAAAATTTGTTGGTAAAACACAAATCACATAATTATATTCATTTAAAAAAATGTGAAAGTGAAAGAAATTAATTATAAGGTAAGTACGGAAAGTATGAAGGATTTTTCATTAACTAAGCTTTTTTTGCGATTTTAACCATATATCACATTTTCAGCTAAAATATTATAAAATCATTAATTAATAGTAATAACCATACCTTCCATGTTTCTATTTGTTTTACACATATTACCATTATTATAAAATTAATTTTCTTGGAACTACTTAATTACTAGTTATTGGCACTATTTAAATTTTCTTATATTTTTTTACTTATAAAATTTTTTTTTAAATAAAATTATCATCACAATTAAAATTATTATAAAATTCATTAATAGAATATTATTTTGTGTATAATTTGGAATTCAGTTATATAAAAGATAATAATAAAACATTTTTCAATTTTGCCACTATCTGATTTAAGGAGGAAAGTGCGATTATTATTACGTGTTAGAGATTTTTTGACATTCCAGTAGAAAATATTCTTGAAACATGTATATTGGTTGATTTCACGATAAAATATACAAACAGACGACATAATATATTATAGTCGCCATTTAAGAAATTAAGCTGATGAGTATTTAAAAAAATCAAAACATTACATGGCATTTCTGTGATCATATTATTAAGTAAAATAAAAAATTGCCCTTAGAAAATATTTTTGTTAACATTCCAAAAAAATAAGAAAAATATACCCAATATACAAATTTCAGTTTTTCATGTGTTGTTTTCCAAATATTCAATAATATTTAAAAACTGCACGTCAAAAGAATGCATTTTCATTTAATTTTGAATTACTTAATCTAATCTATGTACTGTGCTGTACCTGTATATATAAGTATACCCATAGATTAAATATACATACATAGTTTATACATTTAGCGCTCAAAATTTTTGACCTCAAAATTCGTTATGAGCAGTGACTATTTACGATTGAAAAATATGCAAACATGTCATTTATTACATTAGTAGAAAATGGTAATTAAATAAAATTATAAAAAATAAAATTAAGATTAATTAAAAATAAGTAAGTAACAATACAGATTACAATTAATTAAAATGAGTTTAACAATTTGTTTCAAGGATATTTTATTTGTCCAAATTTCTTTGTGTATTAATTTCGAAAGATTCTAGTCCTGAAGTGGGTTGAAACCTTTGATGTGAAGTTAACACTGATGTAGTTTTCCACGAAACACCTGTAGATGATTAAAACTGAGTTTTATTCATCTCCAGGAGATGCCAACTTGGTTGGTGAAACGCGTGTCGAGTGTTAAAGATTCCAGTGATTATTTTAATCATTTATTTTCTAAAGGCAACATCTCAAAATTACCGAGGTAAGTAATAATCGCGCGACTTACGTAATTAATCAGATGAGTGGCTGGCAGACCAAATGCAGAAGGCGGTCATTCTGGGTTCTCTCTATTTGCTTAGGGCACACGATTCTGGTATATACAGTCACTAACCCTGCGGGATGTGGGGAGTGGCTGTAGTTAGTGCGCCGGCGCAACTCCCGTGAATCGTCGGAGGCCACGGGAGGACTGTCCAGCATCGGTTATTCCGAAAAAAAATATATTTATTTACGTAATAATAACAACAAGGATACTAAGTTACACTTTGACCAATTTAAAATATTAATACAAGGTTTACAACTTGTTGTAGATATATGTAAGAGTTTTGAATTTTGAACCTTTTATTGGTAAATTTGGACATACCAATTGTATTGCTTTTTTATAGGTTTTTGTAGCAAGAATATTATCAATCATGGTTGGGTTACAGTCAATTTTATTATGTTTAATTCTTTATTAAAATTATCTTTGGAACATCATACTTTTGTTTGTGTTTTAGAGGATATAATAATACAGAAATTTTAATTGCAAATACAATAAAGAAGAAAATCGTTGCAAATAATAAAATATTTATTAGAGCGGATAAAGGAAAAGCGATAGTTGCAGTTAGTAAAGAGCATTACCTATATAAGTAAATCAATGAAGTTTTTAAATTTTTATAATTATAAAAAAGTTAATTTCGACTCCATGGAGAAATAACAAAAAGAAATAAAGCAGGCACTGGATAATCCTTTAGGTTTTCTAAGCCCTATTGAAAATTACAAATTAACAACAATATACCCTTAACCTACCAAAGTCTATTCCCTTATATAGTTAGGTATCTAAAGATAATTTCCCTCTCCACCCCGGAATCTCTGCTCTTTATAATAACAATAATAATAATGATAAATGGTTTTTATTGGCATATAAAAGTACAGCAAATGGCAGAGAATTTACAAAAATTAAAAATAAAAATACCAAAAGGCAAAGTTTTTAACAAGTCCCTTTCTTACACTCAACCTCACAAATTAATAAAAATATCGTACACAACTAAGAATTTTTATGAAAATTGAATAGTATTACAATAGCAATATATACAAGCATATCAACATATACATATACATAGTTATGTACAAAATAAATATTTAATTTTAATATATTTATTACACAATAACGTGTACAAAAAATACAAAAAAAATTTGAAGAAAAAAAAAACAACAACTGATTAATAATTACAAAAAGGAGAAAAAAAAATACTAATAATAATTATAATAGGAGATCAATTATTAATGAAATTTTATTAGGTCTTTAAGCTGCATAATTTTTAGTTCCTTTTTAAACTCATTAGGAGATAATGCTTTAAGTTCAAGAGGAATTTTATTATAGTATTTAGGAGCATAATATGAGAACGAACTTTGGAAGGGAGAAGTTCTTTCATCACTGCACCTACGACTAAACCTCTGGTAACTTAATGACGTTAATACAAGAATCGTGTAATTTTACCCTTACTTATTGCAATCCTTTGAATTAACCGACAACATTAAAAAAATAAAATTGTCTAATAAATCAAAATTTATTTCTTTCGATGTTCAAAACTTATTTTCCGGTATACCTACCTGAGAGGGTACTGTACAAGTTATAAAAACTTTATTAGACATAAATAACACCAATTTTATAATAAAAGCCAAAATTTTACATTCGTTATCCACATTTTTAAACCAAAATTACTTTCAATTTAAGGAAGGTATTTATAGAAGTAATGATGATTTAATCGTGGGAAATCCCTTAACTCCTTTTCTAGCTGAAATATTTATGGATCGTTTGAAAAACGTGTTTTTTAGAGTTAATTAATAATTTATACCCTAATATAAAGTTTATTGTAGAAATAGAAGACAATTCTATTAACTTTTCTAGACTTAACAATCTCCAAAGTCAACAATCTACATGAATTTTTAAAATACCACAAAAATTCCCATAGCGACATCACAATACATAATACCTCTACGTAACCTTCAAAACGCAAACAATCCGCTTAGTATGATACATAAATTAATTGACGTACCCCAATCTAAAGATAATTTTAAACAATAATTAAAAATAACAAAACAAATTACAGTAAACAATAATTATAACCCAACAATGATAACAATTTTGCTATAAAAATGCAATACAATATATACAAATTTACGAACAAAAGATATAAAACTGAAAAGCCTTACAAATATCGGTAAACCAATAGAAAAAAGGCAAGAAAACTTGCCCCCAAAGCATATATTGGACAAACTGGAAAAAAATTGTAAGAAGGATGTCTGAACACAAAAGATGTTTTACAATTAGAAATGAAGATTCCTCGTAGGCTAATCATCCCTTAGAAAAAATTCATAATTTTAATGAAAATTTTGAGATTTTGCATTAAGAAAATAAGAGATTAAAATTAACATTCTTAGAACTATAGAAGTAAAAAAAACTAAAAAATGTAGAATTACTGTTAAATGATCAGCTTGTAACAAATCTTTCAAAACTTTAAACTTGTTTTAATTACTTATAGTCTATATTTTTATTTATTTATTTTGTATTAATTTTTTAATTGGATTTTTTAATATTTTATTAATTAATGTTTTCTACTAAAGTAATGAATGACATGTCTGTATATTTTTTGCTGAATGCCTGGAATGTTGTTCAGTCATAATTAATCTAACATTATTTTTTTAAACTTATTAGACCCTTTATACCCTATTTAGGATTATAATGTTAGTCTTTTTACTCACTTCCAAAGAAGCCACCATAAGCACTAAAGAATTGTAATTATTTTATACATATTTCGTAAAAAATATTTAAATAAAAATTTGTGAAAATCATAAAACGATTAAGTTTTATGTGATTCAGTGTTTATTATTATTAATGTTTATTGAACACCCTATATTGTACCGGTTAAAGTAAATATACCAATAAGCAAATTATGCAAAGTCCGATATTTTAATATTTAAATACATGGTCATAGTAAATCTCAAACAATATACGAAAACGTTTGAATTTCTACAAAAAAACAAATTTATCCGAAAAAATGGCGAAGGTGCCAGGTGACATAATTTATTTCCCTCGTTTTCACAGTAGAATAGTAAATTAATTACTTTATACCCTAATATCAACCCCCAATTACATTTACAATTCATATCCAAATAGTCTTTATTAAATGCACTGAGAACAGATATACCGGGTGACTTTTAAATAACGAATCCTGTTTGAAACTCTATAACTCCCGAGTAAATTGAGATATCGATTTGATATTTTTATCTTCTACAGACAGGTTCAAAGGTATTCGTACCAAACTTCAAACGTTTGTTTAGAAAAACAGGCATATAACGATTTTCAGTTAAAAATAAACAATTATACGTAAACTCAAAATTGAAATGGATATTTTAATATCACTACTACTTAAAAACATATTGTATTGGGCTTCCATTCTGCAAATTTACTACTCTAATGATGATATGCCGAAAAAACGAGTGGTTGGTTTTGATAAGTTATTTAAATTTAAACATTTCTTGGATATCCTTGCAATAAACATTGATAAATGTTTTTTAGTATCCGAGCACATTGCCATGAAAAAGGGCGACTATGACTATTAGGTTAGGTTAGGTTAGATTTGTTGTGAGTGGGTCTCAGTAGACCCTCCACTGCGACCATCAGCAGGCTTATTGTGGCTCACGCCTAATTATATTTCACCCAATAAGTTCAGTATCTTAATGAAACTGATAACTTTATTGGGTGAGAATGTGTCCAGATCCTCTGGCAGCAGTTGCCCTTTGCCAAATATTGAGAATCGGATCCTCTCCACAGCGGGACAGGTGCATAATATGTGGTCTGCCTTCTCATCATCCCGTTACGGTCATGCATGCTAATCTCTGCAGTCCAGAGAGTTTGGATTTGGCCGTCCGTTGTAATCCTTTTGGCCACCAAACAATGGATCCGTATGTTATCATTGGTCTGATGACCGTGATATAGATCCAGTATATGACTATTACACAAGCAATCAAAGTATAAGTGTAGTGAAATGAAATGATAACCGATCCGTATATCTAATATCAAATTTTCATAATCCACTTCTTACCACTTTCGCGAAAAGGAGACAGAATGAAGGATCAACATCAGATATACCATGTCCTTTGATTTTAACTGATTATTATAGTAACATGAAATTTGACCAAAAAAATCATGCTACGAAATAGAACGCAAATCAACGAAATGGTGGCAGAGAATATTTTTTTACTTTACTGATGCATGTGTTGTCAATCGTTACACTCTTCATATCAACCTTAACTTACCCCATTTGGCTATGAAAGATTTTAGAAGAAAGGTGGTAAAAGATTTAGTGTGTGAAACTCTGATATCAGTAAAGAACATTTGCATAAACGAAAACCTTTTGTATCTTTACAAATCACCAAAATCAATCTGCACATCTACCAATATCTACATCCAGATGAAGATATGGTAGATACAGTACCAGGCAGCATCAAATACGTACTGAGTGGATGTGCACAGTATGTAAAATACCACTTTGCCTATCAAAGTCCAAAAATTGCTTCCGTGATTTTCGTTTGTGAAGTCTTTTATAGTTGCATTGTAGTACATAAGGTATATCACCCTCAAAATGTGTTTTTTTTTAATTGAAAAAAAAATTTATTAATTTTTAGCAGTCTATTTAAATATTTTTACAGACGAATAATTTTTTTAAAAATAAGCAACTTTTTCTCTTCGTGCAAGAAGGGTATATTATGATGGTAATTTTTCGCAGCAAAGACTACCAGTTCCCGAATAGTACTTAAAAATACATGTGAGTCATCACAGAAAATATCAGCTGAATATTGCACTTCGTTATACAATCTGCACATGCTATATAACGGAGAATTTTTGTGTTAGTTTGTACAAGGAATATCACACCTAAAGGTAGGAGAATTTCTGGACGCAATTCTAGGCACGTGAAACTGGAGCAAATTTAGAAATTCAGAATGTTCAACTTGACCGTGTACGAGTTTGTATAATTGCATAATGTATGATATCTTACGTCTAATGAACCAGGGTTCCAAGTTAAATTCATTAATTAAATCAGAATAATTATAGTTTATATCTGGATATCTTTTCTGTTTAATAAAATACATATATTTATAAAATTTTCGCTGAATTCTCTCAATAACCTGAATGTAAATATTATAATGTGGACTCCACACAATACAACAATATTCTAAACAACTTCTAACAAATACAAAATATAGAGTTTTTAGACAGTCAATATTTGTAAAGTTTCCTGTGTTCCTTATAATAAAACCAAGCATATTTAGACTACGATTACTAATGTAATCATAGTGTGGGATAAAAGATAATTCCGGATCAAATTTAAATCCATACGTCTTTAACATATTCAAAACACGGTATACGTTTTATTTTTGGGCTCAGGAAATACGATCACGTTTCCTCAAAATTTCAGGAATTAAATTGGTTGAATATACGACGAAGAAGAGATTTACATACTGTTATCTAATTTACAAAATTTGCAAAGTTGAATCATCTTCATACCTGGTAAACAAAATTACATTTAGGGCAGATGTACACAATATTAATATTAGGCATAAAAGTTTGCTAACAATACCTATACATAGAACTTCTCACTTCCAAAGTTCGCTCTCGTTAGGATTACGCGGAAAACGATTAAGTATTAAGGATAGGAATAGTATAGGATATTCTAGGAATAGGTAAGTAGAGGAAGGTTGGGATAAAGTAGGAAGATGTATTAAGGACAAGGTAGGAATAAGTAGTGGGACAGTGGGCAGCTGCTCCAGTTAGTCGCCTTTTACGACAGGCAGGAGATACCCTGGGGCTATTCTTTACACACCCGGCACCCACACGGGGTTATTTTATTGTTTTTTTTATACATATTTTTTTTTTCGGAATATCCGATGCCGGTCATTCCTCCCGTGGCCTCCGACGCCTCATGGGAGTCGCGCCGGCGCATCAACTACAGCCACTCCCCACATCCCGCAGGGTTAGTGACTGTAGATGCCAGAATCATGTGCCCTAAGCAGATGGAGAGAACCCAGAATGACCGCCTTCTGCATCTGGCATGCCAGCCACTCGGCTGATTTTTGGCAGGCCGATATGGTCTTCAGTTCCGAGAGCAGCGTAGGCTTTATCCCTCCAAGAACACCGATTATTAGGACGACCATTTTTACCAAGTAGCCTGGGTACAGCACTTGGAGCTCGTACCGGAGATCGCGGTATTTGGTCCGTTTCTCCTCCTCCTTCAAGGTGATGTTTTTCTTCGCAGGTGCCGAGAACTCGATGACATAGATTACCTTGAGTTGATCGTCGAGGAGGACTATGTCAGGCTAGTTGGCTTGAATTAGCCTGATCGTCGGGAACGAGTAGTTCCAGTAAATCCGGCATTTCTCGTACTCGACAACGGACTCAATATCTCCGGGGACGTAAGGCAGCACTGGTGTCTGGTCTACCCCGTACAAGTGCCTTAGATGGTAGTATAGCACTCGTAACGTATAACTCGTATTTTTTTTTCGGTTTCCCGATGCCGGTCAGTCCTCCCGTGGCCACTGACGCCTCACGGGAGTCGCGCCGGCGCATCAACTTCAGCCATTCCCCATATCCCGCAGGGTCAGTGACTGCAGATATCAGAATCGTGTGCCCTAAGCAGACGGAGAGAACCCAGAGTGACTGCCTTCTGCATTTGGCCTGCCAGCCACTCGGCTGATTTTTGGCAGGTCGGTATGATCTTCAGTTCCGAGAGCAGTGTAGGCTTTATCCCTCCGAGTGCACCAATTATAAGGACGACCATTTTTACCGAGTAGCCTGGGTACAGCACTTGGAACTCGTACCGGAGATAGCGTTATTTGGTCCGTTTCTCCTCCTTCCGAAAACTCGATGACATACATCACCTTGAGTTGATGGTCGAGGAGGACTATGTCAGGCTTGTTGACTTGGATTAGTCTGACGGTCGGGAACGAGTAGTTCCAGTAAATCCGGCATTTCTCGTTCTCGACAACGGATTCAATATCTCCGGGGACGTAAGGCAGCACTGGTGTCTGGTCTACCCCGTACGAGTGCCTTAGATGGTAGTATAGCACTCTTAACGCCGCGTTATGCCGGTGGATGTAGGCCGAAATTGCATATATGGGGCATGCAGATAGTAAGTGCATGAGCGATTCCAGCGCCTGATGGCAGGTCTTGTAGTTGATATCAGGAACCTCTACGCGCCACACGCGGCTACGGTAGACCAAGGTGTTGATAACACCATCTTGGCAGGCCATAATGAATCCTTCGGTCTCCGACTTAAGCCCTGCTGACCTTAGAAAGGCGACGGTCAGCCTGGTCGATAAACCCAGTGTTTCTATGCTGGGGTTTATCGACGTGCTGCCGAAATAGATTTTCCTGTTCGGCAGCTCTGATTCTGGCTTTCAGACGATTTGGCTGAAGTTCGGTGACTGACTCAATATCAGCATCTCGCCGGCCTCCTCGCCTGATGTGAAATGCGAGACCGAGTTCATCTGCGGCTCTTTTTGCTGACTTGAACAATCCTGCTCCCACTCCTACAGTTTCGTGATGTTTCACAAACCTCAAGAGGGGATCTGAGCTCCTGAGGATGTTACATGCCATACTCAGTACTACTCTGCCATGCATACACTCCAGGCTCAAGAGTCCTCGGCCCCTCCCCCGTTGACGTGGGAGGTGGACACGAGGAACGGACGATCTAGGATGAATACTTCTGTGAATATTCATCATCTTGCGGGTATCTCTATCTAATTTGCGCAGCTTCTCTACTGTCCACTTTATTACTCCGAAGGAGTAGAGTAGAACCGGAACGCAAGCATATTAGTTGCAGACACCTTGTTCTTCCCAGAAAGTTCGGAAGACCAAATCTTTCGAAGGCGGTGTCTGTACTTGCCGCGGAAAGAATCTTTTATTTGTGTTACATCCTGGATGTGCCTTTGTTGCACACCCAGATACATATAGGTCTCTCCACCATCCAGATGTCTTAGGATGCTTTCGTCTGCGAGCTGCGCATCTTCAGGGAATTCCCCGCATCGTCCTCTCTTGAGGTGGTCGACTGCACATTTGTCCAACCCGAACTCCATACCTATTCCCGCGTATATTCTTCGACCACCCTAAGAGCGTTTTGTAGTTCGCGCTCTCCGGAGGCATAAAGTTTAAGGTCATCCATATAGAATAGATGGGTGACCTTATACCTCCGGTGGCTGGGTGGTCCACATTGATATCCGCGGGTTTGGCGAAGCCCAACAGACAACGGCAGCACGGAGACGCAGAAGAGGAGAGGACTCAGGGAGTCACCCTGGAAAACTCCTCTCCTAAATGCCACCTGCTCTGTCGTGACCCGCTGTGCACCTGATGTTATGGTGAAGCGGGTCTTTCAGAGCGGCAGCAGCTGTTCTATGCATCTCACTAGTGGTGCTGGTACCGCAAGTACAACAATAACTCAAGCGATGTTGTATCAAATGCCTTGCGGTAATCAATCCAGGCCATCGATAGATTCCGCTTGTATTGCACAGAATTCTGTGTAATACAGCGGTCTATCAACAGGCTGTCTTTGCAATCTGCCATGCCCTTCTTGGCACCACGCTGTTCGTGTATCTGCTGGAAGACCGGATCAACAGACCTCAGTGTCCTAGCATACAAGATACGTGTAAATATCTTGTAGCAGGAGTTGAGGCAAGTGATCGGCCTATAATACCTCGGGTCGGAAAGATCCCCCTTTTTGGGAATAACCACAGTACGTTCCTCGACGAACCAGTCCAGAATCTGCTGCCCCTCGTGCAACCATGAGTTGAAAACTCGCGCGTATGTAATGTATTTAATACTAAATATCCAGAACGACTCATAACTCAATCGACAATGAGTAAAATTGAAAAAAAATTATAGAGACCGGTACGGTGGAAGATTTATCCAAAACAGGTCGCCCAGGTGTTGACGAGAATACAGAATTAAATATTTTATTGGATGTTGAAGAAAATCCACATAGCAACGTCCGCCAGATTAGTCGCGAAAATGATCTTACTAAAACGTCAGTACATACAGTATTAAAATTGAAAAATGGCATCCCTTTAAGATTCAGTTTGTGCAAGAAGAAGTGATGGTGATCCAGATCGGAGGATACAATTTTGTGAAACAATGATGAATATGTGCAATGGTGATCCTCTTCTGATAACAAATATTATTTTCTCCAATTGATGCACTTTCAAATTAAATGGTCAAGTTAATCGTCAGAATTGTAGATACTGGGTAAGAGAAAACTCTCTATGGATGCGGGAGCAGCACACACAGCATCCACAAAAGGTAAATGTGTGGGCGGGAATTGTAGAATCATTGGACCCTATTTTTTTCGATGAAACTGTAAACAGACCGGCACATCTCCAATTTTTAAAGGGCTATCTCATCCAAACGTTATTAAATTTATTCCCCAGTAGAATTAATCCTGGAAATGTTGCTGAAAGCTATGGTAACAACAGGATGGTGCGCCTCACTATTATGCAGCAGACGTTGGAAGGTATCTTGACCAAATATTTCTGAACAGGTGGATTGGTAGACGTGAACCAATTGAACTACCACCAAGGTCACTGGACCTCAATCTGTTAGATTATTTTCTGTGGAGCCATCTAAAAAACTTAGTTTATAAAACCAAACGAAAACATTGTTGAATTAAGAGAGAATTAGAACCTAAATAAACAACATTTTTCAGGAAACTGTAAACAAGGTTCAGCAACACTTTATTCATCGTTGAGGGTACTGTTAGCTACAACAGGCAGTACCATTCAAACATTTACTATAAATTGTTTTTATTATTAACTAACCGTTAGTGTGATTATTTTTTATTCAAACAAAACATGAAAAATTGTAAATTCTTATATTCCAAATGGCCCTATCTTTCAACTTATCAATTATAGACCCTAAGTGTGATACATTTTTGAAATCAGCTGTTCACTCAAAATTCAGAAATTGAGAAATATACAGGGTGTTCCGTTTAAAAATCGATGACGTCATAACGAAAACAGTGATGACGTCATAACCAAAAATTAAAAGATAAGTTGCGCAATTGAAATTAAAAATCAACGTGTCTGAGGATTTTTCTAAATATTTTTGGTTTAAGAAATAACGAATGTATTCCATACTTCACGGACACGCTGTATGTAATGATACATAATAAAAACAAGATACATATGGACCGAACAAATTATATAAAAAGTTTATTATAGCTAAGGTTCATTAATAAGTGAAACAAGAATTTATAAATATGGCATGTTGGGGTACCTGACACAGCTTGTTTTTATCCTTTCCAAGAAATAAAAATAAGAAATGTTAAGGTTGCGCTTTCACCAATTATCCAACACACGACGACGCTCCTAATTTCTTTTTATTGATGACAACCACGTGGTGCAGCTATTCAATGTATGGTGTAAATATGGCACTGAAAATTTATTTAATAATATGATATAATACAGCATAGAAAGGATATTTAGAAACTGTGTCTGTAAATAAAGAAAAATCATTGGTACTATTTAAATACCAAAAAGTAGTTGGGTAATAACCAAAGTCAGTTTTCTCTAAAAAAATACACGTTGTGAGACCTATTAATTATAGACATAAATTAGTATATTAATAATAATCACCGTTAATCTAATGTAAGCGAAATTTAAGGAGTCTGGAATATGTATAACACGACGGATGATAAATGTGCAAAGACACAAAAATTTGGGGGAAACTTGAAGTTGAAAATTTACGGCAATAAGAGCACACCGAAATCCAAAGATGACGCTACACGGGCGAGTGTTACACATATGAAAAAAACGCGGACATACAACCACTCCCACAGACATTGCAAGTATCGATAGCGGGATTCGAACTGGCGGCGTCGATGCAGAGATTCCCTAGTAACACTTGCCATTGCGCGCTCTAGCCAACTACTCTGCCAAGCCGATATATGCACGGTAGTCATCGAAAGTTAAATGTTTCAGCTGATATCTCCATAGCAAAACTGACTACCAGCGTAGATTGAATACATTTCAAACTTTGCTTCGAACTGTAGGAGATGTCTGAGGCTCAGTAACTGATCAACTCACCGGATTCCTCACCTGCTGTCGAATACGAAACCGAGTTCATTGGCGACTCTTACTGCTTTAAACAATCTTGCGCTAACTACTGCAGTTTCGTGATCTTTTACTAACCGCTAGAGTGCATCAGAGCTCCCGAGGATGTTACATTGCCCTGCACACACTGCAAGTTCCAGATTCCTTCCAGGTCCCTCCGTTGACGTACACACAAGGCAAGGACGATGCAGGATGAATTATTCTATGAGTATGCTTCATATTGTAGGTAAATCCCAGAATGGAAGCAGTTGTTTTATGCATCACACTAGTGATGCTGGTTCCGTAAGGCATTGGAGCAACTGCAAAGTAGCTCATGAGATGTTGTCAAATGCCTTACGGTCATACTTCCATGCCATTGATAGATTAGGCTTGTATTGAACAGTATCATATATAACATAGCGGTCTACCAGCAGTTTGTCCTGCCATAACTTTCATAACACAGACCTCAGTGTCCTGGCATACAATCGTCTTGTAGCAGGAATTGAGCCAAATGGTCTATACCAGGATTCACTAAAACTCAGTACAAAATCGAGTCATGTGATTGATTTCAGTCTTTTTTATCGTCTTTTCTTTTAGATAACTTTTCAGTGAAAATCACTGATTCAACCACGAACGACTTATGTTCGTGCTATTAGACATTTAAATCCCATAACTATTATTATGCCAGATGTTATTTCTAAAGCTGCAAATCGTTTCTGTGTATCATGGTCGTAGAGTACAGATGTACTTACTGTCGCCGGTATTCATCTTGATCGCGAAACTCTTTCTCCAGTCCAGTATATTATTAGCTTTCGAGTTGTGTACACGTTAAGTCACTTGGGCGTATTGCATATTATTTTTTTTGTTTTTATTTAATTTGTTGTACTGTATTGTTGATATTAATTTAATAATAAAACATGGCAGACGTACGCAGAGGTAGAAAACGGCCATTTGCTGACAAAGTGAATAAATTCGTAGGTGAATTCCCGGATTTATTCTATGATGGTGCTAAAATAATTTGTAAAGTGTGCGAGAAAGATTTGATGTGCTGGGATAAGCGTGATTGTGGATTTCACGTAAATAGTGTACACCATAAAAATAAAAAAAATGGCGTGCCTTCGACAACATAGTTTATGTTTGATTTCCTATTAATGCTGATTGCCTGTGATGTTCTGCTGCACATACTCGATAAACAACCATTTCGAGAGTTCTGGAATAAATACAATGCCCAGGTGAAGTTTCCAAGTCGCACAACGTTGTAACTAAGATGAAATGTGAATTAAAAAAATACACGGCTGTGGTTATCTGTTGATGTGACAACAGATTGTAAAAAAATTCTATTTTAAATATTATAGTACGAATACTGGACCTTCTTAAACCGACAGTTTTACTGTTACTAGCTAGCAAAAGACTAAGTCAGTGTACTAGCGAAACAATTACCAGGGTGGTGCTGGAGACGTTAGAAAAATTTGAACTGTCAAGAAGTCAAGTGTTGATGTTTGTGACCGATAGCGCCGTGACAATGCGTTCGGTAGGCCGTTCTTTGCAAGAACAAGGTTGTACGTTTATATATGTTACGTGTAAAGTGCATGCTTTACATCTTGTGGCAGAAACTATTCGAAAAGGTTTTCCAGAGGTGGATGCATTAATAGCAAATACAAAAAAAGGGTTTCTTAAATATCCTAAACGTCTCCGTGCATTTCATAGCAAGTGTCCCATTATTCTTGAACCACCACAGCCGATTCTTACACATTGGGTAACATGGTTGCAGGCAGCTTTTTATTATGCTGAATATTTCCAACAAATAAAAGCTGTGATACTACAATTCAATCCAGATGTGGCTGCAGCTATTAAGGAAAGCCAGACAAAATTCGAAGATATTTCCGTTGAAACAGCTTTAAAAAATATTGCGAAGAACTATAAACCATTACATGAAAGCATAAAAAATCAGAAAACAGTGCGTTGTCGTTAGCGGAGTCACTGCAAATAGTGGACGAAGTAAATCTACTGCTACACGCTATAGGTGACGCAACAAATTAGCACGTTAAAGAAAAGTTCGCAAGTGTGTTAAATAAGGACACCGGTTTTACCAAATTAAGACAAATATGTGATGGTGCATCCCCAGATCCGTTAAGTGCGTTCAAAGACTATTTTACGTATGCGTGTAATACATTAGTAGACGTCGAACGGTCGGTTTCAAAATATAAGAATATATTTTCACCAAAGCGAACATCACTTATGGAGTCAACCATAGAAACATACCTGATGCTGCAAAATGGCTACACATCTTCTCCAGTTTGTGATAAGCAAACGAGTTCATCAAGCTAGTTAATAGGGCAAGTTTTACATGCATTGTTATAAATTGTAACAGTTTATTGTTTCTCGTATTAGTTAATTTCGCGTACACCACTGTCCCACGGAACATTTTTGACAGCCCTAATTATTTCTATTGTAAATATAAAAGTAATAGCATTTACTTAAGTTTTTTTGGTTCCATAAGTTCAAATAGAATAGACCTTATATTTTCTTGTATTCAAAAAATAACTATTTTTAGTAAAATCTTTCTAAAATACTAATATACAATTGATAATATGTATACTGGTATAATGTATATGTAAAATAAATCAGTTGTAAATTTAATTATTATTTATTTCATTAAATCAAACCTACAAATAATTTCCAATTCTCATGGGACGGCATTTTTAACGTTCCCACAACATATTTTAACTTTGTGGGGTAATAAGGTCACAATTATAAAAACAGCAGGAAAATTATTTCCCAGAGCATAGGACAAGTTATTGAGAAATGCAGAAATGTCCGTCAACAACTTATTGTATAAACTAGGATAAGGTTACAGTTTGAACACACACAAATTGATGGAATCTAAATTCTCAAGACTAGTTTTCAGAAGAAACTAGACTCGCTCATTTCGATTTAATAAATTATTTCATATTATATATTTACTTGGTACAGGGTGAGTAGTTTTATAAGAGATATAATTTTTTTATTTAAATTGTGAACAAGCATAGTAGTTTAGAACCAGAATATACCTCGTAACAAAACTAATTTTAAAGCTACTACTACTTTAAGCTACTTATTTTACTATGTTATCACTTGGCCCTTTTTGCCTAGGGGGCTACAGTTTAACGTAGATTTCGAATGGTTCTCGGCCTTCAACTAACCGACCTCCTGGACCTGCCCGCCTGCATCACTGGTAGAATGGCAGACCTCCTGAGGAGATCCCTTCGACCCTTCACCTCGGCTCGCCTCTGCTTCTACATCAGGCTAGAGGCCTTCCGGGCCAGTCTGTGAACAGCCTACCGACTCACAGTGGACGGAAACGCCGAAAAGCTGGCCAAAATATAAAGGCATTGAGCTATTTTACTGAAATTGTGCATACAGGGGTTTTTTGTGTCGCTGATCAAGAATCCGAAGTTGAATTTTGAAAAAACAAAATGGCGGCCATGAAATCCCCCAAAACATACCGAAAATGGCGAATTATCGCTGCATTTTTACAAAACTTTGTATACAGTTTTTTGGGTCGCTGATGAAGAATCCCATATAGAATTTCAAAAAAAATTACGGTCAAAAATATATACATAGTTCAAAAATTATTATTGAATTGAAGCGAATTCATGTGTTTCATTTGTTTCGGGAAAATTAGGATCCCAGATCCTAATTTTCCCGAAAAAAAAAAAATCTTCATTTTTTTTAATTTTTGGCCAGCTTTTTGGCGTTTCCGTCCACTGTGCGACTGTTAAACGAAGTATCGGCGCTATGGGTTATCTGTCCAATTGCCGGACTCGAAGATGTTGCTTAATTTCACTGATCGAATATTGAAAATTAAACGGATAACCATACTTCATCCTCTCTAGAATAACCCATGGTGCAAGTTTCCAACCTTTACCATTAATGGTAAAGAAGTTATGGAGAAAATAACTCAAAAACTAAGGATGCTACATAAAATTTGAAAATCATCGTTCTATCTTCGTTAATAAAAGACCTAGCAATACATCCACCACAAGTTTGGGACACACTGTATGTATGCATGTAGGAAAGAATATCATGGGAGCATTAGTTTAATTTCAGAAGATAAATATTCATTTCTGTCTTATTTAAACATGTCTTCTTCGCCCATACAAACTGAACTTTACGAAATTTCAAATAATTATTTCGACGACTCACAGTGGACGGAAACGCCAAAAAGCTGGCCAAAAATTAAAAAAATGAAGATTTTTTTTTTTGAAATGGAAACGTTTTAAATCGTTGTAGTGGTACCCCTAGCATTAGAAACGACCGTTAATACCGGTCCGGGTTCACTACCTGAGCGAGGAAATTACTTATTGTGCGACCGTGCAGCGCGTCACTTCGGCAGCTCGCAACTCTTCAAAAATCGATAAATTTTGTCTGCAGCGTAAAAATTCTCAAAGTGCAGTTTTGTGTGTCATAAAAATGGATTCTGCATCAGAAAGTAAGTACAATTAAAATATCTCAGTATCAGATCAGTTTATTTATATGGTAATTAGTAAATAATTATCGAAGTGGAGTGCATTTTTTGTACATGCAACGATTCATAAACTCCACAAAAAAAGCCATAAGTTAAGCGGTTGGTGATGGTTGGTCTTGAAACTTATTGGAATGTGTTCAATGAACATTTTTTTCTAAAGTGTATAAAAAATTAGCTGCATCTTTTTGCATCTTTGCGAGATATTGACCAAATTGTGCGCGAATGCACGGATGCATGCACATTTGTGCACCATAAAGTGGGCTCCTTTTGAATGCGACGATGAATGTAATTCAGACAGTTATTGAATAAAATTAATTTTCAAAGTCATTACACATTTTTATTCCATTCCCCAGATCCTAATTTTCCCGAAATAAATGAAACACATGATTTCGCTTCAATTCAATAATAATTTTTGAACTATGTATATATTTTTGACCGTAATTTTTTTGAAATTCTATATGGGATTCTTCATCAGCGACCCAAAAAAACTATACAAAGTTTTGTAAAAATGCAGCGATAATTGGCGATTTTTGGTATGTTTTGGGGGATTTCATGACCGCCATTTTGTTTTTTCAAAATTCAACTTCGGATTCTTGATCAGCGACACAACAAAACCCCTGTATGCACTATTTCAGTAAAATAGCTCTATGCCTTTATATTTTGGCCAGCTTTTCGGCGTTTCCGTCCACTGTGCGACTTGGAAAATCAAATATACCTAAAAATGCTTAGCATTTTTTAGATAAATTTTTCAAAATAATGTTCACGATATACAGCTAAGGATCACGCAACATTTTCTACAAATATTCCAGTGGTTATAACCTTAATAATAATTAAAGACAAATTACGGAAACGTAACAGTTTGTCAGAAAGATCTCAACTATGTTTAAATAATATAAATATACACTTACATAATTAGATTTCTGTTAATAGGTGTTCGTTATATAAAATTTATAGAGGGAAATTAGTAATTGAAAAGACAAAAGATATATTTTTTTAGAAGTAAGCGAGTTGTGTCGATATTCGAATTAAATTACTATATACTAAATTTAATATATTATGATGAAAATGTGGCTGACACATATTTAAGAATAATGTAGGACAAATTTCATAACATAATATAATGTTACTTTACATAAGATATTATAATTATGAGCATATTACAAAAATATGTGCATGCCATTTGAGAACTGCAGCAAAGAAAGTGTGCTGCTTAATCTGCAGCAATGAAATATATTGCAAATAATGAGAATGTGCACGTATTTAATGACTATAAAAGTCAATATTCTTAAAAAGTCGTGTCGGCGTGTCAAACCGTTAACACGTTTAATTATATTATTATATAATATTACGCATCCATATGAGTTATATAATATTTTCTTTGCCTTTGACATTGAATACAGTGGCCGCATTTTTTGCTTAATCGAGAGCTTTCGCATAATGAGCCCTAATTAGTGATGATGGCATATGTTAATTCTTTAATAATAGATTGTTTTTGACAAATCGACTTTCGAAAATTCACACACAGTAAAACAGCCTGTCATTAGGCAATTCAAAAAAAGTAGTACACCCATAATAATTATAAAATGGACAATAGATAGTGTACAGATAATAGCAATAAAGTACAAACAATAAAATTTAACTGTAAAAATGGCTCACTGTTGATAATGTAAAATATTTTGAAAGATATATATGACTAAATTTATACAAAAAATATATACAGGTAATTTATGATTATTAGAAATCTGCATGCTCATTATAGTAAAAAAATTCACCTAATGTATGAAGACAGTTGGGTATGAGAAATTCTATTCAAAGTTTTTTTAATCTTGGAGAAACTATTTTGTTTTTTTATTATTTGTAATAGTTTGTTATAGCGGCCTCATGAATTAATATGGAAATTAGTGTTTAAATAATTATTTACAATAAAATTGGGCCTACAAGAATCTAAACGGGCAAGTGAAAAGATTAAACGTATAATCCTTTTCTATTGGATAATTATTCCTTGTGAATTCAGAGCTGTCACAATTACCCATTAAAAGTAATTGAAGTACCAATTACCAATTATCAATCAAAGTAGTAAATATTTCCATTACCAATTACTCCTCATTTTACACAGTACTTCAAGTATCAATTACTCGTCGAAAATAATATTTTTTTTCAAGTAAAGGAATTCAATTACTTTACCTTATACTTCAATTACTCTATTTAATTGAATTACTTTGAATGTAATTGAATTACCAAAAATAATTGAAATATCGACTGAAAATAAAAGAAATTCAAATACCTACCAAAAAAGATGCACAATGTACATGTATTTTTAAATAATTATTAGGTCATTCAAACACGTATGTAGGTAATATTCTACCAAGCTATTTTACATATATAGGTAATAAATTTAAAATAAAATTTTCAAGTCTAAAAGAAATTATTGTGTTGACAAGAAATGGTCTACACACAGACATACATACAGACAGACATTTTTTATTCGATATTTGAGTTCAACGTGAAACGCATTTCTGTGCAAAAATTTTGTTTCTACAATCATTATTAAAAAATTTTGTCAGTGTAACTAATATTAATAGGTATTTGATTAAATCAAATAGGTAAAATAATAGATGTTGCCAATATCGGAGATACTATATATATATATATATATATATACAAATATTTTTAATTTTTAAGCGGGGATTGCAGTCATGTGACAGGTAATAAAAGAAAAACTCTTTTTTCTGTTCAAGCTTTCGAAACTTTTATTGTTTCTTCATCAGGAACTCTACAATAAATTATGATTAATTAAACTAAGTTATGGAAAAAAGTGAAAAGTACTTACGAAAGTGAGGTTAAAGTTAAAGTTGTATTCATTGAAAACTACAAAAATTTCTTGACAAATTATAGAAAAAAACACTCATAATTAATTGTTGGTAATTTACTACCACTACTATGTAAACTTAACAACATTATGAATGGATGACTAAGGATCCATATTAATTTAAATTCTTAGAATTATAATAGACATGTATATTTTTATGAAGTAAAAAACAAAATGTTTTTAACATAGACAGTCGTCTAATTTCCCTCTCTGAACTTATAGATAGTTATGGGGTTTTATCAAGAGATTCACAATCGTTATGGGTACCATGCGATGAGAAAACTCAAGATAGTGGCAAATATTAACAACAAGTTGGCTTCGTTGAGAAATCGCAGAACTTTCTTGATGAATTGTAGAAGAAATCACCTAATACCATCGCACATCCACAATGGATTAAAAGAAGTTATCAACCTCACTGGAACAGCAACAGGGAGGACACTTCACTCCACACTGAACTTTAACAACAGGTTAAGAACTAATATTCTTAATTTAGAAATTAAAGTCACACATGATAGTATTAGTAATTTGGAAAAATCTCTCACCAAAACTAAAAATGAACTCAATAGGTTATTACCGTATTACATAATTGTTGATTTCTTTAGAAAACAATCTATTCGCTATAACAGACAATTTTTCCAAACTAAAAATACTAACATTAATAAATTTAATAGATTAAAGCAGACCATATTATTAAAAATTAAAACTCCAGAACATTGGATAAAAAATCTTACCAACACAGAGATCCCACATGAGGTGTCACAATTTCTTGCTTTAGGTCCAAAATTCAGTATAACACCAAATCTAAAAGACATTAACATACCAAAATTTTTGTCGGATGTGGATTATATTGTCAGTAAAATAAATGTAGATGAAAGAAACTTAAACATAACAAGTTTTTATATCCAAATTCCTTTTGTTTTTTTACTTCATAAAAATATACATGTCTATTATAATTCTAAGAATTTAAATTAATATGGATCCTTAGTCATCCATTCATAATGTTGTTAAGTTTACATAGTAGTGGTAGTAAATTACCAACAATTAATTATGAGTGTTTTTTTTCTATAATTTGTCAAGAAATTTTTTGTAGTTTTCAATGAATACAACTTTAACTTTTAACCTCACTTTCGTAAGTACTTTTCACTTTTTTCCATAACTTAGTTTAATTAATCATAATTTATTGTAGAGTTCCTGATGAAGAAACAATAAAAGTTTCGAAAGCTTGAACAGAAAAAAGAGTTTTTCTTTTATTACCTGTCACATGACTGCAATCCCCGCTTAAAAATTAAAAATATTTGTTTTTAACATAGACAGTCGTCTAATTTCCCTCTCTGAATATATATATATATATATATATATATATATATATATATATATATATATATATATATATATATATATATATATATATATATATATATATATATATATATATATATATAACATATATTAATATTTAAAAAATAGTAAAGAACAAATTTATTATTTAATATTTACTTACCTTGCTAGGCAACTTTTTAAGTATTAAAAACACAAGGACACAAATAATTAAAAACATGGTTTTCTTGGAATCACAGCTACTGTATACTGTGTAGTGCACTGGATAACTGAAAGAAAACGAAAATACTGTCAAACGACAAGCTCAGACAAGTTATTAAAGCCGAGCGCGTTGCGATTTTTCTCGGAATATTTTCGATAAAGTTTCATATATTTTAAAGTAATTAAAGTATCAAAGGAATTGAATTACCCAAAAGGAATTGAATTATTTGTTCAGTACTTCAATTACCAAGAACAATAAAACAATTACCAACTACAATTACTTTTACAAAAGTAATTCAAATACCAATTATTTTAAGGCGTCCAAAAAAGTAATTGAATTAAAGTAATTTAATTACTTAAAAATAATTAAATTACTATTTCAATTCTTTTAATTGAAGTACCTGACAGCTCTGCTTGTGATGCAGAATTAGAACCTCAAAAAATTACAAAATATATAAGATCGCTATCAACAAGGCTAATTCATTAATTTAACTGGGCTTGAGAAAGAATTATTTTTTAAATTTCTAATTGCAAAGAAAATTATTTTAACTTGCTTATTAGATTGATGTGACTATCCTAGTTTAGCTTTTCATCAGTCATCGTGCCTAGGAATTTTATATACAGTTACAAATACCCCCAGTATTAGTAACTAGGAGTTATTTACGTTATGGTTTAGCTGAGGCTGTACGCGTCTGGCGTGAAATAGCATAGTATATGTAAGATTTAACAAAAATTTATTATTGTATGAAAATAAAAGAATAAAAAATATTATTTTTTGTAAAATTACAAAAACTGAATCCTCTGTTAGAAATGTGGCATCGGGAGTTCCACAAGGATCAATTTTAGGTCCCCTGCTTTTCATTGTATACACGGCTGACATGTATAACAAAATGAAACATATGTAGACTTATGCGGATGATACCCAACTGTTGTTTCACTTTAATAGCGATAATTGTCACCAAGCAGCTCTTAGTATTAATCAAGACCTTAGTTATATTGAAAGGTATGCTTCTGAAAATAACTTAAAGCTCAACGCGTCGAAATCCTCCGCTATGCTCTTTACTTCTGCAGCTAAATATATTCAGCTAAAGTCTAGCATTACTTTAACAATAAGTGATGATCTAATTAGTTGGTGCGATTCTACAAAAAATTTAGGAGTTTTGTCTGATATTAATCTTCGTTTTACTAAACATGTAAGTAATTTGATACAGAAAACTTATCTACGCTTAAGACTTCTATATGCAAATAAAATGAATTTGAATTTCAAATTAAAGAAAAAACTTTGTGAGAGCCTTGTATTGTCCATTTTTTATTATTGCTATATCGTTTACTATCCTTGTCTTGATATGATCAACAAGAAACGTATTCAAAAGGTACAAACAAAACACTTACTGTCGATATGTTTTTGATCTTAGAAAATTTGATCATATCTCTAATAAAATTAATCAGATACAATGGTTAAATATGGACAATTTATTTAAGTATTTTATTTTGGTTTTTGTTCACAATTTATACACAACCTCAACACCCCTCTACCTTAAAGAAAAACTGATTCCGAGAAGTACTATTCATAATGTTAATGTTCGTGGCAGAGACACATTAACAATGCCTCTGCATAGCACTTCCATGTTTCAGAGATCATTTTCGTACAACGCAATTTATTTATACAATAAACTAAACCTAAATTTTAAAAAGAAACTCAAAAAATATCTTTTAGATCAGCAGTTACTTGGCAATTCATTTTAATTCTTGATATTTTTTTCTATTTTTTTCTTTCTCTTCTATTTGCATAATTTTTGGGATAATCTACTCATTACTTTTACGTTTTACTTTCTTTCTTTTTTTTTTCATCTTTTCAATTTAATGTTACTATTATTTATATTTATATTTTTTTATGTAATTATTTACATTGGGTTAAGTGTAAGAATAGCCCTAGAGTTAAACTTCGCCCAGAGAAATTAATTAATGTAAAATTATTAATTTAATAAAGACGTTTTATTATTATTATTATTATTATAAATAACCAATGTTTTGTATCATACCATATACAGTCCGCTCTCAACACTTTGTCTTGCATTTGTAAAGGTTTCCGGTGTTATTTTTAATGATATTTTGGTTCGATTCATTCTCTATGATCTATATTCTCCGATTGTGCTTTGTAAATTTTTGTTTTGAAAAAAAACCCATAGAAAGGAATCTAAATGGATCAGAAGAACGTGCTGGCTATTCAATGGGACCACATGCAGGAAATTGATCATTTAAAAAACTCACGCACAGGTTTTACAAGAAGTAGTGGTGCCTCATTTTATTAAATTTTCATCATTTTCCAAAATTGGTCTTCTAAAAGTTCACGACAGCTTTACCCGTACTTGAATTACCTTCTATAAAAAAAGGTATTATAATGTGATCCCCAAGAATACTAGCCCATACAATAATTTTAGTATTTTTAAACCAATGAGGATATTCATCGAACCAATAATGGATATTGTGTTTATTGACATTTTCATAGAAATAGAAGGAACATTCATCATTAAAATAAATACTGTATTGTATTTTTAAGGAGGTGACTCGTACGGAAAGGATTTAAAGCTGTTGAATATAAATTGTGCCAAAAAGTTGTTCCCATACAAATAAAAATCGACGTGTTTGAAAGTTTATTAAAAAAAGAATATTCCTCCGACTTATTTAAGATGGGAACTATTAGTTGAGACACACTGTACATTTATATGTGTGTGTCTATATATATAAAATACATATATTAAAAGAAGTTCCATTATTTTATACATACTGGTTTTTTTATCAAATTTGGAAAGTGATTTAAAATTATTAGCTTAACAACCACAAAACCATCACAAATGTATATATTTTTTTTGGTTTCGTCTGGTTTTTTTTCCCTAATCTAACAATACTAATATTTTACAGTAGTAGAAAAGCTAATAGTTCCCGCTAGACTTGCTAAAAAAGTGTACAAACAGAAGACAGTGATAAATATCGTCAGTAACAAAGAAGACTTAGAGTCCTTAATAGACACTGAAGAAATAATAATTCCTTTTCTAGCTTCTAGTATATATGTAGAAGTATTACAACTCGTTTTCAATGGGAGACCAGAGGCGTACATTAAAGAAAGCCACCAGATATTTATAAAAGGCATCTACGAATAATCTCTGAATATATAACTATGGACTTATTTCATAAAATCTGAGGTAAGGATAAAGGTAAATATAAAGATAAGGATAAATGAGAAGGGCGAAGGTCGAAGGACCAAGAATCAAGGACGAAGGACCAAGGACCAAGAACGAAGGACCAAGGACAAAGACCAAAGGACAAAATGAATTTACACTGCAATTTACAGGGTTGCACGATAGATACAATGGAAACTAGAAACTATAGTGTACTTATACAATTGAACTAATCTAAATCTAAATTGAAATTAAAATTAAACATGAAGTGAAAAAAAAGAATAACAAGTTCGTAGCTAGTGCGAATAAAATTTATAGATGGATAAAAAGAACAAAAAAGACAATATGCATATACCCATATATACATACATACACATGCATATATACATACATACATACATACATACATACATATTCATACACATACATATATATATATATATATATGTTGTTTTTCAGGTTTTCGCGGGTGGTGAATGTTAAATTCGTTTTCCGGGTATACTCCCGCGTAGGTGATAGGCCCCGAGAGGGACCGTGGTTGTCTGAACGACGTTTCGGCAGAATCTCATCTGCCATCTTCAGGTTCTAACCGTTAACTGCTTAGTGCGGCTTCTGGTTTTCAGTTCGAGTAACCAGAAGCCGCACTAAGCAGTTAACGGTTAGAACCTGAAGATGGCAGATGAGATTCTGCCGAAACGTCGTTCAGACAACCACGGTCCCTCTCGGGGCCTATCACCTACGCGGGAGTATACCCGGAAAACGAATTTAATATATATATATATATATATATATATATATATATATATATATATATATATATATATATATATATATACATACATACATACATACATATGTGCACACACTCATATATGCTTGCAAGTGGATAATGGTTCAAAAAATATATCTCTGTGATTAAAATATAAATTATAATTACACTGTAACTGTCGAATCGCAGAATTGCTTGCCGAGTTCGTGTGATACGATGAATAATAAAACATGTATTGAGATCGAGATGTGTATTGCTTTACATTTATTGTAATTTCCATGAGAATCGAACTACAATCGACTGAGTTATTAAAAAGTTTATATAGAAATATTTAGTATGCAATGCATCATCTCGAGCTTAGTTTTTGTAGATTATGTCTTAAATTAAAATCATATGACTCAAAGTACAGATTTCGATTGAATCTGTAGTTAAAATGGTAAATAAATTTTATTTGAATTTTTTCAATTCGGCTGATATATTTTTGGTACTGTGGGTTTCAGATAATGCTTGCATACTACGAACTAGAGCATTATATAGAATTTTTATAGATTGAGCATCACGAAATGATCTAGTCACGCGTAGAATAAATCCCAAATTACGCAACGATTCACTGATAACGTTTTCTACCTGAAGTTCAAAACTCAGTTTCTGATGTAATACGACACCAAGATCTCTGATTGACGTTACTCTATGAATTATTCTACCATTGTTATTATAACTGTAATTATAATTAGTTGCTAAACGGCTAAAGATTATAAAATTACATTCATCAATATTTAGAAATAATTTTAGGCTTGTACAACAATCAGTTAGTCTGTCAATATTGGATTGTATTGAACACAGTCATTATGGAAGGCTACAGGCCTATCAAATTTAAGATCATCGGCATAAAGCGCATACTTCGAATGTTGGAGACAGCTGCTAATGTCATTGATAAATAAAGAGAACAATAGAGGCCCCAAGTGGGACCCCTGGGGTATTCCAGATGTGATTTGCACGTAATTAGAAGTGGAATTATTTACCTTCACACATTGGCATCTGTTAGATAAGTAAGATTTGACTCATCTAAGTAAATTACCGTGTACACCTAAGTTTTCTAGTTTAATAAACAGAGATGGCAGATGAACTTTGTCAAAAAATTTCGAAAAATCGGCATCTACTTGGTTTCTGCTGTCCATTTCTTCATAAACGTTTTGAACATATGGTACTGTTGGTCAAAATAGATCCACCCCGGAAAAAGCCATGTTGCTCCTTACATATTTGATTTTTAAATGTAAAAAAAATTTCATTTGTAATAATTGCTTTTAGTAATTTACTTGGTATCGACAACATTGGCCGTTAGTTGCAGACGTCGTTTTTGTTCCCCCCCCTCTTACGAATCGGGGTAATTTGTGCTCTTTTCCAGATAGATTGAAATGTACTCTCTGATATAGATTTGTTATATATTATAAGTAGAGAAATTAGTAAAGAGAATTTACACTTTTATAAATATTGCTGGCAATGCATCCGGACCGGCCCCCTTTCTAATATCTATTTTGTCTATCTCAGCGATAATCTGAGTTTCAGATATATGATCTACTGGCTGAGTATTATTACTTACGAGTAAATCTATGTTGGGTGGAGTATCAAAAGGTTCATACACAATTGAGAAATAATCAGAAAAGGCGTTACAGATTTCAGACTCAACATTAAAAGTATTGCCATTGTACGTTATAAAACTAGGGGTAGATTTATTCTTTGATTTGTTCGAAAAGTATAAGGATTTATGACACCGGCAATTAGACTCAAGTAACAATTTAAATGCCTTTTCGACTTACTTAGATTTTATCAGTGCTTTATAGTGGTCAGCTCATAAACTAGTGATTTATGCCAGATTTATTATATACCAAATGTACTTAAAGATAGTTTGGTCTTAAAGAAAGTTGTAAAAAAGCCTTTAAGTACTTACATTAAAACCAAATTATCTTTTAGTCTTTATTGGCTAATGATTGACTTATCAAGGCGTTTGAAAAGCACTCAATAACACTTTATAGTTAAGTCCAAGTTAGAAAGATTGAATTTTATAGAGAATTTAAAACATGTTGTAGTTTTATAATTGCTTAATGAAATTATCTTGGGGGTTGCTGTTAATGCAGGGCTATTAATCTAACAACCTTGGAGATCAGTAAATGTCAGGCCGAACCTTCATAAAGCCAACTACTTATCAGAGTTTTAATGAAGCAGGCAAAAATCTGTAATAAATCAGTTTTAAGCATAAATGAATTTGGTTTTCGTTTGTCCAGAATATAGTGTTTTAAAATATCTTTAGTAAAACCAACGCATTGGATAAAAAATTAGGAAGATGCGTAGAGTAGACTTGTGTATCGTTGCGGAAAACTGAATTATTAGGTTATGTTATCCGGGCACTCTAAATCCTAGGTTTTAAAGCAATTGTGTTATATGTTCAAAGGGTTTTAAACGGGTTTTAAGATAAACCTGCAAGTTTTAAGAAATATAAAAGAGCCAATGAGGCTTAAAATCTGCTATTACAAGAACAAATCGACAAACTTAAAGAACAATTGGTAATTTAATAGGCATATTAAGACAAAACATGTTTGAAATAGAATTATTCAAAACTAATAGGATTTATATGTACACCCGCCATTATTTCTAGTGGTCAAGCGATGTATAGCGGTCAGCCATATATATTGGAATATTCCGAATTGAACAAAGAACATATAATTTGTATCTAATGGAAATGTTTTCAAAAAAACAATTTACTAACACTGAAGCATATTATGGGTGGAGGTTACCGATTTATTTATTCATGTTACCGAAAAAAAATTTGAATACTTATGTATTTTTAAAACTTGTGTTTTTTAGGGAGCGCACGAATTTTTAAGAATTATCGAGCCCATGTTTTACAGCAAATTTAGTGTTTATGAAAATTTTAACCCACTATGAGGAGTCCCAACATTTCATTATTATAAGTAGTCCATCTATAAACTAAATCGTTCTCAGTAGTCGAAGTTATGCAGGCGACCCACATATATTGTGCTTGGATCAAGAAAGTGTAACACTAGATTTATTTGCATTTATGTTTACTTCATTAAATATAAAACTTTCCCTCAAAGCATTTATATGTGCCTTTTAAAGAGTATGGTTTTATAATACTCTTGAGGTACTCTAGGAGTAAAGATTTGGATGATTCATTAAAACTTCAAGGTTTTTAGCAGTTTTAGAAAGAGCACATAGACCTTTCTCTAGGTAGGCGCCTTTACTCTTATACGGGTTTTAAATCAGTTTTATGGAGTTTTTCCAGAGTAGGTGCGTTTATGAGTTTTGAAAATGTTTGATTCAAATAACGTCTATATATTCCTCATAGGAACAAGCAAGTTCGATAACATTTTGTGTAAATTTTCGGAAGTTAGATTAATTTGCATAAAAAGATTATGATGGCAAGCATCTTTCATCTCTTTATTTCATTATTCTTTTGATTTAAATCTTTTGAACCATAATAATCCAATACCTTGTGGTAATTGTATTGTTTTGTGGTGGCACAATATATATTCTAACTATTCAATTTTTTGCTTGACTTGTATATTATAGTGACCAAATGCATGTAACAATATACAAAAGTACTATATGTAAAATTTTAGCTAAATCCCAAAAAAAAATGGCTTCTATTATACTGTTTTTTATTGTTTTTATTTTCCGCCGGTTCCCCGTAAGTTCCGATTCAGTGGAAGTCACGCTGATTAATTAGCTACAACCCCCTCCCAGTTCCCATATCGTACATAGTTAAAATGTGGCTGTATCTATTGAATTCATGTTCTCTAACTATTTGAAGGGATAGTAGGATATCTATCGCTTGCCTGATTTTCACTGAGAGCAGCATATGCCTCATAGTTTCGAGCACCTTAATAATTAGAACAAACATTTTTACTGAAGCCTGGGTATGCTATTTAATGCACAAAATAAAATAAACCGACATATAGCATACAAAAGAACTGTTTATTTTTAATTAAGTATTGTGATTATTAACAAAAATTACCTACAATATTACTAAAAGTTGATTGAAGATGAAGTTAATTTGTGAAAATCCATTTTGATTTAAAAAATTATAAACACTTTTTATTACTTGTCTAATTTTCACTTTATTTGTTATTTTACAACTAGTTTCATCCTATTCGGACATTTTCAAGTAAACTAAATTATACACAGATTTTGCTTTGATTTAAATATAAACTGAACTGAATAGAAGGATGGGTCACTTTATGGTTGATAATATAATTCAAATTTGTAACAGATGTTATGTCTTTAATATAGGGGTTTTTTCAAGATAGTAAATTATATTATGGTGTGATTTTTATTAACAGCAGTTATCTGAATAAGTTTAATAACAGAGAATTATTTAAATCTACCGACACGTAAGTTATCTGAATTACTTAATAACGAGTTTAAATCTATTATAAAATTTAAGACCAAAAATACAATTAATAACTCCTTAGACTTAACAGTAAAATGAAACAGCCTAAATTTGACCCCAACTCTATAAAATTAGTATCGTTTGATATGTCGAATATGTTTCCTAATATCCCCCCTTTCGAATGTCTTCCTTTAATTTTAAATATACTAGAAAAATGCAAAATTATCCCAAAATTAAAAAATTAAATACTGCCAACATTCAAGTTGTATTTAGATCAAAATTATTTCCAATTTAATGAGGACATCTTTATACAAAAACCAGGGCTCCCTATGGGTTCGCCTCTTAGCCCCCTTTTATCCGATATATTCATGGAATTTTATCAATAACACACATAATAATATATCTTTTACCTTAGAAACAGAGAACGATAATAAATCAATAAACTTTCTCGACTTAACTATAAAAAGACATAAAACATCATTTTCCTATAATATTTACCGCAAACCAACTTTTACAGACGCCACTATACCCTTTAATTCCTATAACCCTCTCTCCCACAAAGTAGCCACATATCAATCTACGACACACCGAGCCTTCAGCTTACCTCTATCTGAGACAGATTTAAAAGAAGAATTAGACACAATAAGACTTATAGCACATAATAACGGGTACCCTCAAAATATAATCAACAATCTAATCTACAAAAAACAAAATAAGTCCCTCTTAAAAGAACTTTATCCCACTATTAATGAGAAAAAAGTTCAAACATACATTTCATTACCATGTTCAGGTCAACTCTCTTATTCAATTAGCAATACTTTTTCCAAATTTAATATTAAAACATCTTTTAGTTCTAACAAAAATATAGGCAGATATCTTTTCAATGCAAAACAAAAAACTGATATCTCTAAAAAAATGTGGTGTATATCGGTTAGATTGCGCAGAATGTAACGCCTCATATGTAGGTCAAACAGGTAGATCGTTCGGAGTAAGATATAGAGAACATATTCACATACAAAAACATCATTCCAACTTTTATAAACACCTAACAGATTCTGGTCATACAATAACTGATGACCATCAAACTAAAATATTACATATTTGTGGGAAAAGTAAAAAACTTAATTTATTAGAAGTGCTAGAAATTAATAAATTAAATAGGAATAAAAATTACCACATATTAAACGACCTAATAGATTTAAATAATTCTCCGTTATTAAACTTATTCAGATAACCTGCTGTTAATAAAAATCATACCATAATATAATTTACTATCTTGAAAAAACCCCTACATTTAAAGACATAACTTCTGTACAAATTTGAATTATATTATCAACCATAAAGTGACCCATCCTTCTATTCAGTTCAGTTTATATTTAAATCAAAGTAAAATCTGTGTATAATTTAGTTTACTTGAAAATGTCCGAATAGGATGAAACTGGTTGTAAAATAACAAATAAAGTAAAAATTAGACAAGTAATAAAAAGTGTTTATAATTTTTTAAATAAATATAATATTACTATTTAACAAAATAAAATCGGGATTATAATTGTAATTGTAATATTATTAGAAATTTACGTCTGTCAAAAACTGAGCCCTGCAAATTATGTTTGCAATTATTGTAAAACAGTAATCTAATATCTTTATAAATTTAGTTACCTATAAGACTTTTTACCCATTTTTGAATACGATTTGTAAACATAAAAAACTATACCGATTAGTAATTTTAATTATGGGAAGAAAAAATAATTCTACCTATGTGATGTATACATAGATAAAATAAAAAGCCATATGTACGTCTGGCTAATGCATTTACTGGCTCACCTTGCATTGACATTGAATAGAACAAACGCTGTCTGCCCATAAGTTTATTACTTATTGCTTATTGTATTTGATAGTCTTTTCAACATGCTCCTCCCTGTCTATGTAGGTCAGTGTGATGCATATCATACTATTGACCTTGATCAGCACTCGGAAGAATGGGCACTGGAAGCTGGTAACTAAATCTGGATGTCGCGGCTGGCCGTCTAGTAGTGCTGCCTGCCAGTACTTCCCACTCGTAATTATCACACACTTTCATAAAATGAACTCTAAACCTGTCCTACACTACCGGATCATAAATTTTATCTACCTTATTGTAAACACTTTATAACAATCTCATTCAAACCCAAACTGAAAAAAATATACATACAAGGTGTCCTGCTTTAACATTTCTGGGCGCTTGTCTTCGGATCCACGATCTCGTTTCTCAAAAAATGATGAGTATTTATTTTATAAAGAGGTCGGCATAAACAGAATTTTATTTCATTTAGTTCTGAAAAATATTTTTTCTTCAAGCGTATAACAATACTTACATTATATATTGCAACACGTTCTGGAGAAAGAGCCTATTTTTGTACTAATGCAAATATTTTTCATTTTTTTCCTAGAACAAAAATGAAACAATGTACACTGCTGTGCAAAAGTAAGTAGGACAGTGACGGTAGTGGTGTAATATATATGTAATATAAATGTATCTGATTTTCCACGCAGATAATTTACTAATTGCTGATCGTATTCAACCATCATTTATCCTCTGTCTCCCAGTTAAAGGCCTTCTTTTAATACTCCTTTCTTCTTATCTCGCTTTTTAACTCATAGATACAGTAATAAGTGCTGCCCTACTTAGTTTTGCACAGCAGTGTACCTATCATACAACGAATTAAAAATCCAAGTAGCTATGACTTGTCATAACTGTCAGTTTTCAAAAGTTTTCAAAAATGTCTGAAGAAATACAGTGCACACCACATGAATTACTTGAAATTGCAAATTCATCAGTGGCAACATTAATTTCCGCGAAATCCAAAAAAGTTTACGATAATGCGTACGATAAATTTATAAAATAGGCCAAGGACAACAACGTACATATGTATTCTGAAAATATGATGATAGCATATTTTACGAATTTATCCAAAAAACTGAAAAGTTCAACTCTATAGGCGCAATATTCAATGGTAAAATCTAAATTAAACATCGAACACAATGTAAAAATTGACAACTATTCTAAATTAATTGCCTTTTTTAAAGCGACAAGGCGAAAATTATAAATTTAAAAAGTCAAAAGTTTTGTCTAAAGAAGAGTTTGATGAATTTCTTAATAAAGCACCTAATGACAACAAAGGTATGTACGCATTTTAAAATTATATTTTTAACTCTTTCATATTTGTAATATAATATTTTGTTATAATTTGTGAAATTCCAGTTATTTTATATCTATCCACTACGAAAATAATAGATAAAAAGAATTGAATGCTTTGATTAAGTCCGGATACCTCGGTGGTCAGATTGTTGGATTCGTAATTTGAAGGCCAGGGTTCAAATCCTGTACTTCTAGCTTTTTTTTTGCTCTTTCTAACTTTATTTTACTTTTATAAAATTAATATACTATATTTTTTAGGTTGTACTAATATTTGGAGTCACATGAACTTGTAGATGCGATGAACTTGTTCATATAAAAGTTAATGATATAAAAGATTTGGGAGATTTAATCATTGTAAATATTCCCAACACAAAAACTAAAAAAACATCGCTCATTTACTATAGCTGGAGATTTTTATTTAAAATACAGAAAATATGCTACTCTTCGGCCAAAAGACATAACTTTTGGTAGATTTTTTATTAAATATCAGAATGATCATTGTCATCGTGTTGTGATGGGCATACATAAAATTTCAAACTTTGCAAAAGATGTTGCGTCGTTTTTAAAGTTGCCAAATTCACATGAATATACGGGTCATAACATTAGGGAGTTGTATTACATGTGGTGTTTAATAATAATAATATCAGCTGTGCAACTTCTGCTCAGCAATATTCGTGGAAATTTTGAAAAAAAATTTAGGGTTAGCAGCGCCCAAATACCCCTGAATACGTTATTAATCCTATAAGCTCTACGTAAATTATCCTCTTAAGATAACAAAAACTTCTGCAGGTCTTAGTGGTGTACAATCTTATAGTAAGACTCTCTTACACTCCACTATCCTCCAAATATATTCCTACCTCTGAAGACTGGCTGTCGGTTACACGAAAACCATCTATGTTAACATACCAGAGAGTCCGGGGGAAATTGAGTGTACATCCTTTTTAACTTCAGCTGATCTTTGGGTTTCATCACCTTCAAGACGGAGATAGAAATTTCGCACTCCACCATTTCTAGTTTTGCGGTTGTCCATGACCTTCAACTATTTCTCAACATATCCAAATTCTCAAGTCCCGCATAGCCTCCATCTTTATCTAAAAGGAAAGCGTCGGCAGGCCCAGCAGGACTTCTAAAACCGCTGTAGGTGTCCTCATTGCGCCAATAATCCCCAAACAGGCATGTCTTTGAACCCTTGCTATAGCAGTTTGCTTTACACTCCTGACTAGGGATACGATAACTAAATTGATGATTTTTTCCGTCAGAACACTCACCAGAAATAAGGGAGCTATTTCGATATTATCATGTAATATTGATATGATTCGAACTTAAACTTTGATTTTTGGTGACTCCTTAGTTCTAAATTTTTTTTAAAAGATGGTCAAAATAACCTATAGTGTTTTTAAAGTATTTATTAATAACCTTCCAATTCCCTGAAATAACCTCTGATATCTAGGAAATTGTCCTATTGTAAATACAACAAGACTGCTGAAACTGTTTTATTATTGTACTTTCGATCGTTATTGTTAACTGACAACTAAATCAGCACATTTATCTGGAACATAATCCATCCTTTTATAACCGGAATCATCGACCAGGCACTGAAACATAAGCCATTTCACGGCGTCTATAGTGCGATGCGGTGGTATTTCACTGGGCGATGGGAATGGACCATCATAACACAAAAAAAATCAATTTCCCTAGAATCAGTACTTAGTAAGTGAATATCTAAAAAAGCTTTCAAATACGAGGATTGATTCTAGGCCATCGAAATACAAATACAAATGCAAAGACAAGTACAATACAAATACAGTGCACACTTACGAGGTATTGTGTTGTATTGTATGTCCACAGTGAGTCAAAACCTAACCTTTGAAGAATTGTAGCGACTAAACTGTAAATATTTTGAGGTTGTCCATAACTTTTAAACAGGACTAAAGAATTAGAATATATTGAAAAATATGCCGTTTTCATCGACGGCCATTTTTTATAAGTATAGTTTCGACCCATCACATCTTTATTACGAACTGGAAAAAAACACATGTACATACTTTATCATTGATATATTCAATAAATATTATAAAAAAATAATTTACAATGTGAAATTTTCTTATAAAAATACACTGACTAGATAAAATTAATACCTAAATAAAATATTAATGAGCAAAGTTCACGACAAAACAACAAAGTACAATAAATATCTATTTAATATGTTTGTGGCTATCTATATTTTTGGGCCACATATAGATTTATTAATATTTATTTAATTTAAAATGGGGAGCGACATCTGTGATAACTAAGTACATAATTTTAATCAGGGTTTCACAAAATTCTGACCCAGTCAACCAATCTAGTATATATTATTCAGGGTGTCCCAACCAAAAGTAGACCCTGAATAACTTTGGAGATAAAATTTTTTTGAAAAATTGGTGAAACACGTCGACCTTGTTTCCAAGGGGTACATATTTTAATGTAATACTTGTTTACCTATCATCATCCTTCTACCCTACATGGCTACCCCTTCAAAAAATTCAAATGGCAAGGAGGGTTGGGTGATACATCTTTTTGAAAGGTTTTTCAATTCCCTACATAACTGTGTATTTTTTTTTTAACTTTTATCGATTCGTTCTTAAGGAAAATAATTTTATTTTTGATGATTACACACAATCGAAATCGTTTAAAAAATCTAAAATACACGGCTCTGGGTATTGGAATTTTATAAAATACAAAATTTTTTAGTGCTCTCAAATCAACACGAGTATTTTCGACAAAAAACACTTTCCTTGTCCGTTTAATTTTAGAATAATAAAAGACTCATAAGTATTTGATAGTCCTTGAACATTAATTTGTTCACAACCAATTTTAAATCGAGATACACATTTTACCAGAGTGAGTTCTCAAAATGGTTTATACCCTTCAGGAGAGAATAGAAATTGTCAGCATTTTTAAAAACGATAATTGTGCATATTCAATAGAAATCACCCAGATAGAAGGGTTGGTTCTCAGTATGTTTTACAATTATTGACAAAATTTATGGAAACAAGTTCTGTAGGAAACAAAAAGCATGAAACTCAGCGACCGATTAGGAATGAAGCAGTCGAGGTGGCAGTTCTGGGTCATTTGCAGATGGATAATAGGTACTCAATCGATCAGGAAAGTAGCTGAGGCTTCCGGTGTATCACGAAGCAGTGTTCATCGAATTGTAAAGGCCCACAAATTTCATCCATATAAATTTAAATTGGTACACGAATTAAACGAAGATGATCCCGATCGTCCATCGCGGTCGGCTTGGATTCTGTGAGATTTTTAGTGAACAATTAAACGGTAATGCCAAACTACTGTACAATACGTGTTTTTCTGATGAATCGACATTTCAGTTAAATGGGGAGGTAAACAGGCACAATTGTAGGTATTGGAGTGAAACTAATCCACATTTGTTCATGGAAACCCATACCCAAAGGCCTCAGAAGTTAAATGTTTGGGCTGGCATCTTAGGGGATCACATTGTCGGGCCGTTTTTTATTCCTGACAATTTAAATGGCGAAAAGTACCTCGATCTGTTAGAAAATAACATCGACCCAATGATTACCCAAATCCTCGAAGAACACGATAATCTTTTAGAGGGCGTGCTGTTTTTTCAACAGGATTTTTGGATAATCGGTTTCCTGAGCGATGGATTGGAAGAGGTCCTGTGGAGTGGCCCGCTAGGTCACCCGATTTAACTCCCTTGAATTTCTTTCTGTGGGGACATTTGAAATCGAAGGTATTTGCTTACAAAACGCGCATCTCTGGAAGAGTTACGTGAAAGAATTGTTCGAGAATGCCGTTTATTGACTCCAGATGTGTTCAGAAATGTTCGTACAGAATTTTAAGACAGATTATACTACTGTATAGAAGTCGGTGGGGGTCATTTTGAACAATACATACGATAATTTAAACTGCTTCTTTTATTTTTATTTCCCGAACCTAAAATAATGAAACAATTATTTCTCAGGAACGAATCGATAAAAGTTTAAAAAAAATACACAGTTATGTAGAGAATTGAAAGACCTTTCAAAAGATGTATCACTCGACCCCCTTTGCCATTTGAATTTTTTGAGGGGTGGCCGTGTAGGATAGAGGGATGATGATAAGTATACAAGTATTACATTAAAATATGTCCCCCTTAGAAACAAGGTCGACGTGTTTCACCAATTTTTCAAAAAATTTCCAAAGTTATTCAGGGTGCCTACTTTTGGCTGGGACACCCTGTATAATCATTAGATAATATACGTTTCCCAGTAAAAAACAATTATGTCAAATGCAGAGTCCTTGTAGTATACCACCTCTAAATAATGTCAGCACTAAAAACGCTTATTGCTATATGCAATCTTCGTAACTTTGTTATTTTACTGTTACTAAATATTTATAAAACACACCCATAGCTGTTATAAATTTATTACAGCTTTTTATAAATTAGTTTAATAACAATTATATACCTAGTCCATCAATGTTTTATTTTTATTTACATAAAGCCGTTCATATTTTACATACGACACTGATTTGTTTTAACCGTTTGTACGTAAAATGGGTGTGGTTACACTTTGATTTGTACTACAAAATAAAATGGAAATAAAATTTGTATTTCCTCCACAACTTAGAGGTGTACACTCGATGGTAGGGTCATCAATATTAATTAAAATATCGATTCAGCAAATTAATACGTGACTTTAGAGAAGCATTTAAGAAAAAATATTAAAGATCTACTTTTCTTCTGCAAAGTACCACGCCAAGGAATTTACGAACATGGCGGCAGCTACCGGAAACTAGATATAGGCCTAACTTAGATACTTTAGTGTGGCAGAGTTAGTAAACCTGCCTTAAAAGTGTAAATGATATTTAATTGGTTAAATTAGCAACAACAAAGATATGTATATGAGACGGAATATTATTCCCTATAAGATTTATTACGGTTGCTCCATAATTAACCTGATACATATTTACAACTTGTAAAGAACATGTTTTGTAACAAACTTAAAACTATGTTATGTATTCGGCACATTAATAATTAGTGCAAAAAGGACATAATGCGGTTTCGAGATATTTAGGAAAAATTTTGATATTATATAAATACGTAATAGTGACAGATCATCACTTTTATGTACTGTTGACATACTCAGTGATGGATTTACGCCTAGGCCCGTGAGGCCCGGGCCTAGGGCGGCATAATTTGAGGGGCGGCAAAATTTTTGAAATGCCAAAATTTTAGATGCGAAAAAAAGTAAAGACAATCCATTTTAAAAATTGGTTCAGATTAGTTTTTATAAAAAAATTTTCTATAGAATATATTATAATTCAATTTTTTTAATTTACTTTTCAATCTGTTGGTAAGATGTTAATTTTTTAATAGATCAATTATAGTTTTTATCGAGTAATGTTCTTTACTTTTTGTATCTTTACTTTTTGTTCCTTTAGTGAGATTAATCTTACGCGTATAGAGCGTTTTGAAATTACTAAATCTGAATAACTTCTCAATTTGTTTTCAGTGTGAAATAGAAATACGGTAGATTTGCATGTATTAAATATCATTTTGGTATTCATTCAAAAGTCAGAACATTTTTTGTTTATAAAAATAATTTTTCATTAAAAATAAATCCCACCTTTTTTCGTATTCAATTTTTTGAAGAAAATTTTCGCACAAATGTTTATTACCCTATTTTAGACACTCTAAGTGTACAATTGGCCGGGCGTAAAAGTGCATATGAAAAGCTTTACGAATATTTCAAATTTTTCGATAATTTATGTGAAATAGATAGGAACGAATTGAAAAATCTTGCAAATAAACTTGTCAATAAGTATCCTGATGATTTGGAAGAGACATTAGGGAATGAATATATTCATTTACATTGTCAACTCAAAGATTCCTTAGCAAATACGGAAGATGTACGCTCTGCACAAAAAATATGAAATGTATTGTATTCACGGAGTCTTCGAGATGTTTACCCAAATGTGGACATTGCTTTGCGTATTTTTTTGAGTATTCCGGCTACAAATTGTTCAGGAGAAAGATCTTTTTTTCACTCTGAAAATGGTAAAAACCTATTTACGCGCAAGTATGGGCCAAGATAGACTTAATGCTCTTGCATTACTGTCTATTGAAGCTCAACTAGTCCAAGAAATTGATTATGACGATATATTCGATGTTTCTGCGCGGACCAAAGCCAGGAAAAAGAAATTTTCAAATTGATTAATATTAAAAAAAAATATATTTATTATTTATCTGTCTAAAGTTTATTACTTATTCATCTGTAATGTTTATTAGTTATCTTTAAAAATTATATTTCAATAAAATAAAAAGATTTTAAAATAAAAATATTAGATCAAAATTAATGAAATTCATTTCATCAAAAAGGGCGGCGCATCAAACGGGGCCTAGGGCGGCAGCAAGCCTAAATCCGCCACTGGACATGCTATAATTTTGTAATAAATTTATAACTACCATTGATGCATATGCAACTACATAAAGAGGATAAAACAAGTGTGATGTAACAAGATTATCTAAAATATCTAATTCTCTGATGTAACTAATCTAAGCTGGTTGACTGGGAAGTTATTCCAACCATACTTTAAAATGCAAAGATAAAAATTTGTAAAGGTTCGGTATAAATTCATTATTAACTTATTTCTTGGGCATTTTACCCATTTATATTCTACAAATCCTTCATGAGTCCCTTTGGTTTATTGACACATGTTTTTCTCGAGATTGTGCAGAATCCTCGAATGAAAAATAGATTAGAAATTTTACAAATTTAAAAAATTTGGAAATTATTTAAATATCTTGTAAATTTTAAGATATTTGAAAATAATGGAAATTTCAGTGGCAGACAAAAAGGCCACGAAGATCCAGCGATGTGTAGGCGGCGCGGACTAACGGCGCCCCTAAGCTCTGGGATATGTACGAGTATAAGTTTAGAAAATATATGAGATGCATATTATTACATAAAATGACAAGAATTTTATAATGTAATTCGTTAAATAATATTAATTTTCTTTATTTGTTTCTAATTACATGGTGGGAATTATTTAAATGCTCATCACTTAAATCGCAGATACAAGAGATTCAAAGTTGGCTAATTTAGAAAGAATTTAAATAATGCTTAATAAAAACATACAGAGAAATTTAGGTTATTTCTTTACCGTTCTGGAGTTCTGGCGGAGTTTTTTTTAATATTTATAACAACTTTTTCTGCACCCACATTATACTATGGTAACTAATTATGAGCTCTTAATTGCAACATTTAGATATTTTCTAGGTTATTGGTAACGACTTTCGTTTTTCTGCTTTTTAAAAAAATTGCAACCCTAAGTTTCTCCGCAATAACTCTGGAACATTACTGAATGTCCTAAACTTCTTTGCAGATTCCTAACAAACAATAATGTGTCCAACTTTTTTATATTTTAACACGTTGACTGCCAGGCGTATTTTTTGTAAACTCAAAATAGCGATTATGTCTACCCAGTTGGCTCGACAACAAAACTCAAATACTTATATGTGTCTACCCAAAGGGGTGTACAACATTTATTTGCTTATTTAGTCAATGTATCGACATCTGTTATTGAAACCGAAAAATATTATCTATATTCTTAATATAGATTCCTGTTATATATTTGAACATAGTTTTAAGAGTACAGAAAAGTGTAATACCATAGATTTGAACTATCAAAAAACAGGTGATTTTTAGCTTTTGTGTCCACCCAGTTGGGTAAACAGTTACATTTTCTAGTTCGTTTTAGCACGTGCTTGGGTAGTTTTATTGTTTACACAAGTTTATTTAAAAAAGGATTAAAAAATGGATCGTAGATAATGAAAATTGTCTATTTTGGAATGCGATAATCCAAAAAAAAAAAAAATTAAGTGAAAGAGAATTAGAAGAATTAGCATTAAAAATCGGCGAGAGTAGCGATGAAGAGCCATTCCAGGATTCTGGGAGCGAGTACAAACCCATTGATGATTCTGATCAATACTATTCATCAGAAAGAGAAGAAAACAGTAACGACAGTGACTCAAGTGATAGTGACCTGTCTGAAAATGGTGATGTTAATGGTGATGCCAATAGTGATGTGGTGTGGAATGACTGCACATATACAAAACAACCTAATTTGGCTTTTACCAGCCAGGAGGAAATAAACGTTCCATTCGATCGAAGTACTGCAAAGCCCATTGACTTCTACCAACTTTTTATATCTGACGATATAATTGAATTGATGGTCACAGAAACAAACAAAAATGCTCAAACTTTTTTGGAAAATAATACTGTAAGAAGAAGTAGTAGATACAAAGAATGGAAAGATACAAACGTCCAGGAAATGAAAATGTTTTTGGGTCTTAGAATTGGTCCGATAAAAGAATATATAAAAATGAAATGTCCTCTTTTATAACTAGAAATCGTTTCCAGCTTTTACTACGATTTTGGCATTTTGGTGAAGATATTCAAGGTGACAGACTTTGCAAAATACGTCCGCTTGAGCTTCTACAAACAAAATTTCAACAAGTCAAAACACCAGGCCAGAACTTGGTAATTGATGAATCAATGGTGCCTTTTATTGGCAGACTAAACTTTAAGCAGTACATTCCTGGAAAATCTCATAAATATGGCATAAAACTTTATAAAATTTGTGATCAAGTTGGATACACATACAGAATTATACCATATTGTGGAAAGAAAAATGAAAATGATCTCGGTCACGGATGCCTTGCCACTAATGTTGTCATGTCTCTAATGACTCCCTACCTAGGCCATGGGAGAATTTTATGTACCGACAATTTCTACACAAGTGTGCCTCTTATTGAAGAGCTGAGTGATCCAAAGACTTATTTTGTGGGTACTTACCGCAAAAATCGGAAGGTCTTTCCGAAAGAAGTTACCACTGCTAAGTTGAAGCGTGGTGAATGTAAGTCACTTGAAAGTTCCAAGGGAGTAGTAGCTTAAAAATGGCGAGACAAAAGAGATTTTCATTGTGTGTCTTCAAAATTTTCTGCTAACATGGTGCCAACAGGGAAAAGAAACAAAAAGGAAGAGGATATTAATAAGCCAGAGATGATCCTTCAGTACAATAACATGAAAAGCGGCATTGATATATCCGACCAGCTATCTTCTTATCACTCTGCTATTAGAAAATCCGTCAGATGGTATCACAAAGTAGCTGATGATTTAATATTCGGAACAGCAATCGTAAATGCCCATCTCGTGCGTTCCTCCTTACAGAGGGAGCAAAGAAAAATGAAACTTGTAGAATTTAGAACGAAAATTGTTTATGCCTTATTAAATATTGCAGAAGAAGAAAGATCTCGAACATCTAGGTTAGCAAAATCTACAAATCACTACTTACAGAAGTCCTAAGCTGTCCAGTCTGGAAAAACAAAACGGTAAGTCGCATTACTACTTCTTTTATTAAGTTTTACATAGATCCTATTATTTTAGAGCAACAAGAAAAAACTGCAAATACTGCTACGAAAAAATTTCAGCTGCCTCTGGAAGAAATGAAGCCAAAAGTAAAGCCAAGAAAGTCAGCACTATTTGTAATACTTACATGCCCAGATAAACCATATTTATGTTTTCAATGTTTCAAAAATGTTCACAATCCAAATAAATAAGTTTTCTTGTTGAATCGGTTATATTTTTCTAGTCCACCCGCTTGGGTGGACATTGCATTAGCATTGACTTGAAAAACTACGCTGTCCACCCAAGTGGGTAGTCAGGTTAAAGGTGTCCCAATACCTTCCTCGCCCCGTGAGAAAACCAATGATACCTATAAAATTATTCTACGATGATAAATAACAAAAATATAGCTCTGGCAGTCAGAAACAGTTCATATAATTTTGGCTTGGTACCAATAAAGGGTACGCGAGTCCACCCATTTGGGTAGACATGGCAGTCAACCTGTTTAACTTCCCATCTTGTATGTTAGTGTCATATTTTATTTTATTATATATATTTCCATATATGTATCCTATTCTATTCTATTCTATACATGTAATATACTGATATACATCAAATTATCTAATAATCTACAATAATCTACTAACTACAGTTAAGTAATGTAAAATGTAGTTGTGAATTTTGTCTTCACTTGTGTTTATTTTAAAATATGTATTAGTTTGTTGTTTTTTGTCCTGTATTTACAAATTCTAGAATAAAGTTTCATGTTCGGAATTTTGTTTCATAAAAATACCTTATCTGCTCTAATAAACTATATCTAGGACACAATTTTTATTAATGAAAATATGTGTTTTGACACAGGTTTCTAGGGGTTAAAAAATATTTTTCAGTTAATTACACAATCTCTATTACACAGGGTGTTTGGTTTATAAAAACCAGCAATATTACCAGACATTACATTAGTTACATACATACATTACAAAAACCTTTGTAACATTTACATCTAAATCTTATTTAATACCATTTACACTAGGGTGCTCTTTTATATATACACTAAATTTGAAGAAAAAATTTAGTTCTATATAACAAAAGCTATAGTGGTTACAAGAAGCGACAGACATATTATGTACATACAGACACATACGTAGAGACGCACAATCACACCGATAAACGTTTTTTTCAGTATTCGAGTTCAAGATGTTCTGAAATGGATTTCCGATGCAGAGCTCTTTATATAATTAAAAATAATTGAATTAGATTGTGTTATAGAAAATTTAACACCCAACATAGTAAAAGAAAAGCAAACCAGTACCAGTGGTAATTGTCACGGTTATAGTGTATTCATTGATATAGTAAATGGCTTATTGGTTCCAGCAAACAGCTGCAATAAAATTCTATTGTTAAGGGATTACAGAGCAAATGGGTCTACTGTTCAGGTATGGGCCGTACTTATAATTTTCTAAGAATTTTAAGGCTTATGGGCCTAAAGCTGCAAATCGTTTCTGTGTATCATTGTCGTAGAGTACAGATGTACTTACTGTCGCCGGCATTCACCTTGATCGCGAAACTCTTTCTCCAGTCCAGTCTATTATTAACTTTCGAGTTGTGTACACGTTAAGCCACTTGGGCGTATTGCATATTGTTTTTGTGTTTTTATTTCATTTGTTGTACTGTATTGTTGATTTTAATTTAATAATAAAGCATGGCAAACGCACGCAGGGGTAGAAAACGGCTATTTGCTGACAAAGTGAATAAATTCATAGGTGAATTCCCGGATTTATTCTATGATGGTGCTAAAATAATTTGTAAAGTGTCCGAGAAAGATTTGATGTGCTGGGATACGCGTGATTGTGTACTTCACGTAAATAGTGTGCACCATAAAAATAACAAAAATGGCGTGCCTTTGACAACACAGTTTATGTTTGATTTACTATTAATGCTGATTGCCTGTGATGTTAAGCTGCACATACTCGATAAACAACCATTTCGACAGTTCTGGAATAAATACAATGCCCAAGTGAAGTTACCAAGTCGCTCAACGTTATGTAACTATCTACCAACTGTACACGTAGACATGGTAAATAAGATGAAATGTGAATTAAAAAATACACGGCTGTGGTTATCTATTGATGAGACAACAGATTGTAAAAAAAATCTATTTTAAATGTTATAGTACGAGTACTGGACCCTCTTAAACCGACAGTTCCACTGTTACTAGCTAGCAAAAGACTAAGTCAGTGTACTAGCGAAACAATTACCAGGGTGGTGCTGGAGACGTTAGAAAAATTTGAACTGTCAAAAAGTCAAGTGTTGATGTTTGTGACTGATGGCGCCGTTACAATGCGTTCGGTAGGCCGTTCTGTGCAAGAACAAGGTTGTACGTTTATATATGTTACGTGTAAAGTACATGCTTTACATCTTGTGGCAGAAACTATTCGAAAAGGTTTTCCAGAGGTGGATACATTAATAGCAAGTACAAAAAAGTGTTTCTTAAATCTCCTAAGCATCTCCGTGCATTTCATAGCAAGCGTCCCGGTATTCCTAAACCACCAGCCGATTCTTACACGTTGGGGAACATGGTTGCAGGTAGCTTTTTATTATGCTGAATATTTCCAACAAATAAAAGCTGCAATACTACAATTCGATCCAGATGAGGCTGCAGCTATTAAGGAAAGCCAGACAAAATTCGAAGATATTTCCGCTGAAACAGCTTTAAAAAATATTGCGAAGAACTATAAACCATTACATGAAAGCATAAAAAAATTAGAAAACAGTGCGTTGTCGGTAGCGGAGTCACTGCAAATAGTGGACGAAGTAAATCTACTGCTACACGCTATAGGTGACGCAACAAATGAGCGCGTTAAAGAAAAGTTCGCAAGTGTGTTAAATAAAGACACCGGTTTTACCAAATTAAGACAAATATGTGATGGTGCAGCCCCAGATCCGTTAAGTACGTTCAAAGACTATTTTACGTATGCGTGTATTACATCAGTAGATGTCGAACAGTCATTTTCAAAATATAAGAACATATTTTTACCAAAGCGAACATCACTCATGGAGACAATCATAGAAACATACCTGATGCTGCAAAATGGCTACACATCTTCTCCAGTTTGTGATAAGCAAGCTAGTTAAGAGGGTAAGTTTTACATACATTGTTATAAATTGTGACAGTTTATTGTTTCTCGTATTAGTTAATTTCGCGTACGCCACTGTCCCACGGAACATTTTTGACAGCCCTACATGGCTATTTGGGTAAATGGGAAAATAATTTAGAATAAATGGCGGTGGTGATACTGATTCTACTTACTAATGTAAAGTCCACCAATCACGTTCCAACGCCGCAATATGATTTTGTTGAATGCGACAAAACTAAACGAAATTTCATAGTGTATTTTCGCCATTCGAACAAATCAGCGCGATTTGATTGCAACAACCTGTCAGTCTGCAGCAGTACAACAGTGTTGCTTGGATCGTTTATTTGACCGTATATTGTGACTTGCTATTCGATCGTATGATTTTCATACTGGAAAACAAATCCTAAATTTGTTAGTGCATTAAAAATGGCTTATAGCGAGACATTTTTAAGAGATTTTTTTGAACTATATAAAAACAAGGACGCAAACGAAGATTTTGTAAAAAAAAAGAAAATTAATAATTTTCGAACGTCGTACAAAAAGGAATTAAAATTAGTAAAAAAAGGAAATTTATAATTATAATTATAAGTAGATTCATCGATTCGCAGGTAATTTCTCCAATCGTCTGGATACAATCGTAATTATTCTAATAAATGAACGTGTCTGTATGTATGTCTGTTCAATAACTAATTTTTGCACCATCACCTACGTTTCTTGTATTTTTTTCTTTTTATTTTCGGTTATACAAAGCGCATAAGCCACTAAAAGTATATTTTCATCTGACATGTTTATCGTTTGAAAGCAAAACTCGTACTGCAAAATCGTTACATGTGTGTTACCATCCGATTTCCAACAATTGTACTGCAATCGCATGCGACAAAATCGTACTGTGGCGTTGGAACGTGAGTGGTGGGCTTAAGATGAAAGAACCATCAAACTGAGGGAAAAGAATTACGATATTACATGCTGGACCTAAAAACGGATGGGTCCACTGCTTTCAGCGAAAAATCTAAAAGAAAAAACCTCTATTGTTAATCATGAAGATATAACGACAGAATTATTTGAAGACTGGTTCAAAAATAAGTCACAAAAAAATGACTCACAATGTACTAAAAAGTTTTGCTGTAAAAAAAGACTACCTTTGCGATAATTTTGCAGAAAGTATGAGACACTCTGTCTTAAGATTTCCGCCATATTATTATATATTCAATCCTATAGAGCATCAACTACTCTAAATGTCAGTTTACTGGAAGTTGAAAAAACACCTCCAAGGAGCTGAAATAATTGTGTTTTGCATATTTAAAAGTTGAAGATTAAAAACATTACAGAAATAGATTTACTGTTAATATTGATGATAATAGGGATAGTTAAAACATATACATAGTTATTTTGTATGTAAATAATACCGTTCAAAAATCTGGGCTCCAAAATTTTCAAATCGTCGTGATTAATGTTTATTTAGGATTTTGTTCGTTTCGAATCCGCAAATACATTATTATGGACTATTTGTACCCATCCACTATTTCGAAATTAACAGTAACCTAAAATAGACGTTGTTCATGTCGATATACAAATTTTGACTTCCAAATTTTTATTCGGTAAATATTTACATAAAAAGTAACTATATGTGTGTATGTATATTATATTTAATCTATTGTGACACTGACAACTGAATTGGAATTTTACTTTAAAACTATATAAACCATTGTAATTGTAAATAAGCGATAGTTCCTATGAAATTTCATTTATTCGATGTGGGTCTGTTTGAACCACAAGTTGGGTTTATGGCCAATGCTGATAGTAGGCTACTACACTATATCTATGACTACACCATACCTAGTTTGAAGACGCAATGACATAAAGACAAACCACGAGAAAATAATCTGGAATAGGCAAATGTCAAGGGATAGCTTGTCTAGCCATAAACAGGTCCTCATGCACCGACACGGGAATACTAAAAAACCCCCACTGTGCCTTCTTCTACAATTGCAATGTAAATAGAAGTCAAATTGAATGCTTATACATAAGAAATTAACGATAAAGTTGCTGTAGTTGATTAAAATGCCACGACTTTTTGAAATCTAGGCACAGATGATAACTGGTCTTCATAAATGATTGTAAACTACGAGACCAATCAGTTCTCTTTAACAACATCGTCAATTCATGCCGTCACCAAAAAATTGTTGAAAACGAGTCCTTAGACACATACGTATATGCACAAATCCCCATCAGGTCCTGCTGTAATATGAAAGACTCAAAATCACGAGTTAAAAGGTACCAACTGATCATGTGGTTTTTTTATCATTTGTGAAGGCCTCTGTATAATAAACACCAGATTGCATAAAATCAAATCTTTGCAGGTCACGATATCTGAAAAGGCAGAATATAAAGTGAGGTCCCAAGCCTACTTTATGATACACGAATAGATCTAAATCACAGACAAATAAAGAAAAAAAATATATAGATCTTATCATGGTCTTTTGTAGTTTCCTAAGCAAATATTCCTGGTATAATCACAGAATATTATGAATATATTGTCAGTGACAACCACGTTCCCGTGGTAGCTGCCTGAGACTCTATGAATTGTGACGTCAATTTCACTACATCGTGATTATTACCAGCTAAGCAATTGATGGAAGGAGTACATGGAGGAACTCTTAGGAGACGAAAACATCAATACCATGACTCCAACGGTCGGTGAGGAAGGGCCTATCATCACACAGGAGTAAGTCGAATCAACTATCAATAAACGACTAAAAAACAACAAAACTCCCGGGCCAGATCAGGTACACGGGGAAGTTCTCAAATTGCTGGAATTAGAACAAGTAAAACTGTTAACCATCCTCTTCAATAAAATTTACACAAGCGGTCGAATGCCAAATGATTGGTTATTGTCGACATTCATCTCGCTTTGCACAAAGGCGAACGCAACTAAATGCTCTGACCATAGAATAATCAGCTTGATGAGCGAGCTTTAAAAGCTTTCCTTAATATCATCCAAGCATGCGTATATAGAAGACTCGACGAGAACATAAGTGACACTCAGTTCGGTTTCAGGAAGGGACTTGGCACCAGAGAGGCGTTATTCTCCATACAAGTCCTGTTTTAACGAGCACGTGACGTCAACGCAGACGTCTTCGCATGCTTCATAGACTTCGTAAAGGCCTTTGATAAAGTCCAGCATAGTAAACTCTTCTCTATTTTACGTGATTCAGAAATTGACGATAGAGACGCAGAGATAATATCAAAGCTATACCTTCAATAAAAGGCCGTGGTCCGAGTCGAAAATGAAACATCGGAAGAGTTTAACGTAAGGAGAGGAGTGCGTCAGGGTTGTATACTGTCGCCTCTCTTATTCAACGTGTACTCAGAACATCTATTTAAAGAGGCAATAGACAACATAGAAGATGGAATTGTAATAAATGGAGAAATAATAAACAACCTGAGATATGCTAATGATACCGTCCTTATAGACGATACTGCTGAGGGACTTCAGAGACTCATAGACCGGATAGTGACTGCATGGTATGAAGATAAACTGTAACAAAACACAAACATTAATTATCAGTAAAAACAACATTGGCAATCTTCAGTTTACTGCTAACAATGTAGCTCTCACAATGGCCGAGACAGTTACATACCTAGGCTGCACTCTGAATAAGGACTGGGACCACTCTCGAGAAATAAGGTGTCGAATCGAGAAAGCAAGAGGTGTATTTAATAAGATGTGTAACATACTATGCAACCTATCCCTCAGCATCCGTAATAGAATCAGGATTTTAAAATGCTATGTACTCTCAACTTTCCTATATGCAACAGAAGCGTGGACCCTTACCGACGCCTCATGCAAGCGGTTAGATGCATTTGAGATGTAGTGCTATCGCCGCATACTCAGAGTATCATGGATACACCACGTGTCAAACGAGACGATCTAGCAACGGATGGATGGATAACTAGAATACCTAGCAAATGTCAAACGCAGAAAATTGTAGTATTTCGGACACTATATGTGTATGTATATTATATTTAATATATTGTGACACTGACAACAGAATTGGAATTTTATTTTAAAACTGTTAATAAAATGGAAATAGATCGAACATTTTATTTTGTATAAACCATTGTAATTGTAAATAAACGATGGTTTCTTTGAAATTTCATTTATTCGATGCGGGTCTGTTTGACCCACAAGCTGGGTTTATGGCCAATGCTAATAGTAGGCTACTACACTATATCTATGACTACACCATACCAATGGATTCCTAGTTTGAAGGCGCAAGGACAAAAGGACAAACCACGAGAAAATAATCTGGAATAGGCAAATGTCAAAGGATAGCTTGTCTAGCCATAAACAGGTCCTCATGTACCGCAACTGGCACACTAAAGAGCCCTCACTGCGCCTTCTATTACAATTGCAATGTAAATAGAAGCGTGGACCCTTTCAGACGCCTCATGCAAGCGCATAGTGCTATCGCCGCATGCTCACAGTATCATGGATACACCACGTATCAAACGAGACGATCTTGCAACGCATCGATGGAGAACTAGAATACCCAGCAAATGTCAAACGCAGAAAATTGGAGTATTTCGGACACATCAAGTACCACCTGCTCCAACTCATCCTACAGGGGAAAATAGAGGGACGAAGATCAGTAGGACGCAGACGAATATTATGGCTTAAGAACATGGACTGGAATGACATCAACAGCTTTGTTCAGAGCGGCAGTAAATAAAGTAAAATGGATCAATGTGATAGCCAACATCCACAAAGGATAGGCGCTTCAAGAAGAAGAAGAAGCAATTGATATTTTATATCGTTCTTTAAATGATTCGTATAAGAATATTGTCACGATTTCCACGATACATTTTCTAACCTTTTTCTTAAGTGTGAAACTGTGTGTTATATTGTGAAATGTATTTCTGTGTATTATGGTTACAGTTTGTTGTGTATAAAAGTATGGCGGTGCATGCGTTACGACCGCCGAGACGTCAAAGTCACTCCTCTTTACTTCATATGAAGTCGGCTGTTCAAGACGTATCTATTGGTCGCAACCTAATAACCTTTTTGTCAGTGTATTGTGGTTCCAAATACTATTGTTATCTCGTAAATACATATAATTCTTATTATTTAAAAGTACATCAGGAGGCGTTTATGTCAAACTGGCTAAACGTCGTCCGGGTCATAGCGACTGGAAGCAACAATGGCTGTACGATATTAAACTTGGAGGAAGGAAAGTTAACATTTAGAAATATAATGAAAATATCAAAAGTTACAAAGAGTTATACAATTATGTTGATATGCTTTAGAGAATGACATTAATTAGTCTTATACAAAATTAAGAGGAAGTACAGGACGATACATGTTAATTCTACAGACGAAATGCGTTCGTTCAAAGAATTAAATTAAATGGTGGTACAGGGAGAAGAAGAACCTGGAATTGAGAAATTCAAACTTAAATATCTTGAAACAATTATTTTAAACATTTCTAACGCATCTTATGGTTTCATCAAATTAAGAAATATTGTGGTGAGCTTATTACCGGCAAAAATACAAAAATCGTGAAAATAGTAGAAGAAATAAAAGAAAACAGTTTTTGAACCTGAATGGGATTTTAAAAGTGTATTGTATGAGAAATGTTTAAGCAGGCTGCTTTTCGCTACTTACCTAAATGGTTTTAATTTGTCTTTAATTATTTTTTAACTGGATTCTCCTCACTGTTCCAAAATTCCAAGGCCATGTTTTTCCACTTGTCTTTCAGTTCCCTTGCAGCGACAACAATAGTTTCATCGGGGTCATATTTTCTTAGATTATTAACAGTTTTTCCTATCCCTGTTCGCTCCAAATGGGATACTCGAATATTCATTTTATCTAAACAGTCGATAATTTCCATTTTTTCGCTTGGGTCTTCAGATGTTTCCAAAATGTTCTTGTATCTCATAATTTGTCTGACGACAATAGCATTTGATTCACCCATGTTAAAATATCTAATATATTTAAGTACTTTGCTGTTGTAAATTAAAAGTAAGATTACTTTCTTTATTTCTAAAGAAGCAGGAATACTTATTCATTAAGATTTACCACCAGAGCAGCGTCTACAAAAATGTTATATTCTTATCAGTAAATAAATAATCCGAACATATAACATGCATGATCGTGTGCAAAATTAACATCACTAATGTCAAGAGAAATTTAGATCTTCTAGGATAGTGTAAAATACTTTTGACTCAAGAAGTTAGAAAATGGATATACAAAAAAAGTGCGAGTTTTCTTACCAAAAATTACTTTGACATTAATTTTACACAAGATAAATTTACAGTAAAAAAAATTAACTAAAATATCAGCAAATATCAAATTCTTTACTCAAATTTTAATCTACAGGGTGGGGCAATAGTGCGTCCGACTTCGATATCTCGAGTTCTGTAATAGCTAGTAACTTGATTTGAAAACATAACTAAATTGGACAAAAAAGTCCATAATCGGAAATCGTTTTCGAATATACAGGGTAAACCAAGACCATTCTACAGGGTCAAGTAAAATTTTTTAAAAGAAATGCCATGTATATCAGAACATTTTTTGAAACCTCTTTGTGGCCTCCTTATATACAGGCTGTCTCCTAAAAAACGCCGCAAGCCATAACTCAGTTATTTATCGTCCAATTTTAAAAAACAAAGAATTAAATGAAATGGTTCTATATACACTATAGAGGGAGCCAGTTGCAGCGTACTTATTATTATTTTTTTTAGGAAAGCGATAGTCAACTTTTTTTTTCAAATGGCAGTATATATATTTTTTTATATATTATAGTGCTCATTCTTTTTCTGAATCCAACGATGTATATGACATAGACTTTTGTGACACTTATCACAGAAAAGCGTCAAAATATTAGTCGATACCCCATTAGGCTGCCAGCCACTAATTCATGACAAACGTACTTAGACTAATCATCTATGTCATGGAAAACAAAAAATAATACAGCAAAGCAAGTGAAACTCAGAACAGAATTTTATTATTAACAGAAAAAAACAATACAATGAATATCATATAAAAGAAAAGCAACTTAATTAAATTCATTAACCATTATACAAAGTTCAACACGAAATAACATTAATAGAACACGAAACACATTAAATGAAGAACAACAAACAAGAAACAACTAAAGAAACAATGTAACAATGGAAATAAAATTACACACCTACAAGTGCTGCTCAAATTGGCCACCACCATAATCAAGACATAACTGGCATCTTCTAAATACTGCACGGGTCGCATTCAATATAAAATTTGGGGGTATTTCACGACAAGTACGTATAATTCTTTGCTAAAATGACATATATTTGCTTTGATGTACTATTTTTTGTTTTCCAGGAATTCGAGGCATACGTGATTAGTCTAAATACATTTGTTGTTAATTAAGCGGCCAGGCGCCTTCTAATGCGGTATTGACTAATATTTTGACGCTTTTTTTGCGATGTGTTTCACAAAAGTTAATGTGATATACATCGTTGGATTCAGAAAAGAAATGTGCACAATAATATATTAAAAAAAATATATATTGCCATTTGAAAAAAAAAGTTGACTATCGCTTTCCTAAAAAAAAATAATGATAAGTACGCTGCAACTGGCTCCCTCTATAGTGTTTTTAGAGCCATTTCATTTAATTCTGTTTTTTAAAATTGGACGATAAATAACTGAGTTATGGCTTGCGGCGTTTTTTAGGAGACAGCCTGTATATATATTAAAAATATCACTACAATCACAACTATCGATTTTAAGAAAAAAATATAGCACCAGTTATGAGACATCTGTGTGATGACACTCAGCCATTTTCACTTCCTAAAAGTATACAGGGTGGCCAAAAGATTTTTAAATTTACAACTTTTTGAACTAACTTTTCTCAATTTTTCAAATGGAACACTCTGTATATTTTTGGACGATGTGATGTAGGATTGAAAAACGAACATTTTTTTGTACGTACATTCCTATGGCTATTTGTGACCATTTTCAATTTATTGAACAATAACTGCAAAATTCAGCAGTAAAAATTAAAAATGAGGGTTTTTTTTCAAATAATTCATGAGGAAGTATTATAATAAGCGTGTTACATGATGCCCATGCACATCACACCAACAACAATCCAAAATTAAAAGGAAAGGATAATAAATGCTTGTAGAAATATCACTCCGACAATTTTATGAACAGTAGAAACCTCATTCCAAAACGCATAGAAATGTGTGTCAATCAAAATGGGCAACCTGTGGAGCACTTTTTATAATATCTTCTCTTAAATGACAAAAAAAATTAATTTGAAAAAAATTGAGAAAAATTCAGTTCAAATAGTTGTAATTTTAAAAATTATTTTTGGTCACCGTGTATACTTTTAGGAAGTAAAAATGGTTGAGTGTCATCACACAGATATCTCATAAGTCTCAGAGTTACTAATAATACAGGAGTGGAAGGAGGCCACAAATAGGTTTCAAAATATGTTTTGATATACATGGCATTCCATTTAAAAAAAATGTTAGTTGACCATGTAGAATCGTCTTACTCTGTATATTCAAAAATCATTTACGGTTATAGACTTTTTGTCTAGTTTATTTACGTTTTTAAATCAAGTTTCTAGCTATCATAGAAATCGACATATCGAAGTCGGACCCACTATAGCCCCACCCTGTATATCATATTATCTCAAGTTAAATAATTCAATCATTATATTTTAGCTGAAGAACAAAAAAATTGCAACTCCCACTTTCATGGATTTTCTTAAATACATTTTGTACATTTCTTAAAAAAAATTAAAAATGGAAGAGTTTCTATTGTATGTTCTTCTAAGAACTGTCCCGATTGTACTTGACTCTTGCTAGTTGTAGGACGATATTGAAGCAACGATCGACTGTCAAAGTGCCCTCAATGGTTACAACCATAACGTCCGGAATATTACCTGAATGATGTTCTAATGCAAACTGAAAATCACATCGTTCTTCTCGATATTCCCTCACCATATTGTGACCATTGTGTCAAATCAGACTTTTACTGAAGACAACATAATGCCATTACACCTTCCAATCAACCTGTTGTTGACACCACTGCAAACGTTAAGCCCAACCATGAGAGAGTAATCTTCTATTTACTGCTGCTACTGCTGCTACGTCTTAAAGCACCACTAAATCATCTCTCAATATTCTGAGATTCGTTTATTCTCATTCTGTAAGAACATTGAAACCGCCAGACCTCCAGCTTCTACTTTATCTGTGTTCATTGAAACTCCTATTCGAACCCCCCATAATTTACACATTTCACTTCAACAGTCTTGCCATCCTGCCACTTAAAGCTTACACACGATTTAAAAATACAAATTTATATCTAACCGAAAGACGAGAATTTATAAAACGAAACGTGGCTTTGTATTTATGGCACCAAACAAGCTCTACTTTTTTCCCCCATATCTATCATTTGATGGATAAAAATTATGGACTCTTAGCAATTTTCGTTTAGTTTTTCTTTCTTCGTTTTTGTTTAGCTGCTGTGAAGCCACCACTTTTAAAAACTGAAAATGTGAATTGTTTTATAACTTTTTTTATTGCATATAGAATTATTCACCTCTAAAAATAGTTTCTAATGTATTTTCGTAAACTCTCGGCTAGAGTTTTGCTTTATATAAGTTGGTTTTTAGAAAAATGCATTTTACAATTACAATGTACAATCTAAAACGTTGCTTATTTTAGGTTTTTTTGCTTTATGTTTATGTTTCTGAAGGTGCGGCGTTAACCTGTGGCTTACTAACATTTGCTGGACACACCAATTCACCTTCACGAAATTGTAAACTCAGCGTTTCACCAATGTTTGACTACATCAGAAAATTGAAGAAAACAAATCTCCTAGACCATACTACTATCGAAAGTTCGCTCTCAACTAAATGCCAGTTAAAATTGGATTTTCCCAGTTTTAAACAACACACTTTAAGACTTATTTTCTTCAGTTGGAAGTTATAGAGAGCCAATCTGAAGGACAGCATCTCCTGAAATAACGCGTTTCTTGAAACAGTACAAAGACCCTTCCCACGAAGACATCGTTTATTACATAATGGTCTTTTTTATACGCTATCGACATTCTACATGTATTAATTTAAGTATTCTACATTGTAGCAAAATAAATGTTTTCAAACAAAAAAATATTTAGAATTCAAAAATTTTTAATACTAACTTAAGTCCAATTGAATCACTATTGATATTGCACCACAATATTCCCGCGTTCTATAATTTGAGACAAATAGAGGTTTCCAATATTTTTTTATTATTTAATTTTGTCACGAAATATATACAAGTTGTATAAATATTATTTTATAAATTGTTTAATTTATGTCATTTTATTTATATTTCAACCTGTGTTTCTGTTAGAAACAAATAAATACGTCAAATTTATAATTTTCCAACTTCCTGTATATCATTTGGCCTTGTCAATGCTTATTAAAGTAAATATGTATTTAAAACCCTAGAAGGAATATACAGGAGTAGGTAACTGTCAGGAAGTAAAAAACAGAATTCGTAAGATACGTATTTCTCACTTTCAAATTTTCAAGCAAAAAACAGTTCCAAAAGTGGAAGAATTAAAGAATTATGCATTGGTATTCAGTGATTTTACTTGTGATTCTTACGCACTTGCTAAAACAAATAACGTAAATTATTTCATATTTCAGAACATGTGTTCTCCAGCCATGAGAAAAAGGACAATCCAAGTTTCTATTATAACAGCATACACGTTTATTAGACTAGACTAGAGTATAGAAAAAATATATTTTCTTAGCATTAATGACAATGAATGAAAAGAAAAGGACGTTAGCGAAAGTTAATGAGTCATTTAAAATTTCGAGTAGGTAATAAAAGGAAATGTATTTATCGATATGTGTCCCACCCACCCACATCGCGTAAATGGTCGTTTCATGAAAAGGTTATCCACTTTATGACAACATTTCAAATCGTGTAATTTTAATTTTCCTCATAAAATGGAGGACGTTTATGTCCATTTCATGAAGTGGAAAATTGACTTTTTCACTAGATGAAAACTTTTAAAATTACGTGCTCTGTACACGACAAGAACTTTGTTTTCATAAACAAAGTTATGAACCAGACCCGGATTAACCACGGGGCAATTGAGGCAATTGCCCCGTGGTTAATACTCCGAAAAAAACTACTATGACATTTTTTTATAATGTTACTGTCGTTGTTATAATAGTTATTGGTGAAAAGGAAAATAAAATGCAAACCGTCGAAAATTTCACCCGACAGAGCGGAGTGTATCTTTAGTTTTCAAACGGCGCGGTGTCTATATTTTAAAAATTACCAGGAAGAGGAAACTGGGCCATGGTCCAGGATCGGTACATACTACTGCCTCATGGTCGACAGAAGGACATATGTAGATAAATAAAAGCACAGGTGTAAAATGAATAATGAAATACATACAGTTTGATACCGGGTGCCCCATTATATTTTGACCCTTTTTAAACCTATATAACTTTTGAACTAGTTGAGATAATGAAATGCGGTGTTCGCCAGTCTTCTTCTAATTTTGATAAGTTTTTTCCTGAGTATTCGTCTTTTTTTGCTCACTTCCGGTTTAACCGGAAATAACATAGCGTCTTTTCGGGGATAGGGAAACGTTGTTCTTTCAAATGGAACACCCTGTATATTTTCTCACAGTAGGAAAGTCCATTATTTCCCCTTTCCGAAAATTCCATATATGTCATGAAAATTATACAGAGTAATGGTTTTATAAGCTTTTAAAGTGAATACTGCGTTTTATTGAAATGCTACGAAAAAAATAATGATTCACAAAGTAGACTGGAAATAAAAGACAACATCACTTGTAAACGTCAAATCAGTTTATTAACAGTTGCATATTACTTCAATTGCTAATATTGAAAATGTATATATGAAACTCGATATAACAAAGTGTCATAGGATATTTATTAAACAAATTTTCTAATATGTTTCTAATATGCCAATTAGCTTACTTTCAGTTCCCTGAAAAATAGCGGAGGCGGTCATCCACGGGCAACTAACACCTCATTTGCTAGACAATAATGTTATTCCCAAAATACAGTCCGGCTTTCGAAAGAATCACGGAACATCCTCGGCCTTGATCGCTATTCTCGATGATGTCTTGACGTCAATTAATTCTGATAAAGTAACTTCCTTGACCTTATTAGATATGTCAAAAGCTTTCGATTCCTTAAATACTGAATTGCTAATAAAAAAGTTAAAATTCTACGGGATAGAGGATAATATCTTAATGTGGCTCACGTCTTACCTACTAGATCGTTTTCAATATACATGTCTTAACACCACAAGTGGAAGAAGACTCTAACGAACGTTTGCTATCTCGGGAGTGCCCCAAGGCTCGATCTTGGGGCACTCCTGTACGCTGACGATATACAACTTTACCTTGCTTTTGATGTGACGAAGCCTGAGGAAGCCCAAACCAAAATTAATCATGATTTAAATGAAATAAAAATTGGACTCTTCAGAATTCCACTCCCTATTAAATCCAAATAAAAGTAAAAATATAATCTTTGGCACTGCAAATAAATTAAGAGTTCTTACTCACTTTCAATTATCAATTGACAATATAATTATAGAACAAGTTGACAAGGTGAAGAACTTGGGGCTAACCTTTGATAAAAATTTAAACCTTATTCCTCATATATCAGAAGTCCTTAGAAAATGTTTCTGCTCTTTTAAACAGATTTCAAGTTTTAGAAATATCCTTGATAGGGCCACTAAACTACTGTTATGTGAGTTCTTAGTCTTATCACACGTCAACTACTGTGATTATGTTTATGGGCCTTGCTTAAATTTATCAGAAGCAAACAAACTTCAAAAAATCCAGAATATCTGTATTAGATTTGTAACAAATAGTTCTATCTACGAGCATATAACACCACATATCAGGGCGTTACAACTACTGAAAATAAATGAGAGGCGCTTCCTACATTTCACCTCACTATTAAATAATGTCGTCCTAACGCAAAAACCTATTTATCTCTATGATAAACTAATTGCGAGAAATGTTATGCATAACCGAAACTTGAGATATACAAACGACCAATTGCATACAATAAGGCCTAAATATAAAACATTTCGATCATCCTTTACCTACCTCTCGACTTATGTCTATAAGAATCTACCTCCACAGCCACACAATAAATCAACAAATGTACTAAAACGTCAACTAAAGTCTCTGAATTTGAGCGGCGAATTAAACATAAATTTAAAATTGTTTTAGACGGTGATAAAATAGTGATAAAATCTAGACATCATATAGATAAATACTGTTTTTGATATATATGTTCATATACTGTAGATACATGTACTTAACTAGATATACGTTAGATATACACATATTGTAATATTGCATATTATATACTGTACTAATACTATACCAATGGTATCCTAGGTTAGTAGTTTTGATATCAGTGTATACTGTACCACTAACCTTTTGTGTTAAATTCCTTCTATTTTACACAATAAAGACATTTATTATTATTATTATTATTATTATTATATTAATATGTCCAAAAATGATGGGCCAATGATCTGTTGGATTGGGGTAAAAAAAAGGACAGTAAATTTTTTGTTTTGATACCGCACAGGTTATTTTTTTAACGATTTGTAAAATATTTGCGAAACATTTTTTTCCAGAATCAGGTGGAAAATATAATGACAGATTTCAAATTTCATCAAAAAAATATTGGTTTTCTATTAAGTTACACTGTTTTGAAATTTTATTTTAGATTCATTTTTTCACTGTGCAAATTTAAAAAAGGTGCAACTTTGTAAAAAATCAATATTTTTTTTATGAAATTTGAAATCTGTTATATCTTCCACCTGATTCTGAAAAAAAATGTTTCACAAATATTTTACAAATCGTTTAAAAAATAGCTTTGGAGGCTCACAATTTTTCCAACTTTTTTTCGCAAATTTCAATCGCAATTTTTTTTCTGCAAAACTTCTTCATTTAGTCTCGATAGTTACGCCTTAAGGTATCGCTTGGGTTCCATGATGCTCCAATGCTAAGATATGACATAGCCCAAATTTCACCAACGGCCACTGTCGCACACCAAACTGTAACTTTTGGGGAGGATCTGACATAATGATGTACATTTCTGGGATTTTCTGATGCCCAAACTCTACAATTATGCTTATTCGCCTTGCCATTTAAGTGAAATGATGCTTCGTCTGACATGATTAACTTATCAAGAAAATGTCTGTCTCTTCTACGAAAATTAAGAATTTTTATACAAAATTGTCCTCGTTTTGGAAAATCAGTTTCCTTTAATTCTTGATGAATATGAATTTTATACGCATTCAATTTTAAAACATTTTTTATAACAGTATGAACATTAGTTTTCGGAATACCTGTTGCGGAAGAAATTTTTCTTGTAGAAGAGGAAGAGATCATTTTGTGTCATCTCCAAAATTCCAATTGCATTATTAAGCCTATTTTCATTATTTGGAGTTCTTTTTTTACGATCAATACAACCCGAATTCCAAGTTTCTATACAATTTCCTAATTAAATTTTTTGTTGGAGGTTCCTTGTTAAATATAGTTCTAAATCCTCTTTGTGTTGTTTTGTAAGATTTAGTGTCAGGAAGAAAGATTACACTCTTAGCTTTTTCACTTAAAGTAAACATTTTTCTTAAAGTAACTCAAGTATCTGAGTTGCTAATAAACTAATTTGACGCTTACAAGTGATGTTATCTTTTATTTCCATAGTCTACTTAGTGAATCATTATCTTTTTCGTAGCATTTCGATAAAACGCAGTATTCACATTAAAGGCTTATAAAACCATGACAAATATGGAATTTTCGGAGAGGGGAAACAATGAGCTTTCCAACTGTGACAAAATATACAGGGTGTTCCATTTGAAAGAACAAAGTTGCCCTATCCCTGAAAATACGCTGTCATTCCCGGTTAAACCGGAAGTGAGCAAAAAAGACGGATACTCAGGAAAAAAACTTATCAAAATTAGAAGAAGACTGGTGAAAACCGCATTTCATTATCTCAACTAGTTCAAAAATTATATAGGTTTAAAAAATGAATTCAACATGATACAAAAATAACAAATAATTTGGGCTAAAATTTACTAAAATTAGTAGTACTAATATTAGTCGATTATTAAAATATCGCGATTAATAATAATCGAGTATTGAAATATCTTGATTATTCCCATCCTGAAGTGGGTTGGAACCTTTGATGTGAAGATAACACTGACGTAGTTTTCCACCAAAACTCAGTTTTAATCATCTACAGATGATGCCGACTTGGTTGTCGAAACGCGCGACAAGTGCAATATATGATGTTTTGCGGAAAACTACGTCAGAGTTATTATTCCCATCATTAATAATTTTCACGAATTTTACACTTGTGTTGTATCCGAGGTTAGCAAACCATATGCCAAACAACACTTCGACAAAGTAACTCTGCGCACGTGGCAGCAAGGAGAGAGAAGAAATATCGTTAGTATAAGACAAAGACGAACTAAACCGCATTGAAAGAGCGGCCAAACTCAAGTGCCAAGCTAGAATTGTTAACTCTACTAGCTGTACTAGATTAGAGTGCATCTATTAGGGATGGCAGATCCAAAAATTTTCACGGATCAGTTCCAACCTGATCCAGTCCAGGCAAATACTTAGTTCAAAGATCACTTCCAGTTCCTAGTCCGGGCCGGCCTAATCGCGTTTTGGGTAGGTCCGCTTTTTTTTAGTGGTTACTGAAAGACTGGAGGAGTACTTGTTCAACGTTCCGCGTATTGTTTCTTTTTTTAAGTCGGACAGTTCGACCAGTCCGAGGTCATTTATGAATCTTGCGACCAGTCTACAGTCCTAGAAGATAGAAAAGTGCGCATTCGTGCCATCCACATCGAAGAACTGTATCGGCCGCCGGCCGGACTCATACTAACACTAATACCTTATCTTGATTTCAATTCAAACTTGTGAATTTTAAAGCCTTTTGTAACAAAGTTTTAGTTTACTTTTCTTAAAGTTTTATTTGAAATAATGAATCCTGATAGCAAATATTTTCCTGCATTTTCAAGCTCTCTTTATATTAACCTTTCAACGAAATAACTAAGTGGTGCCTTTTAAAATATACATACAACACTGCAAAGTTCTTACCGCCAGCGCTCACTGCTCATCGCTTACCGCCCGCCAATGTGTTTTCGATCTGATACTTAGTAGGTGTGTTTGATAGCCCTGTCCAGAACCTTCTAAACATGGGTTTAATATTGGAATAACAACTATGGACGGAGTTAGCTCATTAAAGAGGAGCCTCTTTCCAATTTTTAGCTCATGTTAAGAACTTTCTGGACTGGCTACCAAATACACCTAGTCACTGCCGTTAAATCATTCTAACGTCTAGCAATTGCTTCTTATTGGCTCGCTTACCGCCCGCAAATGTGTTTTCGACCTGATACTTAGTAGGTGTGTTTGGTAGCCCAGTCCACAATCCTGATGTCAAATATTTTCCTGCATTTTAAAGCTTTCTTTATATTAGTCTTTCAATGAAATAACTAGCGATGCCTTTTGAAATATACATACAATACCACAAAGTTCTTACCGACCAGCGCTCACCGCTCGTCGCTTACCGCCCGCCAATGTGTTTTCGACCTGATACTTAGTAGGTGTGTTTGGTAGCCCAGTCCAGAACCTTCTGAACATGGGTCAAATATTTAAATAACAACTATGGACGGAGTTAGCTCATTAAAGAGGAGCCACTTTCCCATTTTTAGCTCATGTTAAGAACTTTCTGGACTGGCTACCAAATACACCTAGTCACTGCCGTTAACTAGTTCCAACATCTAGCAATTTCCTCTTATAGGCTTATTTAAATATGCACACATCGGTTAATCAAGGAACCTTATAATAATACCTTTATATTGTGAAATGCATTATCTCAAATCTAAGTATTTTGAAATACGTCATTTTATCTTTACAGTGACAATAAGTCATAAACCCCTCTCAAGACATATTCCTGTATCTCTAAATGATAAAAATTTTAAACATTTTCTTTGAACTTGCTCTAACGCGCCTTTGTGAACTAGATAGTAAGGGTTCCAGATTATGGATCCGTACTCTAAATCTTTAATTGTTTGTATGCGCACTAAAACAGTATCATTAATGCTGTAGTTGTAGTTAAAACATTTTTCTTTTCTGTGTAAGACACTACTTTACATTTAGCAGCATTGGTACCAACTTTGTTCAGGCCGCACCACTTGCTGACTATATTAAGGTTTTCTTGAAGATACTTACAATCGTTTACGGAATTTATGCTCTGAAAGATTTTTAAATCATCTGCAAAGATTAATTTGTCGCACTTCAATTCAGTGCATAAATCATCAATAAATAATAGAAATGGTAAAGGCCCAAGCTTAGAACCTTGCGGCACTCCGAAAGTGGCTAAGTATATTGACGATTTATATCCACTGTAAAATATAAATTGTTGTCTGCCTGTTAAATATGATTCAAAGTAATTTAATAGATTTACATTAAATCCATACTTTGCTAATTTCTGTAAGAGTTATTGATGGTCGATGCGATCAAAAGCTTTGGTAAAATCGGTATAGAAAGCGTCTACCTGTCCTCGTTCATCTAGAATATTAGAAACTGTTTGACTGAATATTACTAAGTTCGTAGTAGTTGATCTATTAGATACAAAGCCATGCTGATCTACTGATAATATGTTTTTAGTGGACATATAGATGCGATTGTATAAAATGATTTCAAGAACTTTAGCAAAATTACACAAAAGAGAAATTTGTCTGTAATTGCTTATATTTGGCGTATCGCCTGCTTTAAAAATCGGAAACGCCTTTGCCACCTTCCATCGGTTGGGAAATATTGATGTTTTTATTGAAATGTTAAACAGAATAAAAAGCGGTGTTAAGAATGCATTGGCACAATCTTTCACCAAAAACGATAGTATAAGGTCCGGGCCGGATGTAATTTTGTTCTTTAACTTTTTTACAGCATCTTGAATTTCTAGCATCGAAATGTCTGTAATACTGAAAAGTTATTATTGCCTATAGTCACGTGATTGTCTTGTGTATCACATGGAACGGTATATACAACTGAAAAGCTCTGCAAATATGTTGACAATATCTTGTGGATTATCGTAGTTATTATCTTTCGTAGTTTCGTAGTTATTATCCTTTCCTCCTATTACAAAAACAAACACTACAAAAAATTTTGTTTCATTACTGCTTCTCGAAAATGCAGAAGCATATTAGAGAAATGGAGAAAGACTAGGAAGCACTAATAGTTTTCAAAAGTGTTAGCCAACTTCACGGACTTTAATTTTGTGCATTATTTGAATTGTAAAATGCATTTATTCTCAACCATCTAGAAGATAATTGTAATTTTTAAAGAACTTTGGGCATCTAGGTTTCCATACATGAATCATATTGGAAAAATAGATACACAGTTTCTTGGATATGTTACGGTGAAAGCAAGAGATCCAGGGGATGTTAGCAAACACCAGTGAAAACTGACAAATACTAGTTGCATTAGGAAATGTTATATTTTTAAATATTAACTAGCAAATGTTAGCATTTACTGGTAATAATATAGATTTATTGGGGTCAAAATAGAATAAGAACGTTTGAGTGCCATATCCAAAAAAAAAAAAACAACTATGCAGCTACGGACACGTGTTTCGGAGTTATTGCCCCTCATCAGCGTAGCGTAGCTAAAGAATTGGATCTAGGATGGGATAGATCAGGAACAAGAACTAAAATAAAGCTGGAAAGTACAGTACACAATACTGCACTAAACCTTCTTATTCTATTTTGACCCCAATAAATCTATATTATTTTGTTTGTATTTGCCAGGTGGAAACGGGCAGTACACATAGAGCTCTGTGTGTTGACTGTGCTCCCAATTGTGGCACATGGGAACATGAAGGCACTAATTGAGTACTGTGTACTGTACCTTCCAGCTTTATTTTAGTTCTTGTTCCTGCTCTATCCCATCCTAGATCCAATTCTTTAGCTACGCTACGCTGATGAGGGGCAATAACTCCGAAACACGTGTCCGTAGCTGCATAGTTGTTTTTTTGGGGATATGGCACTAAACCTTCTTATATTATTATGTTACTGGTAATATTTTGCAGTAAATACTAACAACCACTAGTTAAACTCCATTTTAATAGACTGTCACTGACTATGACAAATCGGTAAATTCTAACCTTCCACTAATAACCGCTGACATTTACTGATTTATTGCTTTCACTGTAACATATGCACTGAAGAATGGCAAATAAGAATACTCTGATACCGGCATACGATTTACCTAGGATTTTATTACCACCTCCAAAATGTTGGATATATTTTTGTTTTCATTATTTTATTATTTTAATGGTAATCGTAAATCTCTGCGCACTGCACTTTATATGGAGTACCTGATATTATATTAAAAACATATTATTTGTTTGTTTTAAACAGACGATGATTTTTTTAACACTACTGCAGTTAATAAATTACGTTATACATTTGTATTTATAATCGCTACATACCTCGGTGATTCTTTTTTTAAAGATATTTATTCAAAATAAGAGTGTAAAAGCACAAAATACGAACACACGTGCACAAACGACAATCTATGACAGCAACTGACAAATTTAAATGAAGTTTTCATTACCGTCTTCATTTTTGGAAAAACTTTGTATTTAAAAGTGATTCTCCTTTAAATTTGCCTAGTCTTATTGTCAGTTCTTAATTTATCACCTACTTGTTGCTACCGTATTGTGCCTTGGAATAATCTGCACCGTCACCGGTATATTGATTAATTTTCTTCCTGGAGCACCTAGTTTATTTGCTGCCCTATATCGCAATCAGTTCACGTTCTACCTATTTCATGTTGGATCAACGCAAAACGGCACATCCAGCGCCACGTAACAATGGGTAGCAAAATTACACAATATTTAAAAAGCCGAACGTTTGTCACAAATAAAATTCTCTAAGCTATGAACATAGAACTGGCACCCTATTTTAATTTCATCAAAAAAAAATTTAAGCAAAGTAGCCTTGGTTTCTTTTATGTTAGTCTTCCGCAGCCTTGAAGCTGGTAGTGATGTATTTTTTCCAAATATGATTTTCTAATGTCAATCGATCGGAAAATTTGTTCTGTACATACACGGCCAATTAAAATTGAGTGGTCCACTCAACAGCGACACTACCAAATTCACATTTCGAACCTCTCTAGCTGCCATGGGCTCACTGAAAACCTAAAGAGTTTGTCCATTTGTCAGCTTGAAGGAAGTCCAACTGTTGGTGCATTAGAATTTCGCTGTACCATTTCAGTTCATTGCCAGCATTCAACTAATGGTTGCGTAAAGGGCAGTGGATTTCGGAATGTTTTGTTGAAGGGTGAACTATGCTTATCCCCTACGTGATCCGCAGATTTGCCGTATTATACAACCTTCCAGATAGCACATAAACTTATATCACGTCTGAATTTGGCTTGATTTGTCGTTGCGCCTGCAAATATGCAATACAAGGCTCCATCACGCTTGATGTAGGCCTGAATTATAAGACTGAATTCTGCAAGTATGTCGCAACCATGAAACAAGCCAGAAAATGCAGGTGTGTAATTTGGCAAATCTCAGTTTCTTTCATTTCTGTATTCTCCAAAACACTTGCGTCGTGTTCACATGATCTGTTACTTGATTATTGGCTGGTAGCTTCGTAGCTCGTGCCTTTTGTTTTTGGCTTACCACAAGAGCTTCACAATACACATTTCGAGTTGTAATTTGGTTGCGCCAACGTAGTGACAACGGTCACAAGGGACCAAATTACAACTCGAAATGTTTATTGGATTTGTTCTGCAAGTTTGCAAAACGTCCACCTCTTCAGTGGTAAGCCTGATTAATTTTGTATCAAGCATGCTATTTGGGCTGTGTAATATACATAGACGGTATGGGTGTATTCATCATCAGTCAACAGCTTGAAGCACTTGGAATACGCTTTATCCTTGCGTTTACCACTACATAAAAGTACTTTAGTCGATGGACTATATATGGAATAGATATATTTATATTTATATATATATATATATATATATATATATATATATATATATATATATATATATATATATATATATATATATATATATATATATATATATATATATATATATATATATATATATATATATATATATATATATATATATATATATATATATATATATATATATATATATATATATATATATATATATATATATATATATATATATATATATATATATATATATATATATATATATATATATATATATATATATATATATATATATATATATATATATATATATATATATATATATATATATATATATATATATATATATATTGTTATATATGTGTAGGTCAGAAATGGAAGCATCATTTGAATTTCGGGGTCATAGGTCATTTGCTAGCTGCTTCATACACACACCAAATGGATAAAAATGATCTATACCTATTTCCGTTTCATTACAAGTGCCTAAAAGTGGCCGTAAAACACCTCCCACTATAAGCGAACATTAACTACCTCAATCCATAGATTGTGCACGTATATGTGCTTATGCCCCAAGTAGCACACCGAGTTGTAATTTGGTCGCGCCAACGTTGCGACACCTGTCAAAACGTTGGCCCGACCAAATTGCAACCTAGTGTACTACTTGGGGAGAGAAACGGAACGATGTATTAGATCGAAATGATGAAAATAAAACTGTCTACGGTAGCATGGTTTGCTTCGAGAGCATAATGTGGCAAGCGTGACTAGTCATTGTCTAGTAATCAAAGGTTCGATCCCCAGCTCCAGTAAACGACAACGTCGGAGGGAACAGTTGTTTTCCAAAGGAGGCCTTCCACATAGTTCTCGTTTTACGATTTAGGCGTTGTTAAATTTATGTAGTAGGTAATGGTAAAGGTAACGGTGGGGGAGGCTGACGCCTGGGAAGTGAGCTGCAGACGGTCCCTTTAACCAACCCCAGCTGTCCCCTCAGCCAAGTACTTCTCTTGCTCCCTTGTCAAATATTTCCGATCTTTTAATGAAGATCGGGATGTCACTCAATGCGAGGGAGCTCATCTCCTCCCTTAGAAGCGCCTCAGAACAGAAGATGCTATGTCTCAGGCGTCCAAACGCTTCACACTGTCCCAGGAAGTGGTAACATGTTTTTTCACCACTCCCGCATCCTGGACATGTAGGGTCTACCTCAATACCTTTCAATGATAGATGCCTCCTAGGTCTACAGTGGCCTGTCAGAACTCAGATTAATAGATTCAGAATCTTCCGACTCCGGCACAGTAACCAAGCTGATCTCGATTTGTAGGGCCCCGACACAAAATCTCGAGTTTGCCTGCAGGCCCTGTTGGTCCTCCAATGCTTCCTCAGTGTCTCGTGATCCCACTCATTAGGGGGCGTTGTGACTTGCCTTCTTGTAATGCTTAACATAGACTCAAGCCCGAGACAGGTTTCCTCGGCTTTAAGTCTAGCCAATTCATCGGTCTTCTCGTTGCCTGGATCTCCGGTATGTCCCGGGACCCACGCCAGTCTCACTTGTTTATGCCTGGCAAGCTATTCTAGGGCATCCCCGCACACTTGAACGACAACTGATCTCGTCCTGCCACCGCTAGGATGGCGTAAATCTCTGCCTGGAAGACCGTAATGTACGAACCTAGATCAAAGCTTTCCTGCACTCCTTTGCCTTCTAGATATATTCCCGCCTCGAAGGATGGTCTGGTGACCACCCGAGACGGTCTGTGCAGCACACAAGAGATTCGGGGGGAAGTCAATTCTCCCTCACTTCCTTCCTCCCTACTGAGAATAGTGAGAGTATATTTCCTTTCCACTTAGCTGATCTTTCGCTTATCTCACCTTTAGAACATAGACGAGGATTTTCCTCTCCGCCAGTCCAGCAATTGTTGCGTGACCTTCAACTCTACCTGAACACCCCCAGCTCCCAAAATCCCGCATTCTCAAATAGGCCGCCTTAGCCTTCCTCTTTATCCACGAGGGAAGCGTTGGCAAGCCTAGCAGAACCTCCAAAGAGGCTATTGGTGTCGTCCTCATTGCGCCAGTGATCCGTAGGCAAGCTAGTTTCTGGACTTTTGCCAGCTTTTGGGACGTGGTCGCTCTGTCTACGCTCGGCCACCAGACCACAGATCCATACTGGAGCCTCGGTCTGATGCCCGCTCGACCTCGTTCACTGCTTAGGCTATCGCTCCGTCCTTTACAATTCCCTCGGCAAACCACCAGTCAACTGATGGCATTGGCTCTTCCGAGGATACTGCCGCGGTAGCGCTTTCGCCCGGGAAGTGAATCTCTAAGAGGTGACTTAATGACTCCTCTCCAGAAGTAGTCCAAGTCACATCTTGCCTTCGTAGTGATCCTATGGTGTCCCTTGTCTTGCAGCTGAGTATTTTCATCAGTCTGGCAGTTTCCGTTATGAAGTTCATTTCCCCACAGTACTTCCACCAGTTTTCTCTCTTGCTGCGCCTTAGTTCCTTTTTAATATTTCTCCTAGCCTTCTTGATGTCGTCCCATGAGGAATCCGACCCTTTCTTGACGGCTCGAATGTTAGCAAGTCTGGCCATCCGGTGCAAGTCATCAAGCAACCTACTCCACCATCAGGCCCTACATGCTGCCACCGCCTTGAGTGGGCAGGCTACCTCATATGTTGAGGACTATATGACTTTCTAGGCTGGCTACCTTTATGTCTAGTTCTTCAGAGGAGATAATCCTTCCCCCAGTTCGTCTTGGAGACTTTCCAGGGTGAGGAGATACCTCTCCCAGTCGGTTTTCCTTGGATTTCTTCGGAGGGCGTCCTTATGTAGTAGGTACGTTTTGTTTATCTCCAGTTTTTATCACGATGGATCAGCTCTTGTGGCCTTCTTCTTAAGTAAGAAAGATGTTATAAGAGTAAGTGGGGATGGAAATTATTTTTAAAATGTAAAATTTGCTCATACAACTAATAGTTTATAATTATTTTATACAGAATTTGTTTTTATAAATAAATAATGACCAAAATAATAAAGAGACTTTTTAAGGTGGGTTGCTATTTTCTTTGTAATTCAAATATTTTTGAGCAGTCTTATTTAAAGACAGAATAAGAGTCAAACATTCTAATGTGCGCTTTCTAGTTGCAATTCTAATTTTATTAAACAAAAATAGTGCATAACAGTAATCTGTATAAGGCTATTGAAACAAAACATTGCAAAGCATTAACGGTAGTTATGCGTCCTGTACGTGAACGCCAATATCCTTGGCTGTGATGATGGTCACTGATGACAGGGGCCTAGCAGGATTAACAGGTCGGGTCTGTTCCCTCGTCAACCCCATCCGCAAATGCAGACGGTGTGGGCGATCTTGACAGGCCTCCTCCAGTCTCAACTGATGGATCCTGTCGACTGAGTTGTCTCTTCTAGTAATCTTCTGTCTGATGTTCTTTCTTTTCCTGCATGTCTTCCCTTGGGGGCGTCGCCTGCAGAGCAGCAAATATCGCACTGCGTTTTAATGGAATTTTAGGATTGGTGCTGGAGCATATTTTCTATTAATATAAAAAAAGCAGCTAAAAAAAAATTGATCAAAACCCATTATTGATCCTCGGGAAGAACCGTTTACATACAAGCTCATCAACATACAATTAAAATATATTGTGTTAACAATATTCTTCAAAAGCACTTAGTAGCAACATCTTAGCAGGCTTAAGAAGGGATAGATCAGTTGATAGTTGGAACAAAAAAGGCCCCTTTCATATGGTTATGGTTGATTTTTTTTACTATATATTACTGTTTTTGATATGGAATTTACATATCATTTATTTAAACTATGATTTTTATTGTTGTAATAATATATACTAACGGCTTTAAATCTCTTATTGCTCGTCAACAACAAAGCTGATCCAGTATCTATTCTTGGCAATTGTATTTGCTGTATCTCAAAAGAAAATGAAGTGATTTTTATAAACAATAAAGCTACAATTACAATTGATATGAATTTTGCCAACCAAGTTGAAATCATCGGGCTTAGTGTTAATCACACTCTAGTTGGCATATCTGACGTGATATAAAAACCAGAAAATTGCATTCGGCACAAATAAATATAATTAATTTATCAAAACAGTATTGTGTTAACAATAATATAGCTGGAATAAATTTAAACAACTATGGACATGGAATGTCAGTACACCAAAAAAAAAGTAATTTATTTCCTTTTATTAAAAATTTAAAAATCTACAACTTGAACATGTCTTAAAAATTTGAACAAACTGTACAATATCGAAAATGACAATGAAATAAATAAATTTAAAAATATTAACTTTAACACTCATTAACAATTGAACTGAAACATTAAGAAACAACCTTTGCTCTGGATGCTAACGCAAAATAGGCAATAACTAAAGATATAGCAGTTGCAATGAATTCAGATTTCAACCAAGGTCCATTGAAGGCACCAGGATGGTTTACAACTACACTGAACAGGGCTGGTACTGTCGACACATCTTCACCAGCACGTAAAGCTTTACGGTATGTAGTGTACCCATCTTCATCAAAAAGCCTTATGACCTTGTCTCCAGTACGAGCTAATTTGGATTCTTCAGTCCAGCTTACCTAAAAGAGAAATGAAATTTAATTACAATCAGTTTGTATATCAAGTATGTACGAGAGTATTTCAGATGAATAACAGGACTTTATATCAGGAAAGAATTAAATATGACATATAAAATAAAATATTCAGAGCAAACGCACATCCAATGCTTTGCAATCATGTGATCAAAAAAAAATTTTTTTTTTCTATTGTCAACTTTGATATACTTTTTTGTTTGGATCTTTGCGTGTATCAAATTGGTTACGACCTGCATCTGCAACAATGCATTTATAGGATAAGCAAATATAGAGATACGTATGTCTAGGCAGACTAAGACATCTGACCGATATGTTAATGATTGGTGGAACAAAGACACAATTATGAATCTATGTCTTAGCTTCATTGGTGACCGGCGAAATTTAGGGTATGCCCTATCTCAGTGTTGGAATATATAAAAAATACTGTTCTCCAGTTAGGTTAGGGTAGGTTATTATGAGTGGGTCCTTGTCCACTGCGGCCATTAGCAGGCCTATTGTGGCTCTCTCCTAATTATATTTCACCCAATAAGCTCAGTCTCTTAATGAAACTGATAACTTTATTGGGTGAGAATGTGTCCAGATCCTCTGGCAGCAGTTGCCCTTTGCCAAATATTGAGAATCGGATCCTCTCCACAGCGGGACAGGTGCATAGGACGTGGTCTGCCTTCTCATCATCATGTTCTCCAGTACACACCTCTGCTCAAAAGTAAAGTTGACCTTCAATTTATTTACTTCATACAGTTTGTAATTGTGACATACATGCAAAGATCCAAACAACAAAGTGTATATACCAAACTTATCAATGTAAAAATCTTGTTCGATGATTGATCTTTTTAAAAAATGTTTACAACATTTTCTTAACAAATTAAAGTAAGATTTTGAATTAATAAATAAGTACCTATAGATGAACGAATTAACTCCTTGTTTGCCATTATTCAGAAGAGAGTTTTTATTTAAAACTATGATTATTTAGAACATAGGACACTTTCTCCTCTAATGAAAACTATATTTTCAATTATGAATACATATTTAAATTCCCAAGTACCAAGTCAAATTAATATAAATCTTTTGGTGTACCATATGCTTAAAAATAATAAATACCAGTACTTTTCGTACGAACACCAAACGTCGCTAAACTAAACCTAAGATGCTATTAAAGAGATACAATATGTTAAAGAGACAAATTTGCTTTAGTTCTACACTTTATATGCAAACGAAAGGATTTAATAGCTTTTTAAAATATGTTTTAAAGAGGAAGAATATTTACCTGGAATGTATGGGGTCCCACAATTGAAACAGGTGCTAACGTTACCATCTAATTCAACATACAAACTTTCTAACTCACCGGAACCACATTTCACTGTAAATTCAGAGATAAAGGCTATATTGGAAACAATTGTAGCATCTTGAGTTGTAAACGACTTTGACGTTACTTCAAAACCGGAGCAGCTTGAACATAATCCAACAGATAAAACTGCAAAGATCATAGCGAGGAATAGTAACTGTGCCATGTCGTCTGTTTGATTTTTTACCGAACACTGTTTAATTGAAAATTGTGAAACTTATCCAAACTCAACAGCCACGTCTCAAACAAAACATTGACAACACAACAATTTCAAAAAGAAATTAGGTAAAAAAATGACAGCTCGACAATATTGATTACGTTTATAGAAGAGTTTCCATCGGACGCAAGAATCATTCCAAAATTCATAGCCACAAAATACACATGCAATACTTTATTATTACTTGTTTGAAACATTTCTTTAAAATACTATTACAATTATAATCATATGTACATACATTTATTATTAAAAATATGAGCTTAAATAGGCTTTAAATTTCAGTAGAACAAGATATGGAGTAAACGTAGTTACTGTGGATTTGAATTTACACCTTTGAGCATATAATGTAACTAGATAGTACAGTCGAATACGACGTTACTTGAAGCCAACACACTGGACCTCTAGCACCAGTTCGTAATTGGTTTATCAAATTGCTGCTATCTCGAAACTGTTATTTAATCCCAACCTGAAATATATTTGTACTTAAGTATTTCCTAAATTTTTTAATCAGAACGGAATCATTTACAGAAGTACCCATTCTCAGTAATTCGTTAGTGATCATGGGCGTAGACCTCGATGTAGTCAATGAGTGGCCAACATAAATTCTCTTATCAGCATAATTAGCTGATTAATCCCACTAAACATTTCTTACAAAATATTTCACATGTACCTATTTCAGAAACTCAACATGTTCTACCTTAATAATGTTTCAAATAAATTGTTAACAATATTTCGAGGACTTGACAAGAGACAGACATAAGCACAATGTAAATAAATGAGGAATACGTGCCTTTTCTATGACACCCTTGATTTTTTTAAGTAGGTAGGTACCTATTTTAAAATATTTTATTTAAAATATTATTTTGTTAGGACATCTTGAGTTTTGAAATATACTCAAAACATTCTGTTACAAAATGTCAAATGGAAATAATACTTAGACATCAGAACATTTTTAAGGTGAGTTCTCAACCACGATTTTTGAGGTACGTAATTCTATTGGTGATGCTAAATTTAAAACAAAATTGGCAGGTTAAGGCTGTATTCGTTCTCTTCTCTCTTTTCCCCTTTAACTACCATTTGTTGTATATCTAGGGTTCAAGCAAATCCTGTATATGTACGTGGGTTAGCCTTATCTAGTTATACATGATCGCACATTTTGAAGATTTGGCAGGATCCAACAGAGCCTGCTGTTCAGATTTCGTCTGGCAGTCTGGCGAACAATCAGCCGTCCGCTACGTAAGCTGACCGATAATAATTAATAAACAATCTGCACTTGCTATTTAGAGATGAACCTTTAAATCCGACCTTTTACATTTATGAACCTGCCCAAGAAAAATAAATTAGGTGTATGTGACAGTTGACAGGATGGCTCAACCGTTTTATAAAATCGCAGTGTTATTGCCTAAAAACAAATAGCGAATAATTTGTAAACGCAATTGAAAGGAAAGGGGCCGCAAACTTTTTATATAGGAAATGAGCACATTTGAAAACCACACCGCGGTTTAGTTCGATGCGACATCTAGATGCCGATAGTGAAACTTATATAGGCAAGTAACCCATTGATGTACTATTTAATATGTAAGTTGCATAACTAGCAGGATAACTAAAAATTTGAGCACAGAAAACTTGTTATCTGTGATTTTGTGGTTTGACCTCTGATTTTATTTATTTATTTGACAAAATACACTCAACAGGCAAAGTCCTATTACAGAGTATATACAATACATACACAAATTTAAACATAATATTAACAGTTCTTAGATCAATATTATTTAACATGGATTTTAAACTTCTTAAGCTAATATCAAATATATCACAACTGTGTTGTATCCCATTGTAAATACTACTTATTCTATGGAGCGAGGAATTTATTTGGTAATTTGTACTAGCAAGTTCTAAATAAAAAGTTCTGAGTGCTCTGGTAGGATACATAGGTACATTTAAAGACATTAAGGACAGAAAGTTAAGATCATCAATATTGCCATGTAACAGTTTTTGTAGATAAATAATATGTCCGTTTTTTCGTCGAATGTCCAAGATTATATCGTTCCCTTAACATATTTTTTTTCTACATAAAAACCAGTTTCTTTATAATTGATGAATCCTAAAACTTTAATCTCTTCCCTTTCTATACTATCCACATGTATTTGATAAAACGGATTCCAGACAATGGAGCAATATTCCAACACAGATTTAACATACGATATATATAATTGTCTAATAGCACTTGTACTGGTAAACATTTTGGTATTACGTATTACGCCATACATTTTAATAGCCCTATTTATTATGGAGAAAATATGACTATTAAATGTAAGGCGGGTTTCAAAAGACCTAGGTATACCTGGGTCATTCATAGTTTCAACTCTGGCCGAATTTGAGTCATTTATTGTGTAATGATATATAATCGAATTTTATCTTCAAGTATAGGACATAATAAAACACTTATTAACATTAAAATACAATTTATTTTGAAGTGTCTATTGATATATTTTATCTGTCATTTTGGAGCATGATGCAATCCATATTACTTTCAACTTTTACGTAGATTTTTAAGTCATCAGCAAATAATAAATATTTGGAAGAATAAATTATTTCTGTTAAACTATTTATAAATATGAGAAATATCAGTGGCTCAAGGAACCCTGAGGAACCCCAGACAAGACGATAAAATGATTTAACGCATATCCATTCACAGACACATACTGTTTTATATTTTGTAAATATGAAGTAAGGAGTTCTATCAGGTTTTCGTGAAATCCGAATTCATTTTTAAGTTTACAAAGAAGGAAGTTCTGTGATACCATATCAAACGCCTTTTGAAAGTGGCTATAGCCTACGTCTAACTGACTACCATCATGAATTACTTGTAATATATACTGAGTAATATTAATTAGGTTACTAGTAGTTGACCTATGTCTTATAAAACCGTGTTGGTGTATGGATATTCTATTGCAAACTAAATTGTAGATAACATTATATATAATAGATTCACATAGCTTCGCTGGCACTGACAGTATAGCAATAAGCCTAAAATTTTTAATGTTAGCTTTATCGCCTTTCTTATATATTGGACAAATACGAAGTACTTTCCAGATTTCCGGAAATACATTAGTTTTTAGTTTTATGTTACACAGAATTTACGTGACGTTTACAATCACGTTTGTCCCAGCACATCAGGTCTGTCTCGCACACCTTACAAACTATTATAGCACCATTGTAGAATAAATCCGGGAATTCACGCCTTACAATGCGTAGACATGCCTTCCTATTCCCAACCCCACCGCGGACGTAAAGTCAATTTTTATTTTCAAAATAAAGAAATCATTATTTTGAGCATGTTTTTTTGGAATTTTTCCTGTGTACATACAATCACCCACATGTTCTCTGTCAACTGTCATATTGTTTGTTTGCTTTTATATATTTATATATGAAATAAATAAAATAAATAGTAGCCTTAATTAGAGATGTACATAAAATAGGAAATAAAGCTGATTAAATTGGAATTGGAATTGGGAATTCACTGATAAATTTATTCACTTTGTCAGTGTATGGCCGTTTTTTACCCTTGGGCAAGTCTGACATACTTTATTATTAAATTAATATCAAGAATAAAATACAACAAATAAAATACAACGGAGAGGAATAAATTACATTGCACACAGAACCTATTGAAACATATCACAGTGTTTACGTATTTGTTAATATCATTTTGTGTAATAAATAAATTCATTTTAATGTGCAAGTACTATAAAATTAATTCCAGTAACATGAAATTAAACTTAATTATTTGAGAAAAACCAAGAAATGAAGTATATAATAATAATTATTATTCATCCTAACGTTAAATGCATGACTAGAACTTGATGAGATAATTACTATAATCAAGGGCGACGAGTGGGGGACCTATTCCGCTAATTTCCCATATTCATTGAATTAATCGAAAATTCGGAAATAAAAAGGAATATAAACCGAACTCATTAAAGAAAACACCCGGCATCTCTGAACATAGTTATCCTATAACAAAAGTACTAACTAAAACGTATACTCTGACGAATTAATTGTTCTTATCACGCTTACTTTTAAGCAGAAAAGTAATAGTACCCGATATTCTCGGATTTCCAAAAGACATTGTTTTCAGTAATTTAAACTTTATAATTGTTTGGTAAAACAATTTTTATGTATTAAAATAATACCACAAGGAATGTTTTTAGCCACTTCATAATATAAAGCAAGGTTTGCCGCTGTTAAATTTTATTAATAAATATAATTTATCTAAAAATGACATTAAAAAAAATTATTATCCTTTCAAAAGAACCTAATAATTAGAAAATATAGTAAAAGTAAAAGCACAGTACAAAAACTCAGTCTACACAACAGGCGAAACATAGTTTTGCTCCTCCAGGGATATTATAATTTTAGAATTTTAATCAACAGTTACAATTATTTCCTGCTTTCGATATAAATGACTCACAACGTGCTTATTTCTTCAGCAATTAAATAAACCTTTTCAGCTTCAGATGGAGAATCTTTTTCCAGATTCAGCAATATATAATTTTAGAGATATTTATGTTCAAGTGGTTAACCTATTGACTCGGTGCGTGATCGTGTCCTTACACCGCACCAAGTCGAGGAAGCATAGTGGTGAACGTAGTGTGTGAGCAGAATTGCTATCGTCACCATCTTTTAACACTGGAACCGGTAGGAGAAATAATGTTAGGGGGTGGTTGAGGTCTGGTAATAGGCCACAAATGGATCCTTTTTACTGATCACCTACCGTCCCTTCAATCATTCCCTTTACTTGCCCCCTCTTCAAACCTCCTTCACCTTCTGATAAAAATCAAGATGTTGTTCCATGAAAGCGGGGTCACTTCCTCTATGAGAAGAGCCTCGGTGCCCATACGATTTCTTGCCTCAGTCGTCTAGATGCCTCACATTGCACCAAGAAATAGTATGACATTTCTTCATTCCTCCCGCATCTTGGTCATGTAGGACCTTCATCATCACCCATCAGTAATAGATGTCTCCTAAGTTTTCAGTGGCCTGTCAGAACTCCGATAAGTTGATTCAGAGTCTTCCGACACCTATCGAATAACCAGGCCGCCCCTGATATGTTTGGTCCTGTTAAGTCTATGCTTAGCCTTAAACGCTCCATTACTGTTCCGTAAGCTTACTCGTTAAAGGCCATAGTTACCCATCTTCCTGTGATACCCAAAATAGGTTCAGGTCCAAGACTGGGTCTCTATACCTAGCAAGCTCAAGGTACGTCTTTGTACTCCTGAACAAGGGCCGACTTCGTGCTGGGAGGACAGACCGCTTTCAGAGTCGCCTGTCTGTAGGAACATATGTATATTTCTTCCGTGCTATTCCTGACTTTTTCCTTGTTTATTACTGCTAAGATGACAAACATCTCTGCCTGGAAGACTGTGATGTACAATGCTAGAACGTAGCTCTGTTGCACTTTATCTTTGTCTTCCAGATACATTCCTATCTCCGAAGACGTACTGTTAACGACACAAGAGCTATCTGTGTCCCGTATTTTGAGATAAACCGCCATAGCCTCCCTCTTTATCCACGAGGAGGGTTGCGGCAGGCCCAGCAGAACTTCAAACATCACCCAGTACTTACAAATTATTTTTTATATAATAATATTTGTAAATACAAAATTTGGACAACAAACATTATTATCAATGTGGCCTTGTGATGGAGGCAAGCAAACTGATAGGGGAACAGTGTGCCATTTAATTAACAAAATTTTTATTAAATTGAAATAAGCTTCATGGAATGTTTAAAAATTTCACAATAATACCAACATACGTTGATTATTAACACATAATAACCTCGAGTGATTTCTGACTTAACAAATCTACTTACTTCGATGTTAATTTATAAATGAAAAGCCAGAAAAATACGTACGTATTTAAAAATAAATTAACTAAACTTGATTTACTGGTTGTTTACAGGCTTATTCCAAGATAATAGTTAATTACTGTTATACCCATTGAGTAAATTTCATTAGTATGCGTACTTAATTAATAAGATATGTACAGTCCAAGAAAATGGTAGAGATGGATTTAGAAAGAAGTAGAATTTTCACAGGAGAATATAGGTGTCAAATAAAACAATTTTGCCTGAAATGAAAACGTTGCCTGGTATCACAAAATATGTTCCAAAAAACGAGTGCTTTGAGTTTGAGTTATTCAAAGAATAAAAATTATAAAAAGACAAAAAAAAATTAAATATTTTTGATAAAACTGATACAAAATAATTGCCTTGTTTATTAAATCTTATTCCCGAAAATAACTCTACCCCAAGCATTCTTGGTTTTTTAATTAATTTAATATAATTATTCGACGCTACATCTTTTACGAGGCTGTAACTTGCATTAGATAATTTATATTTATTGCTCTTAATTTCTTCTATAAACGGCCATTTGTTTATTATAAATTTAGTTTATATTTTTTTCTGATGAGGACAAGAAATAGTATTTGGTATTTTTTTTATTTACTTTAAATTTAATATGAAAAATAATTTATTTTTCAGTTAAAAATATTAATACCATAAAAAATCCTACCTTTTCGAAGTTTTCACCAATATTTGTTGTATTCTTTGTTGAAATCCACTTACCTAAAATTAAAAAAAAGAAAAATAAAAATTTTAAGGTATTTTTTTCCTATTCTATTTTATACCCATTATTTATAGCCGCATTATAGGTAAAGAGTGTTATTTACTACTTTTTGACATGACATTTTTTTTATCGAATCTCGTATTAAATTGACAAATTAAAATACCTTAATTTTAATTTCTATCCTACACTTACATATTTCTTAATACCTATGTTGGTTAATAGGTAGTTCAATTTGTATATGCCAGTAAGCCATCACAAAATTTATATTGTATTTGTGGGTATCAAAAATAGGGTATTTGGCAATTGCAATCTATACCCACTTTGAAACTGTTATTATTATTATTATTATTATCAAAAAAATACGTCAGTCTACAATGTAAGTAGTATGTAATTGTGGCAAGAATTAAGTCTTTACACCTATTTGACATAAAGATATGTAATGTGTTCATCTTTATTATACAGGATGGGGAAATAGTGCGTCGGACTTCGATATCTCGAGTTCTACGATAGCTAGATATTGAAAAAAATACAACTAAACTATATAAAAAAGTCTATAACCAGAAATTATTTTCGTATATACAGGGCGAGCCAAGACGAAATTACAGGATCAAGTGCCTTTTTTTTAAATGGAATGCTATCTATATCAGTACTATTTTTGAAGCCTCTTTCTAGACTATCCATTCCTATATTATTATTGAGTATCTTCCAACCACTTGGATGTAATGAATTTTTTTGTTGAAATAATGCCATCTGCAGATGCATATTGAAAAAATCACCAGTCACAATTATGGGTTTTAAGAAAAACTTATGTGAATACTAGTTACGAGATATTTTTGAATAATTTGTACTGCCTAAAAATGTACAGGGTGGCCAAAAATTATGTTTCAATTAAGAACTTTTAAATTGAACTTTCTCAATTTTTTCAAATGAAATACCCTGTATATTTCTCGGCTATGTGATGAAGAAATGAAAAACGAAGATTTTTTGTAAGTACTTCCCTATGGCTAATTGCAACCATTTTCGTTTCATTGAGCAATAAGTACAAAATTCAAGAATAAACTTAAAAAATAGAGGTTTCTTCAAATAATTCACTAGAAATAATTATAATAATAATAAAGTCTAAAAAGAAGCCTCAAAAAAATTTACTAATATAGATAGCAGTCCATTTAAAAAAAAGGCACTTGATCCTGTAATTTCGTCTTGGCTCGCCCTGTATATTTGAAAATAATTTCCGGTTATAGACTATTTTATTTCGTTTACTTGTATATTTTTTTTCAATTTCTAGCTATCGTAGAACTCGAGTTATCGAAGTCCAACACACTATTCCCCACCCTGTATAATATAATATACGAGTAAAGTAGCCAACACTTTACAATGAATCTTTACAGTTTGGCAAATTTCTTCCTGATCCCGACCGAGATTGAAGTAAAAATGTATAATATTTTATCAGGTCAATGAATTGAACTTTCCTGGCAAGACTATGATTCAGAAAATTTAAAATGCATGTACAGTGTTTCACTTATGATGGAAACACTCAATGACGTACCCAGGGAGGGGCTAGAAGGAATAAGCCACCCCTGCCCCTGTCTATATTTCTGCCCTAGCACTTCAAGCGAAGCACCGTGAAAATTTGATTTTTTTTTTTGATTTCGCTATATTTATTAGCATCCTTAGGACTAATTAAATTAAGTTTTTCTTATTCATGTTCATAGATTATATTAATCTTTGTACCAACATGCAAAAATTATCTTAACCTACTGCCAAATTTCATACACTTAAATTGGTCAGAATGAGAAGTAGCCATTCGTTTTTAGTGTGTGATAAATTTTAAAAAAAACCAAACGTGGTGTGATATTTAAAATGATTTTAGACTTTGCTACTATTCCAACGACTGTATTAATAAAGAATTAATGAAGAATATTAGACCAGTGGTTTCCTACACAAATGCACCGACACATAAGTTATCTGAATTACTTAATAACGAGTTTAAATCTATTACAAAATTTAAGCCCAAAAATACAATTAATAACTCAGACTTAACAGTAAAATTAAACAGCCTATTATTGACCCCCACTCTATAAAATTAGTATCGTTTGATGTGTCGAATATGTACCCTAATATCCCCCCTTTCGAATGTCTTCCTTTAATTTCAAATTTATTAGAAAAATGCAAAATTATCCTAAAATTAAAAAATTAAATACTGCAAACGTTCAAGTTGTGTTTAGATCAAAATTATTTCCAATTTAATGAGGACATCTTTATACAAAAAAAAGGGCTCCCTATGGGTTCGCCACTTAGCCCCCTTTTATCCGATATATTCATGGATAAGCTTGAAGAAACGAGTTAACTATAAAAAGACAAAATATCATTTTCCTATAATATTTACCGTAAACCAACTTTTACAGACGCTACTATTCCCTTTAATTCCTATAACCCTCTCTCCCACAAATTAGCCGCATATCAATCTATGACACACCGAGCCTTCAGCTTACCTCTATCTGAGACAGATTTAAAAGAAGAATTAGACACAATAAGACATAGCTCATAATAACTGGTACCCTCAAAATATAATCAACAATCTATCTACAAAAAACAAAATAGGTCCCTCTTAAAAGAACTTTATCCCACTATTAACGAGAAAAAAGTTCAAACATATATTTCATTACCATATTCAGGTCAACTCTCTTATTCAATTAGCAATACTTTTTCCAAATTTAATATTAAAACATCATTTAGTTCTAACAAAAATATAGGCAGATATATTTTCAATGCAAAACAAAAAACTGATATCTCTAAAAAATGTGATGTATATCGGTTAGATTGCCCAGAATGTAACGCCTCATATGTAGGTCAAACAGGTAGATCGTTCGGAGTAAGATACAGAGAACATATTCACACACAAAAATAACATTCCAACTTTTATAAACACCTAACAGATTCTGGTCATGCAATAACTGACGACCATCAACCTAAAATATTACATATTTGTGGGAAAACTAAAAAGCTTAATTTATTAGAAGTGCTAGAAATTAATAAATTAAATAGAAATAAAAATTACAACATATTAAACGACCAAATAGATTTAAATAATTCTTCGTTATTAAATTTGTTCAGATAACCTGCTGTTAATAAAGATCACACCATAATATAATTTACTATCTTGAAGAACCCCTACATTTAAAGACATAACATCTGTACAAATTTAAATTATATTGTCAACCATAAAGTGACCCATTCTTCTATTCAGTTCAGTTTATATTTAAATGAAAGTAAAATCTGTGTATCATTTAGTTTACTTGAAAATGTCCGAATAAAATGAAACAAGTTGTAAAATAACAAATAAAGTGAAAATTAGACAAGTAAAAAAAAGTGTTTATAATGTTTTAATTTAAGTAATTGGTTGTATTAATCTAAAATTTTTGTTGTTAATTTTTGTTATAATTAAAATATGTGATCTAACAATGAAAGTAATTAATAATAATATTTATATGGTCAAAATATTAGATCAAAAATTTTAATTAGGACAAAAATTAATAGCCATCAAAACGATTAACAGAGGAATTCGAAAGTTTACCCATTGCACCACCAAGTTTCTCTGTGACATTCATTGCCAATCTCTTCGTGAACAGATTCCAAACAGAAGCAAAAGAAGAATTCGAGTATTTGCCCAGGATTGGCCTGAGTATGTGGATGACATTTTTGCAGTGTGTCATACAAAAGTCACTGATACTGAAAACTTTTGTTTCTAAATTAAACAGTCGTTTGCGTCAGTTAAATTTACATATGACATTGAAGAAATTTGTGGACAAATTACTATTAGATGTATTAATAATTTGAAATAGAAATAATTAGAAATAGAAATAAGTTAGAATTTTACATGTACAGAAAAGATACCAGTGTTTTAAGATACCTATGTTCCTAAGGACTATCACCATTGTGCTCAACACAAAATGGTTAGTTTTGATCTTCTACTTCATCGCCTATTAAGTTTCCCCCTCAATCAGGAGAGGTTTGAAAAAGAAAAGGCATTGATTAAAGATATAACTGTGAGTAATGGAAAGTTCATTTAAATTTAAAATAAATTATAAATAAATTTAAAGACACTTTGGAATTCCTCGACCTTGAAAAGAGAAAATCCGAAATTTGTATCGATTCCATACAATCCTCGATTCACCCGTTGAATAGGAAGATTTTTAAAGATATAGGTATGACAGTGGTTCAACTTTTATGCAATCTAAAAGACAAATGAAAAATTAGTTGTAAGGACTGTATTTAAAAGTATGTTGGACAAACTAGACTCAAGGAGCATATTAAATATAGATCATCTCAAATATGACAGAAAAGATAAGTCTAGTGTTGCCCAACATGCGTTTGAGAACAGCCAAGACAGCTGGATGCATTTGAAAGCTTGGAAATTATAAAATGTAAAAATGTTATAAATAGTGACAGCAGGCCAATTCCATATAGTCCACGTTATTAGTTAGTGACTCACGGTTCACTTAACTGTAACAATCGTTTAGATATAAATAGGATACACTGTTACCATAAGGTTAGTTTCGAGATTAGTTTTAATCATCTCCAGATGATGCCAACTTGGTTGGCGAAACACGCGTCAAGTGCATACGTGATGTTTTGTGGAAAACTATGTCAGTAATAAAAATTAACAGCTAAAAATTTATATTGTTGTAGTCGTTAGAACACTAGCAAAGTCCAAAAATCGTTTTAAATATCTTACCATGTTTAGTTTTTCAAATATACAGGATGGGACAATAGTTCATACGACTTCGATATCTCAAGTTCTATGGATAGCTAGAAATTTGATTTAAAAACATCAGTAACTACATGAAAAAAATCTATAACCATAAATTATTTTCGAATATACAACATTTTGTTCTTATTCATATTTTAGCCCTTTTCTTTTTATTTTTTCGTTGGCGTTATACCTACTCAAAATAAAAATATGCACACATGCACAATATGCACATTCAATTCGATGAAGAATCTATAAACAATAGTCAGCAATTTAATAAACAAAAGGCAATAATAGTGTTATTTGTATTTTTATTTTTGTTGATTTTGTTATGTAAACATGCAAAAATAAGTGAAACGTACCTAAAATGTCCCCCATTATTTGTTATGCCCTACTTAATGCTAAATTGATTGTAAACAGACATATTTGAAGTATTTTTTTTATAGGAATTACCATAAAAAATGTTGCTAGATAATGTGTCATTAATTTTTATTTCCCACGCTGCTAAAACACAATGCAATTTGTTTCTGTAGAACTCTAGCTAATTTATTTATATATTTTAGCAAACAAAAGAAAACTTTTAAATAGTAGTCCATAGTTTAATTCTGTAAATATACTTATATAGTAGTATAATATTTTCATATTGTATGTATATACCCTTTTCTACAATATTACTATACAGCTTTATGCAAAACTGTGTATCCGTGAGAATTATGTAATGTAATAATAAATAAGTAGGCATCTATTTCTGTTAAAAATTTCGTAAGAAAATATTTTAAACATACCAAAATTACCTGTGTTATTCCGTAACATTCTTTCCCTTAGGAAGCTGTACAATTTCACTAATTCACTAAAATGTACACATATGGCACTAAATTATTATATTTAATTTAAAATATATTTTTTAAAACACCACACAACCCGAGAAGCTACTTGTCAAACTGCAGTCAAGGTCTTTTGTTTTTGTCATCGATACGTAAATAATATGATCCGATTGGCCTACTTATATTTTATTGTCATAATAAGAGTCATATGGGAGAGTGTATAAAAAAACACATAGGTATTGCATTTAATAACGAGACGACATTTTTTCTTAATAACTGAGGATTAATATTTTTTTATACACCTTTAATAAAAATATTATTTTTATACAATATGTCCAATCTTGGACATGGTGAGAGATGCGGATTCGTTATTATAAATGGGATATAAGTTGTGTAATTAGGGGGCAATTCAAACGGTCTTGACAAATCTCAAAAATTACTTTTCATTTTTGAGTTATTTCGAAAAAAAGAAAATCTTCGGAATTTTGTTAAATTTCTTTTCTCACGTTATTATCAGAAATAGGGAAAAACTAAAAATACTTCTTCATTGCAATTTGTGATAAGCTTTAACGTGGCAGTATCACTTTTCTTCTCCGATGTTTTGTGTCCGTGGAACCATCATCAACTTCATTTTTTTTTTAAACACGGACATGGAATTTTTTTGACGAAATTTGAAAGCCTTTTTTTATTCTAAATTGACTATCATACATATGTTTTAAGCTTTAAGCTCAGGGCCGCATTCCAAAAATCCTAATAATGACTAAAACTAGCTTAAAACATATGTTAACCGCTATGTGTGATACATAGCTCAATTCAGAATAAAATAGACTCCTAAAGTCCTTGAAGAAATTCCAGGACCGTATTCCAAAAATCCCGATGATGCCTAAACTCATCTTAATATTTTAAACACTATGGTGTGATACATAAGTGAATTTAGAATAACAAGGGCTTCCAAAAATCTGTCAAAATTCCAGATCCGTATTTAAAAAATTAAATGGACGTTGGTTCCACGGACACGAAACGTCGAAGAAAAGTGACACTGCCACGTTAAAGCTTATCACAAATTGCAATAAAGAAATATTTTCGGTTTTTCTCTATTTTTGATAGTAATGCAAGAAAAAATTAAAACAAAATTCAAAATTTTTTTTCGAAATAAAAACGAAAATAATTTTTGAGATTTGTTAAGACTGTTTGGTTAGTCCAATTGTTACGCAACTTTTTCACCATTTAACCGAATCCGTATCTCTTACCGTGTCCAAGATCTCTATGCTGTACATTCTGATATTGGACACAGTGTATACCATACATATAAAAATATCATTGAAGAGGTGTTTCAAAACCTTGTGAGCTTCGACCTTCATATGCTTTTGAGAGACAGAACCATGACATTCTCATTATGAAACTCGATGCTCATGGATTCTCACTGAATTTCCTAGACTTTTTTAAATCACCGTACTAATCGGAGGCAATTTGTTGAATGTTTTGGCCACCAGTCTGTCCAAATTACAGCAACATCCGGTGTTCCACAGGGTTCCTATCTGGGTTCTCTTCTTTTTAACATCTTTATTAATGACATTATTTGTGATTTGAAGGTAAACTGTTTATTGTATGCAGACGATACGAAAATCTATGATATCAGAAGCATCTGTAAAAAATTACAAGATGACCTAGTAATTATAAATGATTGGTGCATTACAAATAAATTACCCTTAAATGTTGCAAAATGCAATGTAATGACCTTTTCCAATGAAACAGAACCAATTATTTTTGATTACTCGTTAAATAATTCAATTTTAAATAGATCCGAAATATTTCGAGATCTGGGTGTAACGTTCAATCAAAAACTTTCATTTGTGGATCATATGAACAATTTTACCTCTGCTTATTTTAGAACACTTGAGTTTATTATTAGAAACTCTGTCGACTTCAACAATATCTGTACATTAAAACTGCTTTTTTCTACATTTGTGAAATCGCTAATTGAATATGCGTCCATTATATGGTGTCCCTTCTATGATATCCATATTCACAATTTAGAGAAAGTCCAAAGAAAATTTCTGAAATGTTGTTATTATGAAGATGGGATCTATCCTCCAATTGGTTTTTCTCACTCTGTCATGCTTGACAGATTTTCTATTGAAAGCCTACGGGATAGACGTGAAAAACACAAGTAATCTTCTTGCACAAAATGTTACATAATGCGGCAGATTGTCCACAGATCATTGCAATGTTGATATTCATGTGCCAAAGCACAGCTAGAATAAATATAAAAGATTCTCCCCACTCCATCGAATGTGTACTGCATCTAATGACGTACAGGACTCCCTTGATATTTTTCGCTGCAATGTAGCCTCAATAAAAAAACTGAAAACTCTTAAAGTAAAAATATACTCTCAAAATAGTAACAGAAACAAATATCTTTCTCAATAAATAAATTAAAAATAAATTCTAATAGTAAAGTTATTACTATAATAAAAATAGAAAGACGTATTTTTGTCAAAATGAAAAAAATAGTATTAATAAATAATAACATTATGAAAAAGAATATTTCTTAAACACTGAACTACGAAAGCACAAAAACGGAAATAATACAGTTGATATCACAAAATTCACTTCTTCAACTCACATCACTTCACTTTACCTCATCTCACATCGCTTCCTCCGAATCTTCGGCCTTCATTTTCAGATGAACTACTATCCTGGTTTAAATTTATAATAAATTTATTTCCACCATTTATATGGCATTCAGCAATTTTGAAATAATTATCCTTAATTGTAATTACTTTCTTAATTCTTTTTTCCCAGTCTTCATTGTTAATTTTCAATACTTAGTCGATTTAAAAATAAAAATTAGATAAACACTCAAATTGTTAGATTGTTAGGTGCGCAATTATTAAAAATAAAAATTTTGTCTGAAATCAAAACAATTTTCCAGTTTGTTCCAAAAAGTCACAACGCTTTTAAATTTATGATTTTTCTGTGACTTCTAATGCCATCTTACATGGGTACCCTGTAAATATCTTATAGTTTACGATATAGGCAATGAAAAATTAATCACCCTGTATAAGTGCAATATGTAAAGGTCATATCAGATCTCGAAGATACTGTGGAAAAATATTAATCAGAGATAAATATAATTCATCGCGAAAATATTATTTATTGTTGTAATAGGTATGTAGGTAGTCTCTCAACTGCAAAAGTAATGTGCCCACCATGTGAAAACTATTTTTGATTTTGTAGCATAATTTAAACTACTTCTGAATAGATTAGCAACTGGATGCACTAATTGTAAGCGTATGGAGCACAAAAAACAGCTGGTTGCCGTTTCCTTATTTCGCAAAAATCAAAAATTGTCTTGTCGAGGGGGGCGTTACTTTTGCAGGTACATGTACATTAAAATATTTATGAGGTTAAATAAATAAAATAAAAAACAAATAAGGCAACGTGCCTGTGTTTACATTAATGATTGTGTTTTTTAAATGTATCTGTCATGTGTTGTGTATTTAGAATTGTTATTTAGTTGATTCGTGATTCCCAAAGTTCCAATTATATTAAGTTTTTTACTTATTTTGCAGACATCTGATATACAGGGTGGGGCAATAGTGCGTCGGACCTCGATATCTCGAGTTCTACGATAACTAGAAAATTTTTAAAAAATTGCAAGTAAACTAGATAAAAAAGTCTATAACTGGAAATTATTTTCGAATATACAGGGCTAGCCAAGACGAAATTACAGGACCAAGTGCCTTTTTTTTAAATGGAATGCTATGTATATCAGTACATTTTTTGAAGCCTTTTCTAGGCTCTATTCATTTCTATATTATTATTGGGTATCTCCCAACCACTTTTATGTAATGAATTTTTTTGTTGAAATAATGCCATCTGCAGATGGATGTTAAAAAAATCATCACAGTCACAATTATGGGTTTTAAGAAAAACTTATGTGAATACCAGTTACGAGACATCTAATTAATATTTTTGAATCATTTTCATTTTCTAAAAATGTACAGGGTGGCCAAAAATTAGTATTCAATTAAGAACTTTTTATATTGAATTTTCTCAATTTTTTCAAATGGAACACCCTGTATATTTTTCAACGATGTGATGTAAAAATGAAAAACGAACATTTTTTGTAAGTACTTCCCTATGGCTAATTGCAACCATTTTCGTTTTATTGAGCAATAATTACAACATTCAAAAATAAACTTAAAAAAAAGAGGTTTCCTCAAATAACTCAGTAGAAAAAATTATAATAAATGTTCCACATGTTGGCCATTTTAATTGACACACATCTCTATGCGCTTTTGAAATGAGGTTCACACTATTCCTAAAACTGCCGGTGTGATAGATCTAAAGGCAGTTATTATTCTTTCCTTCATATTTTGTACTTTTGTTGGTGTGTCTCTCTAAGCAATTTCCTTCACATATCTCCATAAAAAGAAATCCATATTTGTAAGATCTGGGGATCTAGCAGGCCATTTAGTGGGTCCATTTCTTCCAACCCATTGATGAGGGTAGGTATTATTTAAGTGGTCTCTAACTGCATTTAAATAATGTGGTGGAGCACCATCTTGCTGAAACCACATCCTATTTCAAATTCTTCCAGGGAGATTTACCAATAATTGTGGCAGATAGTTTTCCAAAAAATAAAGATAAATAGCTCCAGTCAATGTACCATCAAAGAAATGTGGCCCTATTACATATTCTCCAATAATTCCTCCCCAAACGTTTATAGACCATCTGTGTTGGTTATCAACTTGCATAAAAAAGTGAACATTTTCAGAAGCATAATAATGGAAATTGTGCCTATTAATAAATCCATTTTTATGAAAAGTTGCCTCATCAGTGAATAAAACATTATTGAAGAAGTTGACATCAACTTGCATTTTACCTCTGGCCCAATTACAAAATTGTAGGCGCTTTTGAAAATCGTCATCAGATAATTCCTGGTGCATTTGAATATGATATGCATGCAACTTATTTGTTTTTAAGATTCGACCCACAGACTGTCTACTTATTCCTACTAATGAGGTCACTTCTCTTTGACTAGCATGGGGATTCTCAACCGTTGCCAGCACCACAGAAAACTCATTTTCTTCGTTCACAACACGTTTTATTCTTTCACTTTTTTTATATTCGACATTTCCAGTTTCCAGAAATCTATCGAGAAGGTTTTGGAAGCTGCTAACATCAGGAAGCCTTCTTTTAGGATAACGTTGGTGATAAATTATATTGGCAAGTAAACAATTTCTGTCTGACTCGCCGAAAACAAAAGTCATGTTTACAAGTTCCGTTTTATTAAAATTCATATTGTAAAATTCCAAATATTTTAAATTCAATACAAATTGTAACTAAAGACCGATAAGTGTGATAAATGCTCCTTTGTACACGACAATTTATACCAAACTGAGGTTTAATTGCTTGTCGAATAACGAAAACAGCAAAAAAAATGTACAAAGAAACATTACAGTAAAGGACTGGTTAAATAGTATTTACTCATTTCAATGGAAATGGTCCCACTAAATGGCCTCATTTCAAAATTGCATAATGACGTGTGTCAATCAAAAAGGGCAACACGTCGAACACCTATTATAAATTTTTCTAATGAATTATTTGAGGGAACCTCATTTTTTAAATTTATTCTTGAATTTGACACTTATTTATTTATAAAACGAAAATGGTTGCAATTAGCCATAGAGAAGTACTTACAAAAAATGTTCGTTTTTCATTTCTACATCACATCGTCGAAAAATATACAGGGTGTTTCATTTGAAAAAATTGGGAAAATTCAATTTAAAGAGTTCTTAATTGAAAAATAAACACTTATTTATTTATAAAACGAAAATGGTTGCAATTAGCCGTAGGGAAGTACTTACAAAAAAATGTTCGTTTTTCATTTTTACATCACATCGTTGAAAAATATACAGGGTGTTCCATTTGAAAAAAATTGAGAAAATTCAGTTTAAAAAGTTCTTAATTGATTATTAATTGTTGGCCACCCTGTACATTTTTAGGAAATGAAAATGATTCAAAAACATTAATTAGATGTCTCGTAACTGGTATTCACATAAGTTTTTCTTAAAACCCATAATTGTGACTGTGGTGATTTTTTTTAATATCCATCTGCAGATGGCATTATTTCAACAAAAAAATTCATTACATTAAAGTGGTTGGGAGATAGACAATAATAGTATAGGAATGAATAGAGCCTAGAAAGAGGCTCAAAAAATTTACTGATATACATAGCATTCCATTTAAAAAAAAGGCACTTGGTCCTGTAATTTCGTCTTGGCTGGCCCTGAATGTTCAAAAATGATTTCCAGTTATAGACTTTTTTATCTAGTTGCAATTGTTTAAAAAATTTCTAGCTATCGTAGAACTCGAGATATCGAGGTCCAACGCACTATTGCCCTACCCTGTATGTAAATTTAAAGTTTGTATACACATGTTTGTAAAAATTATAGTTTTCTTTGTGTATAATCTTGTACAGATAAACTGTACTTAAATTTCAAGTTTTTCAAAGACTTAAAACCACAAATTGAAATTCCCCGTTTGAGTATTATATGCAGTGTGACTTGATCTTGTCAAATGTGCATTTTATTAAATTAATGTAAATAAAAAAATTAATAAAAAATTTGTTTCAACCTTAATTTTGAGAAAAAGTGAAACAGATATAGAAAAATGTGAAACACGACTGCAACTCTCATATTATTCAAAATAATAACATTTGCCGGGCAAAAATGAAAACATTTATTTGTAGTTATAGAGAAAGTTATGCAACAAAAATAAAATTTATTTTACAACTTTTTACACTGTGTAAGAAAAACTTAGTGGAAAGTACAAATTTGACAATCATTGTTTCACAATTTTGTATCCTTTAAATTAAACTATAAATAAATGTAGCTCTTTCAGTTTTCCTCTAAATTGAATTATCAATTAATTCCAAGCCTGATTCACATTTACCCTATTTTTTACTGGCTTCACATTTACTCCCCCTTGACCCTACAAGATGATACAATGAAACTAATAAGAAAGAACTGTAATGAATGCCCTGGTGTCTACTACTTCGTATGTTGAAAAATATAAGTTGTGTAAATCAAGATTAGTACGGGGCCTAAAACTGATCCTTGTGGTACTTCTGAGGAAATTGGACATATATTTGAGAACTCCTCATTTAGTGAGACAGTCTGAGTTCTATCTATTAAACAGTGTTTAAAAAATTTTACTTAGGTTTCATCAAAGCAGTAAAATTCGAGTTTGGCACAAAGTTATTCATGGACTTATAGAGTCAATAGCTTTAGCAAAATCACGATACTTCGTCAATGATATAGCTTCACTTTTATCTAGAGCTGGTCAAATATTTAGTGAAATATTAGCTAAAGCAGTTTTTTTAATTAAAACATGATTGAAGATTGGAGATAATATTGTTTTCTGAAATATAACCATATTTGATAATTGACTATTTTTTCTAAAACTTTTAAAAACGCTTGAGTACTAGTAATAGGTCTTAGATCAAAAAATCTTGCGGGCTATTTACCTTTGGGAAACTATCGAAGGTTTACAACTAGTTGGAAAGTAATTAACCTACCCCCAAACAGCAATTAATATATCTGTTTTGTGCAATGAAATAATAGAAAGAGGAATTAACACTGATATGCTGTCGCAACTTACTGCATTTGACTTATGGGACATAATCAAACATTTAATTTCTTCAATGCTGCTCTATATAAAATGAAAAGATAAATTTGCATCAAATATATGTGCCAAGAAATAATCTACAGAACTTGGACAGTTATTAAGTAGACTAAATACAATGCTAAAATAAGAATTAGTCTTATTTGCGTTCTGTAAATGTGGAGGGATGTCGAAACATACTTATTTTTACTTTATTTTATTTAGTGATTTTGAAAGATACAGGAAAAGCGGGTTATTTTACAATGATAAATAACGTCAAGTGGCCTAGTGTTTTCAACTAAAAAGAGTTCATAGTTAGCATTAACTTCTAGCCCACTATAGCTATTTTCGATATCAGATTTCAAAATTCTGTAATGTTTTTAAATACTAATTTATATCCTTTAAAATTTGCTGACTATTTTCAAAATATTCATAATGTCAAATTTTCTAAATGTTCAACTACAATTGTAGGTGGAGAAGCCTTGGCGCCAACTTTCCTTGAGGGGTTTTTGGGATTTACATTTGGTTTCGCAGAATATTGTGATAATAAGCGATCTTTGAGTGAGTTGTAGGATTTATATTCTAGGTCAAATGGTAGAAATGTTTCCTTGAATTTAAAACATTTGTGACTTACGTCACATATTGTATAGACAGTGTTTTGAATTAAGGATGAAATATACAATAATATATATCATTACCATTCCCTTAAAAAAATTGCTAAGGAAATATTTTGCAACATTTTTATAATAAAACTAATGGCTGCTATTTGCCACTTCGTTTTCAATCTCTAAAGTTTGTAAATGGTCGATTTTGTAAATATTTGTAAATCTTTGGTGAACTACAGATATAAATATCGATAAATCATGCTCAACAAATTAACAAAGCTTCATCGCAGTTAAACTTGAAATTGAGTATCTACAGGAGGTTTCAAAAACGCTGGGCACAAATTCAAGAGCATATAATAAGAAAGAAAGTTCCTATGTTGATGGGTCCGACAACGCTTTGTTTCTGAGATGCAGGGTGAAATTAGAAATACCCCAGGGATTCATGAAAGGGTTACACGATCGATGGATCGAAGAGTTCGGAGGTATAGGAAAGGCCCTTTTGAATATTTTCTATGAATACAATTAAATTCAAATTCAATGTGGTATCCTTTCCTAAGAAATAATACAAAACACGATCATCGGCATATAAAACATTTAATAAATGAAATCATTTCACAAGAGAACCATATGGTCTTTTTTTTGAAGAATAAGAATCATCATAAGTGAAGATCCTAGAATCCGCCGTACTCAGGCCTATGGTCCAATTGTGCTTCTGCGACTTCACTAAAAGAGACCGGTTCTCTCTATAAAAAAAGAGCAGTCTATTCCAGGGCAGATCCCATAACTCATTCAGCTCTATAAATTACCTTCCGAAGTGTCTATGTCTGAATATCCCCCAACGGTGTACAACATTTATAAAACACAAGTTTCTTCCTCCAATCTGCACATCTAACAAATAGGATCATATTTCACGCTTATTGGATGAAGGTGCTTATTTAGATAGAGCACAGTATCCTGTTATCAGGCCTACTATCAGTCGCATTTCCTGGCTTCAAGTTCCACTTCAACATGCAGTGGTGTATGGCCCAGAATGGCTTTCATCACAACTGTTGTAGTATTTACTCCTCATTGCTTCTGTTATCCCTAACAGGCCAATCTTTGAACTTGAGATAGGCGGGCCATGATTGTGGAGTGTTCCAATGAGCGCCACCACACCAAGGCCGCGATATGGACTTGGTATTCTAAATAAAATGGATCATAACACTACTTCTCTTGGTATATAAAACAAATGCATAATGAAAACAATTGTCAAAAGACCTACTTCTTTTGGATGTGCATTATTAAATAAAATCTTACTCCTCATATTGCCGGCACTTGCTCTTAATGTTGTATGTGTAGCCATCACCAATCAGTCGACTGTTATGATATAAGCTTCATTTAGGCCGGCGATGCTATATACTAAAGTAATATGCAGAGATTTAAAAAAGGTGTATCAATAAAGGCGCAAGATATGAATTACGCGCTAGTTTGACTGTCATTATGTGACAAGATTATGGCATGCCAGGTCATAGGAGACAGATGGGAGTTAGTGAACATGGCGAATTACACAATAGAAAAACCCGTCCTGATTGTTAAACATTATTATCAAAATGGTGAAAGTTTGATTGCCACGATTCGTAGAGTGCGTCCAATTGTCCGTCGAAATAATGTTCCCCATTCATCTACTATGAAAAGAATAATCGAATAATTCGAAAGTACTGGTCTGCTTAGTGATGTCTGACACACGACATGAGCTCGTAGAACTCGTTCAGAACAAAACATCACGGCAGTTCGCGAGAACGTGGCCGAGAGTCCAGGGACGTCGATTCGTCATCGTGCACAAGAATTAGACGTTACAACAGCCACTCTTCAGCGTATTCTCACTAAAGATTTGCATCTCCAAGCCTACAAAGTCCAATTGACTCGACAAATTCTGCCAACAGACCATGTAAACCGAATAGAGTTCACCAATTGGATCCTTGAACAACAAAAGTGAATGTCGATTTTACGGACAAAATCATTTTTAGTGATGAGGCCCATTTTTACCTCGATGGCTTCGTTAATAGGCAAAACTGCCGCATTTGGGACTCAAAAATTCCACGAATGATTCATTTGAGAGCAATGCATCCAAAACGTATCACTGTTTGGTGTGCATTGTGGTTTGGAGGAATCATTGGGCCCTTTTTTTTGGAATAAGATGCAAGTAATGCAGTAACGGTGAATGGCGAACGTTATTGTGCTATGACCCAGTTTGGTGTGCCTCAATTAGAAGATATTGCTCTTAATGACATATGGTTTCAGCAGGACGGTGTTACTTGCCACACTGCCCGTGAAACATTGACAGTCTTGCACGAGTTTTTTTCTGGTCATGTCATCTCTCGGTTTGGTGACCAGAATTGGCCGCCACGCTCTTGCAATTTAACAACTTTGGACTTTTGGCTGTGGCGTTGTCTGAAGTCACAGGTTTATGCCAACAAGCCCACGACCACAGAAACATTGAAGACCGAAATTAGACGGTATATCTACGGAATACCGCTACATGTATGCAACACCGTTAATCAAAATTTCGCCAAAAGGGTACGCATGTGCCACCAAAGCCGTGGCAGCCATTTACCAGATGTGTTGTTCCATACATAATTCCCAAATGTCTACATTATAACTCAATAAATATTTCAATACTACAGAGAACCATGTTTTATTGAACCTTGAAATATTGCGCTCTTATTGAAACACACGGCGAGGCAACAGCTATTGGCTGGTCGGTCCCACCATATAGCGAGTCTGCTGCAACAGGCGATTTCGCTGCACTTGTTTGCGCATATTTTTTAGCACAGTGTATTTACGGCTTTGCCGCGAATACAAATTCTCGCCTAGACCGGCGACACATTAATTTGTAACATACAGTATCTTATTTGAGGTGTCATGCGCGGTGAGGTCACAGCTCGCCTCTCTCGGGTCGCAGCATGCTGCGACTATGCTACAACAGGTGACTGCGCAGCGCCTGATGTGATGTGAGTCGGCGGTAGATTTTCTAAAATTGTGACACCCCACGTAAGAATCGATACGTGCAGAGGTATTTTCTATCTTTAAAAAAATATGTTTGACTCTTCATTATTATTTGCCCTAGATGATCTGCCATATCAATTCGTTATCGTATTTTTTGGAACACCCTATGTATAACAATTTAGGAAATACTGGTTTAGTACATTTAAAAACAGGCGAAATATCTAAATGTTATACAAATTATTTAAATATACAGTTCTTTTAAGAGGTCATAAAGTTTTGATTTAGTGTTTTAAAAGCTCATCAAATACGACAAATCCTCCGCGCCAACATCTTTAATAGCTGTATTATAAAGTTTTTGCTACTAGAAAATAAGTATTTTTATAATCATCTTTGAAATTTACATATTCTTAATATTTATTCTGTTAGTAATAAAACAACAAATGCATAATTTATGAGAATCCCGCCATCACGGTAAACCTGCTTTAAAGGTGAAGTGGAAGGAAAGTAATTAAGCATCGATTGTTAGTCTGATACCAGTTATATACTGTGTAGGTAATAAAAATGAAAACTAGTGAAAATCGAATTGCTACAAGAATTGGTGTGTCCTATTGACAGTCACATTAAAAACGTATTTGTTTTAGAAAACAAGTTAGTGACGCCAATGACTCCTGGTAAATCCAGTGATATTTGCATACAGTTCTTATATTTCTCCATAAAAGATCTCAGAATAGTGAATGAATCGGACGATGCCAGTGTTGTTCTCGTAGTGTAAGATCCTTCGCAATGTTAGGAAAACAAATAAATCATATATTTGCATTTTTTTGCGCTCTGTTCAGTTGCGTTTGCGCAAGGTAAGCTTATTTGCTCTATATTAGTATTTACCTAACAATAAAAACATTTGAATTTGAATAAGTTTGCGATTATTTAAATTAAACTGTAATATATAAGAAAGTCTACTGGTTCTGACGTGAGATCAAACTAGTTTAGTTTTTATTGCTTGAGAAAAAAACGTAAATAAAAGACTTTGCTTTGTATACATACAAATTAACTATCTTATACTCAGTGAACCAAAACAAACGTGGTAGGTAATTAAATAAATTTAAAAACCAGTTATAAACGGAAACCTTCTTACACCAGTCGAATCTACAATTTGTTTTTTCGAATTCTAGTGACAGATAAACGTTTAAGCACCCGAAAATATTTCTTTTTTCTACAGAATTTGTCTCAATGTAAATAGTTCATACAATTTCAATGAAAATGTTTCTCCTTGTAGACAAGTAGTAATAATGTAAAAAAGAAACCACATAATTAATTAAAAACGTAATTTTAATACAAAATAGGAAATATGAAAATGATAATTGTACTAAATATACATATATACAGAGTTAGTCATTAAGATCTCGTAAACCGTAACAGATACAAAGTTAAATTAGGGCAAAGTTTCGGAATTTTATGCTGAGTAATATGACAAAAAAAAAATCCGAGGTATTTTGTTTCATTTTCAAGATGTCTGAAAAAAACTGAAAATTTGAGTTTTTGTTCTCTGATAATTCGGTTATGAAGAGACAAATGGAAAAAGTAAAGGCACTTCTCCACAGTATATTTTTCTCCTCTACCCGGAGGTGACCACCAATTTTCTTCCAAGTAACAGTGTAGCAGATTTAGTAAACACAGCTATAACAAGGCTGTGAAAACGTTGTGACAGTCTTGTTTTTGCTGTAATTCAGCTTTTTTATTTAGCTATAATTTGTCTTCAAATTTCAGTCTAGAAAGTTGTTATTGCAACTGCAATTTACAGCCAACTTGGTTTCTATAACAATTTTGCTGTTATTTCCATTTATGAAATGCCTTTTTATAACTAAAAAAAATTGCTAAATAACAGAACCAGCTAGAATGTATAAATTATTATTATTTTATGACTAAAAAAGTGTCTAACTGCTTAAGCTTTTTTTCTTTAATTTAAGTTACTAATTATGTTTTACAGCGATAAATAAAAACACAACAGCTACCAGAAACGGTCATAATAAATCTTCTACAAAGGGGGGGGGGCACTTCAACACAAACAGGCGTGTTTTTTGCATTTAAGCCCATTTTTCCGAAAAACGCTCGGAGTCGTCGATTTTATTTTCAAGGGGGTTACTTTTATTGGGTATTTTCGATAGCGTCAACGTCAACGGGTGGAAGTGTTACTATTATTATTAGCGAAAATTAACCAAACGATTATTAACTCGAGGATTTACCTTAAATACCAACAAAATTCAATGTGGCGAAAATCTTGATTGTCCAAAGTTGACACTTTTATCCATATTTTTCTGTCATCTCATCACTTTCACATATCCGTAAATTTTTGTAACCTCGCTAAGTTTTTCATTTGTCTAAATTTCGTGAATTTGTTCACTGGGCGAAATTTTAATTAATAACAATTAACGGTAAATCAGAAACAATCACAATCAATTACATTATTTATTTCAACATTTGTTGGTTCTTCAGTGCAATACACGATTTTCCAGAGAATTTTGCTAATACGGTTATTTATCTGTTTCAACGAATAATGGTCGGTTCCACATCAATCAAATAACTTGTTAAATTGTTAGCTTCACTTAACTGTAAAATAACTTTTCTATAAAAGGTTCATGAATGCTGGAAAATCTTTATTGTTGTTTTACTGCTCTTCAACGCCATGTTCGATTACTTCCAAATAATAAAGTATTGACTTAAGAGTTAAAAGTTAATATCACTTTATAGTAGGTTTTCAAGGTATATGTAACTTTGTAGTCATATTTGAACTAGTGGGGAGTGGTAAAAATAACTTAAGTCTCTTCGTTCTTAGAAATGATGTTATTTTTACTCAAGATATCACTACACAACTCTAAAGCTCTAGAAAATTTCCCCACAACGTTACAGGAACTTTACATGGAACACATCCAGTTATTATTTTGAAGTGCTTCTTTGGTAAAGTTGTGCAGTCGGCATTACTACCAATTCTCACTTTAAACTTGAAAAGCCTTAAAGTACTGCAGAGTAGTATATGCGACGTTGCATACTGCAGCAGTTACTTGAAAGTGTAATAATTATACAGTACCTGAATTCAGTAGAATTTACGTAATTGTTACTACACGGGCATACCAAAAAGTGAATTTTACACTAAAGTCGCAAAGGACATGGCACCCGAACAAGAGGGATCCTGGGTTTCAGTAGATTTTTCTGAAATTTTTTGTACAATATATTATGACCTAGGATGACACTTGTATATGCGGGAAATTTTTGTGAGCCTACAGGGTGTACCAGAAAACAGGTCCGAAAATTCCTTCTTTTGCAAAGTTTAAAAATATTATTTTTCTCTTTGGATATGAATATCCTTTAAAAAATCGATTAGTATAAAATTAGTATAATCATTAAAATTCATTATTATCATTCGATAATTAAACATATATTTCTAAATTAACAGATAGTGCCAAACATACTAAAAATAAAATAATTGAACACAAATCAGTTGTAATACAACCCGATTTTAAAAAAATATATATCATTTTAGGACTTAGCAAGTACACATTTGATACTAAACATAAAAACAAAGAAAACAAATACCTGTTTTGTTATAAGTTAATGATTTTCCATTCTGTAAATGCTAAGGTAGAGTATTTAAAAATCATAACACTATCCAAAGATACTAAAATAATTAAATACAAATTAGTTAATTACAACGTGATTTTGTTCTCTATTGACCGCATCTAAAACAACTCCTAAAATTATATTTGATGGATATTTCACATTTTCTTCATGTCTAGCATATCCCAAGTACCACAACAAACTAGCTACATGAGCACATACTCCTAATGTTCTTGCTCCCATTTTGCATGTGCAATCTATTCCTGATATAGGATCCACTTTTTGATCAGGATTTTCAAGGTAGGAAATAAAAATAAAATGTCTCACCGACTGAGTAAAACGTGACAATATGTTTGCTCTTATAAGTCCTGGTTCAAATAACTGAGTTTAAAGAATAAATTCGTTGTTTGGGTTGCGATTTGTGGTGTCTTGAACATATCTTGGAGATAATCGAACTTGGTAGGTTCCTAGAGTTTTCAGCCTTAGGTAATCATAATTTAGACTAGGATATCCTTCCAAGTCATATTCGTGAATGTTAATCCAGGGATCATGACCTATTGCACGAAGCATTTGATTTTGCTGAACTCTTGTTTGAAGCAAATTAATGTTATCTCGATTTCTAATTTCTAACATACGTTGTGCAAGCTCCTCATTTGCATATTGTATGTGAATAGGCTCATGAAATCTGTTTAATATAGCGCACGGAATTTTCAAAAAATCTGACAAGTGTACACAGTGTTGAATTGGTATCATATCCCTAAAAAGTTTAAAAACTGATTTTAAATGTCCATTTCTTGATTCCACTATCCAACGTGTTTTTGTAATAACTCTCGAATGATTCGCTTCCTCTGTGGTAAACTGCCTTTCAGTACGTAACAGGTGAGGCGGAATTTCGTAGTTTAAATTCGGTTCCTCAAGAAACCGAACAGCATCCCTATAGCCACTATCTACAACAAATATATCACCTTCTTGAACCCATTGTCTTAATCTGTGTTGATCTTTAATTATAGAAACTAAAATAGCTTCAAAAAACGTACAAAATAAGTATTTATTCTTTCAATATTTCTATCAATAGTTTGCATCTAAAATACATTTTTTAGAACTTTAAAAGTTAGTATTTATCATTAATAATCATAGCACCTCATATATTTTGATTATAGGACACTTCATTAAATAAATATATACTTAAAATCCTTATACTAATGGATTTTTAAAGGATATTCATATCCAAAGAGAAAAATAATATTTTTAAACTTTGCAAAAGAAGGAACCTTGTTTTCTGGTACACCCTGTATGCTCACGAAAATTTCCCCCGTATACAAGTCATAACATATTGTACAAAAAATTTCAGATAAATCTACTGAAACCTAGGATCCCTCTTGTTCGGGTGCCATGTCCTTTAGTGAGTTTTGTAATGCCTGCTGCATTGAAGTTCCTATGCCAGTTCCCATCACTTTGGTGCTGGTTGGGAATAATATTTAAATCCATAGAGGAGGTTTCTTTGATATGGGAACATGTCCTACGGTATAAAAATTAGCCTGAAAAAAAATAGGTACTATGAGATATACAGATAAAACCACGAAGGGGCGAACACGGTCCCGCATCATTTGTGTTGAACAGCGCTTACCGATTAGCGACTGTGGATCCTTCTCCGCTGCAAATGGTCAAACGTAAAGGGTGTATACCAATGGCCATGTTCGCACCTTCGTGGTTTAACCTGCATGTTAATTGTTTTCAATACTACTCCAACGTTAAAGCAACTTAAAACCTAGCAGATTTAAGTACTTATGGCCGACTCAATATGGTCTGATTATTTAAAAAATACAAATATATTTTTTTGTAGTTGGAGATAAATGTATCTTAAAAAAGTACTGGCGATGACGGAGTGTGTAAGATTTCTTCAAATTGTCCTGTCGTTGAACAACAAGCGAAAAGAGGCATCGATCCAACGCTTTGTGGATTTTATCAATTGGTAACACCAATAGTTTGTTGTCCAAGTAAGTTGAATACAAAAAATAAGTAAGTATAAGTATAAAAGAGGTTATAATTATATTTTAGGCGATAATTTTGGATCAAAACCAGACCCTCTTACATTTCCCGAGGATCTTCCAGGGACAACAATAGAATCAAACAATAATATTAGGATAAGCGAAAAAAGTAAGTCAACACCACTTGAGGATTATATTCCTAATAAAATTATTGAATTTACATTTTAGAATGTGAGGAATATAGTAAAGCAGTTACTGAAACTGTCATAGTACTTCCATTAGTTACTCATACAGAACCAATCCGTATTAATGTAGAGAGATGTGATTATAACAGCGTTCCTCTTATTGTGGGAGGAGAACCTGCCTCACTCGGAGAATTTCCGTTTATGGTAACATTTATTGCTATAAATTACACAAAAATTAAATTTTAACAAAGTGTCTCGTTCTGCTCTTTAGCAAATATTCAAATTTAAAATTTGCGTGAGGCGGATTATCCAGTTATTGTTTTTGCTTATAATTTGTATTATTTGATTCTTTATTCTCTTTGCTATACGCCTAAAAAGTACTAGTTCAATAAAAATATGAATTTGTTTGGTAATAAATTAGTTAGTGACAAGCTGTAAATTGGTGGAAACATTCGTTTTTTCTAAAAAATCGCTTGATACCCCCACTGAAATCGCGTTACTTTCCTCTCCAACAAAATAACAAAAAAATATATACTATTTATTTTGTTACCATAACTTTGAGAATATATAGTTTTCTATCGCTGTGGAGATGAAATATGCGGATTCAGCAATGTATGTAAGTTCGTGTGTTTTATTTCCTGAAACTGCACTGACCGTAAATGTTTTTTCCAACTCTTCAAACTCGTACACCGCATACCGAGTGTTTCATATGGAATTGGTAATATTTTACCTGCGCATTATATAGCGAAAAATATTAATTTTTTGCTTAATAACTGGTGGTCAAATATTAATACTTACTGAGATACAGGGTATTAAAGTTCATAAAAATAATTCAGTAATGTTGTTATATTTCAGTTATTTTTTCACACATAAACATAAAAGTCAGTACAATTAGGTTTTTTGACGTGAGAAAATCGATTGTACTAATGAAGAGATGAGAGATATGATCTGTGTTTATGCAAGAGCAAATTACTCTGGCTTTGCTGCAGCTAGAGTATATCGACAAACATATCCTGGTAGAAGACAGCCTAATTACAAGATTTTTCAAAACTTGTTCAATTGATTAGGCGAAACAAAATCTTCCGCCCCAAAAGACATACAGTACGTCCCAAAATTATACGACCAGACCAAGAAGATGAAGTTTTAGTTCAAGTAACTGGTGAACCCGAAATCAGTACACGCCCGGTGTGTCATTAGCTACTGGAATAGTAAGACTGTTAAGAAAGGAGAAGTTTCATCCGTTTCATTTTACTCCCATTCAAAATTTACTTTCACGGGATTACCCCACTAGAGAGTTAATTTTTGTCGCAGGATGCGAGGAAAACGAAATGAAGACCGTTCATTTTACAAAAAATATCCTCTTTACAGACGAAGCCACATTTACGAGATACGGTGTTTTTAACTGGCGAAATAGTCATTCTTGCCAATTAGAAAATCCGCATTTAATCAGGGAAAGGAATTTTCAATATGAATTTAGGATTAATGAATGGTGTGACATAATTAGAGACAAATTTTTGGGTCCAATTGAACCGCCTCCCAAGTTAAACGGAGAGCTTTACCAAAATTTTTAGGAAACCAGTTACCAGAACTTTTGGGAGGTCAATTAGAAAAGTTTACTGTATTACCTGCCTTTTAAAGTGATTTAAATTCCAAGTCGATCCTCCGGTCTTATTGAGACGCAAAGTGGTCAATTACTTTTTCGTTAAAGTCTTTTATCTTCTTTATTAATGCCCTTTCTATGGTAAGCATAGCTAAAGAAGATAACCTTTCCTGACCCATGGTATTTCTTAAAAATGTCTTTATTCTTTTTAAGGTGGAAAAACAACGTTCACTTTCGACGGTAGTCATAGAGAGAGTACACAAGATTTTTAACAGTTTGACACTTTCAGAAAAAGTATTGCACAAATTATTGTTAATAAAAAGCTGTAACAAAGCAACTGCACCTTCATAATTGGAAAAATCTTCTCGGCTATATAATACTTCTAATTCAGTTTTAAGTTTCAAATGATTTATGACTGGATACTCCGTTTTAACTAATTTAAACATATCTTGAGGAAAGCTTTTTTTATAATCTTTAAATCGATCTGCGTGACATAACTAAGACACTGCTAAATGGTTACTGAAGCCAAACCTGTTTTTGATCTCAGATGTAATTATATCACAAACTTCTAATGAAATTCTCCTTCTTGATTCTTCCGTTTTACATCTCTAGGCAGACTGCATGAATGTCTCCTCCAAATAGTTATTCAAAATTTTATTTCTGATGTCTTTTTTACTATTAAAAACGACAATACACTTATTTACTGTTATCACATCGTTATTACATTTTTGTAATTGATTGAACAATATATCACAATGAGGCATAACTAAATGAAAAAAATTTAACCAGTAAAGAAAATGTTCATTTTGTAAGTAGTTTTTTAAACCAATAGCTTGGTTTAGAGTGTTGTTTTCTGATTCATTATCAATGATTTTTTTCTAAACAATCTAAGAATTCTGTTCGATAGGTATAAATAGTCTCTATGCATTTTGTATTAAAATTCCACCGTGTTGGAGCCGCTTTAGGTGATCTCACCTTAACAACATTATCTAACACGGCTGTTCTTTTTGGCGATTTTCCAAAGAATGAAAAAAAGCTATGTAAATTAGCAAAAAAAATTTGTATGCTTTTATCCCTGACTTGATGCTTTTTGTAAAATTAAATTTAGTTGATGAGCGTAACAATGAATAAAATTTGCTGAAGGATAACTTTTTTTAATTTTTGCTTGTACACCTCCAAAAGCACCACTCATTACTGATGCTCCGTCGTAACTTTGTGCTATCAATTTTTCAGGACTTTCATTAATTTTCAGACATTCTAACTCTTTTAAAATTACATCTGTCAAATGCTGCGATGTCGTTCCTTGAGGCTGAATAAATTTCCAAAATTTCTCACATACAACACCGTCTAAAACGTATCTAAACACAAAAACTACTTGTACTTTATTGGAACTATCTGTGGTTTCTTCCACTTGAACTGCAATGAAGTCAGATTGATTAATTTCAGATTTTATTTCTTCGTGAATAATCGCCAGTATCGAATCCAAAAGTTTATTTTGAATTACCTTCGAGGTGCCCTTAAACACAGTACTGTTTTGCAAATGGTCTTTAAAAAATGGCATCTAGTTCAGATACAAAATTTACTAGACCTCGAAATATTCTCGGGTTATCAGAGGACTCAGTTTCGTCATGTCCGCGTAGTGTTAGCTCAAAAGCTCCACAGAATAATACACAGTATATTATTTTATTTAAAATATATCTATTTTTAGAAACGTTTTCGTTGTAAGCTTTTAAACTTTTTTCTATAGGCACTATCTAACTGCATTCTAATATCAACTGTACCAAGTGTTGCTAGACTACAACAGTTATTCATATGACTTGGTGCGAGCGAATGTTTCTGTACTTTTATTTTTAAATGTTTCAAGTCAGTTACACCTATTTTGGACCATATAGGATCAGGATCATCACCAAATAACAGGCATGGGAAACAAAAAAATGCATTTTTACCTCGCATCCGCAAATCCACTTGGATAAATCGTACATTGAATTTCGTAAATACCTATTAACTTCTTTTTTCTTATCAAGAGATGTTTGCTTTATCGTCATATTAGGTTTTGGACGGCTACCACCTTTGAATTTCACTCGGTCTTCATAACCCAACTTATGTCCATCTTTTAGTTTTAATATATTTTGTACAACACTCATATTTAATAGTAAACACCAAAAACACTGTTTTACTTAATTTCACGACAAGTAGAGATTTACTAATAAAATGTTCACAAATAAAAACATTAAAAACAACGCGACAGAATTTATCAACCAACGCGTACCTAGTCAGCGTTAAGACTGCTTTACTGAACTTCGTGCGTTACCGTTTCCGTAAAATGTGTCAGGGACATTGTCCCCGCTAGTGTTTTCTGTCTCTTTTGCTTTCTGACGATTCGCGCATAAGTCTATTTCATTTTAATTCGTTGTAAATTCGGTCCGTAGCTAGCTTTGAAGACAAGTTCTGGATTGACCCAAGATTTTAAATTCTATAAATGAATAATGTAATGAATATGAATGTAGAGGCTCGGTGCTCGAAGTAGATACGAAATCCTGCGATTTAGATATTTGAATAGTATTGTGCATAGAATGAACTAGAAACTTTAATATATTTTTTAAGAATATTAATATGATATATATATATATATATATATATATATATATATATATATATATATATATATATATATATATATATATATATATATATATATATATATATATATATATATATATATATATATATATATATATATATATATATATATATATATATATATATATATATATATATATATATATATATATATATATATATATATATTATATTTTTAAACTTCAGAAAATGAATAGCTCTATTTTTTTATTTGTATGTGGGAGGTCATTGACTAAATGACCCTGTAGAAGAACCGCCAGTGCCATGCAGCTATAAATGTCTCATCGGAAAACCGTCGGCGTTTCAGTGTATATTTGACAATAGGAAATAATCCAAAATCACATTGGGCGAGATCCGAACTATAGGGAAAATGTTGCAATACCTTCAAGCCAGGAGATTCTAAAAATACTTGTGTATCGGCAGCTCGATGTGCTGGTGCATTTTAGTTGTGGTAGAGGCGCCAATGTTAAAGCAAGGACAATGACGAAATTGCTGGAGAGCCTCAAGTTAATTTGGGAGGCAAACCTCTGATGCTCTGGTGCATTGATGTTCAACTCTTCCTTTATCTGTTTATATATAATATGTGGATTTTCTTTAATAAGTTTTTCCACAGCGGCAATATTTTTCGGAACAACAACTTTAGACGGCCGCCTTGTGTGCGAATCATCGTTTAACGAAAATATGCCTCTTACAAATTGTTTGTATCGCCGGAACACAGTATTTCTGTTTGAACGATCCTCACCAAATATATCCAACATTGCGTTAAAACATTATTCTGCAGTTAACCCACGTTTAAAGTTAAAGAGAAAAATCACACGGTAGTCACATCGCGACAACTCAGCCATTGTTATACATTAAATTAATGCATAGTATAGTTAATTTTTAAGACCGTGTCTTACTACTTATTATTATTAATGTATTATTAATGTATTGCATTGTCTACCTCTATTATTCTCGCTATCCCAAAAATGTTCTAGCGACCTACGGACTATATACAGATACTTTAAATTAACCAACATGTAGTGCTTACATTTCTGATTCTGAGTATACAGGCGGGTAAGGGGCTACTGAGGTTATTTAAGAAACAGGAAAGAAAGGAATCCTCCAATTTATTGCTTGTTAGTAATTACTTCAGCATAATTCCAAAGTATTATTGAAATACTACTACCCATAATTATGGTAGGATAGGAGTAAGATATTCTAAATACATATAGTTACTAATTTATAACATACTTACAGGGTGTTCTGGAAAAGGTGGGCAATCTCTCGGATAGTGTATACATCACGTAAAAATAATCCTACATTTCATACAAAATTTTGTCCTAAGAAAATTCCTGCTGAGATTTTCGCTCTTAAACTTAAAATAGGTGTAACTATATTTTTAACTTCCCGCTAAGAAAATTGAAAATTTTCAGAAATCGGGAAGTTATTGGTTACACCCCGATTTTCGAAAATCGAGTTTTTGTCAGATCTCGACGTTTTGAGGTCCTAAGAAGCTATTCTGACTATTCCCACGATGGTGTCTGTATGGCTGTATGTATGTGTGTGTGTGTGTGTATGTGTGTACGGTGTATGTAAACCTCTCATAACTTTTGAACGGCTTGACCGATCGAAACGCGGTTTGCGGCATTCTAAAGGGGTTGACTCAACTCAACTCAACTCAAAAATAAAATTTTCAGAAATTTGTTTTTTTGGCATATCTTTTAGACTACTGAACCGATCAAATACAAAATCTAATCAGCTCTTCTCCTAATAAAACAACGTCGATTGTCGCAAACCGCATCAAAATCGATTGATTCGTTCGAGAGATATCGATTACGAAAAATTCGCAAAGAAAGTGTTTTTTTTGAATTGACATTCAAAATTTTTGTCGGATCGATTTTTGGTACAAACATAACTTTTTGTACTTGAAAAACTGCGTTGAATGCTGCAAACTGCATCTCGATTGGTTAATTTGTTCAAAAGATATCGCAGTTCAAAAATTACAAAAAAACTGTTTTTTTAATATAACTTCGAGATTTTTCACCTAATCGTAGAGCTCAAAAATGTATGTGTATAATATTTTGAGCTCGGTGAGCTCAACAATTAACGAATACGTATATTTTTGAGCGCTTTAAGCTCGAAAATAGCGGGAAGTTTCAGGGATGGCCTGCAGGGTCAACCGAGTATCAGATTTTTTTGATTAAAATCTTTGAATTGCCACAATTTTTGGGGAATGTTTATATCGATGGCCTAGTGGCAATACTACGTATCAACAAAATTGCAACTTTTCAGAACACAGAAAAAACTTTATATTTTTTGTTTTAAAGTTGCAATGCAGTTAAAATTTTGTGTTACGTACTTTTAAATAATTTTACCTGCGTGCGCATAAATAAAAGTACAAAAATATAAGCTATTTATGAAGTTTGTTGCGTGGTTTTACAGTAACAAAATTTGGTTGTTACGAGTTATTAAATCAAGAATTAAAGAACACATTATTTTAATTAGAAACAAGCGCTTTTTTCTGGAATTCATATTTCTGAAAGTAATAAAAATCCCCTTTAAATTACATTGTTAAACACCGATATAATCGTAATAACACGTATCATCAAAATTTTTAATTTGTAATGACACGTATCAAAATCACCAGAATAATCGTATTTTTTCTATTTAAATATATAATTTAATGGAAAATGTATATAATAATATCAAATATATGTAATATAATTTCTATATAAGTAGACCCATAGTTAATTAAACTTACCTGATTATTTACACAAAAACTGTCAAAAACGGTAGAGCTTAACAAACTGCCATAATAAACGTGTACAGCTGATAGATGTTATTAAAAATTAGTAACGATGGCACGTGGTTTAAAAACCTTCAAAATATCGGTTCCTCTTGACTAAAATGTTACTTGGAATGCACTAGAACACGTGGAAGTTAATCTTTAATAGAATGGTACATGAATCTCAATATCGCTAAAAATGATGATACGTGGTATTGCCACTAGGCCATCATATACCGTGTGTCCCAAATTCAAAGTTCACCATTGCGATATCGAAAACCATGAGCTACAAGGTTGGTTTAATGGGACAAGTTTTAGCAAATTTTATGCTGATTCCAAAGATGTAATAAAACTGTTCAATATGACTTCCATTTAGCTGAATACATGTTTTGCATCTACGCCTAATTGAGCTGATTACTCTTCTGAGAGTATTGACATTTATTGTGCTGAAAACGTCTCCAACTCTGTCTTCCAAATTATCGATAGTTTTCGGGCTTTCAAAATCATACATTTCATTTTTCACCGTACCTCACAAATAAAACTCAGAAGAGGTTATTTCAGGCGAGCGGGGAGGTCACAATACTGGTCCTCTATTTGAAATTATGTGGTTACCAAAATTTTCCTGCATGTCCGTCCAATATCATTAGTATTATGTGCAGGATAGCCATCTTGTTGGAACCACAATTCGTTTATTTCTTGTTCTGTAAAAAGCTCTCTTATCTTGGGTAACACTTGATTTTCTAGAAGTTCACGATAGGCTGTTCCCGTTAAATTGTTGTTAAAAATGAATGGACCAATTAAATGGTGATCTAAAAATAATAATTAAGGAAAGGGTTATAGGCAAATCATAGGAGTAGAATAGGAAGAGAAAAGGTAATACCTACAATGCTGCACCAAACATTAAATCTAAACCTAGTTTGGAATCTTCTTTGAGTAGTTACATGCGTATTTTCTGTGGCCCGGTGGAGATAATTGTGCTTGTTAAAGACTTCACAATTTGTAAAACGACTTTCATCGGTCCATATAACTCTCGATTAAAAAATCAGGTTGTTCTTTCAAAAACTGTTCCATGTGGTTGCATTCTCTCCGGAAATGTTTTTAAATAGGAAGCCGATGCGTTTTGCGAATTTCTATTTTACTTTTAAATAACATTCTAACATATCAAATTTTTTTCATTTGAGACTTTGTGCACCATTTTGCAATATCTCTTGAACAGTAATAATAGGTATTATTGAACAAATCCGAGATCCCAATGGCGAGCATCGAATTTGAGACACACGGTATTGTGAGATGATTAATTATGAAAAAAAAATGGTTTACACCATTATGTTTAAGAGCGAATATCTCAGCAGAGGTTCGTCATAGGGAAAATTTTATATGAACTTGTAGTCCACCTTTTCCAAGACACCCTGTATAACAAAAGAAATGTACAATTAAAGAAAAAAGGAAATTTTACTATTTGGTATCAGATGTATAAAAACAACTATGAAACACAGACAAAATATTTTAGGCCGCTCTTGGTTTTAACAGTGAAGATCAGAAATGGAGATGTGGGGCAACTCTTATTAGTGACAGATATGTTCTAACCGCAGCTCATTGCACATTTACGAGGGATGCGTAAGTAAAAGATTCAATATATTTAACAACTCTTAGCTTATATAACAGCTGGAGCTACATAACATCAATATAAAAAATAAAACATGCAAAAATATATTTAAACTATTTCACTGGCTAATTAAAAGGTAACCGATGGTCCATTCGAACTCAAAGTGCGTACCAAAACGTTACCCACACTGCGTTCCTTGCGAGTTTTACAGTAAGGTTTTCCTACGACTCCTATTATAAATGCAGAGATAATTTGTAATTTTTATTTTACTTTTTAACAATATTAAATGTAATATTAGTACAATTATTAAAGAGGAGATTATTATTGGAGAATTTGTGAACTTCTTTGCTATAGCTACGTTCTCCGTGTTTCCGGAATTTTCGATCCTCGAAATAGACGGAATATTTGCCGAGTTTTCAATTGAGCCCAAGATTTTATTCGCTAAGTCGGTTTTATATAATTTTTTTAATAATTCGTCGATGTATCTTTCGACGACTGCGTGGATTACCACCCACCATATCTCTGAATTGCTTTCTACAAAAGTACCAATTTTCACGTTGAATGATTCACCAGTGGCGTACTTACTGGGTGCATTTTACAATTTTTTTTAAAAATAATGACACGCTAATGTCTTAATGCCATTAATCCACCATTTTTGGAATCCTCAAATATTTTAAGAAGAAAAACTATTCTTACATTTTTTTCCTAGGTTGTACGGTTTTTGAGTAAAACTGAAGTTTTGGGAATATCAATGTACACTGCAATTATTTTTATCTCCAACAAAATTTCATTAATATTTAAGCCTGGCCTAGCGATGGTAGATTCAGGGTCGGGCGCAATACCAATGCCATCGCGCGCTTGTTTACGATGATGATGACACGACACACTTCAGTTGTTATCTGTCGGTTGATGCATAGAGTACTAATAAATAATAAATAATGTTGAGCGTAAAGAGTAGAAAACGACCGTACGCTGATAAAGTGAATAAATTTATCGGTGAATTTCCGAATTTATTCTATGATGGATGTAAAATAATTTGTAAAGTTTGTGATCAAGACTTAATGTGGTGGAATAAATACGGCTGCAAAATTCATGTCAATAGTAACCGGCATAAAAATATAAAAAATAGCGTGTCTTCTTTGGAACCTCAGTTTATGTTTGATTTACCGTTAATGCTGATTGTCTGTGATGTTCCCCTGCGCATATTGGATAAACCAGCATTTCGGGAGTTCTGGAATAAATACAATCCCCAGGTGAATTTACCAAGTCATTCATCGTTACGTAGATATGTACCAAGTGTTCGTGAAGACATTGTAAATAGGATTAAATGTGCATTAAAAAATACACGGCTGTGGTAATAACTGTTGACGAGACGACAGATTGTAAAAAAAATTCTATTTTAAATGTTATAGTACGTGTACTCGACCCTGTTAAACCAACATTTCCACTTTTACTAGCTAGCAAAAAGACTAACTGCGTGTACTGGAGAAACAATTACGCGGGTGGTGTTGGAGATTTTCGAAAAATTTGAACTGTCAACAAGTCAAGTGTTGATGTTTGTGACCGACGGTGCTACGACAATGCGTTTGGTGGGCCGTTTTCTTCAAAGAGACGATTGTAGGTTTTTACATGTTACGTGTAAAGTGCATGCGTTCCATCTTGTAGCAAAAACGATTCGAAAATGTTTTCCAGAGGTAGATGCATTAATAGCAAATACAAAAAAAGTATTTCTCAAATCTCCTAAACAGCTTCGAGCATTTTACACACTGTGTCCTGGTATTCCGGAACCACCAGAGCCGATTCTTAACGTTGGGGAACGTGGTTAAAGGCAGCTTTTTATTATGCTGAATATTTTCAACAAATAAAAGCTGTGATACTACAGGTCAACCCTAACGAGGCTGCAGCTATTAAGGAAAGCCAGACAAGCTTTTAAGATGTTTCCCTTGAAACAGATTTAAAAACTGTTTATAACAATTATAGAGGACTACACGACGCAATAGAAAAAATTGAAAAATACTTCGTTGTCGTTAGTGAAATCGCTGCAAATAGTGGACGACGTAAATACACAGCTACATACTATAAATGACGCAAAAAATAAGCCCGTTACTGAAAAATTCGAGTGTATTACGGAGAGATCCTGATTTTACCAAATTAAGACAAATTTGTGATGGTGCATCTACAGCTGCGTTAAGTGAGTTCACAGAGTGTTTTACTTATGCCTGTATTACTTCCGTAGATGTCGAGCGGTCTTTTTCAAAATACAAACATATTTTTTCACCACAGCGAACATCGCTTACTGAGACAACTGTAGAAACATATCTGATGCTACACAGTTATTATAGAAATGCTCTAGTTTGTGATAACGACAACCAAGCTACTTCATAAATCTGCTTAAGAAGGTGAGTTTTGTACATATTTTTATAAAGTGTACCAGTAATAAAATTTATTTCCATTTATTTTATTTATTTATTTATTTATTTATTTATTATTAGTTATCACTTAGATATACAATGTACATGTGTGAACGTCATTTAACAGTTTAATAATAATGTGCAGCACTAAGCTTACAAAATATAAAGAAATACATAAAAAAGAATTTAAAGCTAACGAAATAGTACAAAAACATACATCACAATATATAAAATATTTTTGTTTTTATTATTGTACTTATTCAAATATTATGATATGATGCATACCCAGTACGTCTCTGTAGGATTAATGACCTTGGCCAGGCTTATTAATATTAGGTGGCTTTGACTACAACATATTTAGATTATCAATCATTTCACAGAAGTCAACAGTGGTTTTTCATTGTTTTTTGTTTTTCAATAATTTTAAAAACTCTGGCAATTTTTGTAACTTATTTAGGTATTGCGTTAATTTTTAAAATACCATTTCGATTTACCAATGAAGAGTATGCAAATATTTATTACGTGTATGGATTATACGACGGAAATTCTGCTGAAGCTGCAGTGGAATACCGTAAGCGATTCCCGAATACAAGACATCCACATCCAGGTGTTTTTCGGAGAGTACAACAGATTTTTAGAGAGAATGGACTGGCAAAAAGACAGGTGCAAAACAGAAATTTAAATAGTGTTGTGAGGAACAGAAACAGGAAGATCTTTTGAATGTTTGATAGGGATATATCTATGAGTATTCGAAGTGCCTCAAGAATTCTTCACATTCGTGTCACTTTTGTATGGAAAACTTTACGAAAGGACTAGTGGCGTGCATACTATTTGCAGCCTATTCAAGGTTTACATCCAGTTGATAGTGAACACCGTTTAAATTTTTGTTATTTCATGTTGAATTCTGTGATCAATAATCCAAATTTTTTTAAAATATTGTGGACTGATGAATCCTTCACCAGAAAGTTAATTTTCACAAGCTGGGTCGAACGTGGCGGACCAGTTTCTTGGCAGCCCCGTTCTCGATTTTTTTTGGTTGGGGTTTTATAAAAAAGAAAAAGTTTATTCTACCTCAGTTGGCAGTAGGGAAGAATTAATTGAGAGATTAGAAACCGCCTGTAATGAAATACGGCGAAATCAATTATTAAAAGTTCGGCAGTCCATTATAAAGCGATGCCGAGTTTGTATTCAAGAAAATGGATCTCACTTTGAACATCTTTATAGTCTAAGCAATATCGTGCAAATTCGACGATGAAAGGTTACCGTCTGCCAGTCGGTAATCAAAGAGACCATGTGAGTACCATACTTTTTCCCTTTTGAAATTTTTGGTATGGCGGCCGGATACGGAAGGGAGACCATTTCTTTTTAATCGAATGGTTACCGATATTTGTCCGCATAGGTATTAGTATATGAACTCCATATACCCCATTTACGCTGGCAGACAAAACTAGCGCAAAATGTTTGTTTTGGTGTGTACAGTACTGTATCATAGTAACAGACATTTTTATCGATCGGTTTTTGAGCAATTTGCCATCAAAGTGGCGAAAAATAGATCAAAATTTGAAATGTTGATAAAAAATAATTAAAATTAAAAAAACGCCTGCCCAGCCAGCTTATACTTCACAAATCACTAAAAAACCCTAACCTTGGCTGGAAGACATTTTGCCAAATTTAACCCCCCAAACCACCCCTTAAAAGGTTAAAAATTAATTTCACTTTTCCATGTCTGTACTTTTTACTTAAAAATATTAAAAAACGTCCTATGGATATGTTATTACAGTAGAAAATACGAAAAACGTGAGCTTTTAAGCCCTTTCAGGAGTGGTTTGGGGGGTTAAATTTGGCAAAATTGTCTGCCAGCCAAGGCTAAGTGCCTTGTGAACCATAAGCTGGCTGGGCAAATGTTTTTCTTTAATTTCAACTATTTTTTATCAACATATCAAATTTGGATCCATTTTTTTGCCACTTTGATGGCAAATTGCTCAAAAACCGACCGATAGAAATGTCTACCACTATAGTACAGTACTATGCACACCAAAACAAATATTTTGCGCTAGTTTGGTCCGGTAACTAAAAATATTTTTTTTTAATTTCAGGTTACCGCGCGCTGACCGGAAGTTGTGTCTGCCAGAGTAATTGGGGTGTGTGGAGTACATATACTAACTACCTATGCGGACAAATATGGGTAACAATTCGATTAAAAAAAAATGTTCCCCCTCCGTATCTGGCCGCCATACCGAAAATTTCAAAAGTGAAAAAAGTATGGTACTCATATGGTCTCTTTGATTACCGAATAGCAGACGGTAACCTTTCGTCGTACAGTGCAGCGATCTTTGGTTTGTTCTTTCAAATCCTTAAATTCCCTTGAAGCTCGCCACTTTTTAAAAGGAAGGCGATATGCTATTTTTAAACAACATTCCAAGAAACGAATCCAACAATGCAAAGTTGACAATCCATATTTATATTTTTCAGAATCCGCTACAAACTGAGTCAAGTCTGTTTTAATCATCTGAGTCGGTTTTGCTCCGCATAGATAACAAGTAGCAGTAGACTTTGTTTCGGTCACAATATTGCATACACTTCCGTCAATCATTGTAAAGTGAAATTCAAAATCTACGTTAAATTCTCTTTCGCCAAATCTCTTGCTAATGTTTTTAATGTCTTTAAAACAATTTTCAAATTTATTGTATTCTTGTTTAATTATTTCCTCGTTTTCCTTAGAAAACATAAATTTAAGTGGTCGACAATATTGCGACGATGACGAACGGGGATTTTTCCCAACCACCGTTTTAGAGGATTTGTCCATGAGCATAATAGGGACAAAACCAATAAAAAACATAAATTCGTCAGTTTCAGATTCTTTTGAAAATTTTTGCTTGTATATACTATGACTGGAACTTCCATCCGTGCCCCATTTACAGAGTTACAAGAGTTAAATTTAATGAAGTAATGCTATGTATATCTACAACATTAATAAGATTGCAAATACTATTAAGAGTTTTATATAACATATTTTGAAGATTAACTTCAACAGCTGTCTCAGAAGCGAATGATATGAGTGTTGTTTGAACGGATTAAGTCTATATAAACTAGGAAAAGTATCTCTATGTACGCTATTTACCACAGTCCTCAATAAATTGTACTTGCGTTCAGATAAGTCTAGATCTAAGTAAAGAGCAAGTGCTTGCTGCAAACTTAATTCTTTCTTTACTTCTAAAAGTCCTGTTGAAGTTGATGGACCAGCGATACTAGAAGCAAACTGTAATTTTGCACTACCGAAGCTTTTTACCAATGTTTCCACTTCATGTTTTTTTGTTTTGACGGAACACTTTTCGAACTGCTTTTGTGGACGGCCCCGGCCACTAATTGAGGTAGTCGAACTGATATTGGTAGATTTTATTAAACTTTCACGGATTGAAATTTTCGAGCCGGGAAAACCGCTTTCTTTTTTAATAAATAGGATCTTGAACGTGAGCGCTTTGTCCACCTTGATTTTAAGTTAGCACATATTAATTTTGCAACATTCAGTAGTTCTGGAGCGTCAGGGTTTGTAATGTTATACGAGTTCGTAATACATTGCTTTATTGCAGTAAATTTGTCTTTATCTACTGTTGACACCCAAACTTCAACACATTCACCATACGTAAGAGGGTGACCTATAAAGGAAAAAAGGCTTTTTATACAAATTTGCAAATATTTGCACAAAATCATATTATAGCTTTAATCTATACTAAATTGACTATAAAATAGCAGAAAGTTGCATATATACTTTTATATACTTTTTTTAAAGCTTACAGAAGTTGTTAAAAAATCAATAAGAATCAAATTTTACACTCGTTTATAAAATTCGAATTAACAGGTTGAAGAATGCCAAATATCGAGGTCATTATGTATTATTTAAATAGTTAACATACCTGGATTTACATTCTCCATGACCAAAATAGCACAAATTAAATAGCTTGTTTGGTTACTTACCTACTTATAGGGTAGGTAATTAAACCCAAAATAAAGGGTCGGTTTTTACATTTTTCTCAACAGGTCGTTGCACGCTATTGCTTAGAGTATTAGTTTAGAAACCAGCTATTTGATTTGTTTTGTCCAGTTAAAATGTTTAATTTTCAAATTTAAATTTTTTATATTACCGTAAGTACTCGTTAATAAATGATTAAGAGTGACCTTATTTAATATTGCAGTGTATAGGGTGGGCCAAATTCGACTATTTTACCCTAGTTACGTATTGAGTTTCTCTTTCAGCCATTTTAATTTCGTCCAAAAAAAGGACCCATAGCTTACTCTAATATTGTCTATTGTAGCAGATACAGCAAAGCTATTAAATTTTACTCGAAAACCGTGCAACCTAGGAAAACAATTAAGGAAGAGTTTTTCTTCTTAAAATATCTGAGGATTCCAAAAATGATGGAATATTGCCATTAAGACATTGGAGCGTCATTATTTTTTTTAAGAAAATAGTAAAATGCACCCAGTAAGTACGCCACTGGTGAATCTATCAACGTGATAATTAGCACGTTTGTAGAAAGTAATTCAACAAATATTTCCTCCATGCAAAGAAATATTCTTTCTTTCTATTCACAAGATAATCGGAAAAAACGATTTTTTCTAGAAACTTCAACATCCTATATCTCGAAAACGAAGAGGTTTGAATTGAAGAGTATGTTCATGGTGATTCAACATGGGATATTATACCCATAAAGTTGAAGCTTTAAATTTCTTTGAGCTCGCCAAAATAATCCAAAAGAACATTCTCGGAAGCTGAGTTCGTTTTTTTGCTCATTACACCAAGCCATGAACAAATTATATGCCGTGGAAAGTATAAACTTTTCCTTGGATATTTCCAGTATTAAATTGGAACAGGTAATATTCGCAGCTGTCAAAATATTGGGCGGTGTTAATTCTAATTCACTTTCATTACTCGCCATGACTTTTTATATTTCAAAAAGCGTTTCTTAAAAAAAACCGCTTCCCGTTTGCAGCTATTTGACATAAAATATAACAACTCTTCGTTTGTTTTGACGCTTTGCTATGCCGACGGCTTACGCTATCTTCGCATTTCTTAAATTTTCTCTGTGACCCGTAGGGTACAGTACAGTCGTATGGCAGTCATAGGAAAAACTTATTACGACAATTCCATCATATCTTAAGTTTAGAAACCGCGAAATAAACGTTTAAATTCGATTAACATACGTTGAATACCTACGCGACGCATTCGTAATAAAATTAAGTAGTACGTCGACATTGTACAGCGTATAGATTTCCGCTGACATGTCAAAGTAGAACTCGGTGCTCGATCTATTCGCGCGCTCTATCCGACGCACGGGAATGGCAGCGCGATTTGGTAAATCTACTAAGTACATAAGTTTGATGTTGCATACACTTACAAACAACGATTCTTAATATTCTATTGGCTCAATGCTTATACGTTAGGCTTGAGACCAAGGGTTCCCGAGTTCGACTGGGGGGGGGGTCTGTTTGGGGTAAAGTGTTAATTCAGGTAGTTTTTTTACTGTAACGATTATCTCTATCTTAGATTGTAAGATCACATAATTAAAATTTCTTCAATTAATACTATCTTAATATTGCAGAGGCTCTCCAAAAATAATTCGCCTTGGAGATCTTGATTTAACCAGTAACCACGATGGTTCTGAACATAAGGATTACGATGTAGCAAAAGTGATAGTCCATCCGGATTACAAATATCCTCATAAATATAATGACATTGCTCTAATTCAAACTACGGAAAGAATTATTTTCACAAAGTTCATTCGACCTGCATGTTTATATACTAAGGAGGAGATTCTGCTAAGTTCGGGTGTTGCCACAGGATGGGGCAGAACAGACTTTGCTGGAGAAAACAGTGACAAATTAAGGAAAGTGACACTCAATATTTATGAAAGAGACAAATGCGCCAAGACTTATCAGCAGAACAAAGATCTACCGTTGGGTATCACGTCTAATATGTTGTGTGCTGGAGAATTAAGGGGGAGGCAAAGATACATGTCAGGTAATAAATATTGATATTTCTCAATGCAGTAAGCCCAAGTCCATAAGGGCCCGAAGGATGACATCGAAAAAATAGAGGAAAAATAAAACAGTTAAAATGTTTGTATCTTTCAGGGCGACTCAGGAGGACCCTTGCTTATAACAAAAGTAGGAAACCAATGCAAATTTTATGTGATAGGAATCACATCGTTCGGAAAGTCATGTGGTCAACAGAATACTCCAGCCGTCTATACCAAAGTATCAGAATATGTTGATTGGATTGAACAGAATATATGGTAGAATGCAGTATGAAGTTTATTTTCTTAATTTTTATTCTTACATTTTGTATTCTTTCTTATAAAAAATGAATTACACAATTACAGAGTTCTAATGTGGAGTGTGTTTATTTACCAACCATACCAATGGTTCATGTCACTCGGCTCTTACGTGTTCGGTTAATTACCCATCAATGGCGGCTGGTCAGGGGAGGCAGGGGAGGCTGAGCCTCCTCTACAATTTTGGAAGCAGAATATCTCCAAACTAATATTTTTCACAAGTAGAAACATCTACTTAGGTATATCTCAATTCTCAATGTGGTTTATAATTCATTAATTAATTTTCAGTGTAAAAAAATTTTGGATTTCCTTTCAGCAAACATGTAACATTGTAGTTCGGATAATCCACTCCACGTATGCATATTTCCTCGTTTCTCATCGCGCTTGCATAGATAAACTGAAGAGGCTAGCAGCCAGCTAACCCTCATTTCAATACATTGTTTGTGAGTTTGAATTTTTGGCGCTTATCTCAGCAAACATTCTGTATCTGTCAGTTAGGGCAGCTAGCCTCTAGCACCCCATCTCTTTCTAGCGCATGTACATTTCAGTTGTGCGTTGATACCTTCTCTCACAATAACAGTTATAGAACAAGGACTGTGGCAATTTGCGGTTTCGTGGGAGAACGTAAACATACATAAAATATTTAACGGGTGGTTGAAAAATGAGTGCTCTAGGTGAAAATATTCCCAAAGACATGTCTTGTTGTCCAGACGTGGTGAATTATTTGTTGTTAAATGGATTTAGTTCTCTTAGTTATGATCAAAAGATAAAACTTAAAAAAATGGTCAAACCTACACCATCAATGCCGTCATTAGTTTTCACAAGTGGTAAACAAAACAGAGGGTTTAATGATAGCAATTATCAAAAAATCGAGTGGTTAACGGCATTAACAGTTAAAAACAAATTATACTGTTGGAAATGTTTGTTATTTACTAATGATCAGTCCTCAACTTGGGGCAGGGCCGGGTTTAATAATTTGCAAAATTTGTCGCGAGGTTTAGAAAGGCATGAAAAATCTCAGGAGCATATTTCATCTTGCATTAAATTCGAAATGTTGATTATGGTGAGAGTGGATTGAAGGTGAGTCTGGAGGGAATGTTTGTACCCTTCACAGTCTGTGCACTTCGGATCTCGATATGTCACCACAGGTCTTAGACCAGCTTCTATATTGAATAGAATATGTTTGTGATCTGAACACGCTAATTTGATGTACTATCCATATGTTTAGGAAAAAAAATAGTGTTCCATTTAAAAAATATTGGATGATGTCATAACTTGAACATGATATGGGCAATTAGGTTCAAAAATTAATCTATCTCGGAATTTTTCAATAATATAATTATTATTTTATTGAAAATGAATTTGTGCACTACTTTATAAAAGAATATATTGTCAAAAAATATTACCCCTTCAATCACATTTTTAGAAAACTCGATATACGACCCAATATATATTTTTCAAATCTCATACAGTGATAAAGATACTGTTCTTTTCTTACATTTTCCAATTATTTTAAACCACATAATCTTATATTGTTTATTTATTTAAATTGTCAGACCTGTAGGTAAAATAAAAGATATTCTAAAATTTATAACAATAACTTTATTTAGTTGTCACAGCTTAATGATATAAATGGTGAAATATCGGTAACTGCCACAATATAACTTATTTTTGAAAAACTGCAGTGTTTTAATGGAAACATTTTTTCCTAAAATAAGAACATAATAATAACATTCAAAAATAACTAAAATATATGTTACTGTACATAGAGACCATGTATATAATGGTGGTGTTGCTTTTAATTTAGAATATAGTTACAATAATAATTATTATATACCTATATAATAATCTTATTATTGGTCTTTTATAAACAAATTGTTGTATCTAATACTAGGATTGGTGTATTTATAATATTGGAATGATATTAATTAATAAGGGGGACCCACACAGTGATATTTGTTTTATTACAAAATATTTTACAATGTATTAATTTAAACGGCAAACCGACAATCTCCTAACATAATCCTCAAATTACTGTTTATATTTACTATGCAAAAACTGCGTATCGTATATGAGGGATACAGGGGAAAAATCAAAACAAATTTTATGAATTTTACACCGGAGCAATTAAACTTTAAAACTTCATACAACTTAAAAACATTAGCTAGCCACACACGGAGAGTTTGGAGCGCGCGTAAAGTCGGGGCGTTCCGAAGCTCTGGGTTGGAACGGTACGCATCAGGAGCGTCCGTTCCCACAAACGACTTCTGAGCGAGTTTTAGCCGACAGTTTGTAGTCTCACGTTAAAAAGTGTTTGTTAGTGTGGTAGAAGTGTCCCATATCGGGCAGGTTTGGAATGGCGTGTGGCATTCTAAAATCTGAAAACTCCGGAAATACCAATCTTACATGTCAGAATCTCAAATACACCCATGGAACGCTCATAAAATGAATGGAGTTACATACTTTGTGTAGATATTATGTACTAAGGCTGGGAATTTTCCAGATTTTAGTATTCGATAAATCGTTCGAAAAAATATTCGAATATTCGACCTATTCGGATAATTGAATATTCGGATTATTCGAATAGGTATTCAAATTATTCGGATATTCGAATTATTCGAATACCTATTCGAATTCGAATAATTCGAATATTCGACTACTCGAATAATCCGAATTATTCGAATAGGTATCCGAATAATACGGATCCTCGAATATTCATTATTAATAGGTACTGAATACTAGTGAATAGTGAATACTCTATTTGAGTATTTGGTTGATTAGACCACAATAATAGTCGTGACGTAATCCACTAAGCAGGTAATTTGATTTGCTTTCCATACCCATAATAGGGTATGTCTCCTGTACATGTGCTTTAAGGGTCAGAATTATTTAATTAGTTTATTTTAGGATTGAGGCGCTATTGTTCACATTTAACTATTGAAGCTTAAATAAAACGAAAACAGAGCTAGTTTATTATACTTCTGTGTCATAACTATTTTTCCTTTTCGAAAAAAAATAAAAGTGCTCTTGTACCAGTACGGTAAAAAATGTTCGAAGGACCGAGATTAAACAGAAACTTGGAGAAAGAAAATTCCACTCACCACTTTCTGCACCTGTATGTTCCTAGGCTAGCCTTTGGTTTATAGATGCTGTTTCCACGTGTTGGTACACAATTCACAATAACATATATTTAATTTTGCGAGAGAGTTTATTTATATTTGTAATTAATACAGTTTGAGATAAGAGATACGATATGTCCACTCGCGGGTTAATCAAATTCTAGTCTCTGTTTTTTTCTCGCGCCTGCGTGGTAATAAATCTCCCTCCAAGTCATTCGCGAGAAAATCGGGTGAATAAGTTTTGAATTAATTTTAAGATGGAACCTAAATTTATATTTTAATTTAAATTATTATATTACACAAACATATAACAATGACAAAACTAAACAGCTCTAAAATTAGAATGTTTTTTAAAAAAGACGCTGATTGTGAAGGTAAAACAAATACATGAAAAGTCAATAGTTAAATATTTACAGGTTTTCTAAAATTTAATTTTAACCCCTGCCTTAGTAGAGTAAGAATAAGGTCGAGGTGAGAAAGAGATGGAATAGTTTGACTGGGAGTAAAACGTGCCACTAATGTGGTCTATTTATATATTTGGATTTTAGAATAGGTACCTACCTATACCTACTTTCTACCTACTTTAGTTGGATGCATACTGCATACCTATTCGTACATAATTTAATAATATATTTTAATATTCAAATTTACCCAAATATAATCGAATATTCGAATACTCGAATATATTCGAGTACTCGAATATATTCGAGTATTCGAATATATTCGAGTATTCGAATATTTGGAATATTCGAATATTCAAATAATTTCCCATTAGAATAATTCGTATTCGAATACTCGAATATTCGAATACTCGAATATTCGAATACTCGAATTATTCGTATTCGATTCCCAGCCTTATTATGTACCACCGAACTATGGCTGTTTTATGTACCCATAATAGAGTTTAATTTAAAGAAATCCCTATGTTTCAAGATTGTATCGCGATAAATGCAGTTAGGTAAGTGCTTTGCAGTTGTATCCATTTATAGACGTTTAAAAACTAATTCGCAGAAGAAACTATACTACGTAAAACCAACCGTTTTTCCTTTGTATTTGTAAGATTTCCTCTTATGCCTACTTTATATTCTAGTTGCTAATAGTTATACTCAGTACATACAAAATTATTTCTTGTACCTACTTCACCCAAATCAAAAAGTAAAAGTTGATATGGATAAATATCTTAGGCATACTAATGAAATTTGAGTCGTGATTTTTATTTTGGCGTTTCTGTACCTATAAATACTATGTAATTTAAAACAATACAAATTTTTAAAAAACAATGTAATTTAATTTTTTTCATATACCTATATAAAAATATTTTAATATTTCCAATTATCGCATCAATATTGCAAAGTAAGAAAACTCAAAGATTGAAACTTCGATAATTATGGTTTGGACTATGTATCACATACATATTTTTTCACTTACGGTTTAACCGAAAATTACTTTTTATTTTAAGCGATACAACCTGTATATTTAGCTCAGTTTAAAGAATGATCACCCTGTACTGATAATTGATGATAATATTACATAACAGAACACTTTCCAGGTCTCCCCTATTACTTAGACCTAAGATACATCTGAATAAAAAAATGACTAGAAATTATGGCCATTCATCAATATTTTCATCATGAATTGTATGCCATGTGAGTCCATCACCAATCGGCTCATGAGCAGATGGCAGAAATAAATTTCTTAGTATTGTTCTAAAAAAAAAAAGGATGTTTTCATATCTAAAGATTTAAAATTTAATTTCTGGTAAATTTTCATTCAATAAATATCTCTTACCTTCCTTGTACCAAACCTAAAAATATCCTCCAATTTTTTTTGGTGCCAAAATTATAAGGATTTGTATAAATTCTACCTATTTCTGCTAAGCGACTCGTTTCAGCTTTATTTATATTAGCCTCAATGCTCGTTTCCCCCCTCCCTATTAACTGACTATGCCAAAGTGACAGCACACCCAGAGCTACAAAAACCCCTACAAAAAAAAAAAACGTCACATAGTGTATCTAATAAAAGATCATACTCAAGTACTGCCAAAAAATAAAAAAAGACGGTGATGCGATCAAGTCTGCTCATCAACTTAGTCCAGTCCAGATTTGAACTACCTGGATGGAAGGAGGTACCGTTGCGCCTCACCAAGCCAAAAAGTTCCTACTATTATGTGTATTAATAAACTTATCTTGGAAATCTATCACTAAATTTACTCTATACCATTAAAATTTCTTAATGCAATTTTTGTAAAACTTGCTATGATCTATTTAAACTTACCACTATTGATAAGAGTCATATATATAATAGCTCTCCGTCTCCATGGAGTTATATATTCAAAATTTTGTTCGTCATCAATTAACGAACTATCCAAATATTGGACATCAGTCTAGAAAAAAGCATATTAATTTACAAATGAAATTAATAATAATTATCATATCATACTACTGGTATTAGAGCTCCGGTTTTATTTATTTTAACGGAATGTCCCTCCAACTCAGGTTCATCTACATCTGTTGGAGTCAATAATATAGCTGTGTAAGCTATCTCGAAACCACATATTATTATAAAAAATACACCTATGACCATATAGACCATGTAGAGGAAAAAATATCTGTGATTTCTGTAGCCTACACAATTATTTAGCCATGCTGTATTTGGTATTAAGGAAAAAGCTTGTACATTAAATATAAATACATATTTGCAAACTTGCAAAAAGCAGCATAGGGTGCTCTGGAATCCTCAATCAAACTACACCAAAAATGTTTAGTTTGGAGAGACAGTGGCGTGTTCTCCATGGAAGCTACGGAAGCACAGCTTTCCCTTACAAGAATCAAAAAATAATTTATTTATTTTCTTATTGCCCCCAATCTCTTTTTTCGACGGGGTTTATGAACTCTATATGTGTCAAAACAAATGTTTTAAAATACATTAAATTAGAAAGTTGCAATGCATTAGGTTTCCAACTTCACGATGCCGATACCGCTCGACCGGATCCAAAGTGAGTTGTTCGAGTGTAAGCTCTTCTCTCACAGCTTACTTAAATATGGTAAATGTACAATGTTTTGTGTAAACGCGAGCGTGTATTAGATGAAAAATCGAGACATTTAGTTTATTTATTTTAAAGAATTTTTTTGGTGGTTGCTCCGCATTATTAGTGTTTATATTGATTTTGGATATTGAAATTATTTATTATTTAAAATATAGTGCAATTATAATCGGAAGAAACGTTAAAAGTCTTAAAACTAGTGCGGATGTATGTTGTAGGCAGACAGCTTACATCCGCACACAGCTTACTTCGCAAAATAGTTCTAAAACGACGGAAACTATATTATGTGAATGTGATGTGGTAAGGGGATTTTCAACTTATAATTTTGAAGGTAAAAAACAAATTATTTTAAAAGGTAGGCCAACTCCAGCTTTAACAAAGTTAACCAGACAGACTAAATTATATGTAAGACATTTCCAAATGGATAATTATCAAACATGTGATTGGCTCACTGGCTGCAACACTAAGTCGCTTTTATTTTGCTGGCCATGTCTTCTTTTTCAAATGAAATGAATTTGTGGAACAAAAATGGATTCTCCCATTTAAATAATTTGCACAAATTAATAAAAAGACAATCGTCATCTATAACACATATACAGTCCATTATTAAAGAAAAAACTTTTGGTAAAACAAGAATAGCGCACGCTTTGGACAATCAATTGAGAATAAGCCATGAACATAACCTAGAAGTACGAAAAAATCGCGAAATCCTTAAAAGATTTATAGATGTACTGTTTCCTAGGTAAACATGAGCTTGGTTTTCGGAGTCACGATGAATCGGGAAATTCTGCAAATAGGGGGTATTATGTGGATTTCATTAATTTCCTGGCAAAATATGATGCATTGCACATTAGAATTTAATTTAGCAAAATTAACAGCATTTAAAGGCACTTCCAATATTATACATAATGATTTAATTTCGTGCGTAGGTTGTATTAAGGAAAATACGGGGCGAAACAGAGGAAACTTCATTTATTGCAATAATACTAGATGAAACTACTGACATTAGAAATATTTGCCAGTTACTAAAGGTTGTACATTATGTTGCAAAAAAAAGGTGTCATTAAAGAACGTTTTTTTAGGATTTTTATACGTTTCTACACAAAGAACGGCTAATGCTCCTTATAACATTGTGCAATCTATAGTTGGTGAACTTAATTGTGCTTCAAAATTAGTCACGCAAAGTTACGACGGAGCGGCACTAATGGCAGGTGAATTAGGGGGTCTACACGCTAAAGTAAGACAAACTTACCCAAATGCACTTTTTATACACTGTATGGCACATCGATTAAATTTAGTGTTACAACAATCTGTTAGCAGCATCAAGGAATCCAAGGTACTTTAAGCGACATTGCATCATTTTTTTCAAAATCGTCAGAACAGACGAGTGCTTTAGATTCCGAAGTTCATAAAAGAATGCCCAAAATAGCTCCAACTCGATGGAATTATAATGTCCTGGAGTGGGTTGGAACCTTTGATGTGAAGATAACACTGACGCAGTTTTCCACAAAACACCAAAACACTATATACTACACTCAACGCGCGTTTCGTCAACCAAGTTGGCATCATCTGGAGATGATTAAAACTAAACTTATGCTAACGATCTACCCTATTTATACCTAAACTCTTATCACGGTTCACCGAACCGTGACGGTTCGGTGAACCGTGACCCACTAACCAATAAAGCAGGCTATTTTGGATAGGCCCTGTCAATATTCATACTATTTTTACACTCTATGATTTCCAAGCTTTCAAATGCATCCAGCTGTCTACTATTTGTTACAATCCTAATTTTAAATTGCTAATATCTATTTTATGGTTGTTCTCAAATGCATGTTGGGCTACACTAGACTTATCTGTTCTACCATATTTGAGATGGGCCATATGCTCTTTGAATCTAGTTTGATTTGGTCATCTAGTCTGTCCAACATATTTTTGATTACAGTCCTTACAGCTAATTTTGTAAGTCCCCAACTTTTCCTTTGTTTCAATTTTGTCTTTTGGATTGCCTAAAAGTTGAGAGGAACATGTTTACATCAATTAACGCGAAATTTATTAAGACAATGTCATCACAAAATAAAAAACTCAAAAGAGTAATCGGTAGTACGTCAAAAGAAAGTGTTCCTCAAGAAGTTCTCAGCATTGTAGAAAATCATTCCTCACAGTCGAATGATAAAGAAGAAATTAATCTCCTTAACTTTACCTGCCTCTTAAGGCATTTTAGATGTAATTGTTGCAAGTGTTGAAAGTTCAATTCAATACCTTCCTGATTCCTCTAAAGGATTTGTCAGAGAAGCTTGCAGAAATCAAATCTCGACAAATATTGTCACTAAAGTAAATAAAAAGTCAAAATCTACAAAAGACAAAAATTACACAGCCCCAAAAAAAAAAAAAAATTTCTGACCTAGCAACGAGACGAGTATATCCTCATGTATTTTTGATTGCTGATTCCGAATCCGGGGGTAAAAAAAGTCGTACACCCCCAAAAAAAAATTTTAGAGCCAAAAAACACTCCCTGAATAGGGTATATATGAGATAACGCTCTGAAAATGATGTTATCATTTTAATCAATCGTTTTGTTTAATATTTTCGGGAAAAATTGAATGTATTACGATAAAAATAAAGGTAAATTACAGCGTTCACCCTATCGGTATGAAACGCACCCCCATAGAGGGTGAGAACCACCCTCATCTGCCACCAAACCAATTAATAACGACAATGACTGAAAAACATTCATTTTCTTGATTCCCATCTTGATTATTTCCCGGAAAATTTGGGTGACTATAGTGAAGAACAAGGGGAACGTTTCCACCAGGGCATAGCTGACATGGAAAAACGATATCAAGGAATATGGGACGAACACATGATAGCAGACTACTGTTGGTCTCTGAAAAGAGACACGAAAGAATAACACAAACGACAGTCAGTAAGAAGATCGTTTGAAAATAAAGTTAAAAGATACCATAAAAAAAAAGATTAAAAAAAGAAGAATTAAAAGCTACTAACGTAAGAGTACTTCTCACCCCCCTTCAGGGATGCGTTTTATACCCAAATAGTGTTACGATTGGTGACAAATGACTGCTAATATCCTAGCCATAAAGATCTCTGCAAATAAGAACATCCATATAATGAAATCGTTATCAAATTTAATGTTTTTTCCTTTCTTTTTTTCTGTAATTGAAGTTAAGGGTTATTTTTCATAACGCTATAGGGGTAGTTTTGGGGTATTACGTGAATTCTACGTCAGTTTATTGCAAACCCAACGAAACTTAAACATGTTTAGATGTTTTTCAGTCATTGTCGTTATCAATTGGTTTGATGGCAGATGAGGGTGGTTCTCACCCTCTATGGGGGTGCGTTTCATACCAATAGGGTGAACGCTGCAATTCATCTTTATTTTTATCGTAATACATTCAATTTTTCCCGAAAATATTAAACAAAACGATTCAGGAGGTGTTTTTTGGCTCTAACATTTTTTTTTGGGGGTGTACGACTTTTTTTGACCCCGGATTCGGAATCAGCGATCAATAATACATTAGGATATACTCGCCTCATTGCTAGGTCAAACATTTTTTTTTTGTGGGGCTGTGTTATCAAACGGTTGAGTGAAAAAGATTATTTTTATTTAAAAGCTGATAAGGGCCATAAGGTTATTTTAGATAAAGAGGACTGTTATGAAAGGGTAGACAATCTGATTAGTAATGGCCCTTATAAAAAACTTTCTAGAAATCCATTACCAAAAATAGTTACTGAAGTAAGAAATGTACTTAAATCCTGCAACAACCTTATTACTCCAGCTTTAAATAGGAAGTTACATGTATCTAACACAAGTGTACCTAGATTGTACTGCTTGCCTAAGATACATAAACCAGGAAAGTCGGTACATCCTATTGTTTCAGCAATCGGATCGCCGACTTACCACCTATCAAAATGGTTAACAGAAGAGTTCGTAAATTTACCTATTGCACCACCTAGTTTCTCTGTGATTAATTCCAACGATTTCATTAATAAGGTGAAAAATATTCAGTTGCAAGAAGGTGAAATTTTGATCTCCTTTTACGTTTGTTCATTGTTTCCAAGTGTTCCGATACCACAGACATTGGACTACCTAAGAATCTACTCGAATTAATCAATCTCAGTCAAGATGTAGTAAAAGAATATCTTAAACTCACTAAACTTTACATGAAACAAAATTGTTTTCGATCAACGATAATTTCTTCGAACAACATGAAGGAACAGCAATGGGTAACTCTTTGTCACCATTCATTGCCAGTCTCTTCATGAACAGATTCGGGACGGAAGAAATAGAAAAATTCCAGTATTTCCCCAGGGTTTGGTTTAGGCATGTGGATGATATTTTTGCAATGTTCAATACAAAAGTCGCTGATATTGATAACTTTGTATCTAAATTAAACAGTCGTTTCGCGTCAGTTAAATTCACATATGAAACTGAAAACTCTGGACAACTACGATTTTTAGATGTATTAATAATTAGAAATAGTGAAAATATGTTAAAATTTGACATATACAGAAAAGATACCAGTACTCTAAGATATATCCCTAAGGACTCTCACCATTGTGCTCAACAAAAAAAGACGAGTTTTAATTTTCTAGTCCATCGTCTATTAAGCTTCTCCCTCAATAAGGAGAGGTTTGAAAAAGAAAAGGCATTGATTAAGGATATAGCTGCGAGTAATGGATATTCTGTAAGTTTAATTGATAAAATAATTAGGTTAGGTTAGGCTAGGTTTGTTGTGTGTGGGTCTCAGTAGACCCTCCACTGCGGCCATCAGCAGGCCTATTGTGGATTAGGAAACGAAAGTTTAAAGAGTCGCTTCGAAATTCCTTGACCTTTCAAAATGAAAGAGAAAATCCGAAATTTGTATCGATTCCATTCGATCTTTGATTCACCCGTGATATTGGTAAGATTTTTAAAGATGTAGGTATGACAGTGGTTCATTCATCGAGAAACAAACTACAACAACTTTTAGGCAATCCAAAAGACAAAATTGAAACAAAGGAAAAGTCGGGGATTTACGAAATTAGTTGTAAGGACTGTAATCAAAAATATGTTGGACAGACTAGATGATCAATTCGAACTAGATTCAAAGAGCATATGGCCCATCTCAAATATGGTAGAACAGATAAGTCTAGTGTAGCCCAACATGCGTTTGAGAACAACCATAAAATTGATATTAGCAATTTAAAATTAATTAGGAATGTAACAAATACTAGACAGCTGGATGCATTTGAAAGCTTGGAAATCATAAAGTGTAAAAATAGTATGAATAGTCACAGAGGACCTATCCCAAATAGCCCGCTTTATTGGTTAGTAGGTCACGGTTCACCGAACCATGATGGTTCGGTGAACCGTGATAAAAGTTTAGATATAAATAGGGTAGATTGTTAGTATAAGTTTAGTTTTAATCATCTCCAGATGATGCCAACATGGTTGGCGAAACGCGCATCGAGTGCAGTATATAGTGTTTTGGTGTTTTGTGGAAAACTACGTCAGAATAATGGTAAATTGGTGCAAATTATGTTTGAATTTCGCCAGCATCTTATTCATTTTCATTCAGGGTACGGGATCCGGAGTGCATAGCTACAGATCAAAGGTGAGGATATCCTCAAGCCTAGGTACTAATGCAATTATTTTTCAGACAGAGGTTCATGCCATTGAATTGTGTGTGCGAAGGTTGGAATATATGCATTTTACACAGAGATCAATTAAAATTTTTTCAGATAGCCAAGCAGCTATAAAAGCTCTTGGCTCCTACCGCTGTAACTCCAAAATGGTATGGAACTGTCAGAAGGCTCTAAATCATTTGAGCAAAAACAACAAAGTGACTCTGGTCTGGATACCCGGCCACTCTGGTATGGACGGTAACGAAAGAGCCGACTCCTTGGCCAGAGAAGGAGCAGGATTACGATTCATCGGACCAGAACCGATACTTGGTATATCTTTAAGTACTGCTAAGATGGCTATCTCAACCTGGGCTGAAAGGAAAACTCTCCAGTATTGGCAAGAGTTACCAGGATTAGTTCATTCGAAGGCGTTTATAAAATACCCTTTGAAATCAAGAACTAAGAAACTTTTAGAGTTAAACAGGGTAAACTTGAAAACTCTAACAAGCCTATATACTGGGCACTACCGACTAAACTATCATCTGCATAAACTCGGCCTAGCGGAAAACGCCGAGTGCCGTCTATGCTTGGAGGATGATGAGAAGGCAGACCACGTCTTATGCACCTGTCCCGCTGTGGAGAGGATCCGATTCTCAATATTTGGCAAAGGACAACTGCTGCCAGAGGATCTGGACACATTCTCACCCAATAAAGTTATCAGTTTCATTAAGAGACTGAACTTATTGGGTGAAATATAATTAGAAGAGAGCCACAATAAGCCTGCTAATGGCCGCAGTGGAGGGTCCACAAGGACCCACTCACAATAACCTAATCTAACCTATTCATTTTTTTGAAAAAATATTAGATCACCAGGAGGAATGGAATCACGAAACAGTAGTTTGCTCTAGAGGTTATTTAGACATGTTAAAAACAGACACTAACTTTAATCTTTTACTTCTCGTTTTCTCTGAAATATTTCCATTTTGCGATAACGTATTTGCAGTTTTACAAAATAAATTGAGTGATTTAAATTTCTGCATAAAAAAGATCTAGGAATTCAAATCAATCGTTTTATGTAAGAAAGAACAATTTGATCTCTTATGGAATAAACTTGTGCAACTGACGACAGAAACTGAACCACCAAGAAAAGGTACACATACTGATATCATAGGAAACCAAAAAATGTGTTATCAGTGATTATTTTCAGAAATAATTGACAATATTGCTACACACACGGATACCAGATTCAAAGATTTTAACAAGGAACTTAAAATTTTTGGAGTTAACAAATTTTAATTTTGGAAAGTGCTTTTTATTCTTTGAAAAAAAAATTATTCACAATATTTTGATGTTCCTGCACTGCGATCTGAACTTTCTGTGATATACAACACATCGGAAGGTATAAGTAAAAATGGAAATCCCTAATGATTGTGGACTAAATCAAGCTTGCCTTGAAATTCTTAAATTATGTGAACTAACACTCACTATTCCGGCTACAAATGCATCGGCTGAATGTAATTTTTCTGCGTTAAAAAGAATTAAAAACTTTATTATAAATTCTACCGGTCAAGAAATATTGACTAATCCAGCACTGTTATCCATAGAAAAGGACCTAATTCAAGAAATGTCACTAGAGCCAAAGTTTTATGATGACATCATTGATGAAGTTGCAAAACGTGCCAGAGAATCCCGCTAAATTTTAAATAAAGTAGGTATTTATTTTGTACCAACTTCCCCGTTTATAAAAGTCATGACACGCCACTGGAGAGAATTACAACATATGGCCCATTTCTAATAAAAAATAGACTGTCAAATTTCCAGAAATTTGATGAAGAAATTATAACTAAAGGATACGGCAGTGGTGATCCATTTTTAAAATACAACGGTTGCACACTGAGCAATGATGAGTTCTGGGAGGTTTTGGTGAAATACATTTCTTGCATATACTAACTGCTTCTGAAATTAATTCCCCCTGAAATGAAATTAAAGCCATTGTATATCATAAATATATAATAAACAAAATATATTAATTTGTTTCTTGAAAATGATCTGATTGAAACAATAAATAAATAAAAATAATATTTGTTACAAAAATGTCTATCACATTACCTGGGGTGGAAATCCAGGGGGAGTAAGAACGGCCATATAATAATGAAAGCATATATTCATTAACAGCCAATGTCCAATTATGACTAGAATCACACATATGTAACTATTTCTATTCCACCAATAGGGAATGCCAATCCAATAAGCGATTAGTACTACTGATGCTGTTAGCGCTACTACAGCAATAACAAACAACTGCAAAATTGCATACATATTATTAAATAAAAAAAGCGGACAAACTTCATTAAGTAAATAATAATTAACAAAAAATTTTCAGTTAATACTATTTTTCATTCCACTCTATATTTTAACTTTTATCAAGAAGGGGAACTTAATTTGTTTTTAAATTATTTCATTGACCCTAAGGGGTATTTCCACTATATAATTTCAATTATTCTGTTCTCTGAAGTCATTAATGTTTATTACATTAAGGTTTACAAGTTTCCTTACTTTGGATTCTTTAAATGTGCTGGCTACCCTGATGACGCTATGGCAAGCAGAAACACGTGTCGGTTGATATTTTAAAGTTTTTTAAAGTGAGTGTCAACTGGTGAGTACCTTGTGTTTTATTTATTTTTGGTTTTACTAGACAGAATAGTTGAAATTAAAAATAACATTATTGAGTCAGTAGTACTGAACATAATGTGCATATTATCTTTTTTGTAATCCAAGTTTCAGCGTTTTGGCAAATAGCCGGGAAAATAATTGTTTAGAAAGATATATGTTATACTTATCTGTGATAAGATTTGTAAAAGTTAGTAAATAATAATTAACAAAAAATTTTCAGTTAATATTATTTTTCATTCCACCCAACTTCATTAATTTAATGAAAGAAAAATGATCCAGTTCCTGAAAATTTCCAATTCAAATATGGATCATTGTAGAGATATAAGAAATATAAACAACTCCATAAGAATGTACAATAAATATGTCGCCTGGAGCAACAGTGTCTTTAGTGAATTTACGGCGTTCTTTATAATTCTATAGGTATCTCTGCAATAAACTATACTTTCGCAATTTTAATTTTAAAATCCCGCTGGAAGAGCACGACAGAATCTTTAGCAAAAAATTCTAGGTGATAAAAGAAGTAACAAATTTTTTTACATTTTTTTTTTCAAAAATGTTTAGTATTTGAGATAAAATAATGTGCACACAAAGGACAGCTCTTGCTTAACATTTACTCTATAACACAACATGTTGAGCGGAGAAAAGTACACTGGTTATACTTTAGCTTGCCATTCTTACAATCGCAGGTTCAAACCCTAGGTCAGTCCCCAAACTGTACACATATGAACAATGTCCTTAATAAAGATGTGTCAAGATTGGTGAAGGAAATAATAAAACTAATAACAATTATATACCGAAATAAATGTTCAGGTGAGCTGTTATATTTTCATATACCTGGTTTAGTTGAACTAAACAAAAATAAACTTTACGTTAATATAATCGGTAATTCTTTACAACAGCCACTTCTATATTTTTCGTGTTTTTTTTTGTACACACGCGTAGTGTCTCTATAAAAGACATTTGCTGCAAAGGAAATGTTGCGCAAATGTATTTCGTATTTTCGTACTGTTTTGGGGCAAGGGAAATAAGTGATTGTGTTGTGTTATCATTCATATAATAGATACATGTCAGACTTGAATAGAATAAATTAAAGGGCAAGGGAAATATATTTGCAGTATCCTATTTTCGTACTATGTTTTGGGGCAAGGGAAATACGTAGATGTTAATAGTTACTTTGTACCTGCGCTGTCAACCCATAAGGAGTCATATATAAAGCAGATATAGAATGGTTATCGTAAATTCCACCAAACGCATTGAAAAATGTTATTATTTCTTTTGTGGCATTTCCCATCATAAGCGCAACATATAATTATGTGGGATGTATTCCTAACATGACGGAGCATCGTACTGTGTATTTGTTTTTTTCATCAGGCAGAAGTGGCTGTTGTAAAGAATGACCATATAATCTAACATTAAAAACAATTAAAGTTTACTTACAGGTCCAATTGCATAAGTGAAATTGTCTACAAACCAAAACATTGGCTCCATGCAAACATCTGCAGCATAACTTTGATCCATAAAATGATTGTATGTGAGTGAACGAAATGTTATCCGACATTTTTGGAAAAAAGATTTAATAAAGAGACTAAAATAATTTGGTTGTGTATATTTAGAAAAAATTTTCCCTAAATGGCCATACTTACTAGATAGAATTTGGTATCCTTCGAATGGACCAGTGTATAATAACCATTTCTGAATTTGTCTAAATTATTGTCATAAATTGTGATTTTTCATAATGGAATAAAATTTATTGCTGATTGATGTAAAAAAACATTTAAATTAAACTAATCTAATCACTAGCATGATACTACTAAATCTAATATTTGGTATAAACTGGAAGCATTATTTTCTAATTTAGAATTTTAGAATCGAACAACCTGATTTTATTTAATATAGTTTTCATTTATTACTATTACTTTCGCTTTTTACATTTCGTTTGTTTAGAAATAACCTAAAAACCCAGATAAACTTATATATGACATTTATTTACAAACTAAATGCTATATTGCCAAGTGTACAAGACATTATTCCCAAAATGTTTTATTTTGAAAAAATCTAAAATATTTAAAAAACGTTATTATGAAACCCTACTTTCTCAACCGTTATAGTATCTCTATATAAGCATTAAAGATACCTTATTAATGGCTTTGTAAATATACAGCACTATCTTAAATCTTAGATTAGTGAAATGATTACACTTTTACAGATATGCAAATCATATTTCCACTTGGCAACACAGTGAGAAAATAAATTATAGGGATATATTTGCGATATACCGGGTTAAATAGTGAGAATTCGGTTAGTAACATAGTTATTTTATCTTACATTCCAAGGTATCTGACGATGTTATGTCATTGGATGTCCTCGACGTTTATGGTAACTTGTCCTGTGAGGGGGTGTTGGGACCATCTTCATCTTCCATCTGTTGCTCATTCCTGCAGCAGTGAGGTTTCTTCCTGCATATAGCTGGTAACCTAGCTCGCCTAATTCGCTCTGACGATAAGAGCGGTCTCATCTACGTAGAGGGCCTCGGACGACCTGCCAAGGATGGTTTCTTATTGGCAGGTCGGAGGTGTATATATTATTATGTACTTATAGAATAAGTGCGAGGAAATATTGACCCCTGCGGTAGTACTGCTTCTATAGGAATTTGTTTGTGTGTCGAATGGTTGCCTTCCACTTTCTTTCGACGTTGCCTCCATTGAAGGTAAGTCCTCGTTAACTTGACAATCACGAGGTGGTATTCAGTGTCGATAATGGGCGCCAGACACAGACACCGGTATGTGGTTTGGTCATGGTTGACACCTTCGATTCTGTAGTCTGTAGGCTGAAGTAGTTATAATTAGGTGGTTCTCCCGATATGCGTTTCAGAGACAGCACTCGCCTCGCCTTCTCATATATGTTAAGATTCCGCTTTTTAATTATAGCCAAGAATAACTGATTTCGATGTGTTCAATCAGTTTAGCATTCCTACCAATTCGAATGACGATTTGGTCTCAAATTTTATACATAATCATTCAAAACCCTTATTTTGTTCTGCGTGAACCAACATAAAAATATTTCATTTAATCATTAAGTTTAGAAGCATATCCGACGATAAAAGCATAAAGTTTTATGGTCGAAGGATTTAATATTATACCTCTTTTTAGAAAATTGCCTAGTGCCACTATGTACAATAGTTTATGTCTGACAGATATGCAACCAACTATAACACATGTTGTATAAGCTATTGCCTATACGTATGAATTTAATAAAATAGTTTTAACTTTTGGCCCTCTATTGTACGCTCCATACATTAAATGCAGTATGGTTTGTACATCAACAAAGTAGTCGGCGATTTGTTTTGCAAATATGTATTGTGAGTTTTACGATAGTACATGAGAGATGAAGTTGTTTGTTATTTATTTGCCTTAAGAAGTAGTGCTTTGTAATAATCTTCTCGTGAACTTAAGAAGAGATCAAAATTAAGGCGCCATGATATGCCAAGCCCATTATCCCTCTGTAGTAATCCTTTTTTATTTATTTTTGACATATTATATAGTTAGGAGCAACCCTATAGGTAAATATTCCAAAATTTACTTTTTGAATCATAACTGGCATGTGAGAAGTAAGTTTTAATTTTTAGTTTAAGATTTGTTTGTAGATGAAGACGATAAAGAGTTAAACATAACCATCGAAGTACTTAAACACGAAATTCCTAATCAACTACCGCTAGGTGGAAATATTACTATTATCTGTAAAACTAAATGGATGTCAAGCGAAATGATGTGGACATTTAATGATAAAAATGTGTCGGAACAAGAGGGGTATGTTAGTTTTAGTCTTTTACTCAGATGATTGTTTATTAAACACAAGGCACAAATCATATGAAATGAGAAATGTATACTTGATAAATCATACACATTCAGGAGTTGTTTTAGTGTAAAGCATTAAATAGTGTTTAAAACAATGTTTTAGCATTATTTAATACTTGTTTGACCTAATAATTTTTTTTTCTAATACATATTGTATTGTAAAGACATCTTGACAGGATAGAAAAGACACTCTCTTTTAAAAATAGCTTACTTATATTAACACATTCACTGCCACCACGGTGTTTGACTAAAAACTTCCCACCAGGTCAAGTGCACCTTTGGGTATACTTTCATATGTGTTCAACAAACTTTTTGATGAAGACTAATGTGAAATGTGAAAAAAAGTGACATATATACAGAATTACACGTCAAATTGCGAAAATATGCAGTAAGTTCTATATTGGCGTGCGACAGTGTTCTCTGGATGCCGACTCGGTCTCGTTCTATGAGTATTACATGCATAAAATGCATTCACAACGCTGTAGGAACGAATATGTGATTCGGTCCTATAGACCGAGTGGGTTTACCAGGAACCATATATTCTCGGGTCTATTTGTCCCGGACCACGCCAGAGAAAAACTTTTTCTTGGTCTTATGGACCGAGATGGCAGTGAACGTGTTAAATTGATTGTTGTGTTGAACTGATTGTTCGAAAGTATTCTATTTCCCTTTGGAAGTGTCAGATAACAATAGATCTGATGAATTTATCAGTGAATCTAAAAACCATATATGGTCAAACTTCTATATCTCAAAATTCTCTGTAACTCAAATACGTGTCTGCGCCCTTGATATATACTTTTTAAATATATTTTCTTTAACTCAAATTTTCTCTGTCTCGTACAGTTTCAGGGGGGGGGGATTTCAATTGCTGGCTTCCTATTATAGTTAGAAATTTCATCAATTAAACTAGGGAAGAAGGGGCATTTCTGGAAATTTCTGAACAAACAGGATGTATATTAAGGGTTAGTTAAATTCGAGCCTCATCAAAACTGAAAATTAAAATTTTTGTTTTTCTTTGATAATTCGGTTATGAAGAAAGAAACACAAAAAGTAATGGCACTTCTCCACAAAACATTTTTCTCCTCTTTCCCTAAAATACTGGATATTTATTTTTCTTATTTAATAACTTCTCAAAAATCCATTTTTTATAAAAAATTTCAAAATACGGACCTGAGTTTTGTCAATTTTTTAATGAAATATATGTGCAATTGAAGTTTACATTGTTCATGATCTTTCGTAAATCTTCAGTGATTCCCTAAATTACTAGCTTGCACTGGTACAAAATGAAAACTGAAACTTGTTTTTTTTTATGAAATGATAATACACAAAAATATAAAAAATAGAAATTGTTAAAATCATTTTTTTGGAGTTCTCGAATGAATATCTTCTCTAAGGATCTATTTCTTGTTACTAAGTTATGACATTGGTAAGCTTTGAATTTTATGTTTAAAGAAACTATAAAAACAGTAGAAAAACTAAGGGTGAGCATCCCGAATGCGTTTGCATAAATATCATGCAGTTCATAATATTAACCGGCATATTAACTTATGCATCGAAGAGGAAGGTAACATTTTTGAACATAGAGTAGAATAGAATAGAAAATATTTATTGTGAAAAAATAAAAAATCGCAGTGACTATTGCTACGTCGGTCGTAACAAAATATTTCTTGTCGGTCGTAATAAAATATTTCTTACGTCGGCCGTAACAAAATATTTCTTACGTCGGTCGTAACTAAACTGATTTGTTTGTCGGCTGTAACAATATATGCTTTACGTCGGCCGTCTTAAAACCCATAATTTTACATTATCTTATTTGTACATGGATTCTATGGAAATGTTTTGACGGAATAAATAAATCTTTTAATACAAAATATTTGTATGATTGTGCTATTGGTTTAAATAAAAAGTTGTTTGTGGGGGTTTTATTATATTATTTTAGTTGGGCAGAAATATATTTGTTCTTGACAATTTGTTAATTCATTATCACTTCGAGTTTTGAAAATAAAAAAAAAAATAATAAATTAAAATTTTACTGTCAGTGCTACTCAGAAATTTTATTTTGGTGATGTAAGCGGGCATTTCAAAGGATAATTAAAACAAACTCGTCTTCAAGGATGTGGTTTATTATTAAAACTATTATATTTCTTAACAAAATCTACATAACCAGTTTTTTATTTTTGGTTTTTTCTTCAAACCCACACAAAATAAGTGCAACCACTCCAAACAGCTCTTACACTGAATAGCTATGTCCTTATTTGATATATCATTACTACATTTTTTGCAGAACCATGGATAATCTTTCTTATCCTTTAACACAGAATTTATTTTTGACCAAGACAAGTCTGTACAATAATCCTTTATTAAATTTAAATTTACTACCTCGTCTAAGAGCGAATGCGATATATCCATGTTTACATCATATTCTTCAATTTTTTTTGTTTTGGTTAAATACTTCCTCATAAATAAGTAGGGAAATCCAGTTCAACATCAGAAGTTTCTTTTCACTTGAAGTTTTCTTCAAAAATGGGCAGCCCCTTTGAAATCTTCTAAAAACACCCATATTTTACACAATTTTATATAAATATGAATTATTTCGTTATTTACCTCGATTTTCGGCTGTTGTCTTCAAATCTTTTTTGCGGTTTCCTTCCACCATGAATGCAACAATAGTGGATTTAGGAAGGTAAATTTGGATTAATATATCTTCTTACACCTTTCCTTCTTGCAGTCGCAATGTTTGTCTTACTTCGTTTATAAAATACAGAATTTGTTTCTAATTGAAATTGTTTGAAACATTCGTCCAACTCTTCAACACTTTTAAAAATATCCCCATTTTTTATATGTGCCATAATTACGACAACAATAAATTAAAAGGTAAACCTGTTAAACAGCTGTTAAACAACACAAAAAAAAAACGACTTTACTCACACAACAACAACAACAAAGAGCTGTCTGCTACAGAACAGAAACTGTTAGAGAGGCCGACGTAAAGAATACAGCTTCATCTGAGATTACAGCCGACGTACAAATCAGTTTAGTTACGACCGACGTAAGAAATATTTTGTTACGGCCGACGTAGCAATAGTCGCTGCGATAAAAAATACATTTACACAAATGGTGGAGTTCATAATGAAACGTTCTTCCACACCGCCAAAGCTTAACATTTGTAATAATTTTTTCCTTAATTATTGATTGATTGATTTAATTTTTTATATTTTTGCGAATTAACACATTTCATAAAAAAATCACGTTTTAGTCTTCATTTTGTACTAACAATTTACTTATTCTTATTCAATTACACGTACATTTTATTAAAAATAAATAAAACTCGGGTCCGTATTTTGAAAATTTTGTAAAAATTGAATTTTGAAAGACAAAATGATAGAAAATTAAAAAATTTCATGTCATTGTGTTTTGAAGGTGAGAAGTCGTTAAATAAGAAAAATAAATATCTAGGTATATTTTAAAAAAAATTAAGTTGGTGATGGTTCTGAAGCAACGAAACGTCATACAGAAAATTGGTGTCATCTACAGATAGGGGGGATAAATGCGCTGTAGAAAAGTGCCTTAACTTTTTAAGTTAGCCTCTTCGTAACCAAATTATCAAAGAAAAATTTTTATTTTTCAGGAATCTAAAAAATGAAACAAAATTCCGCAACTTTGCACTAATTTCACCTTGTATATATATATATATATATATATATATATTATATATATATATATATATATATATATATATATATATATATATATATATATATATATATATATATATATATATATATATATATATATATATATATATATATATATATATATATATATATATATATATATATATATATATATATATATATATATATATATATATATATATATATATATATATATATATATATATATATATATATATATATATATATATATATGTATATATATATATATACAAGGTTAAATTAATGCAGATTCCTGAAAAAAAAATTTCAGTATTTATTTTTCTTTGATAATTTGGTTATGAAAAGGCTAACGGAAAAAAGTAAAGGCACTGCTCTACAGCATATTTGTCTCCCCTATCTGTAGATGACACCAATTTTCTGTATGCACTTTCGTTGCTTCAGAACCATCACCAACTTAATTTTTTTAAACATATACCTAGATATTTATTTTTCTTATTTACGACTTCTCACCTCCAAAACACAATGACATACCAAATTTTTTTAATTTTGTATCATTTTTTCTTTCAAAATTCAATTTTTATAAAAATTTTCAAAATACGAACCGGAGTTTAGGTTATTTTTAATAAAATGTATGCATAATTGAATAAGTATAAGTTTACATTTTTTACGATCTTTAGTAAATCTTCATATATATATATATATATCCCTACAGTCACAATGTGAAATTCAAGAAAGAATAATAGAGTTTTTTGTTACAAAAAGGTGGTGAATATTTCGGTTAAAAGTGCATGAGCCTGTGATATACAAGGTAGTCAGAATTTATTTCACAGTTAATAATAATAATAGTATTTTATTGGTTTCACCAAAAGGCCATTGACCGAAGTCCTTTAGCCTGTTACAACTGTTTAAAATAATTTACATACCATTCCATTTCATTACAGTATAAATATCTGTATTAAAAAAAAAACAGATTGGTTTCATTGTATATTATTCAATGCAGTGATGTGTTCCCATAGGGTTAGCCCTGGAAATTTTCTTCTGCTAGGTAATTCTTGTTCTCTTGTTTTGCAAAGGGATTGTATTATTTCTGTTATATATTTCCTTAGCAAATTTTGTGGTTAGGGATTGTAATCTTTGGTTGATTGGTGTTATTTGCGTAATCTCATAGAGAAGGTTATTGGGAGGGTTATGGAGAGGATTTCTGGGGTGTCTGATTTTGGTAATGGATCGCAATGTTTCTGCTATTTCTAGGCTTTTTATGACTGGTCTTCTTGTATTAAGGTATAGTGGGTGGCTATATTCTAATAATAGATGGCAGATTGTACTATAAATATGGACAGCAGTTTTTTTGTTGATTCTTTGGTTTTTATATGTTAGGCTGCGGAAGTGTCTGCCTCTTGCTTCTTGACATGTTTGTTAAAATGAAGGTTATTGTCTATTGTGACTCCAAGATATTTTACTGCCGTTTGACAATATATTGTGCTATTGTCAACAGTTATTATTGGAGTGTTTGGGGATATATTATGGTTAAACACGATGTATTGAGATTTTAGGGGATTTGGTTTCATTTGCCATTTGTTGAACCACATTAATGTTCTGTTCATCAGTTGCTGAAGTGCCTCTGCTGTCTTGAAGATGTTCTTGTTATGGCTTACGAGTGCGGTATCATCGGCATATTGGAGAATATACAAATTCAACTTTAAATATTCTGGTTCTGAATTAAAGTTATATATATATATCATAACAATATATATTGTAGAGCAAGGGCGAGAGTGGAGAGCCTTGTGGAACACCTTAATGGATTGTAATGTTTTATGCTAAATGGTCATTAATTTTAACTTGAACAGTTCTTTCACATAAGTAGTCTTTGAGGAGAAAAAGCAGATATCTGGGGAAGTTGGATACCATAAGTTTGTAAAATATGCCACGATGCCAGACACTGTCAAAAGCTTTATGGATGTCAAGAAAAATGGCAGCACTACATTGACCACTAAGTTTTGCTGTCTGTATGTTAGATGCGATGATTGTTAAGGGGTGTACAGTGGAGCACTTTTCTCGGAAGCCGAACTGATACCTTAGGATAACATGTCCTACTTTGTTCTTTGATGATTTTTTTCAAAGTTCTTTCCCATAACAGAAAGTAACGTAATGGGACGATAGTTGATAACATATGTGTGGTCGGTGTTAGGCTTGGGAATAGTGATTAAAATTCCATGTTTCCATTCTAGAGGAAAATAACACTGATTGAGACAGTATTTATATGTTCTTTTAATGTATAAGTGTATTTCATGCTTGAGTTTTCTTATTATGTTTTTCGTGATATTATCGTATCCCGGTGCTGTGTTTTTACCTTTATAGAGTATTTCAAAATAGGTTTCTTCATCTATCTATTTTGTGTCTGGCACTGGGTGTTCAGTGAAATATGTTTCGTACCAATTGTTGACATCTTCATATTGAGCATCATCAAATTGAGGATTGTTGTTTTCCATGTAGGTTTCATTATAATGTTCTGCAAATAATTGTACTTTTTCTGGGTCAGAGTTATATGTTTTGTTATTTTTCTCTAGGACAGGTAGTTTCTGGTGTGGTTTGTATTGAGTAAGTCTTTTGATTTGTTGCCAGTAGTTTTTCCCTTGATTCATGTTTATTTCATCACATGTTTTTATCCAATTGTTTTCTTTGTATTGCCTTGTAAGTTTTTTAATGTCCTTCTTGTAGTTGTTGATATGTCTCTTGTAATCTTCACTTGGATTTTTTAAATAGTCTCTGTACATTTTCCTTTTATTTGTTATCATTCTAATGATATATGGTGGTAGCTTATAAGTGTGGTATCTTACTTGTTCTTTGGGTGTATTCTCCATGATTGTTGTCATCAGCTTTTCATTAAATTGTTTGATTATGTCCTTGTCCATTGGTTCATGCTGCATATCTTCGATGTATTTTGTTATAATCTTGTTTACCTCTTCCATATTGCATTTATTGTAGTTAATTCTTTTTTCAATATGGTCCTCAATTTTCCTGTTCAGATTTAGTGATATTTCTATTGCTGAGTGGTCGGAACCAATGTCCGGATGTGTTTCGATTTTCTCTATATTATTTTTAAGGTTATTTGTATAAAGTATTAGGTCTGGTGTTGTGTCTAGGTTGTTTGCCATATGAAAAGTAGGGGGGAGTATTTGCTTTTGTAAAATTGGAGTTTTCTAAGAAATTATTAAGCTGTTTTTGCTTGTTCTTGTTGACTTATCCTCCAGAAATGGAAAGGTGATATGGGTAGCTTCGCATAGTGAGTTATTTACTTTCAGTGGATTGTCCTTGGTCATCCTTAATCCAGGGTGTATTTGCACAAGGCTTCATCCTCTCACATTATTATTGACAACATTGTCATCAAACTGTAGAACATCTCAATTTTTATATCTTGTGTTTCTAGTACTTTTGGTCTTTGTTTCTACAAATAATGTACAGTTAATGCGATTTTTTTTTATAATATTGATAAGGTGTTTTTTTGGTATATAACTGTTTACATTTGCATATAAAATTTTAACTATCGACATGAACTTGAACATTATTAATCCCTTGTATTGGTTGAGTTGGAGATATTGTCGAAGGTTGTTCTGCTTCCTGAAAAATGTGCAACCGTATCAATGTTATATTATGCTACAAATCGTTTTCTTAGTTTAGAGATTAATTCTTCTCTGTCGATGTATTTTCCTTTATTTAGTTTGTTTAAACAAGTATTGATGATCATATCATGTACTGTAACATGGGAGTGTATTTTTGAATTTTTGGTGATTTTTGAATCTATTTCGCTTGATTTTTTGTTCAGAGATTTGATTTGATTATTTGGTATGCCTTCAATTGGTTTCATAGGTATTTTAGGACATTTTAGTGACCATGAAGTATGATCTTCTGCACCGCATCCTGTGCATTTTGGTGGAAGTTGTGTATTACACTTAGTATGGTGATGAGGTCCATTACACTTAGTGCATTTTATTGGTGTAGTGCAGTTATCTCGTGTATGTGTAAATTTTTGGCAACGAGAACAAGGTTGTGGTATTGGAGCTGGTGGTAAGCTTGGATAGACCGGGTAATATCTGCGTTTATAAAAGAGGCCCTAATTAATTAATTTTTCTGTGGAGTTCATGCATCCCGTAATGATTCTTATGAGGTATGTAGATTTGTTAATGGCTTTTGCAACAGTTCTTTTGTAGTACCTGTGAGTGATATTGGATTGCGTGAGAAATTCGCTAATTTCCTCTTCTGTAATGTCATGTTCTACTCCGTTGACCACACTGTATGAATGATTAGAAACATGAGTGTTTGTTGGCATAGACGATGAGGGTTGAGTTTCTTTGTAATTTAAAATATATTTTTGACCAATAAGTTTATTTAGTGTCTGACTAATTATATTTTTGTCTTGGATAGTTTTAAGGAGAAATCCTGTTTTTGTTTTGAGAATCATATCGTCAGTGTTAGGATGTTCCGTGTCCCATATATCTGACATCATTTTCCTTGCTAATGTCTCAGGTGTTTTTATATAAAATTGTGTTTTAAACGGTTTTTGTGACATTTTTTTCATTTTTGCTGATACATTTTTTTTGTCTTATGTGCTGTTCTTTTTGTGTGAGAATCTCTTCATTCGTACTAATGTTGGGCAGTGTATATGAATTTGCATTATCTGATTGTATTTGTTGTGGAATTTCATTATCATTATTCTTGTTTTTGTTAGAGCTTGTGTTTTTATATGTGTGTTTTTTACTTGTGGACTGGCTGTTTGATGTTTCTGGTTTATGTTGTCCCATAATAATTTCATTTATTTCTTCTGCTAGTTGCTTGTTTTTTTTTTAATACTTGCTAATCTAATCCTTGCTTTTCGTTTATGCTTTACTTTTTTCCATTAACCATTATCACAAATGTCCATTTCACTGTAACTTCCATCACATTCACTTGACATTTCAAAAAAAAAAATTAACTATTAACTTGTATTCTATAAGCAAGAGAAAAAAGAGAAAAATAGGTGTTGACTCTACCCACTGTTGCTATAGAACTGTTTCACAGTTATTAAAGTTTCAAACTCATTTTTCTTAATTTTTTTAAATCCTTGTATATTATCACATGAGAGGATGCAAAATTAACTTATGAACTTGTTTTGTATTTATGTCTCTATAGCTATCTTCAGCCAACTCCACAATTTGTTCATATTTAAGAATTTTGCTGATTATTTCGAAATCGGCTGAAGATAGGCATAGGGATATATACAAAACAAGTGCATAAGTTAATTCTGCATCCTCTCGTGAAAATATACAGGATGTTCCGTTTAAAAAAATTAAGAGAAATTAATTTGAAATAATGGCAATATTTACCAACCTCCCGTAACAAAAAAAACTCCATTATTCTTTTTTAAAATTTACATTTACTGCTTTAACCCATTTTGTCCCAATGGTGCGCTAACGCACCACATATTTTATGATTTTTTTTGTTAAATTCAGTAAATATTTTTGCATATGCATTTATAAATTTTATTATTATCCGTATTAGAGAACTTAGTATCGTACGAACTGTTGATTTTTATTTTAAAACAAAAATTTTATGACACGTCAAAAATCAAGAAAAACGCTGCATAATTTTGTGTCAAAGGTTGAAGTGAATCTAAAACAGTAAAATATTTTATTTTTGGAAAGTATTGTCATTTTTGGTAGGTCTATAATATGTAGATTACATGGTAGAAAAGATACATTTAAAATATAATATAGATTATGGTTTATTTTTATTAAATAATTACTGGTGCGTGAACGGACCACTGGTTTTATCTATGAAATAAAACCAAGCTATTGCCAATCTCGACAAGTCAGCCTATGTAGCGTAAACAGTCGCCGATTAGTGTGTTGTTTAGTATTTGTTTGTTTCTTGTGTAGTACACGTGATATTTAATTGAAATCAGTAAAATATGCCGTTTTCGAGGTATTTGACTCAAAGGAAATTAGAAGCGGCTCTGGAGGAGATCATTACGGATTTGGAGAATAATGATGAATTTCGTATTACTCGTATTTACGTATTTTTATATTTTATAGATACAACTCATTCTAGCCTTGGTCTTAGCCGTGACGTTGTCATGAGTCTACTTTCTGTTGTGGATAAGCCAGTGAATCACCAAATTTTTTTCGACAACTTTTTTTCGTCATTCAAACTCTTCGTACATTTAAAAAATAATTGTTATGTTGCCACCGGTACTATCCGCGAAAATAGGACAAATAAGTGTCCAATCGAAAATTGTAAATCATTTGGTAAAAAAGACCACGAGTCCCATATTTCAGCATATGATTCTGAATCAAAAGTTTCTATTGTCCGTTGGCACGATAATTCGGTTGTAACGGTGGCAAGTAATGTTTATAGTGTAGCTCCTGTTCAAAACGTTAAACGCTATAATAGAAAAGAACAAAGAGATGTACAGATACCCCAACCTTATGTAATTGCCCAATACAATAAATATATGGGTGGGGTAGATTTACACGACAACGAAATTGCTAATTATAGATGCCAAGTATTTGGGAAAAAATGGTGGTGGCCTTTATTTTGTAATTCATTGGATAGCTTAGTCGTCAACGCATGGAAAATTTATGTCAATGAAAAAAAATTTCCCAGATAGATTTTAAATCTTACGTAGCCTTGTGACTTTTAAAAACTGAAAAAACAATAATTGAAAGGAATCTTGCTCCTGCTATAGATGAACTGCGTTATGATAATACAGGTCACCTCATGATTTCTCATGCCAATAAAGCACGAAGGAGGTGTAGAATTTGCCATAGCCACACAATTTACATTTGTAATAAATGTAATGTACATTTACATACTTCATGCTTTGTACAGTATCACAAAAAATGAAACCGGGTGGCATATAAGCATTCCTTACAGTCATACGGAAATGGCAGTATTTCTAGCAATTTTATTGGCCGTTTTAAGATAGCCGCAGGGCATGCGCAGTTACATGACATTTTAAATTATTAAATCCTTTTGGAATCGTTTGTCAGCTAAGAACTCGTTAGACGATAGAGAAGTTACTCGCGTGGCACGCGGTAGGTCCAGGGTTCGAATCACAAACTTATTTTATTTTTTTTTAAATAAGTATTTTTTAGTTCGTTAGTAAGATTTATATGAAGATTACATTTTTTCCTTGCCCTTTGATTACATTTTTTCCTTGCCCTTTATTATAGTTTGTTTATTTTCACGGTGCCGAATTCCCCTTTAAAAATGATATCTGATGAGCACGCCATGCCGTGGCCTTGAAACGGCCAATGAAATTGCTAGAAATACTGCCATTTCCGTATGACTGTAAGGAATGCTTATATGCAACCGGGTGTTACCAGTGGTGCGTTCACGCACCATGAAATATTATAATGTTTTTTTTATTAAGTAAAGTTCTATGTAGAAAATAATTTACGCTTAGTTATTTTATGTAAGATCGAAACTTTCTATGATATATTTTCGTTAAAATTATTAGTTATATCTTATGTGCCTCAAAGTAATATTTCATATTTCCTCCCAGTGGTTCGTTTACGCATCAGTATTTTTTTTATATACGTTAATTTTTTTTAATTTTTTTTGACACAAGGAATGTATTCTTAAGTGTAACAAAATAAATATTTACAAACAAAAATGTTCGTTTTTTTGAATTTTTCGATGCTTAGGATACAATGGGTTAACCATTTTTTTTAATGATGGTCGGTAAAATTATATTTTGCAAAAGAATTACGCCCGAACCGATAAATCAACTTTAAAAAAAAATCTATTCGTTGATAGGCACCAATAAATTACTTCAAAAAATGCAAAAAATACAGGATGTACCATTTAAAAAATTTCACCTGACCACACAGAATTCGTTGGGACATCCTGTATATTCGGAAGTAATTTCCAGAAGTGTCCTTTCTTCCCTAGTTTAATCCTGTTTTTTTGATTTAACTATAACAGGAAACCAGCAATCGTAGGCCAGGGCGCAAATGCAGGATCCGCTATTTATCATGTACCTAAATAAAATTTATTTTAGTTTTAAACTGGAAATGGAAAGTGAAAATATAAATAAGGAATCCGGCAACAAATTTGAGGTGTCAATTTTGCACATTTTAAACATAAATTTTGATCATGTTGGTAATTACAAGTGCCATGCTATAATGAAAAGAAATGAAACAGATATAGATCTAGATTTCCGCCAGATCCTGTTGAATGTTACTTCACCTGCTCAAATAGTACAAATATCTCCTCCTACATATAAGAAAATGCACGAAAATGTAGAATTATTTTGTGTGGTGAAGGGTTATCCTATTGAAAGTATCAAATGGCTAAAAGATAATGAATATCTACCTACAGATATGTGGAAGGTACAGACGATTAATACAACGTATAAAAATACAAGTTTAAAATTTGAAGTTTCGAAAAAAGACAATGGCACATATACTTGCGTAGTAAATACATCAACAACCCAAGCAAACGATTCCACTGAAATACTGGTTCTTTATAAACCTCAAATTACTTTAGATGTTATTAAGCCCATAGGCATAAATAAAATTTTCCTTAATTGGACGGTAAATGATGGAAATAGCCCAAATGATTTAAAGTATGTTATACAATATAAATCAGATGAAAAAGAGTGGGTGTATTATCAGACTAAAATAAATAGCAGTAGTCGTTCACTAGTATTAAATGTTAAGAACAACACATTGCATTCTGGCAAAAACAGTACAATGTATACAGTACGAATCATGGCTGAGAATTCACAAGGCTCAAGTCAGTATTCTACGAGCAACTTAGTCAAATTGTTGGATGAGGAACCAATTTTTGTACCAGAAGTTGCCTTTTGGGCAGCAACAACCAGCTCAATTACTATTAAATGGACTTCTCCACCAGAAAAATTCAAAGAACATATTCATTACTATAATATAATTCTAAGATCATACAATACATCACAAAAATTCGAGGTGATCCAACCGGACAACAAAGGTTATATGTATATGTTTCCCGATTTAAATTCCGCAACCACTTATAGTTTTCAAGTCGCAGCATGTAGTGATTACAGCAGGGAATGCGGTCCATGGTCAGAAATAGTAAATGGAACCACCATGGATGGTATGTCTGGCCCACCGGCAAATGCTTCTGTTGAATGTAGATTTGATAACATCAGTCATACTAATTTTGTTTATGTCTCCTGGCAGCCACCATCACATCCTCATGGAACAATAATGTCATACAGGGTATGTTGAAGCATTGTACACGATTGATAGTTTACATTTAGATTCACATTGCATGTTAATTATGAAAACTGTTAAAATTGTCCAGTGGTATAACATTAGATTGCGAGTGGTTGTTAAGGTTCTAGTGGCCTCCCTTCACTGCGGCCTAAAAAGATCCTGTGTGATAAGAGGCATAACATATTTTTTACACTGAACTGATTCTGCGGTTGGCTCCTTGTGAAACATTATTAAATATTTTAAATATATGAAAGAAATTTGCTTTTTAATGTTTCAAAAATATTTTATCAGAAATTCTACACGTGTTTCGGCTTTTTAGGCCTGTACTCTTGACAAAGGCCTAAAAAGCCGAAACACGTGTAGAGTTTCTAATAAAATATTTTTTGAAACATTAAAAAAGCAAATTTCTTTCATGTATTTAAAATACATATTTTTTATCAAAAATTTCAGACAATAATATATTGGGTACTGGTTTAATCAAAACGATAATTGCAATCTGGCCCTCAAATTAAATACATGGTGGCCCATTTAAAACCCCCTTTTTCCTGTTCTATAAGTATATAACCATGTTAATTCAACCCCCTATATCCTCTTGCAGGGAAAGCAACCCCTTAGAAAATTTTAAATGAGTGTAGCGTCGAGTAATTGAAAGACCTTTAAAACGAAATGTCCCTTGACCCGTACTCCTATTTAAAATTTTTGAAGGGATTGTTTCACCCGTATAGGGGATGAAGATAGGAGGTTGAATTTATCATAGTTGTAGTTCCCCTCGGAACAAAATCAACGTTTTTCTGGAAAATGTATGAAGATAAAATATGCGAAATTTACGTTTGAGCGTTGGCCGCGGAGCACGGCTGATGCAATACTGCAGTCTAGCTGGCTTCTGGCTTTGCACGTTATTGTAGTCAAGTGGTTCGGTAATTCTTAGGTGTGTAATACACCGTCAGCTAATATTCAACGGATAAAAGTAAATTGTTCATACTAATGACTGTGTTCTTCCCGTCATGGTTTTATCTACAGAATAAGAAAAAAGGGGAGTGAAGTTTTAAATGGGCCGTCCTGTATACATTTTTATCTACTACTTGACAAACATATCGTGACAGTGAGATAAAGATGCACAAAGGGCCAGGGTCGTTTAGTGGGTACCGTCATTCGCATAACGTTTGTATTCGTGTTTACATCGGTATGCCCTTGCAAAAAGTAACTTTCAGAAAATCGTATTCTGTAGTTCAGTGTTTTGTGAATTGTGGTGCAATAAATTTTGGTGCCTCGCACATATCTGTGCCTTCCCAAGTAGCAATTTAAATACCTTTTAGATTTAAACTAGTGATAGTTTATATATGTGTGTGTGTATGTATGTATGTTTATGTATGTATGTATGTTTATGTATGTATGTATGTTTATGTATGTATGTAGGTTTATGTATATTTATGTATGTATGTATGTATGTATGTATGTATGTGTTTTTTTTTTTCCGGGGCGTAGGAGTAGCAAGCTACCCACAAGTGGCCCCCCTGACTCCGGAGCACCACCCTGGGACCGCTCTCGCATTACTTCGGGGTGGTGTCCATATTCAGCCGTTTCCCTACATCCCCCGTCCTCTTTCGAGATTAGGGGTTCAGGAGCTGGGCTTCCCGCTCTCTGTTGGCCTTTTCGGTCTGTTCCGCCTTTCTTTTGCTCTCCATGATATCCTTAATGTAGGCCGAGACCGCCGTCCAGGCCCTCTCGTCTTTTAGCATGGCAGGAACAAGGCCTTCCACACTCAATTCCTCTCCAAGTGTCTCGTAGAGTTTGGACCTCTCACTTTCCGTTTTAGAGCATTCGAAAATTGCGTGCTCAGCGTCGTCCAAAACGTGACCGCACAGCAGACACGCAGCGCTCTCAGTCTTCTTAAATCTGTACAAATACTGGTTGAAGCATCCGTGGCCAGTAAGTGCCTGGGTGATGTGATAGTTCACTTCACCATGGGCTCGATCATGCCACTCTGTAATGTTGAGGATCAGACGGTGCCTCCACCGACCCGCCGTATCTGAATCCCATCTTGCCTGCCACCTTTCCATGAGGCCCTGTCGCACCAACTTTCTGGCCTCCTTTTTACTTGCGTTTCTCTCGTTGCAAGCTTCGTAAACTTCTCGCCTCTCCCTGACCATGAGATCGATCGGTGGCGTGCTGGCTAGCACCAGCACCGCTCCTTCTGAGACAGTCCTGAAGGCCGACGTAACTCTAATGACGCTACGTCTCTGCACTGCCGCTAATCTACGCCGTACCGTTTCTCGTCCTAATGAATGTATGTATGTATGTTTATGTATGTATGTATGTATGTATGTTTATGTATGTATGTATGTATGTTTATGTATGTATGTATGTTTATGTATGTATGTATGTTTATGTATGTATGTATGTTTATGTATGTATGTATATGTGTGTGTATGTATGTATGTTTATGTATGTATGTATGTATGTATGTTTATGTATGTATGTATGTTTATGTATGTATGTATGTTTATGTGTGTATGTATGTATGTGTGTATGTATGTATGTATGTATGTATGTATGTATGTATGTGTTTTTTTTTTTCCGGGGCGTAGGAGTAGCAAGCTACCCACAAGTGGCCCCCCCTGACTCCGGAGCACCACCCTGGGACCGCTCTCGCATTACTTCGGGGTGGTGTCCATATTCAGCCGTTTCCCTACATCCCCCGTCCTCTTTCGAGATTAGGGGTTCAGGAGCTGGGCTTCCCGCTCTCTGTTGGCCTTTTCGGTCTGTTCCGCCTTTCTTTTGCTCTCCATGATATCCTTAATGTAGGCCGAGACCGCCGTCCAGGCCCTCTCGTATTTTAGCATGGCAGGAACAAGGCCTTCCACACTCAATTCCTCTCCAAGTGTCTCGTAGAGTTTGGACCTCTCACTTTCCGTTTTAGAGCATTCGAAAATTGCGTGCTCAGCGTCGTCCAAAACGTGACCACACAGCAGACACGCAGCGCTCTCAGTCTTCTTAAATCTGTACAAATACTGGTTGAAGCATCCGTGGCCAGTAAGTGCCTGGGTGATGTGATAGTTCACTTCACCATGGGCTCGATCGTGCCACTCTGTAATGTTGAGGATCAGACGGTGCCTCCACCGACCCGCCGTATCTGAATCCCATCTTGCCTGCCACCTTTCCATGAGGCCCTGTCGCACCAACTTTCTGGCCTCCTTTTTACTTGCGTTTCTCTCGTTGCAAGCTTCGTAAACTTCTCGCCTCTCCCTGACCATGAGATCGATCGGTGGCGTGCTGGCTAGCACCAGCACCGCTCCTTCTGAGACAGTCCTGAAGGCCGACGTAACTCTAATGACGCTACGTCTCTGCACTGCCGCTAATCTACGCCGTACCGTTTCTCGTCCTAATGAATGTATGTATGTATGTTTATGTATGTATGTATGTATGTATGTATGTTTATGTATGTATGTATGTATGTTTATGTATGTATGTATGTTTATGTATGTATGTATGTTTATGTATGTATGTATGTTTATGTATGTATGTATGTTTATGTATGTATGTATATGTGTGTGTATGTATGTATGTTTATGTATGTATGTATGTATGTATGTTTATGTATGTATGTATGTTTATGTATGTATGTATGTTTATGTGTGTATGTATGTATGTGTGTATGTATGTATGTATGTATGTATGTATGTATGTATGTATGTATGTATGTGTTTTTTTTTCCGGGGCGTAGGAGTAGCAAGCTACCCACAAGTGGCCCCCCCTGACTCCGGAGCACCACCCTGGGACCGCTCTCGCATTACTTCGGGGTGGTGTCCATATTCAGCCGTTTCCCTACATCCCCCGTCCTCTTTCGAGATTAGGGGTTCAGGAGCTGGGCTTCCCGCTCTCTGTTGGCCTTTTCGGTCTGTTCCGCCTTTCTTTTGCTCTCCATGATATCCTTAATGTAGGCCGAGACCGCCGTCCAGGCCCTCTCGTATTTTAGCATGGCAGGAACAAGGCCTTCCACACTCAATTCCTCTCCAAGTGTCTCGTAGAGTTTGGACCTCTCACTTTCCGTTTTAGAGCATTCGAAAATTGCGTGCTCAGCGTCGTCCAAAACATGACCGCACAGCAGACACGCAGCGCTCTCAGTCTTCTTAAATCTATGCAAATACTGGTTGAAGCATCCGTGGCCTGTAAGTGCCTGGGTGATGTGATAGTTCACTTCACCATGGGCTCAATCGTGCCACTCTGTAATGTTGGGGATCAGACGGTGCGTCCACCGACCTCCGTATCCGAATCTCATCTTGCCTGCCACCTTTCCATGAGGCCCTGTCGCGCTAACTTTCTGGCCTCCTTTTTACTTGCGTCTCTCATTGCAAACTTGTATGTTTGTATGTATGTGTGTGTGTGTGTCTGTGCGTGCGTGCGCGTGCTAACACACTGGATGACGAGGGAGGCGCGCAGAGCAGAGTGTTTAGCCTCGCGAAAAACTAAAGTTTTAGATTATGTGTTCCGGGCACCATAAATCTAATAGATTTTAAAGAAGTTATGTGCTCAAAGGGTTTAAAATGGGTTTCAAGATAAGCCTACAAGTTTCAAACAGTATGATAAGACCAATGAGGCTTAAGATATACTTCTACAAGAACAAATCGACATACTTAAAGAGCAATTGGTAATTTAATAGGCATTTTAAGACAAAACATCTTTGAAGTAGAATTGTTCAAAACTAATAGGGTTTATATGAACTGCCGCCATTATTTCTAGCGGCAAGATACGTATAACGGTCAGCCATATTGGGAATGTTCCAGAATAAACAAAAAAAATGTAATTTGTATCCAATAGAAATGTTTTCTAAAAACAATTGACAACAGTGAACCATATTACGGGCGGATGCTATCGATTTATTTTTATGTCACCGAAAAAGAAAAATTACCCATATATATATTTTTTAATTTGTGTTTTTAGGCAGCGCACGAATTTTTAAGAATTATCTAACCCATATTTTACAGTAAACATAGCGTCTTTGAAAATTTTAGCCCACCATGAGGAATCCCAATACTTCATTATAAGTAGTCGACTATAAGCTGAATCGTTCTCAGTTGTCGCCATATGTTCATATTATAACTATGAATGAGGCCCATATACAATATCTTACGTGGATTAAGTGAGCATAGCCCTAGATTCATTTGCATTTATTTTTACTTCATTAAATACAAAACGTCTGCTCAAAGCATTTGTGTGTGCCTTTTAAGTTTTAATGTGGCACTTATCCTAAGCGAAGTATGGTTTTATAATACTCTACTAGTAAAGATTTGGACAATTCATTATAAATTGAAAGTTTTCATAGTAGTTTTAAAAAGATGCATGTAGGCCCTTCTCTAGGTGGGCCCCTGTACTCTTATAAGGGTTTTAAATCAGGTTTATGGAGTTCTTTCAGACTATTTACTTTTATAAGTAGTCTTAGAAATAAGCTTTTAGGATATCGTATAGAGCATTTTAAAACTAAAATTGTTACTTGGGTTGTAATATTTGTCAAGTATATTTACCCCTTTTCCCCTAGGTTATCTTAAAAGGTATGGCATCATATATTAATGAACAAGGCATAGTAGAAAATACAACCTGGGGCCCAAAGGTGATTAGCACGAGTGAGACAACATTCAGTACGCGTTTTTATAATGTTTCTGCCAATACAAATTACACTGTAACGATAGCTGGTGTTAACCGTCTTAAGAAAAATGGGCAAGATGTATCTGTAAATTGTGCAATGCCTCCATCTTTACCTGACAAGCAAAAATTGGCTAGGATTCATTGGGGGAAACTAGAAGAACAAGGCAAGTGGATGTTTAAATTGATGATGCCCAGAGTTTCAGAAAGAAATGGGCCTATTTGCTGTTATCGAATTTATCTTGTTAGGATGGAATCCCAGCAAAAACTTTCCGACTTACCAATCCCTGAAGATTTGACCATAATGTCTTATCAAGAGGCACATCGCACTCCAAGGGGTGGCGCATATGTAGCAGAGATGTTTACGAGGTGAATAATTTTTAAATAACCATGTAATGTTTTTAGATAGAGCTAATTTTGATTTTTTTTTTTTCAGTTCTGCTTTTCATCAGGAAGTATTTTTGGGGGATGAACAAGTCTATAATTCCACAAACACACAATGTGATGAATGTATTGGATTAAGGCCTTATAATACACCTAGGGAGGAAAAAATTAACAAAAATGCCAGTAACTTAGCCAATAGGGTTAGAAGGAATGAAATATTGAGTGATCCCTTGCCACCCTACGATGGGAATCTAGATATCAATAGCAACTATACCGGTTTTGTAGAAATAATTGGTAAGTGTAATGTGAAAGATAAAATGAATGTCAGTGGTAACTAATGATTTTCAGTTCATGGTGATTTAAAACCAGTTTTTATGGCAGCATATAGTAATTACTTAGACATGATGAATCCTGGCCCCGAAGTTATTGCAGCACCGGCTGCTGGTGCTTTAAGTCTAATTGTACAAGTTTTGTGTGGGTTGGTTGTTGTCATTCTAGTTCTTCTTGGGGCATTATGTATTCTACATCGTTACACTAAGCAAGCTCACGCTCAAGCTGTGGAAATGATAACATTTAGGACGTCATTAAGGCATGTGTTTTTTAATATCTTTGTCAAATATTTTAATTTACTAAAACTAAAAATTTACAATAATGTAATATTAAATATCGAAACTAATAACATATGTTGGGACAAACTAAAAAAATAAGTTAAATTTGAAAAAAATTTAGTTAACATGAAACCAAATATGTTGTTATATGCAACTTTAACTTTTAAAGCTGCATATAACAACATATTTGGCTTCTTGTTAACTTAATTTTTTTTCAAGTTTAACTTATTTTTTATTACCGTTAGTTTAGTTATTTAATGTTGAAATATGCCAACAACTAAATATTGGGACAAGTATAAACTGTGTTTGGTATTTAAGGTACCCATGAGTATCTAATACATGTACAAATAGGCACTGACACAATACGGTGGATGCTTTGACTTGACAACTCAGAACTCAAATGTCACTCGCAGTTGTATTGTTTTTATATTATTGTAGCTAGTTTCTCGTTAACTTTTTGAAAGAATGAGACGTGGTAAAGCTACTGATAAAAAAGTGAGTAATTATTTTCCGGCAATACCATAATGGCAAGACAATACGTGATATTGCACATGAATTATCTGCAGCGAAGACCACTGTTTATAATGCAATTAAAAAATATCGTGAAAGTGGAAATATTGACATTTATAACGCAAAAGTTTGGGAAGGTCCAAAATTGTTTCTGAAAGAAATTTAAGGCAGTTAGTTAAATAGTTAAAGTTTGCAATTCAGAAAGAAGAAGTTCGTTAAGAGAGGTCACTACACGTTGAAATCAGGAATCTGGATTGAGCGTTTCTCGAGAAACTTGCAGAAAATATATTCACAAGTGTGGCCTCGGCTTTTAAGGGTATGTGAATTTTCCTATGGTATGAAGTATTTTGTACCTGACCATGTTGGATTTTGTAGGCTAAGGAAAAACCACCTTTAATTAAAACTCAAAAGCAAGAACGGTACACTTGGGCAGAATCTAGGCTTTCATTGACAGAAAAAGATTGGCAACAAGTTATTTTTAGCAACGAATCCAAATTCTCTGTGTGCGTAGGAGACTACTGCAAAAAAGGTAATTAGTAGGACTGTGAAAAATGTTCCGTGGGACAGTGGCGTACGCGAAATTAACTGATACGAGAAACAATAAAGTGTTACAATTTATAACAATGTATGTAAAACTTACCCTCTTAACTAGCTTGATGAACTAGCTTGCTTATCACAAACTGGAGATGTGTAGCCATTTTGCAGCATCAGGTATGTTTCTATGGTTGTCTCCATGAGTGATGTTCGCTTTGGTGAAAATATATTCTTATATTTTGAAAACGACCGGTCGACATCTACTGATGTAATACACGCATACGTAAAATAGTCTTTGAACGCACTTAACGGATCTGGGGCTGCGCCATCACATATTTGTCTTAATTTGGTAAAACCGGTGTCTTTATTTAACACACTTGCGAACTTTTCTTTAACGCGCTCATTTGTTGCGTCACCTATATCGTGCAGCAGTAGATTTACTTCGTCCACTATTTGCAATGACTCCCCTAACGACAACGCACTGTTTTCTAATTTTTGTATGCTTTCATGTAATGGTTTATAATTCGCAATATTTTTTAAAGCTGTTGCAACGGAAATACCTTCGAATTTTGTCTGGCTTTCCTTAATAGCTGCAGCCTCATCTGGATTGAATTGTAGTATCGCAGATTTTATTTGTTGGAAATATTCAGCATAATAAAAAGCTGCCTGCAACCATGTTCCCCAACGTGTAAGAATCGGCTGTGGTGGTTCAGAAATACCGGGACACTTGCTATGAAATGCACAGAGATGTTTAAGAGATTTACGAAACACTTTTTGTACTTGCTATTAATGCATCCACCTCTGGAAAACCTTTTCGAATAATTTCTGCCACAAGATGTAAAGCATGCACTTTACACGTAACATGTATAAACGTACAACCTTGTTCTTGCAGAGAACGGCCTACCGAACACATTGTCACGGCGCCATCAGTCACAAACATCAACACTTGACTTTTTGACAGTTCAAATTTTTCTAACGTCTCCAGCACCACCCTGGTAATTGTTTCGCTAGTACACTGACTTAGTTTTTTGCTAGCTAGTAACAGTGGAACTGTCAGTTTAAGAGGGTCCAGTACTCGTACTATAACATTTAAAATAGAATTTTTTTTACAATCTGTTGGCTCATCAACAGATAACCACAGCCGTGTATTTTTTAATTCACATTTCATCTTATTTACCATGTCTACGTGTACAGTTGGTAGATAGTTACATAACGTTGTGCGACTTAGTAACTTCACTTGGGCATTGTATTTATTCCAGAACTCTCGAAATGGTTGTTTATCGAGTATGTGCAGCGGAACATCACAGGCAATCAGCATTAATAGTAAATCAAACATAAACTGTGTTATCGAAGGCACGCCATTTTTTTATTTTTATGGTGTACACTACGTGAAATCCACAATCATGCTTTTCCCAGCACATCAAATCTTTCTCGCACACTTTACAAATTATCTTAGCACTATCATAGAATAAATCCGGGAATTCACCTATGAATTTATTCACTTTGTCATCAAATGACCGTTTTCTACCTCTGCGTACGTCTGCCATGCTTTATTATTAAATTAATATCAACAATACAGTACAACAAATAAAATAAAAACACAAAAACAATATACAATACGCCCAAGTGACTTAACGTGTACACAACTTGAAAGCTAATAGTAGACTGGACTGGAGAAAGAGTTTCGCGGTCAAGGTGAATGCCGGCGACAGTAAGTACATCTGTACTCTACGACCATGATACACAGAAACAATTTGCCGCTTTAGTAATTAGGAATAATGACTGCCTTAAAAAGGACTGTAAAATTTTCTAAAGGTGTTATGGTTTGGGGATGTTTGTCTGCAAAGTTCCCAGCCTCTTTACGGATTCCTGATTCTAACGTGCATCGTACTTCTTCTTCCTGATTTGCAAACTTTAACTAACTGCCTTAAATATCTTTTGAAGACAGTTTTGGACCTTCCCAAACGTCAATATTTCCACTTTACCATTATTTTTCATTACATTATAAACAGTGGTCTTTGCTATAGATAATTCACATGAAATATCACGCATTGTCTTGCCAGTATGGTATTGACAGAAAATAATTTCACGCACTTTTTTATCAGTAGCTTTACCGTGTCTTATTATTTCAAAAAGCTAATACGATACTGGCTACAACAATATAAAAACAATACAAACTGCGAATGACATTTGAGTTCTGAGTTGTCAAGTCAAATCACACACTGTATTGTGTCAGCGCCTACTTGTACATGTATTAGATACTCATTGGTACCTTAAATACCAAACACCATTTATACTTGCCCCCATAAACTAACGGAAATAAAAAAAATAATAAAATTTGAGAAAATCTGAGTTAACATGAAACCAAATATGTTGTTATGTGCAGCTTCAAAATTTAAAGAAGAATCCATGGTATGTATTTAAATAACACCGGCACACAAAAAAAAAAGTTGTTTGTACATTTGACGCCACCTACCTCCCGACATGTATTTCGACCCGCTGAATCCGAATTTGAAGTCAGTTTGGACCGTACACCCTCAAATATCGAGTAAATTGAAAAACCGTAAAAAATAGCGAAAATTGGGTGTTTCGGTAATAAAAAAAATTTTGTGGATCTAAACCAAGCCTAATTCTTATGTATTTCGATCCGCTGAATACGATCTAAAGTATATTTAGACCATAAGCCGTTTTAAATCCAAGTAAATTGTAAAAAACCCTCGAAAATTGCTAAAAATGGCAAAAAATTGTGATTATGTTGATGAAAAAAATTTTCATTCTGTTTATACGTCATTTTTTATAGATTTTACAATTTTTCACATTTTCAGATTCTAAACTTGTATTTTATGCATAAAAAAATACAAGAAACGTATTTAATCGTGTTTCATAGATTTTTTTTCAATTTTTTCAACTGCAATTTTTTGCTATTTTATCGGTTTTTTGCGATTTTTTGAGATTTTGAGGGATTAATGGGCCAAATATATTTCAGATTCGGATTCAGCAGATCAAATTACATAAAAATCCTCTTCGATCCGGGTCTACAAAATTTTTTTCATCAACATAATCACAATTTTTTGCCATTTTTAGCAATTTTCGAGGGTTTTTTTACAATTTACTTAGATTTAAAACGGCTTATGGTCTAAATATACTTTAGATTCGTATTCAGCGGATCGAAATACATAAAAATTAGGCTTAGTTTAGATCCACAAAAATTTTTTTATTACCGAAACACCCAAATTTCGCTATTTTTTGCGGTTTTTCAATTTACTCGGTATTTGATGGTGTACGGTCCAAACTGACTTCAAATTCGGATTCGGCGGGTCTAAATACATGTCGGGAGGTAGGTGGCGTCAAATGTACAAACAACTTCTTTTTCTTTTGTGTGCCGGTGTAATCAAACACATTTTGAAAAATAAGAGTCTATCCCAACATACAGTTGTTAGGGCTCGTAGTTTAACTTGTCTCAGATCCATAAGGTTACTGGTGGAAAATTTAGTAGGAAATTTGTATCTCAAATTGACGTAATAATAGAAGAAAATTATAGTTTTGTCAATTAAAATTGAGACAATTATTGTAAAACACTAATTTCAAATGCAGTCGATGTGTTACGTGTATGTAAATTTAAATATTAGTATTCAAGATAGAATTGAAGTTAAAAACATTCGTGTTTCTCTGTATTGTATTGTATTATTTAAAGAATCTTGTTTACATTTTCTTCATACCCAGTTTAAACTGAATTGTTATACTAGATTTTATTGAAGATCAATTGTATTATAATTTATTCTAGTGTAGTCAGGCTAGATATATTTTTGCAATGTAAAATGTGTCGTTTTAAACTTAACATAAATACATAAATTGAGATCTTGTGAAATACTTTTTAGACAAAGAGCATAACACTACAACTTTTTCATCCAGATGTCATATTTCTGAACTGTTTTACAGAACAAGCATAATTTGAGTTTAGAAAATTTTATTTACTTTAATTTCAATGTTTTTGTTTAGGAGCCTGAGGGGTCGTCAAAGATTGGTGTCATTAAATCCTCCTGATATGTGCCCAATTAGCAAAACTGACTTGGTTGCTGCCTATATAGAGCATCACCGTGATTCTGATTATGGTTTTCAACAAGAATTTGAACTTTTACCGGATCGATTTTCAGACCGAACGACAAGAGCTTCGGATGCCAGAGAAAACATTTATAAAAACAGATATCCTGATATCAAAGCATATGATCAGACTAGGGTCAAATTATCTCAAGTTGATAGCATAACTGGCTCGGATTATATAAATGCCAACTTCGTTATGGGATATAAGGAACGTAAAAAATTTATTTGTGCTCAAGGACCTATGGACACAACCGTAAATGATTTCTGGAGGATGATATGGGAACAGCACCTAGAACTCATATTGATGCTTACGAATCTCGAAGAATACAGTAAAACCAAGTGTGCTAAATACTGGCCGGATAAAACGGAAGGAGATAAATGTTTTGGTGATATTACGGTTGCTCATATACAGGAAATAAGATATTCTGATTATATTGTAAGGGAGTTAAAAATTTGTAAGAATAGTGGTGGAAAGGAATCGGAAGAAAGACGTATTACACAGTATCATTACCTAGTATGGAAAGATTTTATGGCACCAGAACATCCAAATGGTATTATTAAGTTTATTAAAAGGGTTAATGAGGCTTATTCGGTGGAAAAAGGCAGTATTTTGGTGCATTGTAGTGCTGGCGTTGGCAGAACTGGTACGTTGGTTGCTATGGACTGTCTGCTACAGCAGTTAAGAGAGGAAGGCCATGTTTCCATTTTTAATACTATCTGCGACTTACGACATCAAAGAAATTTCCTAGTCCAATCTTTAGTAAGTACCATTTTAGAAAGACATAAGTACGCTTTGTTAAAATTTAAAGAGCTCGTGCCAAATAAATTAGGATGGTTGTGACTGTTAGGCGCAGAAAGTTACAATTAATTTAATTGTGTTTTTGTAGCATTATTATTATATTTATTGGTCAATTCAAATGGTGTGTAATAGTCTGTTATCGAGAAAGTGTAATAAATGGTCTCGTAAGTCATTGTATGGTTTCCATTCCATGGGCATGTACATTTTCTTTTCGAGTCATTTTCTATGTTTGTCATGAAAATAAATGAAAAACGAATGTTAAAATTGAAATTTTTTCGAAAAAAAATCTTAAATCAACGTAAAATTATCAAATCACACTTGTTTTATTTGGAAATGTCAATTAGGATTCTTATGTTGAAAATATAATTATTAAAAATATTAAAAAAAAAAAAAATTAAAATTCAGTGAATTCACGAGTTATTTTCGATTAACAACACATATTTGCTCTATTCAACCGTTGATGGTTTCTTTCCAAGCCTAGTTAGCTTCCTTTATTACATATTTTAATTAAATTTGGGGCAAAGGCATTTTCGATGCTCATCACCACAAAAAAGTCATTTGATTTAATTCGGCGTTTCAAGTTATATCATGTCAGTGGTCAGTTATTGAGGTTAGATTTCTTCCTTCTTTGCACCATGCACCTAGGCTTTTCATGAAGTACCAGATTAGATGAAAAGCCTATGACATTCAAGTATTTGTGTCTACGCATTTTATCTTTATTATTATTACATATGACATTTCCAATCACTCGCCTATTTCCAGGGACGGAGATAGCCTATTTCACAGGGGGGAGGGCGATATAGAAAAAAATAAATAATGTTCTACATGTCCCCAGATTTAATTTTTTCACTAAAAAAAGGACAGTAATGCATAAGACAGTGGCTGCTGGTGGATTTAGGTTATGTCATATCTCAGTATTGAAGCATGAAACCCAAGCAATATTTAAGGCAGGAATACCCGTATTAAATGAAGAAGTTTTGCAGAAAAAAAAAATTTAAAAAGAAAATTGAGAAAAAAGTTACAAAAATGCGTTGCCGACCCAGATTACTTCTAGACCATTGGTAAAATATTTGCAAACTATTTTTTTTTACGTAATCAGAAGGAAAATTTATCCCCTTTTTTTTTTTGTTTTCGAAAATTTTCATTTTTTATAAAGTTATGACATTTTGAAATTTACACAATGAAGAACTTAAATTTCAAAATATCATAATTTCACAAAAAAATCAAAATTTTCAAAAACAATAAAAAACGGGGTGACAAATTTCCTTCTGATTACGAAAAAAAAATAGTTTGCAAATATTTTACTAATGGTCTAGAAGTAATCTGGGTCGACATTTATAACTTTTTTTCTCAATTTTTTTCTGCAGAACTTTTTCATTCAGTACTGGTAGTCATGCCTTAAAATATTGTTTGGATTCCATGCTCGAATATTAAGATATGGTATAGTCTAAATCCACCAGCCGCCACTGATGTCAGATCTATCTTTAAAGAGGGGGAGCGATCACCCACCCCTTCCCTGATATCTGCCCCTGCCTCTTTCAACCTTTTACCTGCTAAACCGCTTATGAACCTATTGTTTTTTATGTTAGTACCACATTAGTGCAATTCGTTATAATAAAATTTCGGTTGATTCTTAAATCAATTTAAAATTACATTTTTTTTTTGCATATTAAAACCGAATGACATTTTTCATTATTAATGAGCATTTTACTACCTTCTCAATAAGAGATGGTGTATAGTATATTGTATTTGTTTACAAACAGTTCATTTGTTTTTTATGTTTCCAGAAACAATATATTTTTATTTACCGTGCTTTGATGGAAGTTGCTCAATATGGTGATACTGAAATAAACGCTAATGAACTAAAACATACCTTGGAAAGATTAAGACAGTGTGATAATGGCAGAACCAAATGTAAATTAGAAGAAGAGTTTGAAAACATAATCAGTGCTTTTGAAGACAGGAAATCCTGCTCAGTTGCAAGTGGTGAAGAAAATAGAGATAAAAATCGTTCCGACAATGTCATTCCTTACGATAGAAATAGAGTTATACTTACTCCCTTATCAGGGAAAGAACATTCCACGTACATAAATGCTTCATTTATTGAAGGTTATGACAATTGTGAATCATTTATTATCACTCAAGACCCTGTGGATATAACAATAAATGATTTTTGGAGAATGATTTCTGAACAAGGAATCAGCGTTGTTGTTATGTTATCGGAATTAGGAGAGGGCAGATGTCCGAGATATTGGCCAGAGGATGAAGCTAGTTATGATCATATCCATGTAAGATACATTCAAGCAGAAAGCTGTCCATATTACACGAGGCGAGAAATGTTTATTAAAAATCGGGATGGTGAAGACCAACGGGTGACACATCTACAGTACCATGGTTGGCCTACAGTCGATGGAGAGGTAAGGTTTATTTCGAGTACAGACCATTAATTCCTTAATAATTTATTAAATTAATGCTGCCAAGAAATTTTGTAATATTTGACACATTGGATAACACGCTTTTAGAATAGTCACTTAAATCAGAAACAAAAAAAATATTTTACCTTATAATGTTGTTTTATTAAAAAATATGTCTATATGCGTATAGATGGAATTAAATTAGGCGGTTAAGAATCAAAGCCTGCCCCTAGGGTTCACACTAGGCCCTCTCGTGATCAGCTAATTTGTTTATTTATTTGAGTTTGTGTCGTTTTCTTTGTTGCTTGTCTAAAACTGCAACAATTTTAAATATTTTTCCACCCTGTTGATTTTATCAATTGATTATTAGCAGCTATTTTAAAAAGATTACAGTTCCACTGGAACACCAGCTACAGATGGTGCTAGTGACTGTGGAAATCTATTTGAAGTTGAATAAAAATATTGTTTCTTAACCAAATACCAAGTGTCTGCGAAAAAAACTTTGACTAAATATTTCGGGCACTTTTGATAATGTTAATACTTAACACGAGTATCCAAAATAATTAAGATCGAAGTTTTCACGCGGACACCCTGTATGTGTAAAAATATAATTTGTAGGTACCTGAAGTAACTAGGGGACTTATAGAACTTGTAGACCATTCTCAAACTGCATTAATTAAAAATGGTTGTTCGCCCTCTATGGTGGTGCATTGTAATTTAGGTTCTGATAGAAGTTCAATGTTTGTTGGACTTAATATACTTGTGCAACAACTGCGAACTGAAAGAAGAGTGGACGTTTTTACTGTTACCCGTAAATTAAGATCCCAGAGACAAGCTTTAATCAACTCTTATGTAAGTACAAATTATCGTTACTATACTGTATGTAATTTTCTAAGATTAGGTATCTTAAATTACAATTACCCAGATCTCTGCGCCTGTGACTACATCAAAGGAATATACAGGGTGTCCCAAAGTTAATTCCCCAGCCGCCAGGGTTAGACTCTATGACCAAAAATAAGTCGAAAATCACTTATGTCAAAATTTCGAAAAGTTACTCCTTACGAAATTATGGCCATCTTAAAGATCGCAATGAAAATATTTTTGCAAATCAATTTTTGGAATAGGTCTCCAGGTAAAGATAGTTTATAATCAAGTCACCCTTGACGAAGACAGAATACGACATTTTGTGTGTCAATGTCAATAAAATATTTCAAATTTAAACTGACGTACAACGGTAAACAATTAAGTTTTCATACATATTATAATGCCCAGAAGATACAGCAATCAAGAATATTTAGATATGATTAAACTACTTGGAGTTTGTAATAATAATGCTCGTGCCGCAGAACATCTGTACCGCCACCGTTTTCCTACTAGGCTACACCCAGATCATAAAACAATAAGTGCTGTTGAATTTCGTCTACTTGAAACTGGATGTTTGGCTCCTAACATGATTCATGCTGGTCGTCCTAGCCAGCTAACATGGTAACAGGAAGGGCAATTATTCCACGACATTGAAGAAGATCCGTCTCTAACCAGGATCTTGGAAGCCAATCGTCACCATCATCGCAGTACTATTCACAGATTCATGCAAAGAGAAAATCTGCATCCTTATCACTTACAGCCGGTTCAAAAATTGCATCCTGGGGATAGTGAGTTGCGCTTACAATTCTCGAGATGGTTTTTAAATTGCTTAGATACAAATGAAGACCTTTTTAAGCAAGTATTGTGGAGTGATGAGTCCCATTTTAATCAGCAAGAGATGTTTAGCCAGCACAACTTGCATATCTGAAATTACGAAAGTCCACATCAAATTAGAGAATCACATAAGCAAGTGCGCTGGAGTGTAAATGTGTGGATTGGTCTGTTGGGCAATGACATAATAGGACCACATTTTCTGCCTAGGATATTAAACCAGAGAATTATGCAAATTTTTGCGAAAACATATTACCTACCTTTTTGGAAGATATTCCTTTATTGCAACGTCACAGTATTGTGTATCAACATGATGGAGCGCCTGCTTATTATTCTCGAAATGTTCGAGAGATATTAAATCGGCGATTTCCCAATAAATGGATCAGTCGAGGATGACCTACTTCTTGGCCACCTAGGTCCTCGGATCTCAACCCAATAGACTTTTGGCTTTGGGGTTACTTAAAAAATGCGGTATACAAAGTCCTACCGAATAATGAAGATGACGTTATTGTTCGGATTTATGGAGCATTAACTCAAATTACAAACGAAACAATAGGTCATGTTGAAAACAATTTTGTTCGCCAATTGCATGCATGCATAGAACAAAATGGCGAACATTTGCCTTTGTTAATTTAAGTATTTTAATTTTATTATGTGTAGATGTCACTTGATTTAAATTAATAAACTATCTTTACCTGGATACCTATTTCAAAAATTTATTTGCAAAAATACCTACATTGCGATCTTTAAGATGGCCATAATTTCGTAAGGAGTAACTTTTCGAAATTTTGACATAAGTGATTTTCGACTTATTTTTGGTCATAGAGTCTAACCCCGCCGGTTGGGAAATTAAATTTGGGAATCCCTGTATACTATCAGATAAGCGAATAAAAAATTGTGGGACATGCCGTTGTTTTCTCTGAGTATGGTTAGGTCAAAATAAATAGGTACTCCCTACAATCGTTCTGTACTCCTGTGGTACCATAGGCATGTCCCTCATGACTAAAGCTGTTTTCTTAAGTTTGTTGGTATAGGCGTGGGCACCGTAAGAAGCAACTGCGTATAAGTTATATATTATATAATATTATGAAACACTTACCCGATAAGTATTAAAAATCTGGATGAGCTTGGCTAAACATATGCGCAAATATTGCAAATCTTAAATATTATTTTATCTTGTCTTCGACCAAAATGTCTCTACTTATATGTAACTAGCTGTTAAACCCTGACTTCATCCGCATGGTATTCGGGACAATATATTAAAAGTTTTATCAGCAACGCTTCCCCCTCCCTATCACCCATAGGAACTAAGATATTTAAAATTTTGTATTGGAGTGATGAAAGTACAAAAAAAATCAATCATTAAAACCCCTGTTGCCGATATGGGGTTGGAACTTGTTTTATTCGATTCGACAGGAAAAATCCTACGGGCATTGGGGTTCTAGGGGAAAAATCAACACTCTCACCCATACAAACAGATATTGTAGCATTTTGTTAAAAATTAGGGTTGACAAACATAAAAATTGAATACCTTATTCCCTATGCTTATAGGGGGTAAGAACGCCATCTCCCATACTAACTGAGATAGTAGTTTATGTTGAAAATTAGGGTTAAAATAAGGAAAAATTGAATCTCATCCCCTATTGCATATAAAGGGTTGGAACTTGTTTTATTTGATTCACCAGGAAAAATCCTATGGGCTGTTGGGGTTCTATGGAAAAAATCGACATCTCCCATACGAACAGCGATATTTAACATTTTATGTTGAAAATAATGCTGAAAGAAGTAAAAATTGAATATCATCCCCTATCTCACATAGGGGGGTCGAAACTTGTTATATTCGATTCGCCAGGAAAAATCGGGCGGGTAGTGTCGTTCTAAGGGGAGAAACAACCCTCTTCCACCCATAGATTTTACATTTTATCATTTTGATAATTATGGTATAGCGTTTACGATTTAAAAATCGTCCTCCACATACCAGTGTGCATATGCAGCAAAATACCAGCTTTGCTCATGACCCATCATATGATAATTTTTAAAAAAGTTTCATTTATTGATTTTTTTTTTTCAGGCTCAGTATGAATTCCTTCATCGAGCGATTGTAAATTATGCTGAACTGCATGGTCTTTGTGAAACATAAATGTTAAGAATTGGTGCCATATGACTTCTATATTTCATTCCAAAAAGCCATTAATTGGTCTCACTGATATTTAGGTATTTTTATATAAGTAATTTATATCTTAAGGATGATGTAAATTAGTTGGAAAATGATTTATTATTTCTAGTTGAAAGCCAAAATATTTTATCCAAAACCAAAGGACTCAAGTGTAGGTTTTGTTTTTCAAGCAATAACCTGATTTTCTTGATTAGGTTAAGAAATTTTAAGCTTTGCTCAAATTTAGTGCTGCCATGTAATTCGTTTAATGGACAAATTAGCTCTCTCTAATTTTAAAATTTTTAAATACAGAATTTTTTTATTTTTCAGTGTTGTTTAATCTTAAGCAAACACTAATGCAGTGATTGAAATAGATCTGTACGTGAAAATACAAAAATATATTTTCTCAAATTTATTTTCAGAATATGTGCACATTTTAAGTGAATCCGAAATATGCCAGTTTTATCAGGGAAAATGTATTTATGCTACTACTCACAGTGTTAGTGTTGTTTGCAAGAATGCAAACTAAGTTTATGTATCTGCACAATATTGTAATATAATTTTCTAAGAACTTTCCCGGAAAGAAACCGGATATCTTTTTTATATTTATATGTAACAATAACCAATTTTAGATATTTTATTATAGAGCTGTCTCATTTAACTTTACATTTTTTATTATACACATTTATCCTTTTCTTTTTATTTGTTTAATTACTTGTTTTTTCATTTAGCGTTTGCGACAATTCGGTTACCTATTTGATTTACTGTCTTCATTGTTGATTAAAAAATTTAAAAAGCCACAAAATTGGTTACCCTGTATGTGAAAACTTGTACAAAAAAAACACCAACATACTTTCCACAAACACCAAAATCCTCGATGCTATACTTGACGCACGTTTCGTCAATCAAGCTGGCATGATCGGGAGATAGTGTGTTAAATTTCATGAAATTAAAAAAAAATTAAATTTCACATTTTGTCAAAGAAAATTTGGAAATACAGTCAAACTTGTAACTCGAACTCCTAAATCCCCCTGAGGCTATTCGAAGTTAGAGGAAATTCAATTAAAGAAAATACTTCTAAGACAAAGCATATATCAAGGGCACAGAAACATATTCGGATTACAAAGAATTTCGAAATATAGAAGCTATACACTACACGACACCTGTTCATGCGAAATCTGTGTTTAATGTAGCAGATAGTGATGAAATAGTAAAAAACTGGTAGACGACAAAGACAGTTGCTCTGCGCTACTGCCACATAGTTAAATTCGACATTCGCTTATGTATTGTATTGTGCCAGAAGGCACCTTTATTGACAATGAAGCAGATCCATTCAACCCTCTCTGGCATATTTAAACTCTATTTTCATTACTTTTTATCTCATTAAACGCAGGTTTTGCATGAAAAGGTGTCCGGTGGTGTATGTGACGTTTATAATTTGATAAATATTTCCATAAATTTCAGAAATATTTCAGTGAATTTTTTTTTAAGCCACTGGTATTCCAGGTATTGCTACATTGTGTTGTCACTATAATCTTCTTATTTATATATAATTGAACTGATTCTGCGGTTGACTTAAACATTAAATTTTTTAAATATATAATGGAAATTTGCATTTTAAATGTTTCAAAATTTATTAAAAACTACACGTTTCGGTTTTGTCAATAGTATAGGAAATGTGTTCATTGCTTATACGGGGTGTTTTAAATAAACGTACCAATGATTCTAGTGCAGGTAGTACATCAAAAAATAAGCGTAGTGGTCTAATAAATCTATGTCAGCAGTTTTTCAGATACGAAGTATTAGAATTTATTTTTTTAACACATTTTTTATTACAAAATCAAAAGTACAACAGATACCAGATTGAAATTAACTATGGATACGTTTTAGAGGTCGACAAATATAATTAAGATGGTCTTATTGTGATAATTTCACTTGCACAATTATCATGAAAAGTTTTTTCTCCTGAAGAGTCTCCAAAATGCGCCATTTTCGATTTATTTGAGATTAAAGATGGCAAGTCATACAAAATGAGCACCAAATTATGATTGAATTTTTTTGATTAATTTGGTTTTACGGTGCATTAACTAATGAACATTAATAATAAACATGTAATACAAAAGCTACTAACTACATAGATACTCAAAATTCTTGAAAAATTTTCGTTTAGGACATATAATTATTAAGCAAACTGCTTATTTTTTATGTACTATCTGCCCTTGAAATATGTATACCACATCTAGTTCTATGATACTATTGTAAAATATATTTTTGTGGAGCATTTCTAAATTCTTTAAATCTAATTTATTCAAAATTTGGTGACCCGTAAAAATTTGTTCATTCGTTAGATTTTATCATTTTTAATAGTTTTGATTATTTCAAATTGTTATAATAAATCAAGTTTCTTTAATTTTTTTTTTTTTTCGAATGGAGTCGTTTAACATCGCTCCAGTCTATGAAGTGATTGTTTTCCATACAATGTGTTGATATGCCCGTGCCATATACATTGTTTAAAATAGATTTATTGTGTCTTGAATCGCCTTTTTAAATTTCGTCCAGTTTGTCAAATGTATGTAGCATCACAATTACTACATTTCAACTTATACTCCAGCTTTTTGTATTTAATTACAATAGATTCCGGTTTTATGTAATTAATTACAGAAACTGGAGCATATGAGTTGAAATGTAGTGACTATGATGCTATTATATATTGGACAAACTGAACGAAATTTAAAAATGTGATTCGAGGAGCACAAGAAATCTAGTAAACAATGATAGCACGGGCATATCAACACATTATATAGAAAACAGTCACTTCATAAATTTGAATAATGTTATACTACTCCATTCAGTAAAGTAACTTCATTTATTGGAACAAAGGCTTAAAAAGATGAAACACGTGTAGACTTTTTAATACACTTTGGAACATTTAGCAAAAGAAAATTTCTTCTATTTGTTTAAAATATTCATTGTATTGTATTTTTTTATGTTTTCATTGGAATTGCATTGTGGAAAAACTTTGTTAAACAGTATTTGCAAATGACATGTTTGTGTGCACTTGCGGATTTTATCAGCAGCCAGAACTATTTAATTTTAACCAAAAAACATCTTGTGATGTTTATTAGGTTTTTGAATTTGTAGCCCTCAAAGTTTTACCAAGAAATTTTTTAACTTGTAAATGAAATTTTTTGAAATATATAAAATATTTCCACTGAAAGTTTCAGTACTTTCCAAAAATGCCATAAATTTTGAAATTTTAGCAATAGGCTGTGAAACTTGAAAAAAAAAATCAAATTTCACTTGAAATTTCACTATTCGCAACACTAGTGAGAGATGATTAAAACCAGTTTTAATATCTGTGTCGAGTATAGTATCGAGTATTTTGGAAACTACACGAGTGTTAGTGTCGTCTCAAAGGTTCCACCCACTTCAGAGCCCTTGTTAAGAAAGTAAAATTTTATGTCACGCTAGTGAAGTTATCATCTTAGGTTTATCATAAAAAAAACGAATTTTAAATGTACTATTTTTTTAAATAAAAATAGTGAAGTTAAATGTGGTAGATATTAGGAAAATACTCAACTCTAATCTGCTTAAAGGTGTAGTGCTTTAATTTGCTTATTGTACTGTGTAAAGAGTTTATTTTATAATTGTGAACTTTGTATGTTATAGATATGTATGTGTATATAATTTAAATAATAATTTGCTGTTTGTATTTAGGATACAAAATTAAGACTGTGTATGCAAATAATTGCAGCCGAAAATATTTATTTATATACGTTTTTTTTTCTTTTTCTTTATTTTATAATGCTAACATTTTTTATATATAATAAAATATCATTATGCATACATTTTTTTTTAATTTATTGACAATTTATAACTAAATAATTTACAACTTTAATAAATAAATAAATAATAAACTAAACTAAATGACTTTGGTGGCAACTAGTGTTTCTTTTGAGCAGAATTCTTCTTCTTCTGAGCATTATTATTTTTCTTCTTACAGGGTATAGCAGTACATTTTAACTGTTTATTCGTGACCCTTCCTGCTTTGTCTATATGTTTACCAAATGTACCAGGTGCTAACCGCCTCAGCAACCTAGAAGAATTATACTACTATATTGATTCATTACAAAATTGACATGGAACCCAACAAAAATATTCACTATACAGTGTGTAACCACCGTTTTAAATACAGAAAATTGAATAGTCGATAGATTTTTGAAAAATAAGTATTGTTCTGTGAATATTTTCTCATAAGAGCTTATTTTTCAAAAATCTTCGACTTCAATTTTCTGTATTTAAAACGGTTACACCCTGTATATAAATAAGTGCCATCAAATCTTCAGACAATACATTTTTAATGTTGCTACCATTTCTAAAGGTCGATTTTTAGACTTTTTCCTACATTTTAGTTCATAATCTTATAATGTACATGTCAGAACCTATAACCAAGGACTTATAACCATTTTTGACGAATTTTCTAGTGCTAAGTTCGATAAAAATTTTAAATTTTATATATCTCGGCTGAATATAGAAATTCACAATTTCACAAATCTAGAAACAGTTGTATAAGTTTACTTTTTGATGATGAATGGGTGATGCAAAAAAACATTTTTGAACTTTCACGGTCTCACTCCTGAGAAAGTTAATAAGTGACGCCAAATCTCTAGGCGAGCAATAACATTTTAGGTGTCGCTATCGATTTTTAAAGTGATTTTTGACCTTTTTTTTCTAAATTCTATAATATACCTGTTGAAACCTATAACTAGTGGCAGCTGTTCAAATTTAGTTTATGCCATATCTCAATATTGGAGCATGGAACCCAAGCAGTATTTTAAGGCACGACTATCAGTACTGACTGAAGAAATTTTGCAGAAAAAAAATTGAGAAAAAAAGTTGCGCAGCCTCCCCAGATTACTTCTAGACCATTAGTAAAATCTTTACAAACTATTTTTCTGTAATCAGAAGGAACATTTATCACCCTGTTTTTTTTTTTTTGTTTTTGAGAATTTTGATTTTTCGTAAAGTTATGACACTTTAAAATATAAGTTCTTCATTGTGTAAATTTCAAAATGATATAACTTACAAAAAATCAGGATGTTCGAAAACAAAAAAAAAAAACGGTGATAAATTTTCCTTCTGATTGCGAAAAAAAACATAGTTTATAAAGATTTTACTAATAGTCTAAAAGTAAGGAGAGGCTGCACATTTTTGTAACCTTTTTTTCTCAATTTCGTTTTTACAAAACCTCAATCAGTACTGATAATCGTGCCTTGAAATATTGCTTGGGTTCCATGCTCCAATACTGAGATGGTACAACCTAAAAACACCTGCCGCCACTGGCTATCAGTAAAATCATTCAAAAAAAGTTGCAAAAATGTGTCGCCTCTCCAGATTACTTCTAGACTATTACTAAAATATTTGCAACATTTCAATGTTTCATTGTGCAAATACAAAATTTTCAAAAAATCAAAAAAAAAAACATGTTTATACATTTTCCTCCTGTTCCTGAAAAAAATATATTTTGCCAATGTTTTACTTAGAGTCTAGAAGTAATTTGGGGAGGTGACATAATTGCAACTTTCTTTTCTAAATTTTTTTTTTTTTTAATTGTTTTCTGCAAAACTTCTACATTCAGTACTGAGTCATGTAAGTATTGCATGGGTTCCATGCTCCAATATTGAGATACGGCATAACCTAAATCTCACCCAAACAATACGAAGGCATCATAAAGACGTCCAAAAGACATCTGATTTTGATATTCGAGCTGTCGTATGGGCACCTTGTTACATATGAAAAACATCCATAAGACGTCTTATAGAACCTAGATGTTACAAAAATTATCTAACGTCTTTACGACTTCTTTTTTACAACATCTTATAGATGTCTATCCTATGCATTTTAATGACATCCCCTTTATTTATAGTTCATTTTAAAAAGTATGTCATTTTAATCATTATCGTAATCTTTCACGATTGTTATATCTGATATAAATCAATTTCTCAGGTTTCCCCTTGTTAACGTCTCTGGGCAGCCGCTCTCCTGGCAGGCAGTGTAGGTCCACCACCCGTTCCTCTAGGGCACCACAATATTTTTTCAGGGCACTCATTTTGCAACGTTTCAGCTGGTCGACTGTTACCACAGTGTTTTAAACAATACTATGTCCCTTACTAAACATACTATAAGAATAAAAACGGAAATGGTATCTAAGCAGGGAGTCGATAGACAGTAAACCAGCTACGTTTGTCACTTAACGCTCTGGCCCACTGCTCTACCAAACTCAGTAAAGATTAAAGATGCATTACATTTTTTTTTGTTGGTAATTCCAAGTGTTGTAGCGTCTTAACGAAATAACAGTTTCTAATGTCAGCTGCAAATTTTACTTCTGTATGTTTGCATTGTGCAAACTTTTAAATTTCTAGGATGTCCCCACTAGACAACGTACGGCCCAAAACTGGCATAATGTTGAACGAGCCATGTACGAGTCCCATTAGTTGGTTTGATTATCAGCTTTTAACAGTTACGTATCGAGGTCCGTTATAGACTTCGATTACGTATGGCATACTAGGGCAACGTGGAAAACTTGTTCCCTCATTCCTAATTTTTTCCCTTAAAATTTGATTTATTGCCGTAAGTTTAGAATTAAATGTTAGGCGGTCAAAGATAAAGCGTTCATGGCTTAAAATGTAAACCCTTTCGTGAACAACAAAATGATTAACTCCAACTCCTAAATTTCTAGCTCGAACAGGCTCCGTTTGATGCTAATGTCAACCAAAAAAATTTGCAAACAAATTAAGTTGGGAAAAAATAAAGGCAAGCCTCTAAATCAGGAACAACTAAAAATTATCAAAGGATCATATCGACAAGCAAAAAAAATGTTTGATGCATTTTTTATGGTTATAGCTTTACAACTTCACAGAATTGCAACTCAGCAACTGCAAACTTCAGAGTAATCTTACAGTCAATCAGAACAAAGTTTATGTATCACGTGGTGACGCATATAAGAGGCCATTTTGCGTTAAATTAGGAGTTGTTGTTTGAAACTGTGTGTACTGTGTATATCCTTTAGCTTACCCAGACTACCGGTCATTAGCGAGCTACTTTTTCATTTCCATACCAGGAGAATCAAAGGAATTATAAGGTAAGACATACGTTTATATTTTTTACATCCGCCATTTTGTGATTGTTTCTTGCGCTTGTTAATTAGATACATTTTAATTAGAGGCACTGACGAATTATATTTTTTTTATAAATATTTTTTGTGATTTTATATAAGATGCCGGTATGGTATAGTATAAACACTGGTATAAGTATGTCGATTTATTCATAAATATGAAATTAATCATGCCAATATTCTTCGCTTTTGGTTGTAATGGAACAGGACTATTGCTCTTAATGACTGAATCTTGCTCATATAGTTGGGTACTTAATTACGGATCCAAATTTTGTTCCGTTATATTTAAGGATGATCCTCTATTGGGAAAAACATGAAACATTCATATTAATTTTTGAGGTTACATAACAGAATTCCAGTAAGGCGGAGTGATGATGACACTCCCGGCGGTAAAAACATGTCGGCGATGAAAGAACATCAAGACAGAACAGGCGATATATTTACATTTGCAGGGGGGTAGACGAGAGCGGACACAGAGAAGGCTCACCTCTTACGAGGCCAAGACTTGACTCGGAATAGAATTATTATTACCTTCTCTGCAGTTTAAATGTTCTGATGATTTTTTATCATTTTTGCAATTAATGCTCCTGTTAAACAGGAGGAAAGCGTGCTATAACCGGAGAATTGTGCTGAAAATCGAAACATTCATAGGCAGAGTTTCCAGTAGGACGTTTACGAAATTTTCATTTCCTGAAAAATTCATAATGTTCCAAAATTTCTTAAAATTTCATGAATTTTGTGAGGTTTTCATAACATTTCATGGAAATTTTGGAAACTTTCCCACGAAATCTATGAAATTTTCAAAGTTTCCGATAAATTTTCATTTTTTCGAAATTTTCGGAAACTTTTCAGATAATTTCCGTGAGTTTTAAATTCCGGAAATTTTAGATTAGCGAGAGGTGAACATGAATATAAGTACAAAGCGGACCCAGTCATATATTAATACCACGTATTTTTTTGTTTCTCCATGCAAACTATTTTTTTTTCACGTTTTTAATTTATTATGTTTTCCAATAGAAATACTGGATTCGTTTAATGGCAAACTTCAGACTTGCTTAAATTGTTTGCCCAATAAAAAGAAATCTTGAGTACCACGTGGTGACGCGAAGCGGCCATTTTGCGTTCAATTTAGAGTTGTGTTAAGAAAGTGAATATACGTTGTGTTTCCTTTGTCTTATTCAGAGTGATTGGCCATTGAAGAACTAGCATTTTATTTCTAAACCACAAGATTCAAAGGAATTATAAGGTAACATTTATATTTTACCCTTTTTACTACAACCATTTTGTGACATATTTGTTATTTAATACAATAAATTTTTAATACGTAAGAATTTAAAACGTGAAAATACCTTACAAAACATCAAAAAATTAATACGTATAATCGATATATAGATATTATCGTATATATCAATTAATCTTAATGATTTAAATATGAATATGGAAATATATAGCCAACGATACAGCTTTATTTAGCTGTAGATGCTTTACAAGTCTAAATAAAACAATCTTCGTTGTTGAAAGAAAAAATATTACTTTCTCCGTTGGATTTAAAATGAATACAGAAGCGTAAACATGTATTAATAATTTAATACCTAAATCTCAATTAGTTTTGATAGAGGTGCTGGTATTAAATGAATACGGTTGCATTTACCTACGTCCCTATTGATTGGCGATGCGATATAGACACACACACGCACACACTTACTTAATAAATCTATTTTCTTGTAAATTGAAAGCCCTTGCAGTTTTGCTCAGTTCGCATGCAAATCTTTCGGCACAGTCTCCTCCATCTATAGCATCGATCGCTAGTCTAGCAAAATCCTCAATTTTTTCATTCTTTTTACCAAATACTCGTGTTTTTGGTTTTATTCCGAATTTTGGCAAAACTATCACCGATAATACAAACATAACTGCCATTCCTATGAAACCTGATATTGCCATGAATAGAGGCTCTAAAGCTTTTGATTTTTTATCTTCCATCATTGCTTTGTTGATGCTAATATTGTGCTGAAAATAAAAAAAATACTTAATACAATAATTGATAAATTTAATTTTAATATTACCTCGTGGTGATGTGAATGATACTGATAAGTAGGCTTGGGCGTTGTAGCCTTTTGAGGTTTGTATGTATAGTCGGCAGACTAAAATATTAACGGTTAACCCAAAATTTATAACTAAACTATAGAAAAGACGCATATACAGTGTGTTTCAACATTATATCACCGTATTATAGAAAGGTACTCGAGAATAAAATGTTTGTTATATGATTCAGAAGAGGAAAATTATACTTCTGTCTTGATTGAAACACTCTGCACCCTGCACATCGAAACAAAATACTTAATTTTGTGTGGTAAGATGATAAATAGAGAAACAAAACAATATTTACTGTAATATACTACAATTTCAGACTTGATTTTATATTTTTCTCATAAGGGTAGACATATTTAAAATCCGGTTTAAAGGGTACGTTTAAGTAAATTAACAAGTTACCTTTAATATTTAAAAGGAGATTTTAAGTGTTTTTCGAAACTAAAGACAAAATGTTCTGATCAAAACATAAATAGTAGTTTTTGATAAACAAATAACATTTTGTTTCAGATTTGTTAACATGCTTAATTAAAATTTGTAAGGGATGTTTTTACTGGGATGTTTCTGTAACATAGAGATACGAAATAAATTAAATTAGAGAAAACTTATCCAATTATGTTCTCTTTTAAAATCCGTTCAGAAGTTATGAAATTTTTAAGCGAAAGGGTAGTTAAGTACTTTAATAGCATCATGCGTATCACGTCGACGCTAGGCGTCGCAACGCCCCACTCTTGCTTTTCTTATAGACTCCTATGATTTTATTTTATTAATCGACTGCAAATGATTATAGATACAGCTGGGAAAAGAGTAAATTCCTGTCTTTAGTCTCTTAGAAGTTATAGACATTTTAAATGCATAGCGACATCGACGCTTGGCATTGATAAATTCTGTTATCGATTACGAAACAATAATACCTTCCCTTAGGCTGTGCACATCTTCATAATTATTTTTAAAAAACTATATTTCTTTTACATTAATTGACTGAGCAAAAGATTTAGATACAATTGTGACAGAAGCTTCTCTCTAATGTTTTTTACTTGCTTTTCTTTAACTCACAATGTAGTCACAATGTTTGTCTTCAAATCTTGCATCCTTTATTTAACACACTTGCTGACATAACCAATTGATGGCATTTTGCACAGTTACTAAGGTCGGATGACTACACACTATTCCACCGTTACTTTTGCAAATATCCCCACGTAGGGGGCGCGGGGGTGAAAATCGAAAAATCTGCAAAAGTATGATAATAATTTAATGTTTGATAATAATTTAATTAAAGTATGACTAAAAAGTAGAAAATAAAAAAAAAATTAGTACGAAAAGAAAGTTTTTAATTTTTTTTTTTTCATTTAAAAGTTAGAGACAAATTAGAGCTTATAGTGACTTAGACTGCAATGAGGATTTCTCTAATAATGACAGTCATGTGTTTAAACTCACCTGTCTATCTTTTATAGTTTATTTCTCATACATTTTGCATCTATTTTCAATTTTTGAAAAATGATTTAGAATTTATTACTTTGGCCAATGTTGCTGACAATATTTAGTTTTAGCAAAGCAGCCTACGAAAGACTGGTCCGGGATAATTTAAATGATAGGTAGTAATAATCCTCTTCCTTGGCCACCTAAATCTCCAGATTTAAACCATTTTGATTTTTCTTATGGGGTTTTATCAAAAACACAATGTTTAAAAATAATTACGAAGATATGCACAGTCTAAAGGGAAATATTTATTGATGTTTTGCAATCAGTTAATCCGGAAATGCTATAACAGGACCAACCAGACTATGTATTGAAAATAATGGAGGACATTTGGAACATTTGAAGCAATTGCTGTTTGTTGTTTATTTGTTTGTTCCTTTTTTATTCTTTGTACAACATTGTAAGTTAAAAAATATCATTGTCTTTATTATTATTCGGAATTTATTTGAGTACATCTGGTATAGGCAATTTTATTTTTATATTTTCCCTTATAAAACTCTTAAGCTAAACGATAGTAAACTGAAAATGAAGCACATGTGATTGTAAACACGTGAATATTCGATAAGAGAATTTATCAATGCTAATCGTCGATGTCGTATGAATTTAAAATGTCTGTAACTTCCAAAAGACAAAAAATAGAAATCAGCTCTTTTCACAGTTCAATCTAGAATTATTTGCTGAGTCGATTAATAAAAGAAAATTATAAGCGCCCATAAGAAAAACAAGAGCAATGCCTAGCGTCAACGTGATACGCGTGCCAGTATTAAGTATTAGCTACTTTTCTTGATATTAAAACGAAAATGGTCACTTGAGATATTTGAGAAAATGAAATTTATGAATTTTCAGTTTTTTCACGATTCGTTAAAAAAATTCAAAACTTCTAAATGGATTTTAAGAGAACGTAGTTAGGCAACTTTTGTATAATGTAAACTATTTTGCATCTCTATTGATTCTCGAGATGCCAATGGTGGCCCTGTAAATATTTGTCACCTTGTATATCGGCTATTTTTATATTGTTACCCAAATTACTTGACATTATATTTTATTTAATATTTTTTTTAATTTTAACAAGTCTTATGATGATAAAATATGAAACAATCCCTAGTAAGAATATAACAGCTATATTTGAGAAATCACAGAAAAATTGTAATGATAATAAAAGGCATATTTTGTTTTTTATCGCCTTTAACGTGTCGTTTTCAAACGATGTGAATGACTTAGGACTTGCTACCACATGAATAACTCTTCTAATATAAGCCTGATTATCTAAAAAATACTCAGTATGATGCTGGAAGATTTAGCCTCTGCGCCTGTGACTATAAAAATATAATATAGAGAACATCAGTTATATCACGAAATTGTGGAACCGAATTTCCAACATAATGTATAATAATGTTATATTTTTATATTTAGTTATAATTAACAATTTAATGTACAAAAGTCTATGCATTTAAAAAAAAATTAGTTAGGGAAAAACATATTGGAGATCAAAAGATGTAGGTATGACAGTGGTTCTTTCATCGGGAAACAAACTACAACAACTTTTAGGCAATCCAAAAGATAAAATTGAAACAAACGAAAAGTCGGGGAATTACGAAATTAGCTGTAAGGACTGTAATCAAAAATATGTTGGACAGACTAGACGATCAATTCAAACTAGATTTAAAGAGCATATGGCCCATCTCAAATATGGTAGAACAGATAAGTCCAGTGTAGCCCAACATGCGTTTGAGAACAACCATAAAATAGATATTAGCAATTTAAGATTAATTAGGAATGTAACACATACTAGACAGCTGGATGCATTTGAAAGCTTGGAAATCATAAAGTGTAAAAATAGTATGAATAGTGACAGAGGGCCTATCCCAAATAGCCCGCTTTATTGATTAATGGGTCACGGTTCACCGAATCGTAACGGTTCGGTGAATCGTGACAATAGTTTAGGTATAAAATAGGATAGATTGTTAGCATAAGTTTAGTTTTGATCATCTCCAGATGATGCCAACTTGGTTGCCGAAACGCGCGTCGAGTGCAGTATATAGTGTTTTGGTGTTTCGTGAAAAACTACGTCAGTGTTTTCAGATTACACATATTTTACAAAAGTTAAAAAACCGAAAAAAAAACAGGGGATTATATTATTATTATTTTTTTATTCTAGTTGTCAAAAAACACCTCTGACTATTCCGTTGACGTAAAGTCACAGATGCAGAGATTTTTCTTCCAATATCATACCAGGTAACTGTATTTTTTAGATAATCAAGCTTAGAAGAATTACTCATATGGTTAGGTTAGGTTCTTGTGAGTGGGCTCTTGTGGGCCCTCCACTGCGGTCATTAGTAAGCCTATTGTGGCTCACTTCTACTTATATTTCACCCAATAAGTTCAGTCTCTTAATGAAACTGCCACCAGGTACAGGCGGCAATCGGCGTTTTCCGCCAGGCCAAGTTTATACAGATGATTATTTAGTCGGTAGTGTTCAGTATATAAACCTGTTAGGGTTTTCAGGTTTACCCTGTTTAACTCTAAAAGTTTCTTAGTTCTTGATTTCAAAGATTATTTTATAAACGCCTTCGAATGAACTAATACTGGTAACTCTTGCCAATACTGGAGAGTTTTTCTTTCAGCTTAGGTTCAGACATTACTTAAGGATATGCCAAGTATCGGTTCAGGTCCGATGATTCTGTTCAAGGAGTCGACTATTTCGTTACCTTCCGGATCAGAGTGGCCAGGTATCCAGACCAAAGTCGCTTTACTATTTTTGCTCAAATGACTTAGAGCAATCTGACAGTTCCATACCGTTTTAGAGTTACACTGGTAGGCGCTAAGGGCTTTTAGAGCTGCTTGGCTATCTAAGAACATTTTTATTGACCTGCATGCATGATGCATATATTCCAGCCTTCGCACACACAGTTCAATAGCATGAACCGCGGCCTAAATTATAGTAGCATCTATCTATCTTGGTTTGTAGCTATATACTCCAGCAACTGTCTGCTTTTAGTAGGTCGGCTTTATTCCAATCCCACTTATCTCATTTCGGAAAAAGAATGTTGAAGGTCAGATCGTAGTTGGTCATAGTAGGCATAGTATGCAAGGGCATTCCCAGGATGCTGTGACTTTCTGTGTCATTCAGCAGCCTGTTCCGCTTCATGATGCTAGTCTGTGGCATATTGATGGCCACTTGTTGTAGTCTATACGTTGCTCACCTGATCTCTCTTTCTATGTCATATGGTAGTAAGTCCCAAGAAAGAGAAAACATTAATCTTATAAAAAAATACTTACACTACTACTCGGTTGAGAAGAGATTTCATCGAGAAAACTTTTAATAGGGTAATAATAGTAATAGTAGCCTGAAGTATCGTCGCCTGACGATTCAGCTGTATTTTGTGAGGAGGCATAATTATTCGGTTGTTTATTTTCAGAACTGTCTAATTCATGCACAGCCGCGTGTATATAAGTATTATCTCCCGTGTCTAACTTTAAAGTTTCGCCCTTAGCTACTGCTGCTTCGTATAGGGCTGTCAACTCGCCTTTCGTGAGACTGATAGGTGGTACCTGAAAAAACATTCACTGATGAATTGTACACTGACTACTTATCTGAAATTTGAGTAAAATTTAATCTATTCTTTGTATTTTGACCTTTTCTTGCATGATTAGATAAAAAAATTAAATGTCTTCCATGTCATCAAAGAAAATCTCTGAAATCTGGAATTGTATGAGAATAGTGCGTGACCCAACAGTTAGGTACTGTTATTTCTAACCCATTTCTTTAATATTAATTTATCCAAATTTTCATTTGGTTTTAAAATTATATTTACACTATACCATTTTTAGAAGGTATTATCTTCAACTTGAGAAAAATGCAACATTCCCAAGTAACAACTCTAAGATACTTTTGATTTATTTAGGTTTTAAAAGTGCTTTAACATGTACAATAAAATGATAGTGGTTTTAAAATTACCTTAAGATAAACTAAAAGTTCTTAAAGACCACTGATTCTTATGCAAAGGATTTAATGCACTCTTTAAATTAAAATAAAAAAAACTGTTTGCTCCTAATGCCCTATTGATCTTATACTAGTTTTATAATACTCTTGACATTGGCTATTTTAAAACTAATTTGCTTTTTTAAAGAATTAAATAGCAAGTTGGTTTTAAAATAATCCATTTTGGAAGAAATGGTTTTAATGTAGTTTTATGGAGTATCCTTGATGTAGTCATTAAAACCCATTAAGAAAACTATTTTATCTTAAGCCTATATGCTCAATGAAATTCCACATTAAATCCTAAAACATAGTTTTTACTTTTTAAAGAGTAAATTAAGAATATTTTAAAGTTCAAAGGTTTTAATTTAATCAATTTGATTAAAAGAAATGCCTGTTGGATTTTTGATGACTTTATTAAAACTAATTCTACCCCCCTCCATAATCGGAGAAAACACGCCATCTGCTCAATAAACTGATTGCTGATTTAGTGAACCAGTGCAGTCCGTGTACCTACTTTATGCATGAATGAAAACTAGAAGACATATTTAAAATGGAAAATATTAGTGGCAAGTATTTTAAATTAAAACGAAGTCACTAAATCCAGCAATCACAAAACCGGCACAATTTTAACGTTAGGATTTCATACGCGCGCCAAATCCCTTTAAATCAATAAGGCCACGGGTTTGAACATATTAAAGCAACTCAGTTTTAAAAGGAAGAGTAAATAAATGTCTGGGAGAGTAATTGTACTTAAAGTGGTAAATAAAACGCTATTTTAAGTCTTGTAAGATTTAAAATGTTCTATTAACTTGCAATCAGTTTTTATCTAGACCACGCCATTTTTTATATAAGATACAGACCCGCCATGATGAATATTTTCAATAGCCAAAGAAAAAAATATTATTGAAATATATGCGCTTTACATCCTCTTAAATAACTGAAGGACGGTGTGTCCAAACATGCAATTTAATAAAAAAAATGCATTTGGATGTTTAGATGCAAAATAAAAATTGACGATATTTTAAAAAAAATTTTTAGATAATAAAAAAAACATTATATTGGTGGCGCTCGAGTTATGTAGAAGTATTTTATTATATTTTGTCAGAAAAGTGCCATCCGTTGGTAATTTTTACCAGAATAGTTTGCATTTGAATATTATTTTTGATCAGCTTTATATGTGTTACGTTTAAAATATTACCACTCTGCCCCATTAGAGACTTGCCGTTGTTTTAACTATTTCACGCATAGAGTTGTCCGACTTTAAAACAAAATAAAACTCTTTTAGGATTAATTATAATGATTCTCAAGGCAATTTAGTCTGCTGCAATTTTATTTTAAATGAAAAACGTTTTAATACATAAATTTAAGGTTGCCTTGAAGAACTCTTTAAGAATATGAAATTAAAACTAAATGGTTTTTAATATAGTTTTAAAACTTAGTCTTCAAGACCCTTTTAGGATGGGCCCTTTTTGGCTAGAAGCTCCTTTATGGTGATCCTAAGCTTGTCTTGAAGATCATTTGGTTTTATTCGAAGTTTTATTGTATAATTTTAAAGCGACCTTGGAGATCTTAATAAGAGCATTAGTGTTACCTGGGTTGTTATGTCAAATATAACATCCAGTATATTTTTGTGTTCTAAGATTCTACCTTGAATCAGCCTATATAAAAAAATAAAGAGTTGATAAAAAGTACTACCTCATCACCATGTTGAACTCTTCTGTCCACTGGAATCTGTACTGGAACATCCGCTAGTGATACTGAAGGAGTTGCTGTTGCTGCGGACACCATAGCAGTATCCACTCTTCTTAATGTTTGTCTTAAATTTAATTTCCTTAAATCTCGTACAGTATTTTGAAGATATTGAGCACTTTCATGGCAATTTATACCGGTTATTACCAGAAATAGTAACAGAAAACGATGCATACTGAAAAATATTTTTTTTATGTTATAGTTTTTGTTATAGGATTTCATTATACTTCTTTCTACATTTATTTATATCTTTTAAAATTGAGTATAGTGAAAATAAATGCTCTTTATTTTATATCCTAGAAACTGAAACAAGAAACTTAGAGCTAGTTAAAAATCGACCACAAATGAAAGAATTACAAATATTAATGGATAACATACCAGAAAAAATTATTATAAATACATAAATAATTTTCTCCTAGGTGAAAAATCAACCAATGAAATTAAGTGAGGTCATAAAATTATCACTCAGTACAGGGTGGGCGTGTTTGAAATCTATAGTGAAAATTACAGCGGACTACCAGTTTTGAAGAGGCTATGTCAAAGAATTACGGAATTATCGAGGAGTTTTTCAGTTTTTCGTGATATTTCAGGAACCATACAAGAAAACTTGAATTTTCTTTCACACGTAGATTGAGCAATGAAATACGCACCTTCTATATCTCTTACCGTTTCGAATATATCAGTGGTGTACCTCGAAAATGAAGCCATCCTGTACATTATATAAAAGATTGTTATTCATAAATATGGCGAAGTTTTTAACAGTATCCAATCCAAATGGCCATATGCTTTATTATTAGATTATTCCATGGCATTTTATATTATATAAACGCTATAATATTTCCTACACATCATTATAAAATAAATCTTCTGGGAAAACTATGATAATTTCTTTCGGGCAATTTCTGATGGTGACAAAATTTAACACGAGTGCATCCACCATACACATTACATTTTATATCTTATTCGACTAGCAAGTTTTATCCTGAAGTCAAACATTAAATGTAGGAGTAGTTCAATAGATTTAGGTACCTATTCTAGAAGTGCCCTGATATTATCCTCAATCGGCATTTTTTATACGGACTGATTCGAAAATTATGAGAGCTTTACTGTGTCATAATAATAATAATATAATACAAGCATTTTATTTCATCAATTCTATCCAAATCGCATTTAAATATTTATGGCATCATATTTATCAGCAGACTAGCTTTAATTATTAGTACGTTATTGCAAGAAACTGAATATACAGGGAATGAAAATTTTATGTAAAGTCAATTATTTCATAATTACTTTAACAAACCAATAATTACGTCCACAACGAAAACAAACGATGATAAACCAACGAATAATAATAAATTAAAAATATTTAACCAAAATGGCAATAATTACAGGATATTTAAGTACCTACAACACATCAATTACATCAAATGTTCAAAATATCTACCGTTATGTTCTAATATCTCCATAAAAGATCGCCTTACATTCACAAATACTTCATCTCCTATTGCTCTCATTTCACCAACAATACGAGTTTATAGATCGTCGTTTAGTCGTTTCTTGTACACTTGGTCTCTTTTATGAGATCCCATAAAGAGCCACTCTAGTTCCCTAATTTTGATAATGACAATGGTATTGAATAATTTGAAAACAATGTTAGGTATTCTGAATTATTGACGAATTTTATATAAAATTTACATAGTGATAAATACGAAGGCGTAGAAATGCCACCTTATTATTTTTTTTGAAATTCCGACTTTAATCTCGGAATTCCGACTTTAATCTCGGAATTCCGACTTTAATCTCAGAATTCCGACTTTAATCTCGGAATTCCTACTTTAATCTCGGAATTCCGACTTTAATCTCGGAATTCCGACTTTAATCTCGGAATTCCGACTTTAATCTCGGAATTCCGACTTTAATCTCGGAATTCCGAGATTAAAGTCGGAATTCCGACTTTTTTCAATGCAACAGTTCAGTTCAATTGTAGAAGAATATACTGCACATTATTAGTTGCTAGATACGTTGCTATGGGATTTTTTGAAGAATAAAATTTATATAAACAATAACTTAACAAAACCCATTATTAATTGTGTCCAAGAACATGGTGGTCACATAGAACATTTGAATCGTCGACGTGAGATACAAGTAGTTATGAATAATTTTTAAATGTATTTTTCTTCTCGAATTGTTCAAGATTTATGAATTTAAATAGTTTTTAAATTGTTATGGTTAACATTTTCATATGCTAATATATTAAATTCAATTACGCTTAAATATGTAATTTTTGCTGGTTCCTCTTAAGGCAGGACTGCAAAAGTGACACCTAACTCAAAAACCAAAAAACCACTGAACTGGTTTGTAAGTAAATTTGGCATTCTGATATTTTTCTATGGCATTTTAACTTTGCTTATGGTATGCAAAGTTAGCTCGTTTATAGCAATATGATTTGGAAATGGTTGGATTCGATATGCAACATATATATGTTATATATATATATATATATATATATATATATATATATATATATATATATATATATATATATATATATATATATATATATATATATATATATATATATATATATATTGTATAACTTTTATTTGAAACTTTTTTTCTGAATTCAAAAATAATGGAGTTAAGGAGGGGTGGCATTTATAACCAATCACCCTGTATAGCTTTCTTGTGTCTTGGATTTTGTTGATTGAATAACCATTTTTAAGATAAAGCTGAAAATGCTGCTGACACCAAGTCATGCCAAATGAAGAAATGAGAGCCCTTTCGAGCACCTTTTGAAATAAAGTTTTAATAAAATGTCTTATTTAATGTATTAATAAAATGTCTTAATTCATTTTATTTTAAATTTTTTTTTGATCTTTCATTTATCAAAAAGAGCTGTTTATTTATTTTTAAATATTATTTACATAGATACTCGAAATGGCTTCCATTTCATTATTTAGCATGACATGGTTTCAGCTTTTTCAAGTTTATTTTAAGAATGGTTACTCAAATCAAAAAAACGTTATATACAAAAAAGTTGTATAATTAAATTTCTTATAATATACATATATAAAAAAAATCATGGGCGTACCACTAAAAAAAAAGGGGAGGTTAGTGAGTGTTGCTTACCCCTGAATGAGCCCTTTAGCAAGCATGTTTTCAAAATGTTTGTTTTTAATGTGAACTATTGCTCTTCAAAATACGTTTTAGTGTACCGAAATTAAAAAAAAATATCTAGTCATTTGTGCAATATTTGTAAAAATTATTTTTTTTATTTTCAACTTTAGATGGCTGTATCTCCATGGAAGGCATTTTCGGCTAGAGGTAAATTTGGTTAAAACTTCTTTTGATACCCCCAATCTATGGTTAAGTGATTGACATACTTTTCAAAACTCCCTGTATAACAAATTATTAAAAAAAAATCTTTTCATTTTAACCACTGACCCAAATCCCCAGAAATTTCAAGAAAGAGTTATTTATTTCCTAAAATATTTGTAACCGTTTTACAAAATTAGTTAAGTTTTGGCCTATTTAGTTTTATAACTCCGCCTATGTACGCCGGCTTGTTCACGACACAGCACGGTCATCACACAGTCGTGTATGTGAGATACACCTTTATTCCGACTTTAATCTCGGAATTCCGACTTTAAAGTCGGAATTCCGAGATTAAAGTCGGAATTCCGAGTTTAAAGTCGGAATTCCGAGATTAAAGTCGGAATTCCGATATTAAAGTCGGAATTCTGAGTTTAAAGTCGGAATTCTTAGATTAAAGTCGGAATTCCGAGATTAAAGTCGGAATTCCGAGATTAAAGTAGGAATTCCGAGATTAAAGTCGGAATTCCGAGATTAAAGTCGGAATTCCGAGATTAAAGTCGGAATTTCAAAAAAAATAATAAGGTGGCCCTTCTACGCCTTCGTAATGCGTACCAGAAGATTTACCAAAAATTATTTTCAGTCGTTATAAAGAAATATCACAAACATTAATAAGGACAATAGAAAGAGGAGGACCTTCTTATACCTGAATTACAAATATAAATCAAATGACTTCAAAGATACGATCAGTGGATTCAAGCTAGAAAAACTGGTTCAAAAGCAATCAGAAGATGAAAGAGGATTCTAAATGATTACAGCAGGAAAAAATAATATACAGGGTGTTTCATTGGGAAAGGGAAATATGTTAACTGTGGATAAGGGTCACCGAGGTGGTTCCAAATAACCCATACTTAATGGGTCCTTTATAACCGAGATACAGGGTCATTTATCAATTTTACCTATGTCTTTATTGACTCATAACTTACGTACCACTCTGTATATTTTATTGACATTTGGCACACGTATTCTCCATCACTTGACGAATCCACTAGGGCATTAACAATAAAAAGAAAGCCAGGTCCGGCTTGACGAAAAATTAACAAATTCTTCGATCCTCAAAACATTATTTTTTTTGGGTCTAAAGGCATAACAAATACAAATTATGTAGGTTTTAGAAATACATATTAAGTAATCTTCATTAATTATGACGTAATAAAATTAATAAAATGCGTCTGATTCCATTGTGTACCCCCAAAATGCTCATAAACTACAATTTGAAATTAAAATTTTAGTATTAAAACTGTCTGTGGAAAAATAAAAAGTACATTGTTGATTTCAGTTTTTATCGCTCTTTTCAAATATGGAAGGAAATTTTAAAAATTCAGATATACAGGGTGTTGTTTTGAGGATGGAAGAATTTGTTAATTTTTCGTCAAGCCGGACCTGGATTTCCTTTATTATTAATACCTTAGTGAATTTGTCAAGTGATGGAGAATATTGCAACTTTGGTACATACTAAATCATTATCGCCTACTGCAACTTTTATTCCAGCTTGTACCAGATATTTGCACTTGCCAAATATGAGAACAGACGACTTTATTGGGTTTATAGTTAATTTATGTCAGATTGCGATAAATTTTTGTAAACCCTCGTTAATGATATAATTAGCCCGATTCAAATTGTCGTAAAAAAAAAAAGAGAAATATATTTGAGTGTCATCCGCTTATAAATGTACGTTACAATTATTTAAACAGTTTGTTATATTACATGTATATATACAAAATAGCAGAGGATCAAGGATATACCCTTGTGGTACCCCACAAAATATTTTTCTGCAATTTCATTTTCCCTTGTTCGTCACTACGAATTGTATTTTATTATCCAAAAAACTTCTTATAAAACTAATTGCACTATCTGAAAATCCGACATAATGTAAAATAGAAAATAAATTTTTTCACTTATCGTGTCGAACGCCTTTGAGTAGTCGAGTAAAATGAGGGCTGTTATTTTTCCAGAGTCTATATCCCTAATAATGTATACTATACATCTTAATATGATCACGGATCTGAAAATTCATAATTTTGTCTACCACTTCAGAAAACACTGGAAGAATGCGAATCATATCAGAGTAAAATTTATTCAAAGATATCGCAGATTTGCAACGTCCGAGTGCAATCAATACTTATCTTTTGTTTGCATTGTTTTATAGCCACTTTTAATTATAAATGTAAGGTAAGATGTTTGCTTAAAATATGCACTGCTAATTAATAACTGAAGTGTTTTGACACATTTGTATGAATGCACACATTAACATAACATCAGCATCATTGGAACATAACTGTTTTTATATAAAATATTTTTAGGTTTTGTTTCGAGAACACTTCATATAATAACCCAAAAACATCTTATCTCGTCAGAGGTTTTTCGTAAACATATAAAAATCCAAAATTTGTGAATCATACCTTTTCAGATTATCTGTTTATTTGCTAAAAACTAACCGATTTTATTTTCCGTCCTCTACCCTTACGGCATTTCCTATAGCTTGAATGAAATAACAATTTAAATAAATTTTAAGCTTACTATTATGTATCAATTTATTAAAACATTTCAGACTAGTTCAATTTTATGGAAAGTACGGTGTGTTTCACTTCTCATGGAAACATTCTCAGTATTTTGCATAATTTTAAATGGGTTAAGTTAAACCTTATATCAGTTGCATATTTTTAAGTAGCCACTATAATTTTGAGATGAAATCTCTGACTTCTAATTTTGTAACTTATATTATAAACTTACGAATTTATACTCTGGAGACTTTAATGGGAAGTCAGGAGGCAAACCTATTTAACTAATAATTAGAGATACTCAGTTACGACCACAGTTATAGGCGCAGAAATCTTCGACGTTATTTACCTACATTGATGCTCAGTTGAACGGGCGACCTGGTTGTGTATGCGAAGCATGTATGTATTATATGTAACGATATTGGGACCGCAAAAAACTTCACGCTTTCCAACTTATAGACATTACCCTAAATATATGTTCGGTTTTCCGAATGCACTTTATCATCGCATATAACACTTAAAAACACCGATTCAAAAAATCCCACAAGATCCAATTCCCACGAGATCTAAATCCCATGACATCTAAAAATATGACGTTGCCTTACATACTGAAGTAACGCATTACGTGTGAAGTGTTCAGATATATCGAGGCAACTGTAATACACTATACCATAAAAATGTTGTTTTGATAAAGTACTACTAAGAGTAATAAATTATTAAATAATCACTGCTACAGTTTTAGATGAGCCCAATATTTCAGATCATTGTATAATAAAAATTGATATCGCAGGCAGGTCATTTAATAAAAAATGTTTGATCAGAAGTAAACGATACGATGTTGATCGGTTAAGGAATAAATTAAATAATATACAAATTGATTACAGGTAACCTGATATAGATCAAAAATATGATTTATTCTACAGTAGTCTCTTAAAAGTATTAGATCATGTCAATCCAAAATATGCATAAGGGATGGTTTAATGCTAGAGGGCTAGAGGCTATTAGGGACAGGGATAGAAAATATAAAGAGTTTAAAACAAACAATAACGAAAGTAACTGGTCGTGCTATAAATCAAGCTGAAACAGTAGTTAAACAAGAAAAGTGTAGTTATTATGAAGATAAAATAGATAGTTGTAGGTATGATACAAACATAATGTGGAAGTTGCTAAAATCTATAATTTCAAGTAAATACGATGATCCATTTACAGAAATTCAAATTGAAAATCAAATATATAAAAACCCGAGTGTAGTGTCGGAAAAATTTAATGAATACTACGTATCCAGCATAACGGATATAGTAGGTAGTATACCAGATAACGATCAAAGCTTTGAATATACCAAATTGGACGGAATAGAATTGCATAACTTTAAAATATTATTAAAAATGGAATTAAGAATTATTGTTTTTGAGGTAAACAATAAGGCTAGTCCAGATGAAATCGATATGTCTTTCTACAGGGATCATTTTGACATTCTATCAGACCCAACGTTAAACATAATTAACAGCACATTGGAAAGAGGTAAAATGCCTAGGTCCCTCAAAGTGTCGACAATAATACCGGTAAGAAAAGTACCTAAAACTATTAAAGCTGAAGAATGTAGACCTATTAATATGTTACCAGCCTTTGAAAAAAATATTGGAAAAAACAGTATACTTACAATTTTTAGATTTTATTTTAGAAAAACAGATACTGAGTAAATTCCAGTCTGGCTTTAGAGAAGGTTTTAATTGTGTAAGCGCGTTACAGACGTTACAGTATGTTATTAATGAATGGAAAGAAACGAAAGAGAATGGGAGAATGATCGGAGTAATATTTTTAGATTTGAAAAGACCATTTGAGACGATAGATGGAAGCATGTTATTAGATAAACTCAGTAAATACGGCATCAGTGAAGTGGTATGGAAATGGTTTGAGTGTTACTTAAATAACAGGAGGCAAAAAGTAAAGTGTGAAAATGTAGTGTCGAAAGAACGAAATATAGGTGTAGAAGTTCCTCAAGGAAGTATACTAGCGCCTCCGCTATTTATAATATAATTAATGATATGGCAAAAATATTTAAGTATTCTAAATATCAATTTTTCGCTGACGACACCATAATTTTTATTGACGACGACAATCCAATAGAACTAGTAAGAAAATTAAATCATGATTTAGAACAGGTATCTAAATGGCTTGAAAAAAAAATTGAAGCTGAACATTACAAAAACTAAATAAAGTAGTTGAATATAACCGTTTGAATGTAGAGTTACGTAGTACAAATCTAATCACTTTTAGAAGACTACTAAAAGAAAATATGATGAAGGATACCCATTGAATAAAAAAATGGAGATTGCTTAATTAAAATTGAAACTAAGTGAAAATTGTAATGTATTATTCTATTCTATTCTATTCTAATATATGCAATGTATTGTAAATAATATAATGTATTGTTTTGTATAGCCTAGGGCTAAATAAACGGATTACTACTACTAATAAATATTGAAAAATACCTAATATGGTAATGATAAAATAGGCGTGTAATGGAAAAAATATAGGCATTTTGAGGAACTTTTTTTTGTAATTTCTATGAATCGAAGCAGTATTAAAAGTATCGTAATGTTGTATATTAGAGAACATCTGAATTTTGAAAGGAACATGACTGTTTTACGGCCCGTACCCACAACGGCAATGCCCAATCTACCGACATGGCGGCAAAAAATCTCTAAGTTCAGCTAATGACCTGCAAAACAGTTTGGAATATTGTGTTATATTTTGGTGCATTTTTCAACGAATGTAGCAGGCAAATTAAAGGAAATGTGTTGGAGTATTTGAAGCCATTTAAAGAATCTCTATTGATATTAATAACCTAAAAATTCTGTGAACAAATTCTGTAATAGGCAGTGGGAAAACGCAACATTTTGACTCTTTGCGCCCCAATATCTCGAAAAATATCGCCAAACGGAAATTTTTTCTCGAAAATCATGTTCAGCTTGTAAAAATGAGTAAGTATGCTATGAAAAAAATTTTCAAAAATCGGACGTTCTCTAATACATCACCAAAAGTATTTATATTCTCGAAAAAAAGATCTACATGAATTTTCGAAAAGTAATGTAATTTCTTCAATAAGATTTTTTTGACGATCCAAGGGGGAACAAATACACCCATTAAGTTTTCATGAGTGGGTTCTTGTGGACCTCCCCTCTTGGATCCGTGTTTGATACAGGGTGATAAGTAAACTGGTTCAAATTAAACCTCGTGGGATTTAGATCCCACGGACTTTGTTCTCGAATTCTAGATATCATGAGATTTTGAAATCGGTTTTTTAAGTACGTGTCCATGATAAAACATATCGGGAAAGCGAACAGATATAGAAGGTGATAATAACCTAAAAATTCTGTGAAAAAAATTCTGTAATAGGCAGTGGCACTTTGCGCCCCAATATCTCGAAAAGTATCGCCGAACGGGATTTTTTTCTCGAAAATCATGTTCAGCTTGTAAAAATGAGTATGCTATGAAAAAAATTTTCAAAAATCGGACGTTCTCTAATACATCACCAAAAGTATTTATATTTTCGAAAAAAAGATCTACATGAATTTTCGAAAAGTAATGTAATTTCTTCAATAAGATTTTTTTGACGATCCAAGGGGGGAGTAAGTACACCCATTAAGTTTTCATGAGTGGGTTCTTGTGGACCCTCCCTCTTGGATCCGTGTTTGATACAGGGTGATAAGTAAACTGGTTCAAATTAAACCTCGTGGGACTTAGATCCCACGGGACTTTGTTCTCGTATTCTAGATATCATGAGATTTTGAAATCGGTTTTTTTAAGTACGTGTTCATGATAAAACATATCGGGAAAGCGAACAGATATAGAAGGTGATGCGTTATATCTAGTGGAAAAAGGGGTATTTAGATCTCGTGAAAATTAGACCCCATGGGCCGTACTCATTTCAACAGCCCTGAAGTAGAAGCGACAATACATGTAAATCAGAATAATTATACCGTATTGGACAGTATTCGACTTCATTTTTATTAGAAAATTGTTGAAATCTCATTTTTAATGTAATGAATTAAGCACATTAAAAGATGTCCCCGATGTGTGAGTGCGTATATGTAAGTGTAATGACATTTTAAAACATGTGAGATATGAAGAGCTATGTTTTATTGATCGGTATGTCAAAGAGGAACATCCTGCAAGTGATTTTGAAAGTTTCAAAGTAGCAAATATTACTTCGGAAAATGTTGAAAGCATTTTCACTCTTTACGTACGTGTTTACCCCACAAAGGAGACTTTTTTCAGCAGAAAACATAGAAGCTTTTTACTAGTGGTTTTTTTCAGTCCTCTTGGGTTTTAGATCTAGTTGATTTGTGCGATTTCGGCTGGGTGTATCCAGTTCTTTGCAGTGCTTTTTGAAACGTTGACATTTCTTCGCTGATATTATCGGCATCCGCTATCTTCTGGAAGCGTATGAGTAATATCTTTATCACTAAATTTAGTTGTGAGCGAATTTTCTATGCAGTGTATGGCCCAGGCTTCCGCCCTATTTCTTTTTCACTAATACATCCAGTTATGGAAGCTGAACATCTCTTTTTGCCTTTATCGTGAACTTAATTTTGTCCTTATTGTTGTTCAAATGACCTAGAGAACTATTTAGATACTCTTTTCCATATCCATATTCGCATGTAATCTCTTTAAATGTTTCGATATAACTAAAGTCTAATAGTTAGCGAATTAATCGATTTTACTGTTCCCCTAGTCCTGTTCCGGCGATCCTCTAAGTAAATACCAGATGCGAAGGGCAAAAAAAGCATCTGTCATCTACAGTAGGTATCTCGTGTTCTGATACATTAATTTTTTTGTCGTCATTTTTCGCGCTTAGCTGTATTGTTGTTCTTTTATCGGTTCCTTTATTTGCTTTGGCTAGTAATTGCAACATTGTTTTTTTAATTTCATAGGAGTAGTCTGTTGATTTTAAGTGGTTGTTGCTTTTTTTTAGTCCCATAAATTAAAGTGGGTAGAAATATCACTGTGTAAGTCGTCGTCGTTAATATCCTACAGGATTTTTTTCTCTGCAAATCGTAGCATTATTTTAGGCCATCCTTATTTTCCTCTTGCCAATTTTACAACAAAAGTAACCTGCCGATATCTTTTCCGTTGTTAATGAAAAAGTATATTTGTGTGAAGTAAAACTTAAGTGATATTCAAAGTCCAAATCTCTGCAAACTATAACTCACGCGGGCCAATTTGTCATCATCTGAAGATAAACGATAAAATTTAAATCATTTAAAATTGTCAGTTTAGTGGGACGCGCGCCTTATATTATTATTCTTGCGATAGTAATGTAAATTCAGCATTAACGATTATCACAAGTGCTAGATAATTTCACTGAAGCAGACAAGCAGCTATTTTTATCCATTGTGGCGTAATGTTTATAAAATGGTAAAGATCCTCATTGATTTTTCCACATGGGTTAACCTCAAATACTGTAATATTATGATATTAATATATGCTCTATTAATTTGGAACAATACTAAAACGTCGAGATTCTATCATATGCCTAATACTTATTCAGATTTATAAAATGTTTTTCTTGCAAACAATGTGGTGGTTTCTTGTCGCGACAAGATACACCATATGATGTGACACTCCGATATACCAAATGCACTTTTTATTTGAGGGTTGTTACGAATAACTATTATATACCTAAATAAATTAATTACAAAATTTGTATCGCCTTAATTTAACACACCTCACTTAGAGACTAATCAAGAATCTAGCAAGAAGGAAATGCATATTTATACAAAATGCATTCCCATAATAATATATAAATATAAACTTAATACGGTAATTTGACAACATTTGTCACATTACAAAACAAATAAACAATAATAAGACAAGATGATGATATAAATATACAGAAAATAAATCGCTTAATTAGTTCAGTGTCAGTATGGATATTAATAATTATAGGTACATATGTTTATAATCGAATTTAGTTTTACTTCGATTCATTTATTTAACATAAAAAAATAATCTACAAATAGTAATAAATGCTAAACGCAGATACCAAAAGTCGTAATCCGCTCACTTTATTTAATTGAAAATTATTAGTTTTAAATAGATCGGTAAAAAAGTCCCATGAGATCTAATTCCCACGAGATCTAAAACTCCGATGCCATTTTCCCATGAGACCTTAAAAAACATTATGTTCACTTTACAGTCCAATAACATCTTTACACATCTTTGCATGGTTTATAGTTTAAAAGATAAGCAAATCCTGTAATACTTTTAAAATTGATAAATTTTTATTTTCAAGTTATATTCCCGCATTCTTTTTTTAAAACTGGCGTTCTGAATCCGCTGCCTTACTTGTCCCTACGACTCTAAATGCTGCACATGTAATGCTTTTACTTCAGTATCTAAGGCAACATCACATTTTTAGATCGCCTGGGAATTAGATCTCGTGGAATTTGAAATCGGCGTTTTTAGATGGTTAAAGGTAAAACGTATTCTGAAAGCCGAACATATACGTATACAGGGTGATGCGTTAGATCTCGTGGGAATTAGATCTTGTTGGAATTAGATTTCATGGGATGCACTCTTTATTACTATTTGTAAATTATTCTCACTTCTCTGTTCGAGAACTTCGGTATTTTAATTTTTATTTTACCTTCATTAATATTAAAGTTCGCTGTCGAACCATTTTTTCAGATTATTACATTGCGATTGACAATGATAGATGGAGTTACCATTAATTCCACAGGACTGAAAATATTGCTCCCATTCCCCATTAAATTATCGACAGCTTGTCTGGTATGGAACTATATCCCATCCAGTTGGTCGGCGGTTAATGTAGTATATATATCAAAAATAGGTGGGAAAAAATCAAGCCCTAAATCGCTTAGACCAATTAGCCTGACATATTTTCTGTTGAAAGGCCTGGAGAAGGTGCTGGACGGATATATCAAGGGAAACATCCTGAACCATCACCCCATCCATACCCATCAGTATGCCTATCAGACAGGAAAATCAACAGAACTAGCGCTCAGCAACCTAGTCGAGAAGATCACCCAATCCGTTCAAATGATGGAAATTGCGGTGGGAGCTTTTCTCGACATTTAACAATGCACTGCCCGATTCCTTATACGCAGCAGTAGCCACCAGAGGAATTGAGCCGATTATAGGAGACTGGATTCGTGCTATGCTGTCAAACAGAACTATAACGACGTCTCTACAGGGAGAAACAGTCAGCTTTAGAGCCACAAGAAGATGCCCCCAGGGTGGAACCCTTTCCCCCCTTTTGTGGTCACTTCTTGTGGACAACTTACTGGTTATTCTCACACTGTGGGAGGTTGAGGTTCTAGCATATGCAGATGATCTAGTCATACTAGTCAGAGGAAACTCTGATGGAGTAATATCTAATACCCTTCAAGATACACTGGATGCAGTGGGTAACTGATGTGACAGGGAACAGAAATCTGTGAACCCTCAAAAAACAGTAATAGTACCATTCACCCGGAAAAGGAAGCTGGAGGACTTAAGGCCGCTCTCCTTAATGAGTGAAACTATTCCATTTGCGGAGAAGGTGAAATATCTAGGAATCACTCTAGATAAATTACTGAATTGGAACTCCCATCTGGAAAAGGTAATCCACAAAGCAAGACTGTCCTTATGGACATATCGTCGTATTTGTGGTAAATCCTGGGGAATGGGTCACCAACAAATTTACTCGATCTATGTCACGGTCATCAGACCAATGATAACATACGGATCCATCGTTTGGTGACCGAAAGGATCACAACGAACGGCCAAAGCCAAATTCTGGATTACAGAGATTATAATGCTTGACCGTAATGGGGTAATTAGCACCACACCGTCAGCTGCAATGCAAATCCTCCTGAACTTACTCCCTCTTCATATATATTTGGAGAAAGAGGCCAGGTGGATAACATATAGACTGCAACAAGAGGTCATTAATATGCCGCAGACTAGTATCATGGAGCGGAACAGGTTGCTGGATAACATAGAGAGTCACAGCATCCTGGGACTGCACTCGGATACAATGCCTACCATGACCAACTACGAGCTGACCTTCAACATCCTTTTTCCGGAAAGAAATGAGTGGGATCGGAATAAAACCGACCTACTAAGGGCAGACAGCTGCTGGTTTACAGACGGCTTTAAAACTCCTGAGGGAACAGGAGCCAGAGTACATAGCTACAGACCAAGGGTGAGGATATCCTCAAGCCTAGGTACTAATGCAAGTATTTTTTAGGCCGAGGTTCATGCCATTGAACTGTGTATGCAAAGGATGGAATACATGCATCTAACACGCAGATCAAATAAAATTTTTTTAGATAGCCAAGTAGCTATAAGAGCTCTTGGCTTCAACAGATATAACTCTAAAACGATATGGAACTGTCAGAAGCCTCTAAATCATTTGAGCAAAAGCAACAAAGTCACTCTGGTCTGGATACCCGGCCACTCTGGTATGGAAGGTAAGGAAATAGCCGACTCCTTGGCCAGAGAAGGAGCAGGATCACGAATCATCGGACCAGAACCGATACTTGGCATATCTTCAAGTACTGTTAAGTTGGCTATCTCAATCTGGGCTAAAAGGAAAACTCTCCAGTATTGGCAAGAGTTACCAGGATTAGTTCATTCGAAAGCGTTTATAAAATACCCTTTAAAATTAAGAACTAAGAAACTTTTAGAGTTAAACAGGGTAAACCTGAAAACTCTAACAGGCCTATATATTGGGCACTGCCGACTAAACTATCATCTGCATAGACTCGGCTAAGCGGAAAACGCCGACTGCCGTCTATGCTTGGAGGATGATGAGAAGACAGACCACGTCTTATGCACCTGGCCCGCTGTGGAGAGGATCCGATTCTCAATATTTGGCAAAGGGCAACTGCTGCCAGAGGATCTGGACACATTCTCACCCAATAAAGTTATCAGTTTCATTAAGAGACTGAACTTATTGGGTGAAATATAATTAGGAGTGAGCACAATAGGCTTGCTAATGGCCGCAGTGGAGGGTCTACAAGGACACACTCATAATAACCTAACCTACCATTAATTCGTTAGTGCTCTACTATCACATGACTTATGAATCTGTGATCCTCCTTGTTGACGTTCCGAGCACCTACTTCGCTTCGAAGGCAATAACCAGAAAACGGTCTGCGAATGGTGTACGCAACGGTCTCAAGAAGGATTTCCATTTATTTCACTTCTCTTTATATGATACAAATTTGGCAAATCACCAAGAAGTGTGTGAGGCAACTTTATTTAATTTTTAATTAAATAAAGTGGGAGGATTACGATTTTTGGTATCTACGTTTAATATCTACTACTATTGTAAATTAATCTCACCTCTCTGTTGGAATACCTACATTGGTGTTTTAATATTTATTATACCTTTGTTAGTAATAAATAATTACTTATTTGAAAAACGATTTGAATGCCCAATATGTACCCAAAACATACAAATTTACATATTTGACACAACCATCACAATTAATTTATCAAGTAATACTATTAATGGTCCACCTTTTTACGAGACTGAACATAAAAAGACATAATTCTATCGCATTTTTCGGCTTTTTAATATGTGATAGCGTTTAAATTTCAGTGTGATTTTATTATTCGACGTATAAGTTAAATTTAACGGAGATTGAAAGTGAAAATGGTTCACCGGACAGAAAAGAAACGATTTGATATCCTATTTATGGTTAGATTTGGAGACCGAAACAGAACGCAGCAAGTCTACACGTTATTTATAGAAGTTTATCCCAACCATGCTCCGATTACTGTCTTGTGTCTTCGAAGTAATAAAATACAGAAACACGGGAAGCATTAGAGACACACCAAAGTCAGGCTCACCAAATACTGTTACCAATGACAATGTTGCACTAAATATCCAGCAGTGATCTAGAACGAGACCGTGCCATTTCGCAGAGATCTATTCACAAAAAGGAAAAATTCCATCCCTATAAGATGATACATTTACTGCAAGAATTTACTGAAGACGATTTCGATACGAGATTACAATTTTGCGAAATTATGAGAGGAATATGCCCTGCTGTGTTATAAATTGTTGAAAATATGTTTCTTCCTAAAGTTTTGTGATCTGATCAAACAGTATGAAAGTATGTAGATGTATTTCTATACGTTTTTAAATTTAAATTTGTAATTAGTGCCTTATTATAAAAAAGTCTAAAGGAGTAAAATCTGGTGACCTAGGTGGCCACTCCATCATCGGACCTCTTCTACCTATCCAACGACCAGGGAATGTATCATTAAGAAATTGACGGACAGTCACAGCAAAATGTCCATCTTGTTGAAATGCCAGGAGATTTTCAGAAAAAATCTCATCGTTTGCTATTATTTGGATAATTTGTGGATCAACTGCTTCTCTAGGTAATTCCAAATAAGACCCACAATTTAAGTTTCCCCCAATAAAAAAGGGTCTAACAATTAGATCTCCTAGGGCACCACACCAAACATTCAATTTTTGAGGTCTTTGAATATGAAATTCGCGCATTACATGTGGATCACTCACAGTCTAATATCTGCAATTGTGTGTATTGACTAATAAATTGACGGCAAATGTGCATTCATCGGAGAAACAAATGCTGTACAAAAGATTTGGAGTGTCAATTAAACTCCCACTCATTACCTCACAAAACTAGACGATCAATTCAAACTAGATTCAAAGAGCATATGGCCCATCTCAAATATGGTAGAACAGAGTAGTCTAGTGTAGCCCAACATGTGTTTGAGAACAACCATAAAATAGATATTAGCAATTTAATATTAATTAGGAATGTAACAAATACTAGACAGCTGGATGCATTTGAAAGCTTGGAAATCATAAAGTGTAAAAATAGTATTAATTGTGACAGAGGGCCTATCGGTGAACCGGGACGGTTCGGTGAACCTTGCCAGTTCGGTGAACCGTGACGATTCGGTGAGCCGTGACGGTTCGGTGCACCGTGACGGATCGGTGAACCGTGACGATTCGGTGAACCGTGGCGCTTCGGTGAACCGTAACCATTCGGTGAACCATGACGATTTGGTAAACCGTGACGGTTCGGTGAGAACCGTGGCGCTTCGGTGAACCGTAACCATTCGGTGAACCATGACGATTTGGTAAACCGTGACGGTCCGGTGAGAACCGTGGCGCTTCGGTGAACCGTAACCATTCGGTGAACCATGACGATTTGGTAAACCGTGACGGTTCGGTGAACCGTGACGGTTCGGTGAACCTTGCCAGTTCGGTGAACCGTGACGATTCGGTGAGCCGTGACGGTTCGGTGCACCGTGACGGATCGGTGAACCGTGACAATTCGGTGAACCGTGGCGCTTCGGTGAACCGTAACCATTCGGTGAACCATGACGATTTGGTAAACCGTGACGGTTCGGTGAGAACCGTGGCGCTTCGGTGAACCGTAACCATTCGGTGAACCATGACGATTTGGTAAACCGTGACGGTTCGGTGAACTTGACGGTTCGGTGAATCGTGACGGTTCGGTGAATCGTGACGGTTCGGTGAACCGTGACACTAGTTTAGGTATAAATAGGGTAGATTGTTAGCACAGGTTTAGTTTCAATCATCTCGAGATGATGCCAACTTGGTTGGTGAAACTGATGCCAACTTGGTTGGCGAAACGCGCGTCGAGTGCAGTATATAGTGTTTTGGTGTTTAGTGGAAAATCTTCACATCAAAGGTTCCAACCCACTCCAGGACTACGATAACTTCACGGTCAACGGAACTGAATCTGTATCATAAGGTTAGTGCTAAAATCAGATATTTGGTTTTTAAAAACTTGCAAACGTCGTTCAGTATTTCCAAATTTTGGTCAAGTTAAAATTCCAAATTCTTCATACATTTCAAATAAAGTTACAATGTCTGCAAAGCAGAAATGGCTGGATTTAGAAATTAAGTATCTGTAAAGTAAACGAAGTACGCTTGAATTACAAGCATATCAACTTTACAAAAAGCTTACCGATAAGTTAAATAATTTAGAACATGAACAATGGTGTGACTTTCAATGGAACATGTTTATATCAATTAACGCGAAATTTATTAAGAGAATGTCGTCACAAAATAAAAAACTCAAAACATTAATCGGTAGTACGTCAAAAGAAAGTGTTCCTCAAACAGTTCTCAGCATTGTAGAAAATCATTCCTCACAGTCGTTTGATAAAGAAGTTAATCTCCTTAACAAGGAATAAAATTTTGCTTTACCTGCCTCTGAAGGTATTTTAGATGAGATTGTTGCAAGTGTTGAAAGTTCAATTCAATACCTTCCTGATTCCTCTAAAGGATTTGTCAGAAAAGCTTGCAGAAATCAAATCTCGACATTTTGTAAACAAAATTTTGTTTTCTGATAAAGCCACCTGTATATTGCATGGAACTGTAAATAGGCATAACTGTCGTTATTGGGCCTAGCATAATCTCTACTGGACTGGATTAATGTGCTCTAGGTACTTAAATCTCCTGTAATTATTGCTACTTTGGTTAAATCTTATTTTTACTCTATATTTATCATTACCATCGATGGTGGTCATTGTGCATGTAATTAATGGTTGTGTTGGGGCAATTTATTGAGGTATTCGGGTTATTAAATAATTGATTTTGCTCGAAATTTCCATCATGCAACCTCATGAACATTTTATACAATCGTATGCAGAGAAATGTGTTGATACCAAAAATAAAATAAAAGAGCATTTGAAAAAACAAATTTGAATGCCACAGCAACGATACGACAGAAGAAATATGTAATTAAACAAATATTTAAAAAGGTACAGGCTTTGTTAGAGTTTTATACGAAACAACCTCACAAAAAATATGACATAAACTTTTAAGATTGCCTAATATACAGAGAGTTCCCAAAGGTGCAACAACATTAAAATGAAGTAAATTTTGCTGCACCAGAATAAACTGTCTATTATATTGTTTAAACAGAAAATATAGTCATTATTAGTATATCGTTTTTGTGCAGATTGTATTTTGCATTAGAAATGTAGGTACTTATATAGTAAGTGTGAAAATATATGTATTCAATGTGCGACAAGATAAACATACGGTATATTGTTAAATTAGAAAATACATACACGTAAACTACCATATCCACTATGTAAATCCGTCCTGTAAAAAATCTAAATAAAGTAAACCAGCATGAGGCATAAAGAAAGGACACAACACTTGATAAGATCGCGAACTCGAACTAAAGTTCTACATTGGACTGTTTTTTTTTTAGTCGACAGCATTTTAAGTTTCGTACCGTTATGTATAAACAAATTATACACATTTATGCGCTTATTAAAGCGTGAATAAACATTTTACTTCGTCGCATGGGCCTGATGTGTATTTTATCGGTAATAAATAGGTTTTAAAAAAATGCTCCACTTTTATCTGTCTACGAGTAAGTAGGTAAGTTAGATTTGAAAATGGTACTAGGTACGTTATGTTTATAAACGACATCGCACATATGTTGCAATAACAACCCATTTTAATACTACAACAACAAATATTGAATAAACTACTCATATCTTGAATAACTTAGAAACCGTAGAACTCGAGATTTACCAATAATTGTAACCGACTCAAAATCCATCAACATTTCCATTTTTTCAGAAAAATGAATCTGAATTTCATAAAAAAGTATTAACTTTGCAATTAAAACTATAAGAGTGGTATTACAGGTTAAATGGGATAATTATTATCTTCCTTGAGATAAAAAAAATTAAGTTGATGCCTTATTATAAATGCCATAAAAACTATTTAAAAAAATTATTATAAACGAAGCAGGAATTTCTCGTAAACTACACTAGGTAAAAAAAACATCAAGAGCAAACTTTCTTCAATTCTTTGAGCGGAATTCGAAAATGTAGTTAATTTTTTTTTTTAAAGGTGCACACAAGTTCATAACACACCATAACTTTGATTTTTTAAATGTAATGCTATATATTTTTTGCTGATTTTGATTCCTTATAACGGTCTAAAATCATTTTATTTCAGATAGTTTTGTCCTTTGATCCACCATTTTTGAAATATTAATATTTTTATGAACCCTCCAGTAGAAAATAGCACTTGAACTAATACCATTCACTCATGGTACATAAAATTAATTAAAAATTGCTATTACCACTAGTGGTTCTTGTACAATGGACATGTAGATCTCCTGACCTCACTCAAGTTGTTTTCTCTAGGTATATTTTTGAAAAATGATGTTTATAGAAAAAATGAATTTGTCCAATTGACTGGATATGTAGGCATATCACTCTATGGTAAATAGAGCATTCTCTATACCATTGCCAAAAGATAACCTGAATAACGAAATGGATATCATAAAAGGAATAGCAACTAGCAACGGTTTTTCAGTAGATATAATAGACAGACTAATGACACAAGAATACAGATATCACAATCAGCAAAATTTATCTAAAAATTAAAGAAAATTCAGAGAAAGAGTTTGTATGTCTCACATATTTTGGTTTCTCGTCCAAAAAACATTTATACGTAATATTAACAGATGATATTCATGTAGCTTTCAAACCTAGTAAAAAAATTTCAAACATCTTTTATAATGCAATACAAAAAAAGAGATAAAAATAAGAAAGAGTGCAATAACTGTTATATCGGCCAAACAGGAAGGGTATTTAATATATGATCTAACGAACATTTCAAACAAATAATCTTCTGAAAATAAGATAAATAATTCAACCACTATTTGGAAACAAATCATAGTTTCCAATCAATCAGCAAATTAGAAGTCTTACATTATTAAACAAAATCTAGGAAATTAAATATATTAGAATCACTGGAAAGAAGGAATAGCTACGTTTCTTAATAATCAATTAGATATATGAAATGTCAGTCTGTTCACCGCTCTTATTTAAATACCTATAGACGCAGGTAAATGAGCCTGTAAACATACATATACAGGGTGGAGCAATAGTGTGTCGGACTTCGAATCTCGAGATCCATGATAGCTAGAAATTAAAAAAATAATAATACAAGTAAGCTAGATGAACAAGTCTATAACCGGAAATTATTTTCGAATATATGGACGAGCCAAGACGAAATTGCAGAATCAAGTGCCTTTTCATTTAAATGGAATGCTATGTATATCAGTACATTTTTTTAAGTCTCTATCTAGACTCTATTCATTCCTATATTATTATCAACTATCTCCCAACCACTTGGATGTAATGACTTTTTTTGTTGAAATAATGCCATCTGCAGATGCATATTGAGAAAGTCGCAATTATGGGTTTTTAGAAAAACTTATGTGAATACTAGTTACGAGACATCTAATTAATGTTTTTTAATCATTTTTACTTCCTAAAAATGTACAGGGTGGCCAAAAATTATTTTTCAATTAGAACTTTTTAAATTGAACTTTTTCAAATGAAACACCCTGTATATTTTTCAACGATGTGATGTATAAATGAAAAATGAACATTTTTTGTAAGTACTTCCCTATGGCTAATTGCAACCATTTTCGTTTTCTTGAGCAATAAGTACAAAATTCAAGAATAAACTTAAAAAATAGAGGTTTCTTCAAATAATTCATTAGAAAAAAATTATAATAAATGCTTCACATATTGCCCATTTTGATTGACACACGCCTCTATGCGCTTTTGACATGAGGCCAATTTAGTGGCATCATTTCTTCCAATCCATTGAAGTGGGTAAATAGTATTTAACTGGTTCCTACTGTCATAATTTTTTTTGTAATTTTTTTTGCTGTTTTCGTTATTAGACAAGCAATAAAACATCAGTTTAGAATAAATTGTCTTGTACAATGAAAATTTATCGCACATATCGGTCGTCAGTTTTACAGAATGAATTTTAATAAAGCGGAACTTGTAGACATAAATTGTTTGCTTGCCAATAGAATTTATAAGCAACAATATCCTGAAAGAAGGATTCCTGATGTTAGCATCTTCCAAAACCTTCTCGATAGATTTCTGGAAACTTGAAATGTCGAATATAAAAAAGTGAAAGAATAAGACGTGTTGTGAACGAAGAAAATTAGTTTTCTGTGATGCTGGCAACGGTTGAGAATCCCCATATTTATCAGAGAGAAGTGAGCTCATTAGTAAGAATAAGTAGACGGTCTGTTGGTCGAATCTTAAAAACAAATATGTTTCATACATATCATATTCAAATGCACCAGGAACTATCTGATGGCGATTTTCAAAGACGTCTACATTTTTGTAATTAGGCCAGAGATAAAATGCAAGATGTCATCATCTTCAGTAATGTTTTATTCACTGATGAGGCAACGTTTCAAAAAAAATTGGTTTGTTAATAGGCACAATTTCCATTATTATGCTTCGGAAAGTCCTCATTTTTTTAGACAAGTTGATAACTAGCACAGATGGTCTATTAACGTTTGGGGATGAATTATTGGAGAACATGTAATAGGGCCACATTTCTTTGATGGTACATTGACTGGAGCTATTTATCTTCATTTTCTGGAAAACTATCTGCCACAATTATTGATGAATCTTCTTGAAAGGATTCGAAATAGGACTTAAATAATACCTACCCACTTCAATGGATTGGAAGAAATGGACCCACTAAATGGACTGCTAGATCTCCAGATCTTACAAAAATGGATTTCTTTTTATGGGAATACGTGAAGGAAATTTTTTATACAGACACACCAACAACAATACAAAATATGAAGGAAAGGATAATAACTGCTTTTAGATCTATCACATGGGCAATTTTAGGAACAGTAGAAACCTCATTTCAAAAGCGCATAGACGTGTGCAAATCAAAATGGGCAACATATGGAGCACTTATTATTACAATTTTGTCTAATGAATTATTTGAAGAAACCTCTATTTTTTAAGCTTATTCTTAAATTTTGTACTTATTGCTCAATAAAACGAAAATGGTTGCATTTATCCATAGGGAAATACTTACAAAAAAATGTTCGTTTTTCATTTCTACAACACATCGTTGAAAAATATACAAGGTGTTCCATTTGAAAAAAACTGAGAAAATTCAATTTATAAATGTCTTTATCAAAAAATGATTTTTGGCCACCCTGTTTAAGAAGTAAAAATGATTCAATAACATTAATTAGATGTATTGTAACTAGTATCCACATAAGTTTTTCTCAAAACCCATAATTGTGACTTTGGTGATTTTTTCGATATGCATCTGCAGTTGGCATCATTTCAACAAAAAATTCATTACATTCAAGTGGTTGGGAGATATAGGCATGAATACAGCCAGAAAGAGGAATCAGAAAATGTACTGATATACATAACATTCCATTTAAAAAAGGCACTTTATCCTATAATTTCGTATTGGCTCGCCCTGTATATTCTAAAATAATTTCTGGTTATAGACTTTTTTTATCTAGTTTATTTGTATTTTTTTTTTAATTTTTAGCTATCGTAGAACTTGAGATATCGAAGTCCGACGCACCATTGCCCCACCCTGTATAACTGACACATTAATTTGTAATCTCACTATGCTTGAAAATTAGTCTAGTAACTGCGAAAACAACAGTAAAAAAAGAGAATATTTAACAAAGTAATTTTGTGTTTATTATTTGTTAAAATGGAGAATTATTAAAAATACTGTATATACACATTTTCTCAGATAAAAAATTAAAATCTGCATAGTCAAAATCTTCTTAAATAGGAGGACATTTTTTAACGTAATTTAGTATATCTTCAAAACTCTTCAACGTAAATTATTTTAATTTCAATGGTTTACAAGAGATATATATTTTTTGAAATTTTTCTACTCCGCCATTTTTAAGATATTCGCAGTTTGCAAATAAGGACTCAACACATTTGAACCGTACATTAGTTGTCTCACAAAGCAAAAGTAAAATTATTTATTTTTATTGATACGAAAATAATCACTCAAAATAATATAATAACACAAAACAAAATTACCGAAGCGATAAATTATGGTATATTTTCGCAAAATAAAAATAAAATAAAATGCATAAAATAATCTGATCTATGTATATAAAATCTGATGTCTGTTTACAATAAAAATTTGATATATTTATCATTGTCAGTCATGGTAAGTAATTTTAAGACCTTGATAAGGTCACATGCAATATTGATTGAAAATGTTATCTTTCTTTTGTGATCGAAAAATATTTTTAGATTTAGTGGTAATTTTCATTACCACCAATAATTTCTGTTATTTCAAAATTTGTGCACCAACATGTATGTGCCTATTTTTTTATTATTAATAAAACTGGTTTTTTTTTCAAAATGGTAACATTTTATTGAATCTGGCGCGAATAATTTATAGACTAGGTCTTAACCCGGATACCACAAATACATACATTTTATAAATAAATAAAAAAAGTTGTTTTAAACCTGCTTTTGGTTAATTAAGGCAATGTGATCACAAACAACACTATGTGCACTTATTAACAAATGTTTAAAATTACAAAACAAATATAATGACATAAATCTGTCATGCCTAACACAAATCAAAAAATTGTACACACCTTGGTATGATTTTGTAAATATTACACATTCATGTTCACATGTGTACATAAAGTCACTTTTTAGCGTGAATGCTCGTTGCAGACTAAGTAAATTGCAGAGAAGGATATATATGAAGAACCAGTATAAGTGGTAGGTAATAATAAAGAAGTTGATGTCTTCAAAAAAAGAACACTACCGCTAGTTATACACGACCAACTTTTAACTTTATATGCACACTAAAATTAATAGGTGACATTTCTCATACTCCGTATTTTTTTAAATTTGATTAATTTCTTCCATACAACTGAAAGAGAAATTCTTAAAATTTAATATAAGTAACTAGTTAGTTATTAGCAGTATAAAATATGATAATTAAGAGTTTATTTTTTCAGAGTGGTCCAGAAAAAATTAAATTGTTGCTTGACTGTTTTTAAAAAAAATATTTTTTGTGTATGATGCCCTTTGATGCCCTTTATATGTTAGTAGTTCAAAATCAGTATTGTTTTAATATTATATTACCACATTTAAAAATACCGGCCATTTTTATCTTAAGCTGCGGGTAAATTCTTCTTTAGAGATTTGCGGAAAACTCCATATTTTACTGGTTAGTCGCGCAAATATCCATTTGGCTTGATGATGATCTCGGATGCTAGGGCCAGGCACTATTGCATTTTTACCCTAGTCATCGCTGTAGACCTGGACCGGCCTCGTGCAGGGCGGGTTAGCTTACTTTACGAACGGCCCCACTCACAAATGTGAGCGATGCCGAAGATTTCGGCCAACCTCCCTGGGTCCTGGCTGATGAACCCTGCTGGCTAGGGCCTCCTCTGGCGCTCTTCTGACTTTGTCTTCTTTCTTCGCCAGTTTGTCACCCCCGGGGGTAGTCATCAGTCTGTCAGGGACTGTGCGGATATTCTGTGACTTGGGATTGACTGCCAGTACACAAAGTGTCAATTGACACATTGTCATCTGGATCATCTGACAAGATGAGGATAAACTATGCAGCTCTAGGAGGTGAAGGCCTAAGTGCTTTCTTAACACTTGCGTCCTTCACGGAACCAGGGGGACTACGGGCACTGGTCGATTCACTGACCGGTGCCCGCAAGGTTTGTGGGAAGGTGGTTGGTTGCGTCATGTCACTTCCGGGAGTTGGTCCCTCTGTAAGGAAAGGATTAGTTATACTTACCCGTTGTCCAGTAACTGCACCTTCGGCCTCTTGTGCCTCGGTGCGTCGGCCGGATCATAGGAGGTAGCCTCCCTGATCAGCGAGTTCCTATGCTCCTCGGCTAAGGTGTACAGTTTCTTCGCTCTATCCCGGATGATTTCGGTGACTGGTGTGTACTCCAGGTCCCTGAAAATGTCAGCGTTTCTAACGTACCATGGTGCACCCACCGCTGTCCTGATGGCCACGTTTTCCACGGCTTGGATCTTCTTCAAATAGGTCTTCGCTTGGTATCCCCATGCTACGGAGGCGTAGGTCAGCTGTGGTCTGATGAGTGCTTTGACTAGCAGAAGCTTGTTCCTCAGATTGAGCCTGCTCTGGTTCCCTGCCATTGGGTAGATGAGAGCTCTCGTCCGCTTGGCCTTTACCACGATGGCTTCGGTGTTCTGTTTCCATGTCAGGCCTTTGTCCATGATTACGCCAAGGTACTTGACGGAATCGTGCGTTGATATCCGGAACAAAAACCATTATTCTTGGCACACTCTAGACTATATTTTTTATTATGATCATCGATTAATATCCCTATGCCTAAAATGTCATCCAGAACTTTACACTTGAGTCTTTAAAAAAATTTTATTTCTGATAAGCATTTTTTAGAGAATGATTAAATTATGAGGCCTCAATTTTTTTTTCGCATATATCTATGTCACAGTATAACCAGTTAGTTATTTCTGCTTATTGCAAGGCCTCGCCGCTGGGAACCTTCAAAAGCGGTTAAATTGACCCATTATAATGAAAAGCATCAGTGTAGTAGTGGCCGTTAGAGCGGTGTATATGTTATCAGCGATATAAAAAATAACTCGTGGTGTAAGTGCTTTACGCGTATATAATTGGTTTACTGTGATAATTGTATGCATTTTATTTTATTTTAAAATGGGGAACGATAAGAAAAGAGCGGGAATGGTTTGCTCATGTTAAGGGTGTATAAATAAAAGTGATTGTAGTAATGAAGTTTTATTTATTTCCTCGTGATGTCGAAAGCTATGTGAAAAATTGTTATATTATTGCAAGCATAAAATATATTGAATTTAGTATAGGAGTTAGGTATTGTCTTGCAAAAACAAGAACCATTAATAAAGTAATTTTAAGAATACAAATTGAAAGTATAAATAAAATACGAAATAGAATAAAAAAATAAAATCTTTAGTTTTGTATTTGGTAATGGTAATGGTAATGGTGGGGGAGGCTGACGCCTGGCATGTAGGCCACAGACGGGCCCTTTTTATCAACTCCAAGCAGTCCCCTCAGCCATGTGCTTCTCTTGCTCCCTCATCAAATCTTTCCTACCTTCTGATGAAGGTCAGGATGTCACTCATTGCGAGGGAACTCATCTCCTCCCTAAGAAACACCTCAGAACGGAAGATACTGTATCTCAAGCGCCCAAACGCTTCACATTGTCCCAGGAAGTGGTAAGATGTTTCTTCATCACTCCTGCATCTTGGATATGTAGGATCTTCCTCAATACCTATCAATGATAGATGCCTCCTAAGTCTGCAGTGGCCTGTCAGTTTTGAATTTACAATTAGACGAATGCTCTTCTGCATCTATTTTGAATAATTTTTAAAGATATTACAGAACACATTTTAAAAATCCCGCGCACCCTGGAGAAACCTACCTCTGACCTTAACTAGACGATAGTTGTACTCTGAGGTGGTTTAGTGTTTGAGTCGTAAACTGGTTCGTGGCGCGACTTTAGTCAGTGCGGATTGGATTATTGGCCCTTCCGCCTGACGATATGACCGACGCTGGCCAGACTCTGGTTAGAAGTTTGGCCGTGCACCTATCCCCCACCTGGAGACACGCCTGACAGGTAGCTCAACCCAAATGTGTTTGTGAATTTCCCCCTCAGTTTGTTGTGGCTGCCGCCGTACAGGAAGTTGGCTCTCAGGCAACACTGTTAAATTTTTTAACGTCATCTTAGACTCTCAATGTTTTATAGGTACCTATATTAAAGAACAGGGTTATATAAGAGTGTTTGTGGTGTTGTAGTCAAGGAATAAAGACTATTCGTGATTATGGAGAAGATGATCTAATATTGTTTTGTTTAAGGGTTCATTTGAAGGTTTCAACTGTTTGTAAGCAGCCATACAAATGATATTTAGTCAAATAAGTTGCTTCATGGTAGTTACAACAACAGAAATCTCTAAATAAAACAATTTTGATTATCTTCTCCATAATCATGAATAGGCGTTAGGTTTGTTCGTAGAATAGTCAGAACTAGTTTGAAACTAACATAAAAAATTGTACTAACTATGCACAGTACCTTAAAAAGGCTTGTTAAAAGTTACTGCGCCTAGTCAGTAAAGTTTGAAACTGTTTCTAGACGCTTTACAAACCAACCTTGTATTTCCATGGCTACAACACGATGAACACTCTTATGACACTGTTTTAAAATATAGGTACCTATAAAATATTGAGAGTCCATCATGATGTTGACAAATTTAACAATGTTGTCTGAAAGCCAACTTCTTTTACACTGAAAAACTAAGGAGGTGATCTCTATAGACAGGCATCAACTTTAAGCTGACTTCCACCCTAACCCACTAATATTACACAGTTCTATCCCCACCAGTTCAGGGTATAACTTTAATTGTTTCTTATCAAATGATTTACACTTCTAAAAGATAAATAAATTACATTTTGCTATAATTAAGACACATTTTGTATGTTTTCTCAAGTTTTGTACCTGGCAGAACTCTGATCCAAGTGGAATATCAAACGCACAATTTTTGTTGGAGTTTATTTACTACCTACCATATAGTACTTCACTGTATGCATAATTTAAATTCTTATCAGGTCCCCGACCAAAGATATTCAGCCCTATATTTCACAACAAAAAAAAAATGGAAAACTAGCATAATCAAGGGGCCCTGTAGCAAAAAGGGGACACACATTAAGGCCCAATTTGCTTTTACATAAACTATCCTAACACAAGTATTTGCAAAAAGACATTGAGGCCTGTTCCAAGAAAAATAGTTTTCGTTCCAGACCTCTGTACGGCTAACCAGAACTAATATATGAAGTTTTTCATAAATCTCTAAAAACGAAAATATGGTTAATATGAATTGAAGAGGTTAATACGAATAACCCAAGAGTATCATGATTGATAGGTAACGAGGTAATATTTTATTTAAACATAGATATTTTATAAAAATTCGAAAGCATCGTTTTAGAGAAAAATAAATACGTAATAAGAATTTTTTAACTGTTCTATTGTCATGAATTTATTTATAACTCAGCATAAGATTAATTTGACTGACACTATTACAGTCGCGCCCACAATATTGAGCACACAATAGATCACATTGATACATTGAGTACATGCAATTATGGATATAACTAAAAACAATCATAGACGCTTATGACTGCCACAAACGTAAATATATGTCAAACACTGTTTTTTCTTTTTTTTTTTTTTTGAGGTGACCACATTAATAACCTCGACATTAACATTCCTATACAGGGTGTTTCAATCTTATTCTAGAATATTTTGGGAATCAATAGAACAGTTACAAAAAAAATCAACTTACATTGAAAAATCCTTAGTTAACGAGGTACAATAAACAGAAAGAAAATATCTATAGGTATACAAGTGCCATCGATACTCAGAAATAGTGAACTATTTTCCAAAAAAAATTATAATACGTCACTGACTAAAATAAAAAATTACTCAATTTTTAAAATCTGCGTTCTTTTACTAAAGAAAATATTCTCGCAAAAATTTCGTATGAAGCATCCCAAGTAACAACTCTAAGATACTTTTGATTTATTTAGGTTTTAAAAGTGCTTTAACATGTTCAATAAAATGATAGTGGTTTTAAAATTACCTTAAGATAAACTAAAAGTTCTTAAAGACCACTGATTCTTATGCATAGGATTTAATGCACTCTTTAAATTAAAATAAAAAAAACTGTTTGTTCCTAATGCCCTATTGATCTTATACTAGTTTTATAATACTCTTGACATTGGCTATTTTAAAACTAATTTGCCTTTTTAAAGAATTAAATAGCAAGTTGGTTTTAAAACAATCCATTTTGGAACAAATGGTTTTAATGTAGTTTTATGGAGTATCCTTGATGTAGTCATTAAAACCCATTAAGAAAACTATTTTATCTTAAGCCTATATGCTCAATGAAATTCCACATTAAATTCTAAAACATAGTTTTTACTTTTTAAAGAGTAAATTAAGAATATTTTAAAGTTTAAAGGTTTTAATTTAGTCAATTTGATTAAAAGAAATGCCTGTTGGATTTTTGATGACTTTATTAAAACTAATTCTACCCCCTCCATAATCGGAGAAAACACGCCATCTACTCAATAAACTGATTGCTGATTTAGTGAAGCAGTGCAGTCCGTGTACCTACGCATGAATGAAAACTAGAAGACATATTTAAAATGGAAAATATTAGTGACAAGTATTTTAAATTAAAACGAAGTCACTAAATCCAGCAATCACAAAACCGGCACAATTTTAAGGTTAGGATTTTATACGCGCGCCAGATCCCTTTAAATCAATAAGGCCACGAGTTTGAACATATTAAAGCAACTCAGTTTTAAAAGGAAGAGTAAATAAATGTCTGGGAGAGTAATTGTACTTAAAGTGGTAAATAAAACGCTATTTTAAGTATTGTAAGATTTAAAATGTTCTATTAACTTGCAATCAGTTTTTATCTAGACCACGCCATTTTTTATATAAGTTACAGACCCGCCATGATGAATATTTTCAATAGCCAAAGAAAAATATATTATTGAAATATATGCGCTTTACATCCTCTTAAATAACTGAAGGACGGTGTGTCCAAACATGCAATTTAATAAAAAAAAATGCATTTGGATGTTTAGATGCAAAATAAAAATTGACGATATTTTTAAAAAAATTTTTAAATAATAAAAAAAAACATTATATTGGTGGCGCTCGAGTTATGTAGAAGTATATTATTATATTTTGTCAGAAAAGTGCCATCCGTTGGTAATTTTTACCAGAATAGTTTGCATTTGAATATTATTTTTGATCAGCTTTATATGCGTTACGTTTAAAATATTACCACTCTGCCCCATTAGAGACTTGCCGTTGTTTTAACTATTTCACGCATAGAGTTGTCCGATTTTAAAACAAAATAAAACCCTTTTAGGATTAATTATAATGATTCTCAAGGCAATTTAGTCTGCTGAAATTTTATTTTAAATGCAAAATACATAAATTTAAGGTTGCCTTGAAGAACTCTTTAAGAATATGAAATTAAAACTAAATGGTTTTTAATGTAGTTTTAAAATTTAGTCTTCAAGACCCTTTTAGGATGGGCCCTTTTTGGCTAGAAGCTGCTTTATGGTGATCCTAAGCTTGTCTTGAAGATCATTTGGTTTTATTCGAAGTTTTATTGTATAATTTTAACGCAACCTTGGAGATCTTAATAAGAGCATTAGTGTTACCTGGGATTGTTTTCCAGCAAAATTCACTTCCCCTCTTGTTGAGAATTTTTTTATTATTACTGTAGGTCTTCGACAAATTGTAATGTATCAGCTAGAGTAATAGGTGTGAGCAAAACTATGATACATCGGAAAATACCAATACCATTTTCGATGCTAATACCAAAAATGCTTGGGTACCTATCGAGATACCATTCCGCGAAAGCAATTTAGTAAACTTTGGCGAAAGTAACTAACTCTACCAGAGACAACCATATGCGGTCATAAAGGAAAGCCAACTGCAGAGCAGCGGAATACGTACATACTTGTTGCCTAATAGGCCCGGTATATTCACCTTATGGTAGAGTGGCTGTTAGTTACCAAACAGATTTATATTAATTACTACGTCTCTACTAGATAAATAGTAACTATTATTTTATTCTTAAATTTATATGTTCGGTAATTTTACCACCGGACAAATCCCTATTTCCCGCAAAGATCCTGGTTTCAGTACTTGTAGCATATACAACCAATATTATAGGTATAGGTAAAAAATATGATGTTTTTATACGAATGTATGGAAAACAGCAAATATTTGGTACCTGATAATTAGTACAGAGATTTAGATTGATGATATTCATTAGGATTGACTAAAATATCGATACATCGGAAACTACCGATACGAATGATACGATTTTCGGTAGCGCATCATCAATTTGTTGATATGGAGATATCGATACCGATACCAATTCGAAGAATTGTTGTCTTGATACCGGCATCTGATATCGATACCAATAATTGTCGATACTTGTATATATTTGTATTAATACCAAAGTTTGGTATGGATATTAGTACCTACCCGATACCAAAACCTCTGGTATCGCCCACCACTGCAAACAAGTAATCAAATTATTGTAAACAAATTCTTCAGAAAGGTGTAAAAATAATACTTAAAATCAGTATTGTTAAATTATGCACCTGATAATTTTCATGTGATTTTTTTGTTAGGAAGTAAATATTTAAAGATTGTATAAATTTACGTCGCGAGAATATTTAAAACGTGTTATAAAACTTTGGTATAAGAATTTAGGAAACCATAAATTCGCAAAATGCATATTTGTTTTGTTAACTATTACCTTTAGGAAAATTTGCAGCAGTGCAGTTTATGTAGTCACTCAACGTACTCAAACATTTTAAATAGTTACTTCTCAAAAGTTGAACATCAAATATCAATTTAACTTGGTAAGATCATTTTTATTTTTAAAACAGTTATGCATTGTAATAATTATAATATTATAACCATGTAATTTTTCATTCATTTTGTGCATAATGTATTCATGTTTACAAAAATTGAATTATAATATTATAACAATACAATTCTTCATTCATTTTGTGTTAAACATGAATACATGTTTAAAAACATTATAAATAAATGTTATAGTTTAAGTCTAACGAAGTTTTTAAACATGCAGACTGAATATTTATATGAATACTAAATACTAAATATTATACCATATTGTCGTGTTAAGCACCTAATTTAGATTTCTTTTAGAGTTATATTCTTTATAATTCTTATTTTTAGAATCATGGTTTTGTTGGGTGTTATTTTTTTCATTAAAATATATTATTAAATTTCATCTTAAAGTATTCCGTTTAAAATATGTTAGTACATACTATGTTTATGTTTAATACGACTTAAGGCATATTAGGTTTCATAAATTCGTAATATTTATGAAATCCGTTCCACAATATCTTGACCTGATCGCAAATATTAAAAATTGTCTCTTTTTATTCGTTTGAAACGCATAAATTCGATAAAATGGCTACCATTCTTTCCATAAAAAACTCTCGGATATGTCGATCTTTGTCAGAGATCTTGTTCTCTGATTTTTATTTTCAGTTTGTCATATTATGATCTATTTTGTCAGTGCTATCCACTTCCGGATTTTCCGTGAATAACCCTTAACTCTGTTATTATAGATAAACACCCTATATATAATTTCACCCATTTGGATGGAGGTCATCAAGACCTTCACAACGAATCCACATATGATATAATTATTATGTGGAAATCTGGAAACACTAAGGCCTTTACTGGGCCTTTATTCGGTCATCATTACCCGGTAAAAGCCCATACTTTGGTGTTTACTGGTTGAGGAGGACGGCGAGGTACTAAATGTAGAGTCAGTCACTGAGCTTTAGCCAAATCGTTTGAAGGCCGGAATCAGACCTGCTGAACGGGAAAAACTGTTTCGGCAGTACGTCGATAAACCCCAGCATGGTGTCTTCTATAAAAAAATAGAAACACTATGTTTATCGACCAGGCTATTCAAGGGATTCATTATGGCCTGTCAGGATTGTGTTATCAACATCTTGGTCTACCGTAGCCGTGTCTGGCGTGTAGAGGTTTCTGATATCAATTGCAGGATCTTCCGTGAGGAGCCGAAATCGCTCATGCACTTACTTTCTGCATGCCCCATATATGCGATTTTGGCCGACATTCACCGATATAACGCAGCATTATGAGTGCTACATTAGCACCTCAGGAACTCGTACGGGGTAGACCAGACATCAGTGTTACCTTACGTCCCCGGAAATATTGAGTCCGTTGTCGAGGACGAGAAATACTGGATTTACTGGAACTATACATTTCCGATAGTCAGGCTAATCCAAGTTAATAAACCCGACATAGTTCTCCTTCACCGTGTCTCATGGAGTTCTCGGCACCTGCTGAGAAAAACATAACTTTGAAAGAAGACGAAAAAACTGACCAAATATCTCCAGTACGAGCTTCAAGTGCTATACTTAGGCTACTCGGTCAAGATGGTCGTATTAATAATCGGTGTACTTGATGCTCTCGAAACGGAAGATGATACCGGTCTGCCAAAAATCAGCCGAGTGGCTGGCAGGCCAAATGTAGAAAGTGGTCATTCTAGGTTATATCTGAGAAGTAAAGTTTACAGAAATAGGCCTCATTATTTAGAAGATTTGAGGAATCGTATATTACCCCAGCTATCATGAAAAATTTTCAGGATAAAATTTTTCGATTTGAACAATGCTACAAAGTGAACAGTCGACAATTCAAAAAATTAATTTAGTTTATTTTTACATATCATTTTTGTGAAAGTAAAGCCATTTTCCGATCTCGTTTCATAATTGGTTTATTTAATATCTCCATGCAGATTTCTACATAATAATTATTATATCACACGGGGGGGGTTCATTTTGAGGATTTTGATTACCTCTATCTAAACGGTGAAAACATATTGTTTCATTTAGAACAACAAAGTTAGGATCATTTCCAGAAAAAAACAGGAAGTGGATAGCACTGACAAAACAGATCATAATATACCAAGTTGAAAATACGTGCAGGCGCTTTTCACCGACTCTCTACCAACCCTTCAACAATTCATTCCACTTGCTCCCTCTATTTTAATTTTTAATTATGATGCATGTTTACACCCCTCATATTTTTATTTGTACGCCGCTGATATTACCGCTCAAACAGTTGACACATGCGCATTGAGATTTTATTTTGACTAAATCAGAGGAAGAAGAAGAAGGCTATTACAGCGCATATTCGTTTGTTTCCGTCAGTGTGAGTTTGTTTTCAAATATTTTGTAACGATAACGAATGTTTATCTTAAAAAAACCGGTTAATTTAATTTCTGTTCTAAAATTTTTGTGAAATTAGGGATTCTTAAGGTACGTGTCCATGTTAATTACATATTTCATTTAAAAGAATTTTCTGTCATTGTTTCTGCCGCCTTTATTGTAGAATTTCAGCAAAAACCAACTGTTGAAAAAGTCACTTTGGTTTTTGTTTTTTACAGTTTTTTTTTACAGATCTAGTTTATTTGAATAAAGCGAATAAATGTTATTAATCAGGTGCTTATAAATAATTGATTGTTACGTAATTAATTACGGATAACCTTTACTTTTTTCTATTTTTATCAGTTCGTAATTTCATTGGTTATGGTACCTGTGTAACAACTTCAAATACTGTTTGATTTGTTGTTTTCTTTTAAGCAGTTTAATACTGTTTGCAAAAATTAAATAGGGTAAACTATAAACAATTCTTTGTTGCAGTGTCTCAGTGTCATCGTGTACTCATATTAAATAAAGACATGGAGAAGCGTGACCCTCTCAAAGAGGTTGGGAATACCCCAGATCATGTAAGTGAATTTTTATTTATATTTATTAGTAATTTGCATTAGTTGTGCAGTGTGCATAACAAATTTTTGAGAAATTCTGATTAAGGTAAATTTTCTTTTGCTACGACAGTATCGTAATAGACGATACTTGATCAAAATCTAAATTGAAGCTCAAAAATATTGTGTAATGAACTGTGATTTTAAAATATGGCCTGAACATAATCTAGTGCTAAAAGATTTATAAAGCGTACTTCAGTTTGGACAAAACGTTTCTAAATTGTATAAGTATTTTTCGAACATAGAAAAATAGTACTCTGTAATATGTCTTGTGGTGTGTTTTTTAATATTTGTACACATTAAGAACGGTTCACAATATACGGCACGACAAGACACCAGCCTTTGCAGTTTGAATAGCCGTGGCTATTATGTCAGTGTGTATACTGCTATTACAACTGCTTTCTCAGTACACGTGGCCTTTATTCAGCCATCATTTCCAGTAAAGGCCCGGTAAAGACTCATACTTTGGTGTTTACTGGGTTATGGAATAGTTTATCGTGACGTTACCGATCAGTGTCTTGTGTTGTAACGTATAATCTGAATCGACCTTTATTCAATAGAATTATGATATATTGTTCTAACTGAGGAGGTACATTTATGTGTGTATTTTGATCACCTTATAATGTACCCATATAGCACCAGACGTTCTATGGACGTAAGTCCAAACTTCCATAGGCATAATACAGGTGTCCAGTGGATGTACTAAATATTAACAAATGTCCATCCGTAGGATGCCCACTGTATGTCCATCAACGGTACGTGTGAAATACAGCTCTACATTTATTTAAAACAAGGAATAAATATATAATTCATAATATTATACCTGTTAATACATTATGTATATTTATGTGTATGAGTTTTCTTCTATGGTATATTTAGAATCGCATGGATAAATTTAATATTGTATATATTTATTGTAGCCATTATTTTATTTGCGCAAATTCGCCGTTATCAGATTATCGCGTAATGCTGGTTCACATAATTATTCTGTGTTGGAAACATTGTCTCCAACAGTATACCCGAGGGTCCTAGGGTAACGTTCACTAAATATTCCCTGTGCTATATAGGTGGTTATGTGGTACTGATAAAAATCAAAAATATATCTTGTCGTTTATATGTTTAACTTTCTATTGCCACATTTACCAAAATTAGTTTTCAGATACAGACTAGCATGTTATAGGCAGTGCCAGTCCTTATTAGGCTATAGAAGCCTGAGGTTTGTGCAATTTTGATTCTATTTTTTTTTCTAACTATCATATAAAAAACATCTGTAAATCCTTTTGTGTGCTTGTATATAAGATTTTAGATAAGGTCAGTATTTTGATAGTATCAAGCATTTTTATATTAAAATTGAATTGTGAACTATAATAATTCTTATATGTATTCGTTGTGATAATGAGAGGTCATTTTAATTTTTTTAAAGTACCATATTATTCGAAATCAAAAAGTATTTTTTTCTGTTTTCTATATTTTTCCCTTATTAAACAGTGCTTTTAAATTTTCAGTGAGGACTTTAAAATTGTATAATGAATATTTTGACTATTAGGTGTTAAGCAAAAAACTTTTAACGTTTATTTTGAAATCTAGAGAAATTATCTAGTTTATATGAGTGTTATTGCCGGAATCTAGAAAGGCTAATATACAAGTAAAGAAATTAAACACTTTAAAGCACATATTGGATGATCACCAACTACCCTTGTAGCTAATACTAAGAAGTATTGAATTACATAATAGAACTCACATTACAGACTTTATTTAATTAATATATTTTACTATATTAAAATGCTTTCCTAAATATGTCTTTGTTTTTAAATTTTATAGTTGATAGTACCTATAGTTTCGCACTTACACATTTTTAAGAGCAAGAAAAACACAATGACAATTTCGGAAAAATTTTCGCTTGCGGCGCTTCTCCCGGACCCCCGCAACTCCTCGCACTATTTACCCCCCCCCCTATGACAAAAACCTAAATTCGCCCTTGCTAGTAAGTTGTTTTTTACTTTTTTCACAAATATGTAATATTTTTGGCATATGATTATTAGTTACAATATGGCCGGAATCTACTAAATGTTTATAAAAGTTGGGGTGTTGTTTTTGTGTGTGAATATGCTCTCTATATCTTATATCAAGTGATCTACCTGTTTGACCTATATTACATTCTGGACAATCTAAGTGTGGGCTATATCGGCCCCACACTATTTGTAAATTTCAGTTTTTTCTTTTGCGTTGTACAAAAGTCTGCCTACATTTTTGTTCGACCGGAATGATGTTTCTTTATTAAATTTTGACAAGGTACCTATTACTGATTGAATTATATAGTCGTCCTGCATATGGTATTGAGATATATGTTTTGTCTTTTTTTTACATTATATTTCTTTTAAGAGAATGTCTTTTGAAAATTAATTTTTTTATTGTATTTTGAGGGTACCCGTTATTATATGCTATGAGTCGTATTGTCTCCAGTGTTTTGTAATTATTTAATTTCAAAATAGATTTTCACAAAGTAATGTCAGCTTCATTCAACTTTTTAATGCCAGAGATACGTTGATTTATATAAAAAAAAAAACAAATTAAAGGGGGTTTTCTTTGAAATTTTTTGTTTAAACACAAGTAGTTTTGTAAAAAATGCAAGGGTAATCTTTTGTTGGATAAATTTTAACCATATTCCTACATGTATTCTAAAATACAATAATTTAAGTTATTCTATTCCCTGATGTAAGTTATCAACACTGATCTGAACATTATTGAATACTGACTAAAGTCATCATAAAGAACACTTATTAATGTAATTAAAAATAAAGAAACTTTTTGCTTTTAAATGTTTCAAACATATTTTATTAAAACTAGCACCGGCATGTCAACACGCTACAGAAAATAATCATTTCATAGATGTGGATAATGTCGACTTGTATCATTCAGAAAATAAAGGTAAATAATTAGATTTATTAGAAATATTAGACATTAAATTCCCTGTACTCTTGACAAAAGCCGAAACACGTGTAGAGTTTTTAATAAAAAAAAGTTGAAACATTAAAGAGCAAATTTCCTTCATATATTTAAAATATTTAATAATGTTTCACAAGGAGCCAACCTCAGAATCAGTTCAGTGGATTTATTTATTTTTAACAAATATATCATTTAATAAAGAATTTCTTAAATATTAAACCAAGTATTATACATAATATATGTACAATTTATTTAAAAAATCACTCCTATTATATGTATACGTAAAGTTTTTTCTATTCATCAGTATATTTTTTGGTGCATTTTTATTTATTTCACGAACCCCCAGGTGGTAATATTTAATTGTTTTCAAAAGATGCTATTAAATTCTTCTATTTATTTTCCCAAAACAAAGTTGAAAACGACACGCGTTCTATTTTTATAACAATTTGTGTATGGCTATAGCAGGAAGTGTGACCCTAGCGCATAGAAGGAGAAAATAAAACGTTATCAATGTACTGGGTGAAACACAGTCAAAATTATTTTATATTTGTGATTAAATATTCAAATTGTTGCAATATTCAGCATGCTCTGAGCAGTAAGTTACAGTTGTATAATTAATTGATGAAAAAACGAAGACGCACAACCATTCCCACCGATATTGCCAGTATCGCTGGCGGAATTCGAACATTGCGACTGTATAGTTTCGAAATTGCTGCCATTTTGCTAATTGTTTTGGAATTGAAGCAAAATTTTTCCTCCTATCGGCTCGGTGGCATAGTTATCTGGAACAGCGCAATAATTGCTGTGATTTATAATCTATTTATTGAGGCTACCCCGGTTCGAATCCCGCCATCGGCACCGGCAATGTCGGTGGGAATGGTTGTATGTTCACGTTTTCCTAAGTGTAACCCCGTCCTAGAAGCTTCGGATTTGAATTTGGGGGTTGTCTAATTTCTGTGGTGGTGTTTTATAAAGTGGGTATAAAATATTTATATGAATAAAAGTAAGTAATCATTTAGGGGGAGAAAATTTTCAAATCGTTCAAAAAAGTATGCTCCTTAAATATTATATTAAGAATTAATCAAATTTGAATAACAATTTGTCAATGAATATAATATTTTAAATAGTGTAGTCGCGTCCGAGGGTGTCACTTTTTTAAATTTGACTTGGTCATATTCTCTGAAAGTTGACGTTTTTAATAAAATGTTAATATCGTTACCATCGTTACACATAATGTTGGAAAGGTTAACAGTTGCTTGTTCTGCGGAAGATAAACGGCCCTTTGTAGGAATGCAGACAAAATTAAATGGGTTAGTTAAATATATTTGGAACGACTTGAAAAAAGATTGGCGGGGTAACTAAAACTCTCATTGACTCCCTCGGTATTAATTTACGCCTTTAAGTTTTTATGTATATAAATAGATCAGTGTAGTTTTAAAATACTGTTCAATAAGTCCGCTTTGTCATAATTTTGTCATGTTTATTGCAATTGATTTAATTATTTCTTGAGGTTACTAATATTAATATTTGAGTTAAAAAAATGTTAGTGCTATAAAAATATGTGATTTTAATTCAAGAACTCGTGCCATGACAATTCAATGTTAAGATATATTTAGTTGGTTGTTTTGCCATATGTGAGCCAAGAAAATCGTGTGATTTCACTTTTCTTTCTTACGGGAAAGATGAATTTTGTTACTAATGTGCTAAAAAAATATATACAGGTAATTAATATTAATAACAGTCGAGTTGTTTTACGTTCTGTACTTTACGCTTGTGTCATGCTGAAATTATTTTTCTATATTACTGTCATTTATTTTGTTGACATTTTAATTTAAATTTCTAAGCCAAAGATTTGCATTTTTGTTTGTTTTTGGTTTTTGGTTTTAATCTCGCATTAACATCAATTGTAAACACGATAAGATTATCGATTATTTTCGAAAGATTTATTAATGAATTATAATTGTTATTATTGCTGTGTGACTGCTGATTTTCGAAAAATGTTTTCCGTAAACGTGTATCAATTGAAAAAGACGTACATTTAATTCAAGCATTATTTATTGAATACAGTCCAGAATTATATTTTTTATTTTAATTTGAAATTGTTCTGTTCCAACTACGCCTAAAATCTCTTTAATTAGATATAACTTACAGGCAGTTTTGAACGAGCTCACAAAAATTTAGGAATTGCAAAAGGAAAGGAGGGAATTTGTTTAGAGAGGTACAAAGGTAAATAGATACCAATTCTGTAAATAAAGGAATGTCTTTTATATCAGAGAATCAAGGATCAAAAGAGAACCTTTCAAAGCGTTTTGCAGAATGCAGAACTAAAGGGCATTTTGCGCATAATAACATCTTATGACATTTTTGATGACAGTCCCATATAATAATTTCAGAAATTGGTGTGTGTAATGTCGATGTACATAGTGTTTCGATTCAGATCAAATGATTGTAATCATCATACGTGGTCGGCTTGAGTACCAATCTTTACCGATGAGATGTAATTGACGAACACATCTGCTCGAGGCAACATTTTCCGTAAGATATGGAAATTATATTTCTGGAATTGATGCAGATTAAAGTACCCTTATCCCATAACGAGGTGCGACCCGGTTATCTTTAGTTGTCAATGATAATTTAAAACAAACAAAAGTACAGCCGATATCATGATATCTGTAGATAAATACCCTGTATAAGGATCTAGTATTGATGAGCGTGTCGTCAACCAATTTGCCATCATTTGGCAAAGGAGATTGTTATCTGAACCAGTTTTCACAAATATTAAAACATCGAATACTATATTCGACGCTTCTTTCAACTTGAGATTGAGATATTTGTCTCCAGATGATGTTAACTTCGTTGGCGAAACGTATTTTGAGTATAATATTTGGTGTTGGTGGAAAATAATTCAGTATTAGTGTCATAGGCGCCGGTACCAGGAGCTACGGGGACTGGGTCCCCTTTATAAACTTAGAACGGGGGCGGGGCCCCCTGTTGAACATGCATGCGATGCGTACTTATTTAATCCAAAAAATTAAATATTCCAAAATGGTGAACAGTTGACCGTGCATTTCCAATGTGTTTTGTGTCGAGGTACTCCGGCATTACGTTACCGCTGCTGGTCCAGAAGAACCGACGCACGTGATTTGCGGTCGGTATAATAAAAATGAATAATAAACAGCGCTAAATTATTTTTATCGTTTTGTAAAAACGGGGTTGCCAGTTGTGAATGTAAGAATTTACGGCTTCACGTGTTAAACAATTGTGTAAATGCATATAAAATAGTTTTTAGATTTAAAATTCAGAGAAATAAACTAGAAAATCTATTCGATGTAACAACACATTTTACTGTGTTTTTTATCACTAATTTTATTGCAACTTAACATTACTGCAGTTTCGGCATCAAACGATTGAAAAGAATGAGTACATAAAGGTTATTATAATCATAATAATAATAATAAACCTTTTTATTTAGCATTTTGCTAGAAAAAAAAATTACAATAAGTATCACTATAATCTAGTATAAAATAGGAATAACAATTTTTAGAAAGATAAAAGTTTACAAGTTTTTTTAGGAAAAATATTGACATCTTGACATTGTTTTAAATCTTGGGGCAAACCGTTAAAAAGACGTAGACCTTCATTAAATAAAAACTTTGTCGAATTTTGCACTTCAACATGAAAATTCTCACCTGATCTAATAGGATATGAATGTAACTCAGATCTTGTTATTAAAAATTTGTTAAAATATTTAGGAGCATTACCTGTTTTTATTTTGAATATAAGTATTAGATTGGCCTTTTCAATGATTTACCAAACATTAGCCAATTTAATTCAGATAACAAATCTTTTATATGGGTTCTATTATCACTGTTTAGGATTAGATGCATACCTCTATTTTGTAACAATTGTAGTTTACTAATTTCCATCTTATTAGCCGATAATAGTAGTGATGTACAGTATGTAAAGTGTGGTAAAATAATTGTATTGAAAATAACCTTTTTTGGTCCACTGGGATACATTTGTTGATATTCTATAAAGATACTCTATCTTTTTACCAATTTTTTTACACAAATAATTAGCAAAGGAATTAAATGACAGTTGGGGATCTATTATTACACCTAAATATTTCATTTCATCTACTCGATCTATTAATTCATTATTGATAGCAATGTTTAAATTCTGTTCTTGAAATTTGCGACATTTACTTTTTGTTCCTAATACCATATATTTTGTTTTTCCCGAATTTAATTTTAATTTATTTAAACCTAACCAATTATACAAAATATCCAATTCGGAATTCATTAAATCAGCGACCTCTTTAAAATCAGACCCAGAAATAGAAATCATAGTATCATCGGCAAATAGATTAACAAACGATTTTTTTAGATATCGGTATATATCATTCACATAAATGAGAAATAATTGCGGACCTAATACACTTCCTTGTGGTACTCCATATACAGATTCACCACATTTTGAAGTTTTATTTCTAATTTTAGTTTTTTGATATCTATTAGATAAATAATTACGTATCCATTTAACTGCAACCCCTTTAACACCATACCTGCAAAGTTTTTTATAAGAACATCTCTATTTACCGTTTCAAAGGCCCTTTGAAGATCAATAAATACACTTAACACTATATCTCCTTCACTTATGCACTTTCTCCAAATTGGCACACACTAGCTGAACAGCAGATTCACAACTATGCTTTTTCCTAAATCCAGACTGACCATCATAGAGCAGACTATTTTCCTCAAAGTATTCAGTTAGCTGTTCGGAAACAACAATTTCTATAATCTTGTCAATAATCGGAAGCAGGTTTATTGGTCTGTACTCACTGGGTTTACTTGGGTCTTTAACTTTTGGCACTGTATTTTATACTAGGATTAACAAACAAGAGTTAGAGTTTAAAAACATTAAAGATTGATATAATAGGTCTAACTGGCCATTAAGTAAATAATTGCCGGAACTATTAGATTAAAAAAATTTTATTAATTCTAATAAATTTAATTTAAAGCTTTTCGCTTGTACATGTAGTATTTATTACTTAATATGTTTTTATAAGTTGCTCTTGTCCTTGTCAGATTTGCAAAGGTGAAAAAAAATCTTGAGCGTTCAGTATAAAGTTTGAAAACTGGAGAATTTTTTTCACCCGTAAATGTTTTTTATATAAAAAGGATTTTTGTATCCGCGAAAGTTCGAGCCCCCAGCGCCTACGATTAGTTTTGTATCAAAAATTACAACCCGTTTCAAGATTAATAATCTATGATAAAAGTAATTAGTTTTTATATTAATAATTGTAACCGTCAATATGAAGATGACCTAAATTTCACCAGCCGCCACTGGTAAACACGCCACGCAAGTAGGTGTAGGTACCATAGTGTTTATTGAAAATCGGGGACTTTCAAAACTATTCAGGTACAGCAATTATTGTAATATATTAAAGATTTTACACATTCCATAGCCCATTATATAAAATCGAGGTCTTGGGCCTTGTAATGATATATTTGCTAGTTTTAAAATTAATTTGGATAACACCTAAAAAAGTCGAGAGTTTTATAAACAAAATTTGCTAAATGCGAATTTTTACATTTGGCGTTTATATTTTTTTAAGTAACAAAATTGATACTAGACCCCAATTTATCTGTAGAATATAATTTTTTTTTCAATAATTTTACAGAATGATCCTCAAGATATCGCCGGCAAAGAACTGAAAGCACCAGAAGTTACTGTCGTATCGGGCGACAAGGAAAATGGATTGTTTACTTCATCTGGAAGATCCGATCCTGTTAAACCGGGTAAGCTAGATTCTCCATTTATAGCAATACTTTTTTTTATAGGTATCTATTTTATAACAATTAGTGGGCTTTTTTACGACAAGAAATGTATGTCTTCTGAGTTCTCTTAAACATCTCAAATCGATAGAAAAAATATATTAAAAACCGTGAGTTATTCCACCTACTTTAGTTTACAAAATTATGTTTAGTTTTGCAATTAGTATATTTATTGATGTAATAGGTGCGTTCTTTCTAACTGAGATCTCAGTTAATCTAAGTAATTTTACGGTTACGAAGGCTACATCAAATGAGATTATGCTTTTATTTATGCAGTGTAACCGTAAAACAACTTAGATTAGTAGAAAGAACGCACCTACATCTTGGTTTGGCGATAAATATTAAAAATATAGTTTGACAGTTATAATGACCTGACGTTACGACATGACAATGCATCGGGATCACCCGGGTTGTCTACCCTATCGTCTACAGTTGGAGCATAGCCCAATTACATGAGAGAAAATAACCAAATTTGACCCTTATGGTTATTTGTATAAGTCCTAGGTCAAGATTAACGTTTACAAGGTTGTTTAATGGCTACATATTTAATCAGCCCGTTTGGTCCCTTTTATATTTAACGCATTTATTTGCTCAGAAAACGTGCAACTTTTCGTTTTAACTAATATTTTATTTTCAAAAACTTTTAACTCTTAATTCAATAATGGTATTTATAGTGATGACGCCTTTGTATTCCTAACCTTGATCCGACTGACATATTGTGCAATGACGTTTTCACATTTTGGTGCAGTCTTAAACGCCCAATACACATGTTGTTAGTAATGTAATTAATAACATAGTATAATTGCCAATCTATATGTTACATTCCTTTTAAAGTACAGTTTACTAAAATGATACGTTATTCCACTTTAATTAATTCCAAAATATGTAATAAATATTATAATTCCATTTAGATATAGGACTCGATATAGAATGTGGCAGTAGACCTAAAGAAACTAAACTAAGGCTTTCATTTCTAAAGGCGTTTGATCCGTTATATAGTGAAAGGTAAAGAGATAATTTAGTTTTTAAAATTTTTTAGTGTAACGATAATTTTCATTTTAGTCCAGAAAAGTCTACAGTTGAGAAGCGCCATTTGGATCCACCAATTCGACAACAGTTAATTATCGAGGATTCGGATGTGTCTGATACTTCACAATTGTCCCCAATTCCAACTGACGTAAGTGATGATGATGCTGCTTTTGTAGATGCTACATATGCCGCTGACTCTAACGATGATGCGAGTGATAAACAAATTGAGGAAAATAAACATCCCCAGTTAGACGAATCACTCTTACAATTCTATACTCCAGAGAAATTAGATACAACTGTATTAAAGCGTAGTGAAAATATACCAAAGTCTACCTCTTCACTAGCTGATAGTGAAACAGTATTACCAAAACTTGTAGAACCAATATTTACCTCGGAAAGTGACCATCCTCATATTGAAAAGAGAAAATTGCATGGCAGTAATAATTTACATGGGAAGATACATTCCCCTGTTGTTGTTCCCTACAAAAAGCAACGTATAACAGAAAGTGAAATTGTTGAGGCAGTTCGTAGTAAATTGCAATATACCCACATTGATATTAATAAGAGTGAAGAAGCAAGCGTTGCTGTTGTGTCAGGTATCGAAAAGGATACTCCTGAATACGAAGAAAATAAATGTACTGAAAGTAAAGAGGCAGATCAAAAGGACAAGGAAGATTTAATTAGCAGTGATGCAGAAGTAGGCAATGTTATTGAAGGTGAGGATTCAAATTCAGAAATCAGTGAAATAAAAACTGATTCTCCTGACAAATCTCTAGAAGATAAATTTGATGAGTTTTCAGAAGAGACATTTACAGGAAAAAAGATTTGTTCACAAGAAAAATACCTAGAGCTACCAGAAACATCTGATCAGTCCTCAAAAGCGGAATTAGTAAGTAATACTCCAAATGAAAAAGAAACAGTTGATGCTTCTACAAGCACGGTCTGTGTTGAAAAATATCCAGAGCTACCAGAAACAACTGACGAGTCATCTGGAGAGCTGCTAATTAATAAAATTTCTGAAGAAGCTCCAAAAAAGACTGAAGAAGAAACTGTTTTGACATCAAGTGAAAAACAATTGCATGCACATAACGTTGAAAAATCTCTCGAGGTGTCAGAAATTCTTCAGGAGTTACTAAAGAATATTACTGTTGAAGAAGACCCAAAAACAACTGAAGAAGAAGAAGTAATTGGAAAAACCACAGATAAAGAGCTATGTTCACAAGTTAGTGACATTAAAAAATATCCAGAGCTACCAGAAACATCTGATGAAACCACAGATGATTCACTAGTAAATAAAACTGTTGGAGAAGCTGAAAAAACAACTGAAGAAGAAACAGTTGAGGATAAAGTTAATGAAACTGTTGAAGAAGGACCCAAAGTTCAAGATAATTCTCAGGACGGTGAACTGTCTGAAGGAAAAATTGATGGACAGGTAATTGAAAAACCTGCTAAAAAGGAAGTGCCTCAAGGCCCTCAAGACAATTTTGAGGGGGAGAATTTTAAAGAAAGTTTTATCAAACAAAAGGAAGATAACTCTGATGAACAAGTGTCTGAGGTAAAACTTGAAAATTCAAGTAAAACTGAAGAATCTCTTGTAAGTGTAGAAAAAGAAAAATCTGAACCAACATCACTTGAAGAAAATGTTGATGTAAATTCAGAATCTTTTAAATCCATTGAGAAAGAGGAATCTGCTGAAAATTCAGAAGAGCAGGTAACTCTCACACACTTGGAGGAGATTCCTCTAAAATCTGCTGAAAAAGTTGTATCTGAGGAAGAGAATACATTGACTGAGGAAGAAATACTTCAATCTGGAGATGAAGTATCGGACAAAAAAATCGCAAAAGAATTAATTAATTCCTCAACTAAGCAAGACACTACTATTATATCTACTGAGGAAGAGGTATTCGAGGAAAAAGCTGAAAAAGAGTCACCTCTTTCACTTATTGAAAAGGATTCTCTTAAATCTGCTGAGGAAGATATAACTGTAAAGGCTGAGGAGAACGCAAATACTTCTTTTGAAACACATACACCTACTGAGGAGAAAGGACATTTGGACTCTGGAGTTGAAAGTAATGAAGAATCTTATACGAAGAGCCCAAAAAGTCCTCTAGGTGTTTTAGAATATTCTGAAAAGAAGCAAGCAGAGAAAAATTTTGAGGATGAAGAGTGTAAAATAGAATCTGATGGTCAAGTAACTTTGGATGAAGATACAAAGACTATTTCAGAAGAGACTGATAAAAATGAGCAAACTAAACTGTTGACGGAGACTGCTGTTACAATCGAACCTGAAAAAATTGAATCTACTGGAAGTCAGGAAAACCTCAAAACAGAGGACGAGAAACGAGAAACAGACAGTGAGAAATCCGTTGCAAGTAAAATAACTTTTGACATTGAATCTTTTAAGTCTGTAAGTACACTTTTAAAATAGTAAAATGATCAGATCTTTATTGTCTATTTTAAAATTTAACACTGCACTACTCTGTGTACCTAATTATGGCTTGCTTTTGCATTTAGAAATTTGAATTAACACTTTTGTCGTTTTTTCAATAAATGTTTAATTCTGTGTGACCTTTTCAGAAAATGGCTGATCTTAGTGAAAAATTAAGCTGAACAGCAGCAAGAAAATTCTGACCTAAAATTGCAATTAAATGCCTCACAACAAGCTAAAGCTTCATTAGAACTTGAAATTAGACAAAAGGAGGAAATAATTATCAAAACTCAGGCAGAAGCATTGAAAAATGAACAGATATATAAACAAGAAATTAAGCAACTTAGAGAGAAATTAAAAGAAAATTCCAAGTTGATTGAGAAAGACAGCAGCAAAGAATTAGAAGAACAACTGAAAGAAGCCAAGGCCAGGGAAACTAAAGCTATAGCTGAGCTCAACCAAAGAAATAAGGATGACTTGAATTACCAGTAAGTCTTAAAAAATTTAAAATTTTATTGTAATTTTAAAATGTGTTTTTTATAGGAAAATAATGGAGGAGTATGAAAACACAATATCGACCCGCTGTGCTGATTATCAGAAGTTAAAGGAGGAACATGAAACTGCTACTCGCCATTTAGCCAATATAGAATTGGCTTTTTCTGATGTTCATCAGTAAGTAAACCAAAAGTAATTTTTTTGAGGCATTTATATACGAGTAAATTATTTTATAGGAAATATGAAAGAACCAAGACTTTATTAGAAGGATATAAATCCAATGAAGAGACTTTAGCTCTTAGTCTTCAGGCTTCGGAAAAGACTTGCAAGCAACATGAAGAGAGATACGAGTCTTTGAAAGCCCATGCAAAGGCTCAAATAGAAAAGTGAGTAGAAAGTTTTTTAAAATATTTGTATTTTTATGTGTGTGTATTATTTTTAATGGATGAAATGTTTAACCTGTGGTCATGGAAAGTTAAATAATTTTAAGAAATAATTGCGGAAGGCAGTGAATTTCACTTTTCTAGATATTTGGTAAAGCAAATGCTTACATTATCAACAATTATGTTATATTCTGTTTTTATATTTTGTTTTTACATAACTATAGTCTAAACAATAGCATGCAAATTCTACGATTAAAGGTTACCATCTGCCAGTCGGTAATCAAAGAGACCATATGAGTACCATACTTTTTTCTCTTGAAATAATAAAGACGTTTATTATTAATATTATTATTATTTATTATTAAATAGTTATAAATGTTCAAATTTATAGCATTTTGACCCTATTTCTGCCCCTATTCAGTTGCATTGGATCAATTTCCGCAATGACATTTCTTACTCTATTTATAAAATGTTAAAATTTGGGAACGTTTTAAAAATTTAATTTTTCGCATGACAGAAAAAATCCAGGGGTGTCAAGTCAGGTGACCTCGTAGGCCAAAACTATATTTTACTCGAAAAAAATATTTAAGACAACATTTTTCTCCTAAAATTAGTACCGTTGTATGCAGAATGATTTCCGGAATCCAAAAATGTAAAAATATACAGGGTGTTCCATTTGAATTTCAGAAGTTAAGCTCATTTCTGGTGAAACCAGAAGTGGTAGAATCATTTTTCTTTGTGCATTAAATCAAATTTACTTAAACTAAAGCTGATTTCTTGAGCAAATTACCATGGGCGTGGGCGCCCTAAATAAGCAACTGTGTATAAGTTAAAATTTATATAATATTGTGAAACACCTTGGAAGTATCAAAAATCTTGATGAGCTCGGCTAAACATCTGGGCAAATATTGCAAATCCTAAATATTATTTTTTTCCTCTCTTCAACTTAAATCCAATTTCTACTTATATATAACGAGCTGTTTACCCGCGACCTCGTCCGCATGGAATTCTGGACAATATATTAAAAGTTTTGGCAGCAATGTGTCCCCCTGTCTCCCATAGGAGCCGAGATATTTAGCTTTTTGTATTGAAAATGAGTGATAAAAGTACAAATAATTTAATATTTCAACTCCTATTACAGATAGAGAGTCCGAACTTCTTTTATTCGATTTGTCAGGAAAAATTCTACAGGCGTTGAGATTCTAGGAGAAATATCAACTCTTGATATGAACTGAGATATTTAGCATTTTGTTGAAAATTAGGGTTGAAAGAAGTAAAAATTGATTATCTCATGCCATATTGCATATAGGAGGTTGGAACTTGTTTTATTTGATTCGCCGGGAAAAATCCTGTAGGTAGTGTGGTTCTAGGGGGAAAATCAACCTTCGATTTAACGCTTTTTCATTTTGACATGATTTAATGGTATAGCAGAACCACCAGCACATGCCACTCTGTGCAGCTACAGTGAAATACCAGCCTTACTTATAACTTCTCAAAATTTCAAATCTGTCGCTAAAATAAATACAAAAGTTGTAAGGATGATTCTGATTTGGTTTACACATGGTATAATTAATATGTATTTTTTATTGTAACTGCATATTTGCATATTATTTTGGTGCAGAAACCCCATGGGCTTGTAATCCTGCTATTGTGAATAAATTAATGCATTTTTTTAATTGTTATTAAATATTTATTACATTTATAAACAAATTAAGGATTTGTTGATTTTCTTATTAAGACAAAAATAATAACTGCGAATTTATAACCAAACGAGACTTACGTACAGACCGATTGCAAATTAATAAAGGTGCAAAATAGTGTTCACTTATGGAAAATCTGCAAATTGGCGAATTCCTGTCTAATTGTCAAATAAAAAATTGTTCACATTAATAAGAAAACTAGTATAAAAAATATGTAAAACGAGTAATTTGTTTTGGTGAGTGTCTTTGTGTATGAAAAGAAAATTCAGGCAGATCAATAAATTACTTTGTATTTAAAATTGTTTCCTATTTAAAAATTGATAGGTAATTTAAATTTTTTGTGTTTTATAGGTCCAACAAAGAGATTTTGATGCTGAGAGATAAATACGAAATGGACATTAACAAGCTGAAGGCAATTATAAAGCGTCTAGAAATTAAATGTGGTTCTTTGGAAGTGTCCCTCCAGCAAAAAACTGAAGAGTGTGCTGCTCTGTCAGCACTCTGTGATGAGGTCACAGGGAAAAGAATGTAATACAATATTTTTTATTTAAATTATTTCATATATTACTTGTTTCGTTAGTGTTAATATCGCATTTCTAAAATGTGTGTCTGTTCCTTTCATATTTTTTTATTTATTCGTAGTTTTAACCTTAGATTTTTATAACATTTTAATTGTTTGGATAAATGTTAATCCTATGTCCATCCGTACCTAGTTCTAGAACATAGTAAAATGTAATTTATTTATATTTTTGGTAACTAGTATATATTAGACCATAAACGTAATATGTAAGAGAAAATGATAATTACTAACCGTTCCATTAGGTTTTATTTTCTCTTAAGTGAAAACATATTATAGTTTATGTACAAGTATAAAATGTGATCAATAATTTGCTTAATTACTAGATGTTAAAATACCATATTTTCTAGCAGTTGCAATCTATAATATATAGGTAGTATGTGTAATATGTAAATATATCCTGCACTTATGATATTTTAATTCAAATAAAGCTATATAAACAAAGTTGTCATTTTTGTTTGTTTTGAAATATGAACTTTGTAAATTAGCAGGCAAAAAATCAACAATTTAAAGTGAAGTTGTTAGTGCAGAAGTGGCGGCTGGTGACAGTTAGGTTATGTCATATAGTATTGGAGCATAGGACCCAAGCGATACTTTGAGGCTTTACTGTCAAGAATTGAAAGTTGCAAAAAATTGTGTGCCTCCCAAGGTTAGTTTGTAAAATATTTCCAAAACATTTTTTTCCGGATCAGGTGGAAACATCTCTAATTTCAACAGAACATTTTTTTTTTCATAAACAAACCGTTTTGAAATTTTGTATTAGTTTAATTCTTCACTGCAAATATCAAAAAGGTGTAATTTTATAAAAAAGCAATATTTTTGATGAATTTTGAAATCTGTCAATATATTTTCCATCCGAGTTAAAAAAAAAGATGTTTTGCCAATATTTTACAAATTGTCTATGAAACAACCTGGTGAGGCACAATTTTTGCATTTTCTTTTTTTCTGCAAAACTTCTTCATTTACTTTTGACAGTTATGCATTAAAGTATCACTTGAATGCCATGCTGTAATACCAACAATAAGATAGTGGCTTCATGTCGAGTGGTAAGCACACTTGCCTCTCGCTTTGGAGTCCCGGATTCGATCCCGGATTAAGGAGCTGGGATTTTTTTCTAATCCAGAAATTAATCCTATGATACTCGGATATTGGGTGTGTGTCCATTGTCTTTAAACGTGTAGCCCTCTCCCACACAAGATACCTTGAAGTACCTCAGGCATACAGGATTGTATTACTTGTGTTTACTTTTTACTTTAATTAATAGGTCTGTCAAATATGTTCCGTGAGACAGTGGCGTACGCTAAATTAACTAATACAAGAAACAATAAACTGTTACAATTTATAACAATATGTAAAACTTATCCTCTTAACTAGCTTGATGAACTAGCTTGCTTATCACAAACTGGATAAGATGTGTAGCCATTTTGCAGCATCAGGTATGTTTCTATGGTTGTCTCCATGAGTGATGTTCGCTTTGGTAAAAATATATTCTTATATTTTGAAAACGACCGTACGACATCTACTGATGTAATACACGCATATGTAAAATACTCTTTGAACGCACTTAACGGATCTGGGGCTGCACCATCACATATTTGTCTTAATTTGGTAAAACCGGTGTCTTTATTTAAGATACAGGCGACAAGCTGTTTGAACATAATAACGGCAATTTTTTAAAAATAGTTGAATTGCTATCTGAATTTGCATAGAGTGCTTAAAGAAGAGGAAACCAAAGCTCACTATCTTGGAAAAAACATTCAAATCGAGATAATAGACTTGCTTCACGAAAGTGTAAAATCGCATATTATTGCTGAAATAAAAAAGCGAAATATATTCCATAATATTAGATTGCACTCCTGACATTAATAAGGTGAAGCAAATGACCCTGAAAATTAGATATGTTTCCATCAATAAGTCTGATTCTGATTCAAACGATGTCGAAATAATCTACAAAAGCTTCTTAGGTTTCTTACCTATGGAAATATCTACAGGAAGACAACTATATCAAATTATAATTGAAGAGCTTCATGAAATGGGTCTTGATGTGCATGATGAGGGCAGGAATATGATAATGGGGCTAACATGAGGGGCAACAATGCAGGAGTGCAATCTAGAATTAGGAATTTAAATCCACGAACATTCTACATTCCGTGTTGTAGCCACTCGCTCAGTCTAGTGGTAAATGATACGGCAAAAGCATTCTTGGAAGCAGCCAATTTTTTTAATATATGGTCCAAAAAAATATATTTATTTTTTTTCTTCTACTTTTCGATGGGTAATATTTTTAAAACATGTCCAAGGATTAACACTAAAACCTTTGAATGACACTCGATGGGAAAGCAGGATAGTAGAAGCTGTAACGCCGTTAAGATTTCAACTTAGTGAAATATGCAACGCTTTGTTAAGCATTTATGAAAACCAGGACATCGATATCTCAATAAGAGACGAAGCTTCAGGTTTGCTAAATTGCATTAAACAATTTAAATTTTTATGTTCAATAGTCATATGGTATAAAATTTTTAAAGTGTATTAATCCCATAAGCAAGCTTATGCAAACAAAAGATTTTGATTTGAAAAAGCACTTGCCTCTAGAGAACAGCAAAAATTTCTTTAAAAATCTTCGATCAGATAAGTCTTTCAATGAAATTATTGTTGACGCAAGAGAATTGGCTGATGAAATTAACATTGAAGCCAATTTTGAATCAACAACGCGAGAATTGTCTGATGAAATTAACATTGAAGCCAATTTTGAATCAACAACGCTGCAACACCGCGTAAGAAGAAAAAAGGCCAACTTTTCATATGGGGCTAGGGTCGAACCAATCGAAGATTCCAAAGAAAAATACAAAATAGAATTTTTCTTCTATACTATTGATCAAGCATTAAACACAGTAGATAGTCGATTTGAACAACTGAACCACCATAGTAACCATTTTCAATCTCTAATATAATATATATCATTTAAAAACCATGCCTAAAGAGACACTGGTAAAGATTTGCAAAGATTTGGAAAATATTTTATCTGATGGTGAATCAGTTGACATTAACGGTCTAGAATTAATACAGGAAATTTCTGCAGTTTGTGCACTTTTGAGCAAAAAAGGAAGTCCAAGTGATGTTCTTAAAATAATAATGCTAAATTTTGCTCCAAATCTTAGTATTGCCTTAAGAATACTACTAACGATTCCAATATCAGGAGAAAGTGGAGAAAGAAGTTTTCCCAAATTAAAATTAATCAAAACCTTTTTGAGCTCAACTACTACGCAAAATCGACTAAACGGCTTGGCCATTTTAACAATTGAACATGAAATTGCTGTTCAAATAAACTTAAAAGAGGTAATAAAAAAATTTGCAGAATTAAGTGAGAAAAAAAAATTCTTCTGATTATAACTCAAACAAACAAACCTTTTTGTTTTCTATTTAGGTTTTAGGTATAAGTGAGAAAAAAATCTAAATCGTAATAGCGGTAAAATTGCACCCTGTGTGTTTAAAACTAAGTAAATATTTTTAAAATATAACAACAAGGTATAGCTACTGCAACCCTATTTTGTTTTAATTGTTACGGTTTTGTACCAAATGTTAAGTTTTAATATTTGTTTCTTTTTAAATACACGTTTTTATTGCAAATTAAAGCCATCTTTTATTAAGAAAAAATAACTTTAAAAGAGGCGGCAATTTGATTTCTGTCCGGGGCGGCGTAAACGCCAGAGCGACAATAATAAATAAAGTTATGTAATTATCAAACAGGTTTATTTTATGAGTTTATGTTTGAAATGAGGCTTTGAACTTATATTATTCACATTTTCAGGTTGGTGGGTAGATATTTATAACAATCCCTTATAGACACGAATTTCTCAACATAATCATTGAGAAATTCGTGCTCATGGTATCGAGTAACCTCGTAGGAGAGGGCTACATAGTTGAAAACAATGGATCACACCCAATATCTAAGTATACGAGGATTAATCTCTGCTTTAGAATAAATTCTAATTTTTCCGCCGTGAATCAAACCCGGGAGCCAGGGAGTATTCTTATTGGGCTCGCGACCACGGATCATTAAATACCGATTTTTCTCATAATGTCATTGAACGGTATTTCAGAAAAAAAAAAGCTTATTTAAAAGTTTACTATTTTCTGTTCCTAAATAAATAAATAATTTATAGTATATGTCTACACCTGTTTCAAATACAATAATCTATGATACTACAACCATTGATTAATCAAAGCTACAACAAACAAAGCAAATGTGGTACGATCCTGGAGCTAAATTGTAAGATTTAAAAAGTAGGACGTGATTCATAGTCTTAAATAAAGGTGGGAGTATTAAACAAAGGAATCTATAAACCGGCCTCATTAGTAGTGCATTAGTTAATTTTTAATGGAATAAAGTGACACAGGTATACCATATCATTCTGTCATACTCCAACTCCAACTAATCCAACTAAACGTTTGAAAACGATAATGGAAAATGCGAGCTCAGTAACAGTGACGTACTTGGCGAGGGAAGGCAGGGGCAACATATGCAATAATTAAATTAAATTATAGGTCATGTTATATCTTAGGTCTGTTTTAGACTACTGAGCTGAATATTGTACAAGAAACTGAACAATAATTAAATCATATTCATATATGGGGTACCTGAAAGTGTGTAACAAGTTCACGTCATACTGACGTAACTTTTTATCATATTTTAGACGTAGTTGGCCAAAGTGTAAGAAACTTTTAACGTACTCCAATATGAACTCAAAACATCACTAGAATTACGTAAAAATGACGATCGGTTGCTGACCATGCACGGACCGGATATTATCTTGTAAATTACATTTATGTAGCGAAATGACGTTTAAATGACGTGTACGCGAAGTCACGTCATTATGGAATTTTGGTATTAATTATAAGTTCAGTAAATTTAAACCTGTAATAACTGCAAGTGAACAAATCGTAAGTGTAAACTAAATCACATGAAATTTTTACCCAAAGAACGTTTTAATAAAGAAAGAGCGATGTTAAGGGGAATTAAGTACACACAATACTATCTTTTTTTTATGTCTTCATGATTTCTCGTATTTTTTTACATTGTAAAATAAATTGTTATAACACGAAGCATTATAACACGAAGCATTATAACACGAAGCATAATTAAGTGTTTAGTCTGTAAATTATTCAAATCGTCATGATATTGAAACCCGGGCGCATATAAGCATTCCTTACAGTCATACGGAAATGGCAGTATTTCTAGTAATTTCATTGGCCGTTTCAAGGCCACGGCATGGCGTGCTCATCAGATATCATTTTTAAAGGGGAATTCGGCACCGTGAAAATAAACAAACTATAATAAAGGTCAAGGAAAAAATGTAATAAAGGGCAAGGAAAAATGTAATCTTCATATAAATCTTACTAACGAACTAAAAAACACTTATTTAAAAAAAAATCAAAAGTTAAAGGGCAAGGAGAAAATGTAATAAAGGGCAAGGAAAAAATGTAATCTTCATATAAATCTTACTAACGAACTAAAAAATACTGATATCATTTTTAAAGGGGAATTCGGCACCGTGAAAATAAACAAACTATAATAAAGGGCAAGGGAAAAATGTAATAAAGGGCAAGGAAAAATGTAATCTTCATATAAATCTTACTAACGAACTAAAAAAATACTTATTTAAAAAAAAAATAAAAAGTTAAAGGGCAAGGAGAAAATGTAATAAAGGGCAAGGAAAAAATGTAATCTTCATATAAATCTTACTAACGAACTAAAAAAATACTTATTTAAAAAAAAAAATAACAAGTTTGTGATTCGAACCCTGGACCTACTGCATGCCACGCGAACATCTTCTCTATCGTCTAACAAGTTCCTTGCTGACAAGCGATTCCAAAAGGATTTAATACTTTAAAATGTCATGTAACTGCGCAGGCCCTGCGTTTATCTTAAAACGGCCAATAAAATTGCTAGAAATACTGCCATTTCTGTATGACTGTAAGGAATGCTTATATGCAACCCGGGCCTCGATTCTTGAGTTGACGAGTAGAATTTTTAGGAGAATAAGAGAGATGGAAATGTATGTAAATAATAAATTAGACAGAGACAAAACACATCACTTCTCTTGGTAGATAACTCAAGAATAAAGCACCCGAAGAACGTCAATCTTAAAGACGTTATTGTATGAAGGAAAATGATAATCTAAAATATGTTTGGACGTCAATATGCCTAATTTGGACGATTTCTAATCATATGACGTCGCCGACCAGTAGGTACCAAACAAGGACGTCAGTATGACAGCCTCAGGACCTGGGTATTTAACAATAAAACAAACATATACAATCGGTATATACTTGTAGTGTACGTAAGAAAAAAATATTTCAGCAAAGTTATCGATATAAGCAAACAATTATATTAGTTTAAACAGTTAATATTTACAAAACGATAGCTGGTAGGGCCCGGCGACAGAGGAAAGACTACGGGATATCTGTATCGGACCCCGAGGTGGAGAGGGTCCTCAAACTAAAAATGATGGGCTTTTCGTTTATTACCCAAAACGGGAATTTTTAAATAATATACTTAATTGTTCGGGGAGGACCGAGGGACTCCAATAAATTTATAAGACCCAAAGTATTCTCTCGCTGTGCCAGGTTATGCTTTATAGATATATTTTTTTATAATAAAAAAATGGTTATTTAAAAATAGTGCGCCACCACTGTCTTGGAATGTATGATTGATTGTGATTAGTTAGGATTAGTCATCTTCATAGGCGCTTATTTTCAAATCTCAAATTTTTTAATAATAACAAATATATATACCTACTTCCTTACTTTAAAGCAGCAATGATTTATAAAGAAATCTTGTACCACAGCTTATACCTATTACAGTTCAATAATATTTATTTTAAACAATAAATTATTAATTAACTAACCATGCTTGGTAGTGTTCAATAAAATGGATGTATAAAATATTACATACATATTTTTTTTTCTTTTCTTCACCGTTAATATCAATTAATATTGATAGTATCTTTTTGTTGGGATTTCGGTCAGGTATAACTAGTTTAATTTTTTTCTAACGTTTCGGTTTATTACACCATCATCAGAGAACTACAATTAATATAATATTTTAAAAACATAGTTATGGTTATTGTACATTAAAATTTACTTACACTATTAATTATTAGAAATTTGTTTTAAAATTTTTTGTTACTTAAGCAAATTCCTAATAATTAATAGTGTAAGTAAATTTTAATGTACAATAGTAACAAAAAATTTTAAAACAAATTTCTAATAATTAATAGTGTAAGTAAATTTTAATGTACAATAACCATAACTATGTTTTTAAAATATTATATTAATTGTAGTTCTCTGATGATGGTGTAATAAACCGAAACGTTAGAAAAAAAATTAAACTAGTTATACCTGACCGAAATCCCCACAAAACAAAAAAAAGAAACTGTCAAAAATATATATATATATATATATATATATATATATATATATATATATATATATATATATATATATATATATATATATATATATATATATATATATATATATATATATATATATATATATATATGTATATATTGATGCTATTTTCAAGATTTTGTTCTTCCGGTTTTACCGGAAGTGACAAAATTTTTTTAAAAATCAGCCGACTGTAAGTCGAGGCCACTTTTCCACCGATTTTAAATTTGAAAAAGTGGTTGCATAGGTAATTTTTAACTTCATCGAAATCGAAAATAAAAAATTGGATGTTTCATTTAATAAAAAAAGTTGTTATCACTTCTGCTTAACAATTCCCAAATTTCATATCCATATTTTTAAAAATATGAACAATTTTGGGGGCGTACCATGTCCTGCGTGAACATCCATTATACAAAGCTGACTGCAATAAACTAGCAAGCACAAAAACATACTGTGGATGTTCATTTCAATGTTATAATAACGACTATATAATTGCCAAATGTCCGCAACACGCGCATTTTTAAAGTACATCTCGGCAAAATAACAATGCGCATATTAGGTATCAGATACATTCAGGATACGTCTATCTGTACTTTTCAATAGAATAGAACATTTCTATTTTCCATAAATGTAATATGTACATCACCAAAATATGTATAAGAAAAGCGAAAGTAGTACATTTTATATCCAAATAATACATTTACTGGCCTTCTCGAGTATGTCATATATGAATGTAATTCTGTTAGCTGAAAAGAACATCGCAAAACCGCCCTGTGATGTTATGTGGTAGTTGGGAAGTAGGTACCCATATGCTGCGTTTGTTAGTATCATTTTTAAAATGCGAGTTACCATGTAAAAATTTTTATTTTATTACAGGCAGGATTATACGATAAGCGGTTTTTTATAAAATAAAATACAATTATTAAGTACTGAATTATTATATAAATTACAATTAGATAACGACTAAAAATAATGTACATATCTAATTAGTTATTAAAACAGAACAGTTTCACAAAATTATGTGGGAGATTGGAGGATGTGTGATTTATCCGGAATTCCGATTGATTTTAGGAAAAAAAGTTGATTCATGCTTTCGATTCATAAAATTCGTATTGGCCGCTGTGTCACTACTTCTGAGTAAATTCACCTATGCGTCTGCGTAGATATGCCACTCCTTTGCTGTGTTGGTTAGGCGATTTTTAACGGTTCAGTTTCTTTCAAAGTTTGAAAGTATAATTTTGAAATTAAAAGTTTGACTTAATAACACATTTTATTATGTTATTAATAAAAATCTAGGTTATTTTGTTAACTAGAGGTATAACTGTGGTCGTAACTAAAAATAGGAAAACTTGGATTTGTGGAAAGAGAAGCAGCAACCGTTGTTAGGAGTAACGTTGAGTAAAATTGTGCGGGGTTAGTCATTGCACTCTGTGTCTGTGCGTATGGCGTGAGTTCTTTGTGCCTTGGGTGTTAGATGTAGTATAAGTTTAGTTACATAAATGTGAAAAAAGTGCCGATATTTGCATTTATTGACTAAAACTAAGTTAATTGTGATATGGTGAAGTTAAGCAAATACAGGACCATCGAAAACAGCAATAACTTAAAATCCACGTTAAAGATGTAAACATTGATACAACGAAAACATTTATTGTAATGTTGCTGCAGTCTGCATTTAAAACAGTATTTTTTTGTAAATTGTGACCGTGTATAAAAGTGATAAACAAAATGGAACACTGGGGCCTTTTACTTTATTTATTTGTATGGTTTACGTTAATTCGGTCTCAAACTACTGTATATAGAAGTAAGTACCTCCTATTAGTACAGGTAAAATACAGTTACTCTACTTATGCTTGGTATCTGTACCTATCACGTGTTGTGCCCTTAAGTATGGTTCTATCTGTTGCCTTCCACTTGTTGCGTGTTTATTTAATTTTTTTTGAGTTTAAAAAATCAGTGTTCAAAAATTGAAACTTTAAAACCGGTTAAAACAAATTGTAATGGACTATTACAATTTGTTTTAACCTAGTAAGTACTATTACTAATAGTACTGCGCTAGAATTCTGATTAGTCACATTCTTGAAAAGATGTTACGAAAGTGGCTTACTCATCCCTTTGTAAAATGCATTTTCTTTTAATAAACTCGTAACAAATGCCCAACTATCATTACAAAAATTATTACTATTAAATTCCAAGGTCTTTTGCCATTTTTATAACTTCGTGTTCCAGTACTTTGTTACATCTATATATGAAAGTAAATTGATACATTTTTCTTAAAGGTTGTGCCACAGAATTCTTTTACTTTCATAACATCGCGTCTTTCAGTCTTTATTGATTTTCTATAATCCAGTGATTCATACCAAGGCCCAATAGATATTTTTGGAACATCCCCAAGTAATTTGATTTAAAAATAGGGATGTCTAATTCTGTACCAATATTTTAAAACCTATGTATTTATATATAGTCCCTACTTATTTTACTTTTATATTAAACCGAAAATTATTTAAATAATAAATTATGTAGGTACCCATATCTTATCAAGATAACTATTGTAGTAATTTATTAATGGGGACCGATTAAAAAGATGTTTTAAAATATACAGACTATGAGTACATAGAAATCTATCTAAAAAATCGAATAAAAAATTATCAGAGCTGAGGTACTCAAAACACTACGTTTTCAACCTAGAGGTATTATAGTTTTAAACACAGTACCTATACTGTGGTGTTTTAAACATTTTAGTGTCCGTGTTAAATAATCTCGTTTGTAGGTATTTCTTTGTCATTGAAAATGCTTAGCCACAACAGTAAAATTTATTAGATTAGGTACAGTTATTTATCGGACGGTTTTTGATACTTAGAAAAATGAAAAAATATTCAATTTAATTAGACGTTGATGATTAAATTGGCCAATATTACTGCCTGCGCTTTGCTGTTAGTTATGTAATAATAATAACGGGAATAAAACAATGTTACTCAGGGCAAAAGTTTCCACAAACACTAAAACACTCGATCGACGCGCGTTTCGCCAATCAAGTTTGCATCATCTGGAGGTGATTAAAACAAGCTTCAATCGTCTCCAGATGATGACAGACTGGTTAGCGAAAAATGTGTCGCATATAGTACCGACTATTTTGGTGGAAACTGTTAGTATTGTCACGTGAAGGGTTCCAACCCCCCTTAGAGTTATATAATAACACTATATTGAATTTTTCTTAGACAAACTATAATATAAATTGCATATTTTATTTATATTGCCCATTTTTGACAATAAAATATTTAAATGTATTTATATTTGTGGACTTCAAACAATTCATAGAACATGTTTATGGTTTTTAGTCTGGGTAGGTATTATTGGCGTCAAGATAAAATCGGAACTAATAAGTATATTTAATTTTTATCGATATGTATACCTATACAGTGTGTCCCAACTAAAAGTTCCCACCTCAAATAATTCGAGGGGGAGTATTTTATTTACTAAACACTGAAACACGTCGATTTTTATTTCTAAGCGGGCCACTTTGAGACAATTTACATTCGACCCTCCCCTTAAATATTTCACGTGGCAATAGGAGTTGGTTGATATCTCAATTTAAAGGTATTTTAATTCTCCAATCAGTGGTTTGCTCAGTTTTTAATTTTGCCATTTTGTTTTTGAGAGACTAACTAACTTATATTAAATTTTATAATTTCATCGTTTTCAAATTGAAGTTTCAGGCCGGCGAATGTATTTTTATTTAATAAAATAACAAGCGGCGTAGACGACCAAAAAAAGAGTTTTTAGTTGGATTGGGCGATGAAGTCCCATTGAATGGCTAGCACGTCCCCCGATCTGACCCTATTAATTTTTTTTATTTTTGTATTTTCTTACAATATTAAATTTTTGTTGGATCTTATTATTTTTTTGAATTGTTAACAGGCTATTTTACTACATGAAATACCGTCAAAATGAGGTATCAATCAACTCCTAATGCCATTTATTTTAAAATATAATATTCGTCCCATATATTTGAGGTGCAGACTTTTAGTTGAGACACACTGTATTCTATTTTACAAACGCATTGTTGGTGGAAATTAGAAATTCAATGATGACCTCGACATTGATACCAGAAAAGCAATAATTAAATTTTATGAATATACCTGGGAATTAGTTACACCTAATTATTTAATTGCGAGTTAGGTTCTTTTTTTTATTTCGACTGCTTGTTTTTATATTATTTATTTTAGAAGTTTATATGAATTAAATTTTCTAGTTCAATAAAGTTTTTAATTGGGTGATAAATAAATAAAAGCTTATTTGATAAGTTCCGAGAATAATTTTGACAGTAGATACAATTTTTTTTAATCTTTACTTATCCAGTTGGTTAAGAGTGTTGTTTTCACCCTGTAGTGTTGCAGTAACATTTCTTTTTTATCATTAACTAAAAAAAAAATGTCTTTTTTTTAAATGTCAGCTTTTGACACAATTTACTTAAAATTAAAATTGAAATGATTGATAACAATGACTTTTGTGTATTATATTGTTATTGGTAATGTTTATACTATTCAAGTACCCAGCAGGTTAACCTAGAGAATAAAAATACAATGAACATGACCCTGTATATTATACAGGGTATCTAGGAATAACAGAATTTTTGGGGGGTAGATTCCTCATTCAAAAATAACAATAAAACTTCAACAGATGTCCGAAAGTGATTCCTAAGGGAGCTACGACAGTTTGAAGATGGCACCCAAAATCTAGTTTTCATTTTTTATTTCAAAAGCTGTTTTGAGTAAAACAATGAAATTTGGTACAAGGCATACATTTTTCATGAGGAATATGATTTTATCAAAAAGACCGTAGAGGACCGAGGGCGTGCGAACCGGAGAAGTAATTTCAAATTTTGTCATTTTTTTACCTCAAACTTTTTCGGAAATGATATTAGATTCTTTGGACAAAATTGCGTAAAAATGGTACTCCTGATAGAAATCGGCAGGGTGTACCTTTTATGAGAAAAACCGCATTAAATAAGTTACTGCACTGGAAAAGTTCCTATTTCATTTTGAAATAAACTAAAGTAAGCGTTTGATTTGGCATGTCAGGTTTAAAGAAGTTTAAAGCTCGGTTTAATATTAATTAACCTGTGGTTATAAGTCCTCAATAGTGTTTGCGGGTGCTGCATAAACAAGGGGATTTCAAATAACCCCAAACAAAATAATCAAAGGGATTCAGATCTGGTGAGTGAGCTGGCCAGGCTACTGGTCCACCTCGACCAATAAACCTTTTAGGAAAGACATCTAAATGTCGCACAACACCACAATGCAAAAGCTTATAAACAACCAATGACCTGTCACTACCTGTATCTCAATTTAAGATATAAGTGATGGAGATTATTCGAGCGAATATCTACGAATTCCTAAAAACGATTAAGCATGGAAAATTCTCAAATTTGTAAAACCGATTTATGGCTAAGATTTAGGTCCCAATAGCCCACTGTGCGCCGCTCCGCCTCACCGATCAAGTGGACGCTTACCTTAACAGTCTGAGGGCCGGTCTTTTCACATATGGGTAAATTACTGATAACAAGATGACTAGAGTTGGTTTTACTTCAACATTTTATTTATGCCTTTATTCACATTCTAATCTCCTAGTTAGTTAACAGTAACTTACCCAGAGGTGAAAAGACCTATCCTGAAATGATAATAATCGCTGTTGCTTGAATCGACCAGTTTTTATTTTTGTGTATTTAGCAATTAACTGCAATATGCATGGGCGAATTTATCAATAAGTAAATAGAATCGTGTATCAGTGAACCTCAATTATTGTTTAACACGGGGTTTGCTCAATGTATCGACCATCTATTGTCGGAAAAACCCAAATATAGTATCATACCGATGATATTACTATATTACTCAGTATTAAAGATAATACTTTCCCCATTATGTTGCATAATCGTTTTATATTTACCAAAAAGATTCAATATTTATCTCTATATTATAATTTCCGAGATAATTTCACAAGAAGGCGAGCAAGAAGGAGCAATTTTGTAGCTGTGACTGCTGTGAATAATTACACTGGCCGACACAATTTTTGTAACAGTTCACACTACTGTTTTTATATTCTTAATACTTCCTTATAAACTGAAAAAAAATATCTAACAAATCCAAATAGGTACAATTTTTGTGTGAACACAATAGACCCTATTACATTGCCAGGTGGGACATTTTCAGTATGTCATGTTTTGACCTCCCAAGTGCCCAATTGCGTGTGTTAGAAAGTGTTTTCGTTTGTCTACATAACTTTATTACGACAAAAATGCCCCGTCAAACGCGCCGAAGTTGCAAAATCTCACCTGACAAGTTTTGTTACATTTGTGGAGAATTCCTTGTGAAGTCACAAGCGAGGCCATTATCAGAAAATGTGAAAAAAGTGTATTTTCTATATTTTGAAGTTTTACTCGGAGATCAAGACAAGTAATGGGCTCCCCACGTTTGTGTGTTGCAGCGTGCCACTAGTGCAGTGAATAAAAGGAAAAGAAAAAGGATGCCTTTTGCGGTTCCAATGGTATGGCGAGAACCCACCAATCATTTCGAAGATTGCTATTTTTGTGTAACAAGAACTGAGGGATGTTCCAAAAAAGAAAAACAAAAAATCAAGTATCCGAATTTGACATCAACCCTAAGACCTGTTCCCCACAATGCATCAGACTTACCAGTGCCAACTGCACCTTTAGATTGGCAAAAATGTTGTTTTGGGAGGTAATGGAAATAATAACGACTCCTCAGACAGCCCAGACCAGTGTGTCAACACTTTGTATATTCCTGACAGTTTTAGTGACCCTCACTTAATTGCTCAAAATAAATTGAATGATTAGGTACGTGACGTGGGGCTGTCAAAACAACAAGCAGAACTTCTTGGTTCCCGACTTAAGAAGTGGAACTTACTAGCCAAAGGAAACAAAGATTACGACTTTTAGAAAAAGAAATGCAACATTTTCCGCATTTTATAATATGGAAAATTCACTATGCGCGTGTATTGATATTGATGGTTTAATGCAGGAACTTTATCGAGCATCCCCCTTCTGAGTGGCGCTTACGACAGTATGTGCACCACTTTAAATAAAATTAATTACAACAAATACAAATGGCAAATTAAGATGGGAGAGAACTGTCGATGCTTTAGATGTGGTTCGGACTCCACAATAAACTATAGGGCCTCGTCTCTCTTTACTCAACACAACATTTTAAGAAAATATGTGAGGATTTAAAAGTAATAGCCATTTTAGTAGAGCTTCAAGGAGGCTCTACAAAATCTTGCTGTTTCCTTTTTTTGTGGAACACTCGTGCAGTAAAAGAACATTATGTAAAGAATTTGGCCAAAAAGGAATGAATTTGAATCAGTAGTAATGTTAAATATGTGCCACTTGTAGACTCTAAAAATGTTCTTTTGCCACCTCTTCATATCAAACTTGGGCTAATGAAAAATGTTGTGAAGGCTATGAATAAAGAGGGTGAAAGATTTAAATACTTAAGAGAACTGTTTCCCCAATTAAGTGACGCCAAAAGCAAACCTTTTTTATTGATCCTCAAATTAGAAAATTGCTTGAAGATGCAGATTTTAAAGAAACACTCAACAAACAGGAATTCAGAGCTTGGAACCCATTTGTAAGTGTAGCCAAAAGATTTTTAGGGAAGAAGGATGAGAACTACAAGCAACTAGTAAGCGAAATTTTAAATTCGTACCAAATGCTTGGTTTCCATATGTCTTCAAAAATTCACTTTCTGCGTTCTCATTTCAATTTTTTTCCTGAAAATTTGGGTGCGGTAAGCGATGAACAAGGAGAAATATTTCATCTAGATATCAGGACAATGAAAATTTGTTATCAAGGACAATGGGATCCAACCATGATGGGTGATTACTGTTGGTTCTTAAAGTCAGACGATTTGACCCCCCATAAAAGAAAAAAAAACTGAGCATACGTTTTTCAAAAATTATTCTCTATCTTTGTAGGTATATCTATGTAGGCCTTAATATATGGCATATACATCATTGATATATAACAATAGATTAGTTAAATTAACAATAATGTTATTCCTGCCCATAATGTTTTATAATGTAACAAGAAATTGTACGTGTTACGACATTTTGCTTGTCATTTCTGTAATGAGAAGGCTTTATTCCAGTGGGATATGCTATTCAGGGTACATGCTACAAAAAAAATATATATATTTTGTCCGCCAGTGTATTTAATTACTGCTCTTCAGTAGAACAATTTAATTGAATCCAACCGACATGTAAAAATGTATGTGTATGTTATGCGTATGCCCGTATAAAAATCATTTTAAATCCAAGTTAATTGAGTTGTTTATAATTTATTTTAATTATGGGGGCATTTGATATTTAAAAATAATTTTCACATTGTGATTTAATGACATATTAATGCATTATAAACGTGATTTCAGGAACGTATAAAAATCAATATACCTACATATTGTTTGTGTAAATTGAGATTAGTAAGAAACCATCTAGGATAACAGTGTATTATGTAGAGATATTAAAAATAATGCAATCGATATTGTAGTGTAGGTAAATATATATGTGTACTACATATACATAGCGTAAGAATAGCCTTGTGATTAAACTTCGTTATTTTTAAAGATATTTCATCTATTTATTATAAAAGGTACCACAATACCTGGGTGATAATGGGCAAAATTTATAGACATGAAATTTGCACAAATTCGTACAGTACGTATTATGTAGTTATGTATCACGTCATAATTTAACTGTTTCTATAGGTTTTAAACTACTTAAGTATTCTTAACATGTTATTATTACATGTACAAGGCATACTTGACTTGGTACACCTACAGTCTTAGCGACTATGTTCACATCCAACTTACAGCGCATATTGTTGTAAACTATTAACAAATATAGGCAATTACGGTTGGCTGAATTTTAGCATATATTTTAAATGAATCTCTTAGCATGGTTGGTACCATTATAAAAAATAACAGTAATATTAAGGCTACCAGTTTGACATGTTTAAATAATTTTAATTTTCTGTTAAAATACTGAACATAATCGATATGGAGGAAATTTTTAATAACAGCAAATGATAGATGATTTAATAAAACTGTTCAGTATGATCTCCATTTAGATGAATACATTTTTGGCATCTACGGCTAACCGAGCTGTTACTCTTTTGAGAGTATTGACATTTATTGTGCCGAAAACGTCCCTAACTCTGTCTTCCAAAAATTATGACAGTTTCCAGGCTTTCAAAATCATACACTTCATTTTTCACCGTACCCCACAAATAAAAATCAGGAGGGGTTATATCAGGCGAGCGGGGAGGTCACACTACTGGTCCTCTATTTGGAATTGTGCGGTTACCAAAATTTTCCTGCAATATCCGTTTGATTATTAGTGTTATGTGCAGGACAGCCATTTTGTTGGAACCACAATTCGTTTATTTCTTGTTCTGTAAAAAACCTGTCTTATCTCGGGTAAAACTTGATTTTCTAGAAGTTCTCGATAGGCTGCTCCCGTTAAATTGTTGTGAAAAATGAATGGACCAATTAAATGACGATCGAAAAATAATTTAGGAGAGGGTTATAGGCAGATCATAGGAGTAGAATTAGAAGAGAAAAGGTAATACCCTATCGTGCTGCACCAAATATTGAATCCAAACCTAATTTGGAATCTTCTGTGCGTAGTTACATGCGGATTTTTTGTGGCCTAGTGGTGATAATTATGTTTGTTAAGAGGGCTAATCGAATCAGTGTTTGTAAGGTAATTTTTCAAAATTTATTTCTTCCATACGGTTTGGTCAAATTACACCAAATTTGGAGGATCAGTAGTTGAAAGTGTACTAGAGAGTACATGTATATCTATTTTAATTAATTTTCACTTTATGTAGGGAAAATTTATACTGTAAATATAAGTGAAATTTGGACATGATTAGCTCCTGAATTATGATATCAATCGGTAAAATTCGAGGTAAAATTCATACATGTCGTCTAGAATGAATCTTCATAATTATGCTCAGCAAGTTTCAAACTTTTATTCCGTACTGTTTGGTTAAAATGAATTTTCTAAATAAGTATCTTTGTCACTACAAATATAGCAAAGAAGGGTTACCTCTATCGGGAATCGCACCTCAATGAAGTCGGTGAATAAAACGTCCAGTGAAGGTATAGTTAAGAGCAAAATTATTCAGCGGCGCATGTATAAAAACTTTCTAGAGAGTGACACAGCTATCCGAGGCTTTTTCCCGACTAGGCCCCTTAAAGACTCCACAATTTGTAAAACGACTTTCATCGGTCTATATGACTCTCGATTGAACATTAGGTTGTTCTTCGCATTTCTGATTAAACCAACAACAAAATCAAGTCTTCTACCAAAATCATTATTGTTTAATGCTTGGACAATCGTAGGTTGTACGGATGATATTTCCTTTGTTTTAATGTTTTGTATACAGTTGTCTTAGGGATGTTTGTTTCGCCTGCAGTTTGTCGCACTGATATGCGGGGATTATTGTTAACAGCTTCAAGAATATTCTTTGTGCGATTAACATAATCAATATCATACAAGTCTCTTTTATTATCAAAACTCCCGTAATTTTACAAATTGCTTACAATTCTTCCAAAGACTGTTCTATGTGGTTGCATTCTCTCCGTAAATGTTTCTAGATAGGAAGCCGATGCGTTTTGTGAATTTCTATTTACTTTGAAATAACATTCTAACATCAAATTTTTCTTCATTTGAGAATGTGTGCGCCATTTTGCAATAATCACACTCTTGAACAGTAATAATAAGTATTCTCGAACAACTTACAATTTACTATTTAGTGAACACCTGTCAACTATCAGAAATGCTTATTATTTGTTTTAAACCACAGCCTAATAAATTTTACTGAAAGTTATGTGTGAATTTGGTCGTTTTTAGAAAAGCATTTGTCAAATTTTACTAATTACTAACTACTTTGTATGCAAGAATGTCCTTGATGAAGAGGATTTCTTTGTTCAAATTGTGAACACTTTATTGACAATAATTTTATATTTTATGACAAATAAAACCTTAATGATCGTCTAAATATTGATATTTTTAGAAAAGTGTACAAGTAAGGCAATTTACAACATATTTTAAGTACATAGATAATTAGTCGTCATCTGAATAAGCAACTTCCTTGTATCTGGCTTTACAAAAAGTGTTTGATGTTCTATTGCTTTCTATTTTGTTTTGTTAAGCGATGGATAACGTTTCTTAAATTAGTCCCTTGAAAAACAATTTTTCCTCGGCATGTGATACATCATCTGAAAGCTCTTTAAGCGCAATCTGAAAAACGAAAAATCCAATATGGCTGCCATAAGAAAAAGGAAAGTTACCTCGGATATCTCGAAAACAAAAGACTATAGAGTATTCGTTTCCAGACCAAAATATTAGCCTCCAAAAAGTGTCCTAATAATGTAAAAGTCTAAAACCTGTCTACCAAAAATTACTTGGCTACAGCCAAAAAGAGAAATCACAAAATTTTAGTTTTTTTTTGGATAATTTCAAAACCGGTTTCAGTTAATCATGATTTCTTAACGGATTTGGAATCAGCATAATATTTGCTAAAACTTCCCATTAAACCGACCGTTTCCGAGATCCCAATGGTGAGCATTGAATTTAGGACACACGGTATAGGGTCTTGCAGTTATATAGGATAAGGCATTTTTCTCGTAAACTACTCTGGGCAAAAAAAAACAAGAGTAAACTTTCTTAACATTTTTTGTGCAGGATTCGAAAATATAGTTGACTTTTTTTAAAGGAGCACAAATGGACAGCACACTACAACTTTGTTCTTTAAAATAAAATGCTGTATTTTTTATAAGATCAGGAGTTTGTCCGAACGATGGATATATACACAATGTTTGTTGAAAGTAATTGAGATGCGCACGTAGCTGCAAGATGATGCAGGTACATATTTTACCTTCTCTTTTTCTGTGACAAACAAAATTAATGAATGTTCTGTTCGTAGAAACAAAATAGTTGAATGTTAGGTATTCGAACTCACTGAAGTATACAATTTTTTGGCAATCTATAAATCAGTTACATTTTTAAACAAACTTTTGGCTTTCAATTGTTTAACAGTTAGAATTGTCACTGTTGGTAGCACACTTTTGTGTACTCCTTCAAAAAAATGAATTGCAATCCCGAATTCTGTATAAAAAATATAGTAGTTTATGACGCAAAATGCTCTTTTCTATACTCGATGGTTCACAAAAACATTAAATCTCATAACAATGAGTCAAAGCTCAAAATTATCTGAAGTAAAATGAATTTAGAACATTATTAGGAATCAAAATCAGCAAAGAAATATATAGCATTTCACTTACAAGAACAAAATTGTAGTGCGCTGTGCATTTGTGAGTGCCTTCCGAAAAAATTCAAGTACATTTTCGAACTCTGCAGAACAAATTAAAGAAAGCTTACTCTTGATGTTTTTTACCTAGAGTATGTAGTGAAATACATTGCCATAATTCGGGAAGTATACTTAAAAAATAGGCAAAATACGAAGTTTCTAAATTTCTGTTTACAAAAAGACGAGATGTCGAAGATATCAAATACGGAAAAGAGAAATTAAAAATTTAAAAATATGTCGTATTGAATATATAGGACCGTAGCCGAGTGGGAGATACGGGGTTCGGATTTGATTCTATCACGGGACAAAGTTCTGTTTGATATTTACATACTTCTGGCTAAGATGAGATGTGGAACTGTCGATGCCGTAGATGTAATTGGGACTCCATAATAAATTATAGGACTTCGTTTGCTTTAATCTAATACATCTTAAGATTTTTAGAGGTTGCTGCGCTGACATTGGGAAGCCGTTAAGAAAACATTTTAAAAAACATCCAGGAATATATGTGGAGAAATATATTTCTTTAAATAGATAAGGTGTCCAAAAAGTTGCACACCACCTTGTAGGCACGCTATAAGATCATATTAACAATAGTGAAAAAAATATAAAAAGAAAAATTATATCCTTTATTATTTGAGATACGGGGCTGCAAAGAGGGTACCATTGCAGTAATAAATTTAAGGGTCAGCAGGATTATTTCATACCAAAGGATTGTTTTGTATGTATAACTCATTGCACTGAACAGTTTTAAATTGAAAAACAGAATTATTGCTTTAAAGGTTTAAAATCATGAATAAAATTTTCATTTCAACAATTAGGATATGGCTGCTACCTGAGTCCTGAAATGCTCCAGTATATGCACGAAAACTTCGTAAGAAGAGCCAACGCATGTCTAGGTGCAATTGGGCAGAATTTTGAACATTTATTATAATATAAGTATTGCATGTTATTGTTAGTGTGTCGAATATTTATTAAAGTGTTGCTTTTTTCTACTGTTAAATTTCTTATAGTTCCTTAAGTGCGGGACAAAGAATTTTTCCAACATTTTCCAACAATATTTCATGCCTAGAAAACGTGCCTTCGAGGTAGTGCGCGACTTTTGGGACACCCTGTATACATAGGTGCATTACATTCAGTGGGCTATTTGGCAAGAAAGTAGTGAAATTACTCTTGTCCATTTCTAAGTATTCACCCTTTCATACTATCTGCAGGTATAGAACCTTCCATCGCACAATAAAATTCTAAAACAACACGTTTCTGTTATTCAAGTCTGGGCCCTTGTGGCTATTTCTATGAACTATGAAAAGTCTCGATTTTTGCCTCATTATTTCTAACACGTAATTTGACGATTTTCGTCCAAAATTCCTTTTGTCATTAATCAGATTAGCCTGAAGGATATAACTATTTTAAACGAAACTCATATAAGTACAGCACAGTAACAATACATTCATAACTTGGACAGGAGGAAAATTATAAGGAATCTATGTATAAATCAAGGAAGTATGAAGATGTCAAGCAAAAATATACATATTTCAATCATTACAATTACAAATTACTAAATAAGAAATCTTATGTATTTCTGTTACCTTCGATCATGGTTATTGAAGGAAAAATAAACTAATCGGTGTGCAATTAGTAACACCACTACTTGCACTGACTCCGACAAAAGAAACACATTCTTTTTAAAAACAGGAAAAGACAAGACCCAAAAATAAACTATAACTTATCCCAGGAAATTAGGCTCCAAAATTATCATATTTTTACAGGGATGCGGTACGACATTCTTCATGTTTTAAAATAGTAAATCGAGCTGTATGTTTTTTTCTATTGGAGAGAAATGATTTAGCAGATATTCCTGCTACTTTTAACTATGGCGATGATTCAATTTCCAAATCTTGAGAAAGGTTTTCATGCCAAAGCAACACTGAACAACCACAGCACAAAATCAGTAACCAAAATTAAGATTGCTTTACGAACCTCTACTGATTCAGCCAAACAGTATTCATATCGTGTTTTGCATCAGATGCAGGCATGGAGGGGCAACAAACTACCTTGTGAAGAATAGGTTTGGCAAAAAAGTAGCAAGAGATTAATACCTGTTCGATAAATTTTCCTGCTAGCACCCGATTCACTTCGAAACCTCCTGCACTTACATGACGGGTTGTGGTCGCCAGAGAATAGGATTGAAAATATATATTATTGATTTTTGAATCTTGCAATACGTTTTCTTCATATAAGAATGTTAAAAGGAAAGAAATGTATTTCTAAACAAATAAATTAATTATTTGGGTATTATGTAAGCTTCCTTTCATACTTAATAACTGGCTATAATTTCCTATATTTTACACTGTCATTCTTAGCTTAATGCGCTAGTATAAAAGTTTTAGGTAGGTAGCGAATAACATAAATACACTTCAAATACATTTTATCGCAGAAACTATTAAAACTGGAGGGAGTAATTTCGTAAATGTCAATTTTGTAAGTCAATGTCGAGATCAAAATTTTTTATCTTAATTTTCTGTAGCTTCCAATACTACTAGTATGAATTAGATAACGGAAATTTTCCGTGAATCCGGAATCGGCTTCCCGATCGACCTGTGTTTTCCATAGGAAAGGATAATAGCTGTGTGTGCGCAGTGAGATTTAGATCGTATATTCCCTATTCAGATTCAGTTTACCTACAAACGTCGCAGTACATAGACGGCTGGCGCGAGAATAAAAATAGTTAGTAACAACTATGTCGACAATATTATGGAGGACGCGAAAAATCAGTGCGCGTGGATTTGGCTGAGAAGCCATGGGTTTTATAAACACAAAACCGTTAATGTTGCTATGCGTATTTTAAGTGCTATTCAGAGTACATCTCCAATGTTAATATGTAGCATACGGGTGTTGCAAACCAACATTTGAGGAAATAGTGGTAAATGTTTCATATAATATTTGTATTAAAAGTGAAAATGTTTTACTGCTTGTATCAGACAGCGGCATATATTGTTATGTCCCAGGATAGATGTAACAAAAGTGTAGTGGACAAAAAAAATTTCGAATTTTGTTCCTACGTAACTCCCAAATGTCTACATTATAACAAATATTTCAATACTTTGCTACAGAAAACCATGTTTTATTGAACATTGAAATATTGCGCTCTTATTGAAACACCCTTTTTTACACGTGCTGGCCCTGGACCCACGGAAATTGTCCGGTGTCAAGTTTTTATCATATTAAGTTTGAAAGGATACTTACGTAATGCCTAAATAATTGTTTAATTTTTTTCTAGAAATGCATAATACGAAGCAAATAAATATCAGATTTTTTAGAAAGAAATGTGTTGTGACTGCGCTGCCTTCGCAAGAAATTTAGTAACTACTTCGATAGATTTTGCAAAATTACATTTTTTTAATAATTGTATAATAAATAGTATTTTCTGTTCATGGAAGGACCAATCACTGGTTCAGCTAAAACCGAGGCTAAAACTAATAGTAACTTTAATTGGTTTTTGTTTTTTGACCGTAATGAGTCTGACACTGCTTGAAGTTCGAGAACTTCATCGACGAAGCTGCAATAACTAACAGGTCCATTAATGCATACCATACCATTGTGTATATCAATTAATTTTATTGGTTCAGATTGAACAAGGAAAATTCTGTTATGATTTATTTATTTAAATTACATTGAACTCAATTATAATTATTATAATCAGTCATGTCATGAATAATAGTATGCTCTTAATAACTTTAGTAATTAAATACACAGTTTTTGCGCAATGCTATTGTTAATGGCTGTTGCTGCAATATCGCAACTTTTCACACATTTTTGTTTTTAAGATAAATGTAAGCGGTAACAATAGGTGTGGATAATATTTTAAAACTACAGGCATAAATTCTAGGAAATTGTGTAATAAAAATTAAGTACCTATTTAAATTAAAACTCCAGATAAAATGATTGGTTTCTGTTGTTTTTAATGACAATAATTATCTTTATTAAAATATAGATAATAATCCTAATTATGATCATATTATCAATAATATAACAGTTTATAAGTTTTCCGTTTTTGAATTCGAACACATTGAAGATATACATAGGTATCTTGAAATCATACGTCCTTTATTATCATAAGGTCTGAAATTACGTTAGACAGATTTTAGAGATAAATTTTTTTATACATTTTTTTTTTTTGAAAACTAGCTGTCGCATTGGGGAAATAAAACTAACAAAGTACAGGGTGTCCCAAATTGGTGGGGATTGATGTGAAAAAGTTTTACATTTGAAAAAAATATCCTCAAATAAAAAAATTATAGGACATATATTTTGAAAACGGTAAGGACGCGTTTATGTTGGAGCTGTGAAAAACGATAAGAGCGGCGATAATAGCGAAGCAGTGGGAAACAATGCACTGATTCGTATGCAGTGTTGCCACCTGAGTATAACAAACCATCCCACGTGCAAGCATAAAATATCCCATATTTTCTTTAAAAATCTCACCAAGTTTAAATTATGTTCCAATTAGTTTAAATTAGGTAGTCAAATAATTTAATATAAAATAAAAATTAGTAAAAAATTAGTAAAATATAAAAAATGTCTTAACTTGTTTTCAACAGCTACTTTGCAAATTTCATCGCCAAGATCTGATAATAATTCATAATTTCAACTTTGTTTGCTAATATCTGAAGCGTTTAATTTTCTATTTTACTGTGTAAAAGTAAACATACCATTCCATTTAAATTTTTTAAGAAAACACAATATTTGTTGACATGTCAGATAACGCTCTCTAGCGGCGACGGTAATAATCAAATGAAAACACCATAAAGCGCACTCGACAGACTAAGAAAAGCCCTTTGTAACGAGACCAAGTTTGTTAAATTCCGTTAGGTCTAATCGGAGTAATCGACATTTAAAAAAAAATATTTTTTTTTACATCTCCCCACCACTTTATGTTTGAAGATAGAAAAAAAAATGTAAAACTAATAAGATTCGAAATTCTCCCGGGATTACGATGCATATATTTTTAATGCCACTTAATTGGGCAAAATACTAAGAAAACCCTAATTTTCTGTTTGGTCATGGCTGTTACGCCTCCTAGCGGCAATTTTAAAAACTCGAAAATATTTTCCAGCGATTTTTCAGGGTCACTTAAGACCATTTTTTCCCTAAACTTGTGCGATGATTAGTTCTGAGATATGGCCGGCGTCCATTCTTAGTTGCCACCCGATACAAAAATAATATGTTCTGTATAGTATTGCATATGTATATATTAGTTTTCTAGTAGTCTAGAGTTTTTCTCGGTTAATTTATCACATCGACATTTTTTTTAAATTCAGTTTTGACTTAAAAAAAATGTTTATTTTCATAATAATCGTTTGGTTTGGACAACCTCCGCGTTAGATCAAGATAGTAAGTCGTACAATGTAGTTTATTAAGTATTTTATCACGTTGGATTATTAAAAGGAAGTATTTTATTATAACACTCAGTAGTTGTCACAATTAAAATTAGGGAACGTTTCAAAATTGACTTAAATTTTATTAGGGGCTTAAATGATTTGTTTTATTTACTTTGTACATGCCAATATAAATATAAATTAACAAATTTCTGTTGGCTTTTAACTTGTTTTACTCGTTGGTTGCTAAATAATGTGTTTAAGTGCGTTGACGTTAGATAAAAACTCGGATAACAAGTGCTAAAACTTAACTAATTAAGAAGTTTAGTATTTAACCTAAATAGTAAATAAAGTTTTTATGTTTTGCTGTTCAAGTTTTACTCGAAACACTTGTAGAAAATGTACTTTAAGCAATACAATATATTTCAAAACCGTATGTTCCTTGCCAGAAATTTTTAATTTTGAAAACTATATTCTTCACTACATGAAAGAATGCGAGCTTAATTTTATCGTACCAGTTTTAAACTGTATATAAATATCAAGGTTAATTATTGATTTACTATAAATAGGTGTGTACCTATATTATTAATATTGTTAAAAAAATCGAAGTACTTTCGTAGCTACCTATCCTAATGAAATTATTATACTTGAAAGGCTGATTCATAATAATTTATAGATCAATAATTATAGTATTTATTATATTTATTCGACAGTCAAATAAATATGTGTATGTACTGTGTATGAATGTCCGCAGATCGTTTCTTATGAGCACGATCACTTTTGTTAGAAAGAAAATTTTTATTTTACATGTAAAATAGCCGTGGGATTTTCTGTATAAAAATTGGACCTTGTTCGAGGATTGCTATTCCATTTCGCGTCCTTTAAATTATAATAAAAAAAAAAACAAAAATAAATAATTGGTATTACGCTAATATTTCTACACAATACAAAAGTCGCAAAAATCAACCAAGACTAAAACCTAATAGGTATTTCGAGAAACGAATAGCAAAAGCTTGTCTGCCATACCTAAAAGGGACAACAGACAAGATAACATGCGCCGAACAGGACTATTGCTCTTTATCCCTAACACCATTGTTGTAGACTTGGACCAAGTCTCGTATAGCCTCTCGTCTACCCCACCCGCAAATGCGGATGGTGTAGGCGATTTCGACAGTCCTGACTGATGGACCCTGCCGGCTGTTTTTTTTTTGTCTTTGTGTCCGTTCTTCGCCGACATGTGTTACCCCCGAGGGTGTCATATGTCGCTGGTGCAGAGTGGCAATTGCCCCACTGCACCTTGGCGGTTTAACTGTTGAGGATTGACTGCCGGATTGTAGGGCGGCAATTGCCGTCATACTCCCCAGCGCATCAGGAAGGGAGCTGTGCAGCTTGGGAAGGAGCGCGGACCACAACGCGATTTTTGCGCTTGGACCGGCACACGGGTAGGGAACGCAAGCGGATCAGGGTGGTGGTCGGCCCCCTTCGCCGCTCACGGGGTCAGGAAAGGAAGGTAAAATTGTCTTTGTCTCTTCGGGGTTTTCTGCATCATCCTTAACTGAAACAGATAAAAGCGGATTAGCCATAGTCGTCCAAGATCTGCATTCTTTGGTATCTTACGCCTACGCACCTCTGCGGTATCGTAGCCTGTCTAACTAGCGAGTATCCGTGTTGCATTAGCCATTTCGGTTATATATAACTTCCAGTGCCCTTAGTCTGTTCGCTGCTCAATTGAAACTGAAAATACAAAAATAAAAACACTTCCTAACTAATTCCAGTTATAATTTAAAAAATGGTAAAAGTGCTGTCGACCTTTATCGACTGCGAATGCTTCACTAATATGAGTCATTTCATATAAAATCGTCTAATCGGTAAAGCCAGCTTATTTTAGATTTTGCTCAAAGTGTGAGAATCTTCTTTAGGGTTCCAAAGAAGGAAATCCACCGTCATTTAATGCGTTCCCGCCTGCCTGAATGAAAGCATTTAAAAACGTCATTTTTATGCTTTCATATTTTTGGCTGTAAAAATTTTTCTATTAAAGATATCTACACGTTCAAGATGGCATTTCAAAGCTGAAAGATAGTAGTTTATGTGCAAAGAATATAAATTCGCAATACCCCCGAAAAATAACACGATGCTGAAAATACGTGTATTTTACTGATTTTTCATGATTTTTAACTAACTCCAGTGTCTCGACTGTTGAATGCAAACAGCTAATATTTCTCAGAGAACAAGTGCATATATCGTGGAAGAAATATAACCTACAATTGACTCGTTCGGCGTACTCTTTATAAAAAATATCTCTGCATTATTTAGGTTATAATATGAATGTGTTGGCTACGAGATAAAAATATGAAACTTACAGGATATATAGTTCTTACCTTGAACTTCAAAAGCCTGTAATGCTCGTTTTGTTATTTTCATCCTTTGTGCGTGTACAGGTGGCTTAAAAGAAGCAAAAATATCAGTCGTTACAGGCTTTTGAAGTTCAAGGTAAAAACTAAATATCCTGTAAATTTTATATTTTATCTCGTAGCCAACACATTCATATTATAGCCTAAATATTGCGATTTTTTTTAAATTACAAGATTTCAAGCAAAGATTTGTAGGTTTTATTTCTTCCACGATATATGGCACTTGATCTCTGAGAAAGCTGTTTGCATTCAACAGTTGAGACACTGGAGTCGGTTAAAAATCACGAAAAATCAATAAAATACACGTATCTTCAGCACCGTGTCATTTTTCGTTGGAACCCTAAAGAAGATTCTCACAAAGTTTTAGCAAAATCTGAAATAGTGGAGCAACAAAAAAAAAATTTTTTTAGATGCTTTCATATGGAATGACTCATATGTTACTTTGAAATAGTACAATTTGCTTAAGTTATACAAATTTATTCGACCTTAGGAAACGCCCTGTATATTGAAAAATATTAAAATTTTGTAGATTGTCGTATTTTTGTTTTTCGAGATAAACTGTGATATGGCATCATTTATTATAAATAGAGGTGTACATAAATGGGGTAGATAACAACTGATAACGTAAAAATAACATATATGTATCTTATCTTCTTGAGTTTTACTAAAACCCACAGCTCAGTCATCGTATAAGTTAAATAAACTTAATGTAAACCGCAAAATTTATGAAGCAGATACAGGTTAACTATTTTAATAAGACGTGTCAAGACCGACAGTTACAGGAAAGACATGATTAAATGCTCCTTTTACATTTCTAGCGTCGTCGTCGTGAATATTTCTAACTTCTGTACAGGAAAATAATTACCTATTCACTATTTAAAATAACAGCGGAATAAATAATATATTTTTGACCTGTATTTGAATTAAGTAATTAATTATTTTAAGTAATTTTAAAATAGTTATAAAAAGTATTATTATTGGTAGGTTGCATTCTTCTAAAATGAGCAAGTCCTATAAAACTGGTTTAACTGATTCACTCATAATGTAAATATGCTTTGTACGGAAATAGCTGCGGTCTTAATGTTTCAGCTCGTATATCGGTTCCAAGAAATCAGCAATAGAATGCATTTTGCTTGTATCTTGCATTTTTTAAAGCCCTTTTCGACAACTAAACGTATGTACATCCAGAACAACTCAATAACCAGGATGAAAACGAAATATACTAAATAAAAGTAAGTATAACGTAGTAAAATGATTTTTTGGTGTCTTAATGGCTTAATGTAACTAACGAGCTAGCTGAGTCGTCCAAGAAAACAGCACATAATCCAGGACGCCTCATACGAAAGCCCTATCCTAATGCCAAAAACCCAACGTGCAGCTCCACCGATACTATATAAATATGGATTCGTGGTCGAGGCAACGAAGGGAAAAGGAAGAAGAGGATGATGACGATGAGGCACCGGCTAACATGAATGAGGTGTTCGCTAGGATGGCTGACACTTTCGCAAGGACCCTGCAACAAGTCGCTGATCACAAATTCCAGCGCGAAGGGCTCCTTCAATTACTTATTCCATGGATTGGAACAAGAGGACCCGAAGTGGTTCACTAAGCAGCTCGAGTTGTATTTCCAACGACAAGGGATATACGATGAGCAGGAAAAATTACAAGAAGCAGTAGCGCAGTTGAGGGGGGCGGCCAAGAATTGGTTCGAACCATACAAACCCTTGATCGACGCCTACTATATTTTGCGAGAACGACTGATAGGATGCTTTGACTCGATCTCCATACACACAGCAATTACATCGAAATTGTATGGGGAGAAGCAGGGATAGGCCGAATCAGCCACGATGTTCATTACTAGAGAGCGCTGCCTGTTCACAAGGGTGGATCCCTTGCAGCGAGGAGACATGATGGCAAATATAATATTGGACCAACTTAGGCCCGAAATCAAGAGCCGTCTTCGAGGCTATCCGGCACTATCAAGCACTTTTTTTCTGTATAATACAATGGCGTCGAGAAAATTTAAAAAAAAAAGCGCAATTTCGAGTTATGGCATAAAGTTGTATTTTTTTTAAACAGGAATCATAGTTGGCTATGGTTTAGTTACAAAGGAAATTTTTTTCTCTTTCAAACTATGTATCATATGTGGGGTCGCTTTTGTGTAAGTAGTGAATTGCAAAAATAATCTTTTAGCAGATCACTTTTTGCGTTTTTTTATATTTATTCTAAGTAGGCGTGTGTCATCTATGACAGTATTTATCCATTTGTCAGTAAATTGCATATTAATAATTTTGTTTCCGTCATAATTACACCCCATTTAATCGTAAAAGTGAAGATGTCTTACGAAAATTACGAGAAATATGATATGCTAGAATCCTTTATTCAAAGTAATAACAATTGTTATATTGCATCCGGAATATATTTCAATCGTTATCCAGAAAGATGACAACCTAATAAATCTATTTTTACGAGGTTAAAAGAAAATCTCAATAATTGTGGGTCCTTCGACAAGCCAAGACCAAAAAGTGAGATATTTATATCTAATTTTATAATACATTCCATTTACAAAATAAAAATTCAAATTAAAGTACATGGCAGTTATGTTCGATACATGAATTACACCTCTTCATAACACTCTGAACTGCATTATAAATATGAAGATTTGAAATGGAATTCACACAGGCTATAAAATTTTGCCTGAGTTCATTTATGTCGATAATGGTTTTCTCGTATAATTTGTCTTTAATGTGGCCGCAAAAGAAAAAATCTAGTGGCATTAAGTCAGGTGATCATGGTGGTCACCTCACTGGTCCGTTACTTCCCATCCAGTTATTTCCAAAATTGGTGTTTAATAATTCTCAAACGGTCCTGATATTATGACCATCTTGTTGGAAGAACTGATTTCTTGCCTCAATTAAGGGTAGATTGTCTGTAAATTCCTCAATTATTTTCTGGTTTAAGATTTCGTAATACCGTTGGTCATTAAGATGTTCTTGATATATGTGATACGTTAAAACACGATTGCCACGTAGAACACAACAAACACTAAAACCAAACCCTCGCACGTCAACGGTACGGCGAGGGTTCATATCAGACCAATTGTGCTCGTTATGCTTGTTGAAAATTCCTGCACTGCAAATGAAGCCTACTTCATCTGTCCAAACTACATTTCTAGAGTAGAATGGATCTTGTTGAAGGATTTGCAATCGCCATTCCAATTACAGTTATAGAAGCTTTTTCAGCATCTTCAATGTTGTAATTTTTGGGTCTTGGCTTGTTGAAGGACCCACAATTAAGTAATCTACTAAAAGATTATTTTCGCTATTAAATACTTACACATCAAAGGTGACTCCACATATATATCATAATATATAGTTTGAAAGAGAAAAAAATCCTTTTTTAAGTAGGTAAGCCATAGCCAACTATGATTTCCATTTAAAAAATACAGCTTTATGCCATAACTCGAAATTGCACCTTTTTTTTTAAATTTATTCGACGCTGCTATATTGTACAGAAAAAAGTGCCCCAAGAATGTAAAATTTGTTTTTTCATATCTTTACAAACAACCAAGATATTGATGTGTCTAAAAGTCGAAACATCGAACTTTTGTTTATAACTCGAAAACAAAAGACGATAGCAAATTTTCGTTGTCGCCAGTGAAATTGTCTCAAAAAAAGAGATCGAGATTGTGTCTTCCATTTTTTTTGTATCTTTTACAGTTACCAAGTTACCCTACACAAACATCGAAATTTGCCATCCGGTACAGCAAAATACAGAATGCTTTTTTAGTAAATGTTGATATATCAAAGTAAAATATTAGTTAAAATATTGTCGGTAATATCTAATTCTGAAATAATCATTCTGGTTCTAGAATGGTATTGATAAACATACATAGATATAGTTTTTATGTAAATATTTACCGGTCAAAAATGTGGCCCTCAAAATTGCTATTTGTCTATTTAGAATTTTTAGTTTTTATACTGTGAATTCATTATGGACCATTTGTTCACATTTACTATTTCAAAATTAATATCCTAAACAGACGTTGGTCATGTGGATACAAACATTAGAAGTGCAGATTTTTGAGTGGTAAATATTTACATAAGAAGTAACTACTCGTCTATGTTTAATCTATGAGAAAGGTAGAGAGAGATGATTGCGAAACACACATTATTAAAGATGCATTTCCTCACTGTGCAAATGACATGACACCTGAAGTAAATATTTGAAAATGTGATATGAATATTTAAAAACTAGTTAAAAATATTTGTTTATTGGTTACAGATAAGGTAAGCCGAATTACTAATTATCTTCACCAAATATAAGTTGATTTAGTAATCTCGCTGTCTGAAATAAATCAAGGCACTTATTACAAGTCTTAAGGCCGGATTTTCAACTAATAATAAAATAAACACTACAAAAAGTAGAAAACCCCGAATCCAAAGTCGAAACTGCCTAGAAGGGGGTTATGCTTAGAAAAATGTGGGCATAGAACCATTCCCACCGATATTGCCAGTGCTGGTGGCGGGATTCGAACCCGCACCTACGATAGATAGATTTCTAGTCACGTGTACCATCGCAAAGTGACGGCAAGTAGGCATTTATTTTTAGTTTCTTATGAATATTTAAAAAACCAAACATAGTAAGATATTTAAAATGATTTGAGGATTTTACCATTGTTCTAACCACTATAACTACAATAATATAAATTTTTTGTTGTAATTTTTTTTGTAATTAAAATTTGTGACCTGAAAATCTGACAATGAAAATACCTAGTTACTTTGATTGTTAGACCATAAATTTTAATTATAACAAAAATTAACAAGTCTAAGTCTTAATAAAATCATTTTATACTGTGTTTGGTTTTTTAAATATTTGAAAGAAACCGAAAATAAATGCCTACTTCCTCCCATCAAAGATTTGTTTAGTTTTCTCTCATTAAATAGGTACCTATTATATCTATATCTATAAAGGCGATGAAATCTTAAGTTTAGAAATATAATATGTGAAACTCGTAGCATAGTTAAAGTCCAATGTATTTTTTCATTCATCCCGTGATTATTTCTTAACAAATAACTTTATTTATATGCATCGGAATGCTAATAACTAATAACTATTTAATTACATTGATAGCCTATTGCCTAAGGTTATTTTTATTTATTTGATAGTCAAATATTTGTTGACGCCTGCCTATTATTCTTATTATATAAAATAATATAACTCAGTAGACTTTTTGTAATTATTGTTATGTTATATTATATGGTGGTTATTTTTGAAGATAGAATTGAAGTTACCCAGGAAAATTTTCTTTATTATATGTCTAGGTTTTTTTCGTAGTTTTCTCATTTTCAAATTGATAAAATAAGGAAATTGACTCTAATATGAAAGATTTAATTTAATAAAAAAGTAGACTTTCAGGTATACGTATTGACAGAAGGTAGTATATGTAGTCGAACTTCTCTAACATAAATCTCCGAAATCCCTTCAAGACTATCTGAGTTAGAGAAAATTTGAGTTATTGAAACTACTTCTAAAACGAAGTATGTATCAAGAGCACAATTTGCCTGTTAAGTCACTTTACTAGGTTAATTTATACAAGTTGTAAATATTCTAATACAGAATCGAGTACTGAATAGAAAGAGACCTGGGAATATAATTTTGAGTAATAGAAATGTCAAATTAGATCAGAAAGAGTTTGTATCCTCTAGAGACTTGGGTACCATAAACATTAAAAATTGTGTATAAAAAAAATTCTTATCTATAATTCTTTACATATTAGAGGTAATTGCAGTTAAATAAGTTTATATAGTAATATTATTTAAGCGGGGCTCAGCCATGCTTAGGCCCAATGTGAAAAAATAACAAAGTTGAAATAGTACATCTACCGACTTCCAAATAGCTAAATAACTAAAAAATAATAAGATAATCTTAATAAGTACCAGTAACAGAAAATAAAAGAATCTTGAGATTGGTAGATGATTGTGATTGTGTGGTTTTTAACTATTTTTTTGAAAAATGTTATAACTAGCATTATTTATTGGTGGTGGACTGAAAATATATATGTATAAAAGAAGAATAATATGTGAATGATTTTTTGAAGAGTGCTGTGGTACGATAAATGTAATAAATGGATATTTCGCTACGAACAACACAATGTCAGTGTATACTTCTAATTTTCATTTTATTCCGGAAATGTTTTTCATAATAAGGTGTAATGCAATCTCTTTTTACATCACAGTCAAAATACATGGAGACAGTTATGTCGGCTACATCAGAGTTCCTTCTCCAATACATCGAGGCAATATACATATCACAGTATTATTATAAACCTAAATACAGTGCGTTCACTAGAACTATGTTAACATTCTTGTTTTTTAAAGCAAATTTTATTAGGCATCTGGAAATATTATATCAAAATTTTAGTAGGTACCTACTATAAAGTGTATGGTTTCCTAGTGTCGAACGAAATTTAAAAAATATGCTAAATATAGGTGCAGTTGGGTAAGTGTTTGCTTTTACCAGGGTCTGAGTGCAGTTATTATTACATATATTTCTACTTAAACCGGACGTGCAGTCAGGGTCACTTAAATGCATTGCTCAAATAAGATGAACATATACGTTTATAACATGAAATTAGTCACCGACCCTATATTGATATTTTCCATACAGAAAATAACATTCTTCTCTACATGGATCTGTTTATTTGTTTTTCCCTAAAGATTGAGGTCTCAGTTTAAGTTAAAAAATATGTTTCAAAGTCTTTAGATTACGAAAATAACCGTTTGCTTTCATTGATCTGATAACTTAAAAAACTCACCATTTGCAGACGATTGTAATTCTTATAAAAATCCATTTTGTGTATTATTTACCACTGCTGTGGTTGAAACGAAATTCTGCTGTGTTAGTAAATTTTCATTAGAAAAAATATACTTTCATTTTTTATAGTAGAATATGACAAACTACCATATTAACCTCGATATATTAACTCATTATTTATATTTTTAATTGTGGAACGGAATCTTTTACACAATTTTCTAAGCACCGGATGATTGAACTGAATTTTAAAGCATGTTATTCACCATAAATTATTTCAATTTGTAAAATGTCCGTTAAAAATGTTTCAATCTTGTCAAAACAATTGAAGTCAGTAACCTCAATATTTGAAAGAATTTTTAGTAGCACTCGTATTTCTTTACTACTAATTAATTTTTAGCAAAACCACTAATATTTTACTTTAATTTTGTTGTATTTAACAATGCGAAAATCGACAGAGAAATGTAATAATTAATAAATAACTTTAACTTACATATAAAAGTGTTGATAACCCGCCTTCTCCGTAACTTCAAATTGCTCACAACAGTTCAGCCAACCTCAAAACAAAAAGTAGTAGGATCCGAATTATCTGTATCGAGTCTTCTCAGGGGAGACATTGACGGATCCTAAATAAAATTGTCATATGGGGATACTTCTGTATCCAGTTTAAAAGAAACACCAATAATTACTTTGTCAGATTTAGGCAAAGATCGAGCGAGCGCCAAAGAAGGAAAATTGATGTATTCCAATAAAAGGAGTACTCTCAGTAAGCCTTTCATTGGAATACCTTGAACCTGTAACTTCAAATTTTCGTGAGCTTTCAGAACTTAAAGAACGTGTACTTTCTTGCATTTATAAATATTTCAAAATCTGTCTGTCCTTACGTTGCCATCGTCGTCTACTGTAAATTTGACACCCTTATGAATGTGAAGGATTATAATAATATGCTGTAATCTTATACAGGGTGTTCGAAAATTTGTAATATAATTTCATCCTTTTAAATTTTGTGCACGGATCTCAAAAATTTATCTTTTTAGTTTCAATTTCTCATAATACTTTAGGATCGCGTTCCGCATATCGTAAGAAATACTTCATATCGTCTGTCTGTCGTTGAAATCGTTGTCTTACGTAAATTTTGACCCCCTTATTAATGCAAACGATTTTTGTATAGATATGCCAAAACCTTTTAAACTATACAGGGTGTCCAAGAAATTTTGCATAAAATTTCAATAAGGATTCAGCGAGTTTATATGAAGCCGCCCGAGTTTAAAACAGGGCCGGACCAAGCACATGAGGTATAATGGAAAGTGGACCTGCTTTCTTCACCGTCTTCCAAAAGGAATGCGAGTTTCTTGTATCTACGATGTGAGCTCGTTATGGGCCGCTACCCCTCGACAAACTGGGTTGATTGGCCTTGGTAGCGGAAATATGCCAGCGTTAAATAAGCGATAAGGAAAATACCTTAAAATATTTTTAATACTTAAAATACACTAAACGTAACAAAACATTAAACAGGGCAAACCTTATAATGTATTAGTAAGGGTCTTTCATTTACTACTAAAAAATAACATGAAAGTAAAATAAATAGATACTGCTATGCGAAATAAAGAAAATTAAAACATAAAAAGCACAAGTGGATTAGTAATAGATTGAACAATATCATTCAGCAAATTTATTTCATTGTTTTTTTTCTCAGGTGTTAGTGACAATGCGATAGATTCCTTTTCATTATCTCCAAAAGGAAGAAATGCAAAATTAACTACAGATGCCAATCGAAAACCTGTATTTACTGATTGTGAAAGTTATAAACCTTCTGTCAAAGAGGAACAGCCAAGTGGAACACCTGTTATAGTAGTAAGAGACGAAATATTTCTATTACACATATCGAAGTTAAAAAATCTACATTTTTTTAAATCTTCACATTTTTTAGTACCTAATTCATCAGTTATTCATTCAATTCTCCCTTTCGGGTTTTACTTTGACGTATATAGAAAAGATGTAGGAAATACATTTCCTATTTTTAATCTGTTAATATGTAATGGACACAATTACCTCTTGCACAATATATAATGCATTTGTTCTTAGGTTCATGCTGATGATCATGATCCAGAAAATGCTGGAGGCACAGTCACTTACAAAATTGTTAAAAGAGAAGGCGAACGTGCTTATTTTCAAATCAATAATATCACTGGTGAAATACTGACATCAATGGCATTCGATCGAGATGAACCTGTTCGACAAAAAGAACTTTATTTGACAGTACAAGTTACTGATAATGGCAGACCACCACTCTCTGATATTTGTACTTTTAAAGTTACAGTGACTGATATCAATGATAACGCTCCAAGCTTCGATTCATATGTAAGTCAAAACATTTAAAGATATTGTCAGTGGTTCTAATGAAAGAAGTCCCATTAAACTTTACACAAATTTTTTTCTTTTTAGGAATATAATACGCAAGTAAATGAAGACATAAAACCTAACAGTGAAGTCATGAGAGTGTTTGCTTACGATTTAGATGATGGAGAAAATTCAAGATTATCTTACAAATTTACTCCTAATGAATTATTTTCAAAATACTTTAGAATTGATAGTGAGACAGGGGTGGTTTATCTTCAAGAGTTGCTGGGAAAAGGGGTAATTAAATCAATTTCAAAATGAATGAACGATGGTATATTTATAATTTGTTGTATTTTAGAAAAAAGATACCAAGTTTACAAATGTCGTGTTTGTATATGATAATGGTAATGACGATAACCAAGGACCAAAGTGGTCAAAGGCGGATGTTTCCATAACCGTTGTTGGCTCTGATAAACAACCTCCAAAAATAACAAGAAGAGAACCTGAAGGACAATTAGTACTCCGCGAGGATTTTGCTGACTATTCTAAGCATTTGGTTACATTTGAGGCAGAGTAAGTAAATTTCTCAGATTTAAAAAAATAAATGTATAAAATTTTTCTATTGTGTTAGGTCTAGCATTACGGATAAAGAAGTTGTGTTTGAATTGGTGAAAGGCAAGACTGCACAAACAAACAAAGACCAAACATTTTTGTTGGTCCCCGAAAATGAGAATACTGCTTATATTAAACTAGTCCGTCAATTAGATTACGAAACTGTGACTGAATACACGTTAACAGTCCGTATTAAAAATAAGAATTTTATGGACACGTCAATTAATATTCCTATTAAAATTGAAGATGTCAATGATGAAATACCAAATTTTCTAGAATTTCTTAGAGGTAGTGTGGTAGAAAATGATAAACCTGGTGCTCAAGCTATACAGGTACGTTGATGATACTTGCATATTATAGATATGTATATATGATTGTATTTTAGGTAAGAGCCATAGACAAAGATGGAACTACTGCTAATAATCAAGTAAGTTACGAACTTGTGGACAATCAAGATATTTTCTCGATAGATAAAACGACTGGTGTAATCATATCTAGGGTACCATTTGATCGTGAACAAATAGCACTTTATCATGTAAATGTAAAAGCCTATGACAATTCTCCGTCCGCATTGATCAAAGGATCCACGGAGCCCAACACCGTAATTCAAACCTTTCAAATTAGTATTGAGGATCAGAACGACAACAAACCTGAATTTACAAAGTCCACGTACCAATTTAGCAATATTTCTGAGGGTGCTGATAAAGCCAGTCCTGTTGGAGAAGTGAAAGCTATAGACAAAGATACTGCTTCCCTTATAACTTACAGTATTACCGAAGGCAATGAGGGTAATGCTTTTTCAATGGAAAACACAACGGGGAGAATTAAGGTCAATGGAAAACTGGACTTTGAACAAATTGAACAATACAAATTAACAGTTAAAGCCTTTGACGGCAAATTTGAGGATACTGCTGAAGTTATAATCTCTATATTAAATGAAAATGATGAACCACCTATTTTCGAACAGTATGAAAAAGAAATAGAATTTGAGGAGGAACGACTTATAGAAGAATGTATTATAACAATGACAGCTTATGACCCTGATATTAAAAATAGAAGTGCAGATCAACATATCGTATTTGAAGTTGATAAACAGCAAAAAGAATTTTTGAGCGTGACGAAAGATGGTTGTGTTAAATTAATAAAGCCTCTTGATAGGGACCAGCCGTTTGGTAGTCCCACAAGACAGGTGTTCATATATGCCCTTGACAATGATGGTGGTACTAATTCTCTAAGAAGTTATGCTGAAATTCAAATTGTACTTAAGGATATTAATGATAACGCACCATTTTTAAATGTAACTGAAATTGTATGGTACGAAAATCAAGAACCTGGTCGAATTACAAAATTGAGTGCTGACGATTATGACAGTCCTATAAATGGTCCTCCGTTTAAGTTCAGGTTGGCTGATAGTGTGTCCAGTGAAATTCAAGTCAAATTTGCAATAAATAGTGATGAATTATATGCCAGAGTAGTTTTTGATAGGGAAGAGAAAAAAATATTATGATATATCTATCACAATAACAGATAGCGGGGAGCCTCCCTTAGTGGGACAAGTATTTTAAGAGTCATAATTGGTGACGTAAATGACAATGAAGCTAAAGATGGTGAAAGCAATATCTTTGTTTATAAATATGTCAATGGACCAGATAGAGACATTGAAATTGGAAGAGTTTATGTAGAAGATCCAGACGATTGGGATTTACCTGACAAAGTATTTGTCCAGCAGAATTCATTCGATCAATTTGATTTAAGTAAAACTAACAATGGAATGATCCTCATGAAGCCAGCAACTCCTGAAGGATCTTATATTGTTAATTACGAAGTAACGGAAACTCACTTACCGAACATACCCACTCATACAGTTAATGCCAAAGTTACAATAACTGTTAAGGAAATTATCGAAGAAGCTGTGAGGAAATCCGGTTCAATACGTATACAAGGTTCAAGCATAGAAGAATTTGTGGCAGAACCAGAGGTAAATTTTGGACTAAATAAATGTTCTATCTAATAATTTAAAATTCTATTGTAGAATGGACTGAGTAAAAAAGATCTGTTACAACAGCATATTTCTAAAATTGTCAATACATCGCTTGAAAATGTTGATGTATTTACGGTGCTACGATCTCCCAATAAAAACAGTTCTTTTATTGATGTTCGATTCTCTGCACATGGGTCACCATATTATGCACCTGAGAGGCTCAATAATAAAGTTACAGAACACCAGGATAAGGTAATATAAATATTTTTAGCTAAAGCTCTGAATAACAACATATTTTTTTTAGCTTCAAAATGAATTGGGCGTTGAATTTGTGATGATCAGTATAAGTGAATGTATAAATGAAACGGTTTGCCCAAATGATTGCTCTTGCACAAACTTCCTAAATATTTCGAGGGAACCAGCAGTCGTTTTTACAAATAAAACATCCTTTGTTGGCGTAAACGCCGTTGTTGATCCAGTATGTGATATAATACCTCGAGTGGTACCTGAATGCTTTAATGGTGGCGTACTTCTCGAAAATGCTGTGTGCAGCTGTCCCGCTGGCTTTGAGGGGCCACACTGTGAAATATTAGCAATCGGATTTAATGGCGATGGGTGGGCGATGTACCCAACCTTCGATGCATGGAATAACACGGATATAACATTAGCCGTAATGCCACAAACTGATACTGGTTTAATTTTTTACGCTGGCCCATTAACTCTAAGACATGCAACACTTTCAAAAGGTTAATGTTAATAGTATATGTCTGAAATATTAGCCAAAAATTCATATTTATGTATTTTTTCTCGGCTTATGAATTTTTTTTTCGCAGATTTCATATCTTTGGAGCTTAAGGAAGGATTTCCCCTACTTCGGCTGAATTTTGGTTATGGGACTAAAGAAATTTATGTAAATAAGAACATAAAGAAGTTGAACGATGGAGCTACACACAAGCTCAGAATTACATATACGTCAGATGTAAGTCAGTTAGCATTTCTTTTGTTACCTGGGTAATTTTGCATTATGGAAATTTAGAAATAATTATTTGAATGACTCGTCACATTTTGAAAATTTACATTTTTCGCTAAAAGAAATTAGATTTATTATTATTTACCATTGCAGGATAGACAAAAGTTTAGTAAAATATCGAGTTAGGCTACAGTTCAATGTTAAACAAATGTCTTCTTGTTTGGTGGTCTTTCAGACAACTTCTACATGAAAATAATGTAACTGCATTTTTACCTCAAAAAATATTAGATTTTCTTTTTTATTTTGTTAGATTACTACAAAGTTTATCCATATCATTTCTTCATCTTTATTTTATAATTTTAGGATGTACAAATTGAGGTAGATGATTGCAAAAGCCAATGTACGATTTGGAAGGCTATGGATCATAAGGGATTGTTGAATGTTAATGGACCTCTGCAATTAGGAGGTACTAGATACAAATTTAATGAAGAAGAATCCAAAATAATTTGGAACCATCTTCCACCAACACACATAGGATTCACTGGTTGTATTAGAAATTTAACATATAATGGATTTTACTATAACCTTGGAGCTCCTTCGGATCAGTACCGTTCTTACCCTGACTGTAACTATGGTGTGATGCAAGCCGTTACTTTTGGAATTGACTCAAACTTTTTGGTTGCTATTTTAGTCTGTGTTGCTATTTTAATAAGTAAGTTTTAACATGTCATATTTTTCTTTTTTTCTTCCACACAACTGGAGTAGCCACTATCTATTTGCTCCTGAGTTCGAATCTCGGCTCAGGCAGATGGCAATGTCGGACAAAATGGTTGTGTGTTTTATGTTAATGTTAATTTAATTTGTACGTATAACGTAATCTTTTGTTTCAGTACTATTGCTAGCTGTAGTAGTTCATAGGCGTAAGCAAGACAATCTCAACGAGAAAGACATTGATGATACACGAGAAAACATAATTAATTACGAAGATGAAGGTGGTGGCGAGTGTGACACAAATTACGATTTGTCGGTGTTCCGCACAAACAATATTGTAGATGAAAAACCAGTTATGATGGATAATCCGGATGTTCCTGCCGATATAAGTGGTTTTCTCGACACCAAGAAAGACACATGTGATAAAGATCCTGACAATCTACCCTATGATGATGTCCGCCACTACGCTTACGAAGGTGATGGTAATAGCACTGGTTCACTCTCTTCTCTTGCATCATGCACTGATGAAGGAGACTTGAAATTCAATTATCTGTCTAGTTTTGGCCCCAGGTTCCGTAAATTAGCTGATATGTATGGGGAAGATCCCAGTGATGAAGACTCTCATGATGGCGGAGAGGAATCCTGGTGCTAGAATTGTTGCAATTTTATAGAAAGCAATTATTTCTATTGTACTTAATCATTTACTGTGTTTGACCAAAGATAAACAATATTTTTGGATAGAACTGAACAAGTTTTGTAAATATATATTTTTTTGACTTCGATTCGATTTATCTAGACTGAGATATAGCATAGCAAATGCTGTTTTCATGTATGTGACCACAGACAGTCGTAGAGGGTAAGGCTTCCATGTATGTTTAGTATTTATTTTTAAGATAAAAGTGATCTAGTAAGCTCACAACAGGCATTTGAATGAAAACCAGGCTCATCTTGAACACTGTCGATGAGAACCGATAATGAAACAGAACCCTTCCAAAATAACGTTCAGATGACGATCTCTCTGTGATTTTAACAAATAGGTTAGACTAAGTATTATTTTAATTTAAGAGTTTTCTATTTCTTTTTTACAAACATTTTGGTGATTGTTCAAAGAATTAACTAAAATTTTATAAAATCACAAAATTTTCAAGGTTAATTTTGTGGAGGTGTTCATATAAGTAATAAAAATGTTCATCAACATTACCCTGATTTTCATCCAAAAATATGCTGCCCTTAACAGTGGTACTTGAGCTAAAAGAAAATATGCAAGTTTGTTCCAAATGGCCTTGATGAATGTGAATTAGCCTTGATGAATTAAAAAGGCACCAATATATAAATATATCAGCCTTAACTATGTATCACGAAATAAAGTCAATAACGATATTTATCATATTCAAGTAAGTTGTGAAATTGCATTTTATTCATCCTTTTTTGACATTGTGTTTTGTATAATTTATTATCTATATTTTGTTAGTTTCGTTTTGAATGAGAAGTAGTCTAAGTTTTATATAATCAATATCTCTGATTTTCGTATAATGTGAAAATCTTAAATATAATCAATAATTAATTTATAAAATGAACAAAACAAAATTTTCTTATATTTTTTTTCTTCAATGCATTTAAAATCCTATTGCACTAGAAAACTATCATAGGATATAATATATATCTTTTCAGCTTTATAATAATTTTCGTCGCTAATTTTGTCAATTTACACTGTTGAGATGATTTAATGTAACAGTTTGAACATGCGGTCTGTTCAACAAAGTAGAAGTTAGTTTATTTATATTCCATTTGTTTTTAATAGGTGCCTACCTAACCTTAATCTTTTTGCATTGTATTTTATATTGGCAATTGATGTTATTTATCACAATATTATATGAACATTTCGGGGAAAAACTGCCGTAAAATTCAAACGAAATAGTCCTTTTAAGATAATTTATGGCAATAAATAATATCGTTGTTAATTTCATCAGTTATACAGAGTGTTTGAAAAAATCTACCAATATTTCCAGGGCAGGTACATCAAAAATTAATAAACATACATCCTAATATGGACAGTTTTCGAGGTACCAAAATAAAATTTAATTTTTTTACACATTTTTTATTGCAAAATCAAAACTACAGTAGATATTGGATTGCAAGTAGGTGTGGATACGTTTTAGAGGCTCGACAAATACGATTAAGATAGTCCTATTGTGATGTCTGATAGAGGGTGCCACTTGCACAACTGTCATTTCTATGTTCTGCTCCTAATTTTTGTGAGGTTACGTTTTTGCTACCGCTCTGAAAAATATGAAGTATCCTTTAATTTCATATGAAAACGGTACTTTTGTTTAAAGCACAGAACTAAGCATAATTATTTACGAAAATTGAAGCCGTCATAGGTATGGACTTTTAGAGGGGGAAATTCAAAAATAATGTGGCGATGATCACGGGAAGTAGTTTTGAGAGATATGATTTGAAATGAAATCATTTTTAACCGCTCATAAAGTGAACCGGATACTCATTTTAATCAGTTATAACATGAGACTAGTAGAGTTTTATAAGCTAATGCGCATTTATTATTTCGATAAAAGCTAAGAAAGAGTAGAAAAGTGTAAATATGCTGTTTTATTTAATCACTTTTCAATAAATCTTAGCCACAGTATAACCAATAGGTTATTTCTCCTTATTGCCTTGCCGCCGGGAACCTTCAAGAGCGGTTAAATTGACCCATTGTAATGAAAGGCATCAGTGTAGTAGTGGCCGTTAGAGCGGCGTGTATGTTATTAACGAAATAAAAAATAACTCGTGATGTAAGTGCTTTACACGTAATCGGTTTACTGTGATAATTGTATGCATTTTATTTTATTTTAAAATGGGGGAACGATAAGAAAAGAGGGGGAATGGTTTGCTCATGTAAAGGGTGTACAAATAAAAGTTATTGTAGTAATGAAAAGTTTTATTCATTTCCTCGTGATGTCGAAAGCTATGTGAAAAACTGTTATATTATTGCAAGCATATTGAATTTAGTATGGGAGTTAGGTATTGTTTTGCAAAAACAAGAACCATTAATGAAGTAATTTGAAGAGTATAAATTGAAAGTATAAATAAGAATAAAAAAATAAAATCTTTAGTTTTGTATTTACAATTAGACGAATGCTCTTCTGCATCTATCTTGAATAATTTTTAAAGATATTGCAGAACAAATTTTAAAATGTGTGTACGTTGTAGACAAATTACAAATTAGTCAATTTATGAAAAGTTTAGTCAGTTTTTAAATGATTATTAGTGCTTTCGTTTTGTAAATCCATATTTTTTAATTCAACAAAAAATTTCAGCCAGGCGGCGCGACGGGTTATTAGATTTATGTAAAGGAATATATAGGCGATTATTTTTAACACAACGTATCTTGGGGTTCTATTATTTGGGGGCCATTTACAGGGTGATAGCATTAAATAAAGTTAAAGCATATACAGGGTGTCCCATAATTAAATACCTTCTTTCAAGGGAGTAATAGGACTATAAAAAATAAGTTAAGTTTTGTATATAAAACAGTTGCCTTAAGTCAGTTCATAAGGGAGCTACAATCCCTTAAAGGGGCTAAGTGCAATATAGGTATTTGCCAATAAATTTGAAACGTCGTAAGTTGCAAAAAGTAAATTTGGACCATGATTAATTTTATAATGTTACATATTTTGTTAAATTTTTATCTACATATTATGATTTGTTGGAGTAATTACAAACTCTTTGTCTTATTTTTTTTACACATTTGTAGAAGAAAGAAACGCTAGTGATAAAAACTGAATAAAAGACGTCCTCTTTAAATGTCGATATAAGCTGTCATTTCAATGTTATTTGTACTTAAATATTGCAATGCAGGATGGGTATACAATAATCGATAGGTAACTACATACCTCTTCAAAAATAATTCTGCACTTTTATTTATAAACTGATTTAAAGCAAATGTTTATATACAACACTCAACTTATTTTTTATGGTTCTATTACCCTCTTGAATAGAGGCACCTAATTATGGGACAACCTGTATATAAATTGTTTGGAATCCTTAAATTTATGTTGACCATCCGTTAACTGATTTGCATTTTTAATAAGGGCTATTCTTTTCCATTACAATTGTTTCTTCTTCGATAGTAAATTACCTATTTAGAATGCCATTTATGTTAGAACACCCTGTATACATCCTATAATGCGTATAGAATGGTAAACTACACAAACAATGGTTTCTTTTATGTCCTCACAAGAAAAGTCTAGGGACATTTTTATAAATTGATTTGGAAATGAAAAACAAGCAAATGTGTTTTTTTATGTCTTCTATAATTTTGTAAAAATATCCCTAGACTTGTCTTGTGAGTGTATGTTAGCGAAATAATAAATAAATGTAAAATTAACTTTTATTGCAATAGTCACGGAAAGTTTTATTCATATTTCCTCGTGAAAAAACGGTTACATTAGTCTATTGATTTTTATATAAGAGTTATTGTTTTACAAAAGCACGAACCATTAATAAAGTAATTTTAATAATGTAAATTGAAAGTATAATATTTTACTTCCACACCCCATCATGTGAGTAGAAGCGCTGTGTATCGGCAGTTTATCTGAATTTTTGAGAATATTTTACAGTCTTAAATTTATTAAAGAAATTTTAAAACTGGCAAACAAAACACAAAATTAATAATTTGGAATTATCAATAATTCATTTGTTTTTTTTTAATACCTAGCTATTTTATTTGGTAAGCTAAGAAATGTTTAGCATTCATTATTTAAATATTATTAATAAAATATGCCTATTGTGTATTTTATTTCATTTATCTAGAGAATCTATAGATTTTTTAGTTTATCCATATAAAATGTTAAAATATGAAATATATACACCTGGCTGAACAGACATTAAAAACCCGTGATCTCTTTCCTAACTAATAATTATTTATTTTATTAATTAATCCCATGGTATCCTTGTAAAATACTACGACTGTGACGCAACCACCTGCATTCGAGGTCCCAGAGCGGTCAGTGGATTTATGAATGAAATGTAGCTGAAATAATTTACTGGTTATACTGTATCTTAGCTATCGCTGAATTACGCTTTATCCGCACAAAAATATTTATGAAATTCTCACATGAAAAAAATATGAAAATTATTGTCTACAAAGATGTTTGCCAAATCACGACATTACATTTTCTGGCGATGAATGAATAATAATCATAAAATGAAACGGACAATGGTGCTCATGCTTTATTTTGTGATATCTTCAATGCATAAATATGTAATGATGGCAAACATCTTTGTAAACTTTATTGCAATATAAAAAAAGAAACTTGAAGAAAGGTCGTTTACATTTGTTTAAATTTTCTTACATAAGGATTTTTTTTTTGTTTTAAAACGACGAATTTTTTTGAAGATAGAGGATCAAATTACACATTTTTTTATATATCTTTTTAAGCCTGAAAATATATTTGTATATCAAAGAAAATCAAATAATGTTTCGATACCTACTTTTTTTAGGGTTAGAAGCAAAACTGGGAATTTTTAACTTCATAAATTATTTTCCTAGGAATGTTTCCGGTTACATTGCCTGGCGTTCCTTTTAAGAAAATCAGATATTGGTATATTCATATAATGCTCTTAAAGGATTTTTTTGTCAAACTGATGATCTGTATTTTTCAATAGATAAAAACCAATATATTTTTACTTACAGTGTTGAAATTCTACTAAAATCAAACAACTGATATAGCGATTCAAAGGCACATTTTACTTTTTTTTGATCAATTGTGAGAATACAGATTTGTGAAACACTCACAATTGAGTTATAATGTTATATCCTGTACATTCGTGATTTATAATTGTGCTTAAAAAGTACCTTTTCCATATTGTTGGAAATATTTAATAATTTTTTTGCTATCTAAAGTATCTTTGAAATAAGAATAATTTAAATGTTGCTGAAATTTTGAATTAATGATTTTTATGTATATGTTTTCATTATATATATATATATATATATATATATATATATATATATATATATATATATATATATATATATATATATATATATATATATATATATATATATATTTACATTTTGATTTAGTAAGATAAATATAAAACACTATTTTTTTGTGATCGTATGCCTAGTTTGTGATATTATGAAAAAAAAAAAATGTGAGCGAATTTTCCCCGATAAAAAAAATTAAGTGTTATTTGAGGAGGTCTTCTGAGAATTCTAAATTATAGTTATGTTGACTTTTCCGTCAATAGAGTTATTATGATTAGTTTTTGTACCTACTTTGTAATCTTTTAATATCCACAAATCACTTGTAAAAATTTATCAAAAATGTGAACTAAAAATGCAAATTGAACCACTTTCACGTTCTTAAAACAAGTGTTTGTGATTATCTCTCAAAAGTCAAGCCAAATGAAATTAGGCAACCCTTAGAACAAAATAAACAATCTTATATTTGATTGGTCAAATTTGTAGATATTAACAATATGACCGTCAACATGGCTGCGCGCATATATTTGTATGCGCAAACAGATGCGCTAATCAGTCTAATTATTTAGGTCGGTATTTTAAAGTCGCTAAAATGTACCATTTTTTGAGTATTAAAGATGACTTATACTCAATGAGCAACAAGCATTGATCGGATTTGTTTAGTTTTCCATCAGTTTGGTTTCATAGTACATTAACTAACAAACAATAATAATAAACATGTAAATCTTAAAGTTAAACTACATTACATGCCTAAAACGTGTACAAAAAAGGTATTTCGGAAACTTTATATTAGGATATACACTATTGGTCTCGATTTCAAGCAAAACCTGCATTTAATGAGATAAAAAGTAAGAGAATAGAGTTTAAAACTGATGGTTCGAATCCATCCCGGAGCAAATTAGAAATTGTATTTGTAATTTGTTTCGGATTAAGATGGAGGAGGGAACTGTCGATGAACTAGAGTGGTTCAGACTCCACTATAAACCGTAGGGCCTCGTCTCTCTTTACTCAACACAAAATCCTAGGATTTTCTGAGAGTTACTTCGGTGACTTGGGAAGCGGTTAAGAAAACATTTAAACAAAACAAGCATTTAAATATGCAGGAAAGAGACCGCATACTGCTTTGTGCCATTAAAAGCGTCCGCTGGCGTAATACAATGCCCAAGCGAATGTCGAATTAAGCTGGGGAGGGAGACTGTGCAGATATAGCAGTAACGTAGAGCAACTGTCAATGTCGCCTACCTTTCTATTATTCCATCACTGTCTGCTACATTAAACGCAGGTTTTGCATGGAGTAATGACCAGTATGGTGTATATTAAGTAAACTATCTGTCCTAGAAATGTTGGCACGATTTTTTGAAACACCCTCTATATATTCATCTGATCTTGAATGTCCAGATTTTCATTCAATTTGTACCTGTTAGGGATGAAAATTCAAATGTTTTTTAAATGTGATTTAAAATAGCCTTAGCACAAGCGTTTAGTCAAATAAAATCAAAATATCATAAAACACGGGTTGATGAACACATGTTGAAAATAATTGTAGTGACTTTCTAATTAATTGAAGGAAAGTAGTACTTTTTTAACAAGTGAAATTCTAGTTGCAATATCCAATAGTACTTGTATCCAGTTTTGTAATGAAAAAATCTATTTAGAAAGTTAAATAATTTATCGTACAGTTGTCTTTATTGATGTCATGGTACATTAAATATATATATTTTTACGTTTTTGATTATCAACTTATCTTTAGATGAATCAAGATTATTGGTTGTGTTAAAAACAGCTAAAATATTTTTATAAAAAAATAATTTACATATTTTTTAAAGAACATGTAGTATTTTATACAGAGTACAGCAATATGTGTGCTTTTATGTTAAGTTATGAACATTCCTTTATTACTATTTTTTGTGATTTTTGGCAGCCATTGATAGCAACATTTTTTTTTATGTTTTATATGTTTGATCTCATTCGGAGAAATTTGTAGTTAAATTTTCATATATTGTTTATTATCTTGTCATTCCATTGTTAGGTAGATGATTTTATTTACGTACTTTCAAACAGATTGATTATTTTCATGAATATAATAGTTTTCTGCCATTTTGGAGGTATGTAAGTAAACATACTGATAGTTTTTTTTATAATTGTATTTTAATAAAGAAGTATTATTATGATAATGTTCAAAAAATCACGTTTTTCATTTTTTTTTTATTCTCCTTTTAAATTTCAATAACATAATGTTCTATTTTAAAATGTGCCTTTACTAAGCATGCGATAAGCTTAGTATTATAGAATTAGAAATTTGCTCACTGCCATTTATAAAAAATGTAACCTTTATTTTATAATAAAACATTTAATTAGAAAATTTTTTTCTTCACCCTAATAAAAAAAAATTTATTTGAATTTATAATATATAAGGTGCCTTACAAAGCATCCCATTTTAAACTTTTTTTTTTTTTTTTTTTTTGAAAAGTTGAGCATGGTTTTTCATTGAAAACTATTAAAAGTTTTAAATCATACGGCACAGCCTACTGTGGTTCTTTTTCAAGGACAAAAGAATTTTTTTTTGAAAAATTAGATACTATTTTATTTTTTTATCAAATAGTTCTTATAAAAACTATATTTTTTAGCCTATAGTTTATACTAGTTTTTTTATATAAAGTAAACAAAATAATGTTTCTGTAAAAATATACAGGGTGTCCTGAAATAATGCTGAAAAGTTGGGACTAGATTTAATGTGAAAAATTCTTAAGGTTGTCTTCATATGACATTTTTCATCCTATTAAATGGACATATTCAAAATGACGTTTTTTCTTAAAAATATGAAAACTAGAGAAACTAAGCTAAAAGGAATATTTTTATTAATAAATTAAGCTACTTCTGATAGGTAAAAGGGTATGTTAAAAATTAATTCATCAGTGATAGTGATAGCAACCCATATATATGCCAAACGATAAACTCTGTTTTAAACTTGCTGGAAAGGTAAGAAGTCCTAAATGAGAATATAATAATCAATCTTTCAAAAAAAAAAAAAAAAAAAAAAAAAAAAGGTCATGTTTGGTCAGTTGAAATCATTTAATAGGTTCCAGTATAACTTCATGCTTTATATTGTGAACACCCCAGCTCTGGGTTGCTTCATCGTGGATAAATTTCTTATAGTTTTTACGTAAAACTAAATTATATCCAAGCATTTATATCATTAAATTCCAAATTAACTATTACGTAAAAAGGGTTAATTCATTTTCTTAGAATTTTGGCAGAAAACTTATGCATTCAAACTATTGTAGAGTCTAAATTAGTCAGCTAAGTAAAAGAACACACAGTATTCATTTAATATTCTAAAACGTTGACAAAACTACAAAATCTCAAAACATTCTCCAGCCGAGAACCGATAACATAAACAAACCAATGTAAATACGAAGGGTTGTAAGAATTTTACTAAGAATAGGGTCAAAGGCTAATAAACATAGTCATTATATCACTTAAAGCATCTTGAGTTATATTTTAGTTGAAAAAACACAAGTTAGCGTTTGGCTATCTCCGTCAAGCTTGCAGGCTTGAACAACGAACTGACTTTCGGGAAATCATGTAAATACGCGAGGCGGCGTACGATCGTGGTTACATCTTTGGCAACCCTAGTGTTTATCTCTGGCTCTTCGGGGCCTGGAAGTCAAAGATAGACCGCTCGCCCGGCTTATAGCCGCCGTCACCGTCGTGTTAACTCTTTGGCAACCTTAGTGTTTATCGCTGGCTCTCCGAAGCCTGGAAGTCAAAGAGAAACCACGACTCCGGTTGTCATAATCGCCGTTTAAGTACAGAGAGCCCCACTTAATTAGCGGTCCACCCAAGTTGGTGCAGAACCTCTGTGACCGAGGATCTGTACACTGCCTTAGAAATAGGGACACCGCCGCCGCCAATATGAAGATGAATAACACAGGGGTTACTCAGGAACCCGGAGGAGAAAACCTCGCGGAACTCTCCGTGTGTCCGAGAATTGGTAAGGACGGCATTTAAATAATTTTTATACTGGTGTCTGCACCTGTCCATCTTTGGCAGAGGCCGTTCTGGTACCTCATCCAAGGGAAGTTTCTCTTGCAAACATATGTAAGGTTTTACATATGCTGTTTAATCTACGAAGCGGAAGTTTCCGCGTAGGTAACCAAGTTTGCTTGCTTTCCAGGTTCAACTAGTTAAATATCAATGTATTTGGCGGAAGTTTCCGCACATGCAACAAGGTTTTTTTTGTTCATGTCATGTTTTGTAATATTTCTTATAGACAGTTGTTTATGACAGAAATAAATGTGTTCAAACGTTATTTGAGTTTCCTTGACTTATTTCTACTTTTAGGTACAAAAGTGATTTCTAAGTAAATCGTTCATCATACATCTAAAGTCAAATCTTACTTATACTAGTCATTCTTTAATAAAACATATATCAGTGCAGTGCAAATTAGTGTTCATATTAATTGGTAAAAATTATGTAATCAATTAAATCTAATAAATGAAACAAAGTAATACCAAACTTTATAAAAGTACCTGCGAGGTTACTGTAACACAACAAATTTGGGTCCTACCACTAAAACTAGACGATCACGAAAAAGGCCAATGAATTAAGTATTACTTGTCGCTTCATGACAGGTGAGACTTATCAAAAGGGGAATCAAGTAAATAATCAAATTAGCAAAACCAGAGTATCTATGAGAGTAAATACTCGACACAACAAGAAACAATAAAATAATCGAGGGGTGGGTGGGCCGTTACACTGGTGCCATGACCAGGATAACATAAACTAAATATACGAGGGGGGGTTGGGTCATTACAGTAAAAGGGTATGTTAAAAATTCATCAGTGGTAGTGTTGACAACCCGTACATATACCAGACGATAAAATCTGTTTTAAACTTGCTGGAAAGGTAAGAAGTCATAAATGAGAATATAATAATCAGTCTTTCAAAAAAAAAAATCACAGCAGGTCATGCTTGGTCATTTAATAGGTTCCAGTATAACTTCATGCTTTATATTGAAAAAATAATTGTTAAAATTGGATTATAAAGGAGGGGTGGTTATAGCGGTGGCCTCACTTTAAGTGAGACATATTAAGAATGATATCGAAAAATTTTATAGGTAAAAAAAAATGTTTTGAATTCTTTAAAATTTTTAATACATGAAAATAAAGGTAAGAGCATTTTCTGCCACGAATCTGAGAACCGCCCACAGCAAAACATTTTTACTAGAAGCAATTATATTTTGATTAGGTGTGAAATTGAGTCATACCACTATCTGATACAGGAACATACACGTATCAGCTACTTTTGATCATGGCCTAAGGAGTGACAAGAGATAGCGCATGCATTGACATTCAAAGGAGGGTCTCAGTTCACCTTAGTCACTTGTTTGAGAATCCTCGACTCAATAGTTCTAGACTAGAGTCTAGGGCGACCGTTTGCACTCTGCTTCTGAGGCTTGTGCATGCGTAATCTGTCGGTTTATATCAGCTAATAGCACATTGGCACAATAGAAGAGTTGAGATTATTTGTGTTGGGAACTGTAGCAAGTAAGAAAAAATTAAATATATTTAAAACAAGAAAAAGCAAAGAAAGAAATAAAACTGGTAATAACCAGGTTGAAATAAATATAACATAAAACACATAAGCGTTTCAAAGATACAAAGCAAATTTTATGTGTATCGTTGACGTTATATGCCAAAATAGCTTGGGTGTCAGCAAAACATTTAGCAGAAGCTACCACAATAGGCCTGCTGATGGCCGCAGTGGAGGGTCTACTGAGACCCACTCACAACAAACTTAACCTAACCTAACCTGCATGTTGCTAATGATATTAATACTTTTGTGTTCAAATTTTTTATATATTTAATTTAAAATTTTGTTTCATTTGGATACAGTACCATTACGATTTGCGCCCAAGAATGCTGTTCCCCTCCGCCCCGAAAAGTTCGGCACGCCACTGGTCTAAGCGCACGCATGAGCCTAGTACTACATATTCAAAAGCAGCTGATACAGCTTGTATATTTTCCTTTTAAACAGTGAAAGCAGAAAACATTAGTAAGAATTTTATTATTTTTAATGATCACCATGAATATGATATGTGTACAGAATGTTTTAAATTACAATCAGAAATATGGTAATTTTCACAAGATAAATTTTCCATTACAGCACAAAAGCGTAGACTTATACACAGAATATTTACTTCGTAATTATTTTAGTTGGTGCTGTGTCTTAAACAAGAAAATATATTTTAAACTAAACACTTTTCCCTCTAAGCTAAAATTTAATTTGAATTTAAAATAATTTATACACTTTCCCTCTAAAATTGCACTATTGTTGTGCTCAAGGGCGTTTGTGCGGGGGGTCTGGGAAGGTCCAAACCCCCTTCCCAACTCCTTGAGTTGTATTAATAAATTAAATTGCGTGAGCAATAATAAACTGCCACAAGTCCTCAGAATATACGAAAGTGAGGAGGGTGTGGTAAGTATGATGAAATCCAATGTAAGCGGTTAAAAAAATTGAATTTGGAGGTTTAAATTAGGTACACTTGTGCACATTATGAAGTTATTTTGGAATTTGTATCACTCTTATCTCAGAAGTATGGGGTCAAGGTCATTATTTCTTAATGGAATAGGGACAGTGATATTTTCTGAAGCGGAGTATTTTTCTGATTACAAAAATGTTTCATGAGTGGGGTTGCGTAGGAAAAATTTTTAAAAAATAATTATTGCAAATCTTAACTGAACAAAAAATTTAATTCAAATGAAAACTGTAAGTCGTCTAGAACCAAAATTTTGGTCACAGAATAACAAAATTATGAAAAGGGAAAAAAAATGGACTCTATCAGTGTGACGTCACATAATTATGCAACCTACATAAAAGAGTCATGATACACTGGTTGTCTATATGTATCACTGAAACCTAACCCACCCAAGTAGCACATTTAGTAGTCTCTATGTAGCTGCCATCAGTGGAACATTAAAGGTTTCCGCAACTAACGACCGTTACGTAATAGGAACGATCCGTCTACCAAGCATTCACCAACATGGGGAATAGTTATTATATAGCAATTACTATTCTGGAACCTTTCCTATTACATGTTAACAAATAGATTCTTACGTAAGCGGAATGTAACCAAATAGTAGAAATGACTTCCTTTTGGAACAGCTCTTTAGTGGGACGAGAGCAAACTATATTTTACTCTATCTCGTTCGAATAGCAAAATATAAGTATTGCAATCAGACTTACTGATTGTGAGTTTAATATCAATATGTCCAAGTTAAATTGATTGAATGAAATGTGTATAGGTAATAAACCATGATGTTTTGCATTCATTCTTTGTGGAAATTAAAAGGACTCCTTGTTTTCTGTAAAATAATAATAATAATAATGGGGGTGCAAAGGACCGGCAACCTCCACGTTGGTGCACCCTGGACAGGCAGAGGCAACTCTGCCTGACTAATGCCGGCCGGGAGTACCAGGGCTAACCTCCCTGGTACTCTTACTGCTCGGGTTCCTTATAACCTCAGAAGGGCCCCTCACAATCGACCCCAAGCGGATGGGGGTCAGAGACAGTTGGGAGGGGCCTTACCGGATGGTCTCAACGTTGACAACCTAGGCACTGAACACGGACGCTTTAAGTGGACGAGGGAACTTCGGGATGACTTGCTGACCTGCCGCGAGAGTAGCGAACCTGAGCGAAGGGGATACATGGCGCGAATGCATGCACTTTGGTGCGAAATGCATCCAGAGCATCGCGCCTTCTCTCAACAACATCTGAGAGATCAAGTATCCTTTCTGCTCAGGACAGGTTACGTAAGGGCACCCCGCCAGCTGGAAGAACTGCCAGCCGCAGTCCCACCGCGGCAATTACCAGCTGATGGGGAACATCCTTTAGAGTTCACCGACGTAGACTTAAGGACGAGGGTTAGCCTTAATACCAGGGCTAACCTAAAGCCACAAGACCTGGCTAGAATGGACGCGGTCATCGATGAGGAAATTCCAGAAGATGTAGACATCTGGCAAATCAACTGTGCCGTGTACAACGCCGCGAAGCAACTCGTCCCCCGTGAGAGGTCAACCAATCACGGGGTCGATAAAGCCAAGCGGCGTGTACAAAAAATCGAAGGCAAGATACAGTCGGCCAGACAACACGCTTCTCGGATCCAGAGTGTGGTGGAATATAAGACGATTGGTAGAGTTTTTACTCCCAGGATCCGGCGCATAGCTGCCGGATTAAGGCGTCAACACCATACTCTAAATCTGACAGTGATGCTTACCATCAAGCAGCACTGTCTAGATAGGATCCGAGCGCTCATGGCGATAAAGAAAACATTGAAGAGGCGGGTGAGGAGTATGGAACAAAACAATTTGTTCCGTACGAATCCTTCCCGCCTCTTTCAAGAGCCACAGCGTGTTGTCGAGAATCCTCCGACTGTAGAAGATGTCGAAACCGTCTGGAAGGGAATCTACGAAACGACGCGTCCATTCAATAGCGACACTCCATCAATTGCACACTTCGAGGCTCTGTGTCACAGACATCTTGAAGAGCCAGAAGAAGTGTGCCCGGCAATCAGTACGGAGGAAGTCCAACAAGCACTTGTTGGTACCAAGAACTTCGCTGCCCCGGGCCCAGACGGCATTAACAACTGGTGGTGGAAGAAATTTCCTTCCACTCACCGCCGTCTGGCGCGAGTTTTCAACTCATGGTTGAACGAGGGGCAGCAGATTCCGGACTGGTTCGTCGAGGGACGTACTGTGCTTATCCCCAAAAAGGGGGATCTTTCCGACCCGAGGAATTATAGGCCGATCACCTGCCTTAACTCCTGCTACAAGATATTTACACGTATCTTGTATGCTAGGACGCTGAGGTCTGTTGATCCGGTCTTCCAGCAGATACACGAACAGCGTGGTGCCAAGAAGGGCATGGCAGGTTGCAAGGACAGCCTGCTGATAGACCGCTGTATTACACAGGATTCTGTGCAATACAAGAATCTATCGATGGCCTGGATTGATTACTGCAAGGCATTTGATACAACATCGCATGAGCTGTTGTTGTACTTGCTCGAATGTCTTGCGGTACCAGCACCACTAGTGAGATGCATAGAACAGCTGCTACCGCTCTGGAAGACCCGCTTCACCATAACATCAGGTGCACAGCGGGTCACGACAGGGCAGGTGGCATTTAGGAGAGGAGTTTTCCAGGGTGACTCCCTAAGTCCTCTCCTTTTCTGCATCTCACTGCTGCCGTTGTCTGTTGGGCTCCGCCAAACCCGCGGATATCAATGTGGGCCACCCGGCGACCGGAGGCATAAGGTCACCCATCTATTTTATATGGATGACCTTAAACTTTATGCCTCCGGAGAGCGCGAACTACAAAACGCTCTTAGGGTGGTCGAAGAATATACGCGAGCAATTGGTATGGAGTTCGGGTTGGACAAATGTGCAGTCGTCCACCTCAAGAGAGGACGATGCGGGGAATTCCCTGAAGATGCGCAGCTCGCAGACGGAAGCATCCTAAGACATCTGGATGCCGGAGAGACCTATACATATCTGGGTGTGCAACAAAGGCACATCCAGGATGTATCACAAATAAAAGATTCTCTCCGCGGCAAGTACAGACACCGCTTCCGAAAGATTTGGTCTTCCGAACTTTCGGGGAAGAACAAGGTGTCTGCAACTAATATGCTTGCCGTTCCGATTCTGCTCTACTCCTTCGGAGTAGTAAAGTGGAGGGTAGATGAGCTGCGCCAATTAGATAGGGATACCCGCAAGATGATGAATATTCACAGAAGTATTCATCCTAGATCGTCCGTTCCTCGTGTGTACCTCCCACGTCAACGGGGGGCCGAGGACTCTTGAGCTTGGAGTGTACGCATGGCAGAGTAGCACTGAGTATGGCATGTAACATACTCAGGAGCTCAGATCCCCTCTTGCGGTTCGTAAAACATCACGAAACTATAGGAGTGGGAGCAGGATTGTTCAAGGCAGCAAAAAGAGCCGCAGATGAGCTCGGTCTCGCATTTGACATCAGGCGAGGAGGCCGGCGAGGTGCTGATGTTGAGTCTTCTATAAGAACATAGAAACACTGGGTTTATCGACCAGGCTGACCTTCGCCTTTCTAAGGTCAGCAGGGCTTAAGTCGGAGACCGAGGGATTCATTATGGCCTGTCAAGATGGTGTTATCAACACCTTGGTCTACCGTAACCGCGTGTGGCGTGTAGAGGTTCCTGATATCAACTGCAGGACCTGCCATCAGGCGCCGGAATCGCTCATGCACTTACTATCTGCATGCCCCATATATGCGATTTCGGCCTACATCCACCGGCATAACGCGGCGTTACGAGTGCTATACTACCATCTAAGGCACTCGTACGGGGTAGACCAGACACCAGTGCTGCCTTACGTCCCCGGAAATATTGAGTCCGTTGTCGAGAACGAGAAATGCCGGATTTACTGGAACTACTCGTTCCCGACTGTCAGGCTAATCCAAGCCAACAAGCCTGACATAGTCCTCCTCGACCATCAACTCAAGGTGATGTATGTTATCGAGTTCTCGGCACCTGCGGAGAAAAACATCACCTTGAAGGAGGAGAAACGGACCAAATATCGCGATCTCCGGTACGAGCTCCAAGTGCTGTACCCAGGCTACTCGGTCAAAATGGTCGTCCTTATTATCGGTGTACTCGGAGGGATAAAGCCTACGCTACTCTCGGAACTGAAGATCATCCCGGCCTGCCAAAAACCAGCCGTGGCTGGCAGGTCAAATGCAGAAGGCGGTCATTCTGGGTTCTCTCCGTCTACTTAGGGCACACGATTCTGGTATCTACAGTCACTAACCCTGCGGGATGTGGGGAGTGGCTGTAGTTGTTGCGCCGGCGCGACTCCCGTGAGGCGTCGGAGGCCACGGGAGGACTGACCGGCATCGGGAAACCGAAAAAAAAAAAAAAAAAAAAAAAAAAAAAAAAAAAAATAGTAATACATTTATTGCCCAACAAATGTACATCCAATTACAGGACAAAATAAGTAATAAAAATTAAACAAAATATTAAATTAAATTAAATAAGTTAAATAAATCATGCAAGAAAATAAATCCACTAATAAAATATTGTTTTCCTAAAGATAATACTTCATTTAAAGTACAATAGTGAAGGTCACAAAACTTTGATATAACATTAAAATTGTGCGACATTATAAATACCGGAGAATTTGAAAGTACATTAGTTCTTGCATTCAGATAATAGAACATGCTTTCCATGCGAGAGCCAGTTCTAGGGACGCGTATATTAAACACAGATAGTAACGCCGATGAATCCACGTTACCATGGAACAACTTAAATAAAAACGATAAACTGTTAAGCACCCTTCTAGTACTCAGCGACAAGATGTCAAATCTTTGAAGTAATAGGGTATGATCATAATCTCTTACCGGGTAGTAATTATCTATGCGAAATGATAAAAATTTCAAAAAACGCCTTAGAACATTCTCAAGTTGCTTAATATATATCTGATACTGAGGATACCAGATAAGGCTACAGTATTCCAGCTTGGAGCGAACGAGCGAAAAGTACAAACATTTTAAAGCAGTGACGTTATTAAAAGATGCTGAATTTCTAATAACAAAACCTAAGATTTTATATGCATTTTGAACTATGTGATGAATATGGTCAGAGAATGAAAGTTTATCATCAAAAAACACACCTAGATCTTTGACATTATTGTAGCGCGTTAGAACTGTATCATTAAGGGAATAATCATAAATTAGTGGTTGCTTTTTTTAGTGTGTATGTAGAAACTTTACATTTAGCTATGTTAATTGGTAGTTCATTCTCTGTACACCACATCATAACAAGGTCAATAAGTTTTTGCAACATTAAACAGTCATCAATGCAAGTTATAATTAAGAATAATTTTAAATCATCTGCAAAAAAAAAGATGATGTGTTTCAAGAGCTAAGGACAAGTCGTTGATGAACAGAATGAAAAGGTGCGGCCCCAGGTTCGAGCCCTGAGGTACTCCAGAAGTGGCAAAGAAAGCCTCAGATTTAAAACCATTATATGAAACAAACAATTTGCGTTCGAACAAATATGAGTGCATTAAAGTGAGCAGATCCCCACTAAATCCATATAATTCTAATTTAGAGAGCAGAGTGGCATGGCCTACCTTGTCAAAGGCCTTCGAGAAATCCGTATATACTACATCGACCTGACCTTTATTATCGATATGATTTGCGATAATTTGAGCGAATTCGGATAAATTCGTGACAGTAGAGCGTTTACCGATAAAACCATGTTGGTTAGGAGACATAGTAATTTCGACACTGTGGTAAATGTAAGCATATAAAGACATCTCGAAGACCTTTGCAATATTAGATAGAATAACAATGGGACGATAATTTTTAATATCCGATGGGTTGCCACTTTTTAGTATAGGACAGACCCTTGAAATTTTCCAAGTGTCAGGAAAGGTGTGTGTAGAGAGTATGAGATTGAACAATATAAGCAGTGGCTCATATAAGGTCCCAGCGCAATCTTTAATAAGAAAGCTAGGGATCTGATCAACCCCACAAGTCATTTTGTTTTTTAGTTTAAAAATGGATTGCCGTATGTCCTCTTCTGCAAAATTTATTACAGTAATGCAGATATTGCAGTTAAATGATTAGTATCGCCAGTCGAGAAAACACTAGAAAAGTATTTTGCAAATCCGTTTACAATTGTGACAGGAGCACCAAATTGCTCTTCATCTAAGAAAACCGTTGACGGAATGCGCGTGGATCCTTTTTTAGCTTTGAACAAAAGACCAAAAACTACTAGGATCGTTCTTAAAATTCTCTTGAATTGATGCTAAATAATTACTGTAAGCTGTAGATGTTTGCCTTTTAATTGTTGTTCGTAGTCGTTTAAATTCAGCGAGATCGGATAAGTTGTGCCTTTGTTTGTATTTATTATGATAATAAGCCTTAAGCTTTATGTTACTAATTATTTCAGATGAATACCATGTTGGATACTTACGTTTAAAATTTTTATATATTGGAACGAACTGTTCAAATAGACTATACATTTTTAAGTAAAATGCATCGCAGGCAGAGTTCATATCAATGAAGTTCTTCAAGAATTCCCAATTGGCATATAAAAATGCATCATATAGCCCGGGAAAGTTTGCCTTTTTAAAATTATATGTCTTACTATTAGGATTGGTAGGAAAGTCATATGGCTCAGCCGAATTTACCTTAATTTTTATCAAAAGAGAAGGGTGGTGACTGTCCTCCTCGACTAATGGTAGACGATCTCGTAGAACAACACATTCAATATCAGAAATGCAAAGATCCAAAATTCTACCATTTGTATTGAGAGTAGCATTAAATTGCTGAAAATCATTGGACTGTAAAAAATTCAACATTAAACCGGTTTTCAAAATTATTCAGATCTGAGGTAATGAAATGAGAGATATTAAAATCACCTAGTATCAACACATTTTTAACGTTTACAAAGCAATGTTCAAAGGTTTCAAGGAACAGTTCTAGTTCATCATTATTAATTTGAGGAGGAATATAAACTAGATACACATACATATAAGACAAAGCTACCTAAAGTAAATTTACAACTTATTGTTTCAATAGTAAAATGTTTACATGATACTTCAATAAAAAGACGCGTTCTTTAGAAAATTGTTTTTTTGAAAAAAAATTGTTCAAAAATTATTTATATACTCGAAAATGCAACAATTTTAATGGAAAACATTATTGTTTGTTATGAAGTAATAACGATCTATTTATAAAAGATGTTTGCAAATTACCATATTTATTAAAAAAAGGTTTTCAGAATTACATCTTTATTTATATCGATGGCGTCATCATTTAATAATAGTTTACTGAAAAGTAGCAAATGCAACGAATGGCGTCATTTTCTTGGTAGCTTTAATCTGGCCTCTACTACGGTACTACGAAAAGGTTACTGCAAAGTTCCCACATACTTTACGACCTTCACTTTTAAGTTGGTACAGCTGGCTGAGCCGATCTATACTCCATTCATTTTATATGAGCACATATTTTCTTTTTACCTGGGCTCGCAGAGCGACCCTTTATCCACCTTCAGTCGGGCATAGTTCTCTAGTATATTCACAAAATGTATTTATACAATACCGCGCGCCTATGCTAGAATTTCTTAAGTGCTTACATGAAATGAATGGAGTATAGGTAAAAATAATTTTATTGCTTGGGATTGGAAACACGTTAATGACTGACTAAACATCAACAGGTGATAGGTGAATGTGTTATTATTAGCGAAAATCAAACAAATGATTAACTCGAGGATTTACCTTGAATACCAACAAAATTAAATGTGACGAAAATCTCGATTGCCCAAAGTAGACACTATTATGCATATTTTCTGTCATCTGATCATTCACGTATTCGTAAATTTTGTAACCTCCCTAAGTTACTCATTTGTCTGAATTTTGCAACTTTGTTCAGTGGGCAAAATTTTAATTAATAACAATTAATGGTAAATCACAAACAATCACAATCAATTACATTCTTTACTTCAACATTTGTTGGTTCTTCACTGCAATATCCGATTTTTCCCACAATTTCTCTAACCTGGTTTTTTTGTCTATTTGTACGAATAAGGGTCGGTTCCGCATCAATCATATAATTCGTTAAATTGTTAACTTCACTTAACTGTAACATAACTTCTCTATAAATAGTCGATGAATGCCGGAAAATTTTTATTGTTGTTTTATTGCTGAGTTAATGTCGCTAATAAGTTAAACAATTTTAATACTCCAAAAAAATGTCCCGACAACGTTGCAGGAACTTTAAATAGAACACTCTCAATTCATTACCTTGAAGTGATTCTTTGGTAACGCTGTGTAGTCGACATTACTACTAATTCTCACTTTAAAGTTGAAAATGTTTTAAAGTAATGCAGAGTAGTATCCGCGACGTTGCACATATTGCAGCAGTTACTTGAAAATGTAATAACTAAGCAGTACCTAAATTCAGTAGAATTTACGTAATTGTTACTACACGGGCATACCACAAGGTAAATTTTACACTAAAGTCGCAAATTTAATGACAGTTGTGTAATGCCTGCTATTCGTATATTAAAGTTTCAATGCCAGTTCTCGTCGCTTTGGTGCTAGTTGAGCTTATGCTCATGAAAATAAAGGCGATATTTTTGACAGTCAGAAATAGCACATAATTTTTTTTCCCTTGAAAGAAATATTTAAGATTTACTTACCATTCACCACGCACAAAATATATTAGAAGGTATACAAGGGTGGTACTATAGAAATTTTGTTGATAAAATTAAAAATCAAGTTAGTGTAATGCGCTGTATACATACTAACATATTTTGTGTATGGTAGGCGGCAGAGCTGTCAGGTACTTCAATTAAAAGAATTGAAATAGTAATTTAATTATTGTTAAGTAATTAAATTACTTTAATTCAATTACTTTTTCGGATGCCTTATAATAATTGGTATTTGAATTACTTTTGTAAAAGTAATTGTAGTTGGTAATTGTTTTATTGTTTTTGGTAATTGAAGTACTGAACAAATAATTCAATTCCTTTTAGGTAATTCAATTCCTTTCAGATACTTTAATTACCTTAAAATAATTGAAATTGTGTCAAAAAATATTCCGAGAAAAATCGCAACTCACTCGGCTTTAATAACTTGTCTGAGCTTGTCGTTTGACAGTATTTTCGTTTTCTTTCAGTTATTCAGTGCACTACACAGTATACAGTAGTTGTGATTGCAAGAAAACCATGTTTTTAATTATTTGTGTCCTTGTATTTTTAATTCTTAAAAAGTTGCCTGGCAAGGTAAGTAAATATTAAATAATAAATTTGTTCTTTACTATTTTTTAAATATTAATATATGTTATACATATATCTCCGATATTGGCAATATCTATTATTTTACCTATTTGATTTAATCAAATACCTATTAATATTAGTTACACTGACAAATTTTTTTAATAATGATTGTAGAAACAAAATTTTTGCACAGAAATGCGTTTCACGTTGAACTCAAATATCGAATAAAAAATGTCTGTCTGTATGTATGTCTGTGTGTAGACCATTTCTTCTCAACACAATAATCTCTTTTAGACTTGAAAATTTTATTTTAAATTTAGTACCTATATATGTAAAATAGCTTGGTAGAATATTACCTACATACGTATTTGAATGACCTAATAATTATTTAAAAATACATGTACATTGTGCCTCTTTTTTGGTAGGTATTTGAATTTCTTTTATTTTCAGTCGATATTTCAATTATTTTTGGTAATTCAATTACATTCAAAGTAATTCAATTAAATAGAGTAATTGAAGTATAAGGTAAAGTAACTGAATTCCTTTACTTGAAAAAAAATATTATTTTCGACGAGTAATTGATACTTGAAGTACTGTGTAAAATGAGGAGTAATTGGTAATGGAAATATTTACTACTTTGATTGATAATTGGTAATTGGTACTTCAATTACTTTTAATGGGTAATTGTGACAGCGCTGGTAGGCGTTAAGTAAAAGTTCTTAAATATTTCTTTCAAAGGAGAAAATATTAATAAAATATGTACTATTTCTGACTGTCAAAAATGTCGCCATTAACTTTTGTCACAGAGATTTATTTAACAAAATTTTTTAAATAATTTATAGAACAGTGGCTTATTATCACCCAAAGACGATGAGAAGAACCATTATCGGAAGCCAGTGAAGCCACAAAATAACTAGGTATAGACAATATTCGATAGTTAAAATGAAATATTTCGCAGCATATCGGTAAACGTTTTATATTTAAAATTAATAAGATATATATATATATATATATATATATATATATATATATATATATATATATATATATATATATATATATATATATATATATATATATATATATATATATATATATATATATATATATATATATATATATATATATATGTCAAACTCGTTTTCCGGGTATACTCCCGCGTAGGTGATAGGCCCCGAGAGGGACCGTGGTTCATACAACCACGGTCCCTCTCGGGGCCTATCATCTACGCGGGAGTATACCCGGAAAACGAGTTTGACATTCACCGCCCGCGAAAACCTGAAAAACAACATATATATATATATATATATATATATATATATATATATATATATATATATATATATATATATATATTTTTTTTTTATTTTAATTAGACACTGTAAACTTGCGTCTTCTGGCACTTAGCAAATAAAGAAAAACGTCATTCAACGTATCGTGATAGGTATACGTGGGCAATATTTTATTAAAAATGCTACATTTTTATTAATTTCCACTGTAATATTTTCATCTTGCAAATAATCGTATATGGTTCTTAACTTTATTAGATAGGATTTTTTTCCGGAACACTTTTAAATTTTTGCCTAATAGATTCTTCATTGTTTAAAATTGTTTTGTCAATCATTTGAAATGTAGAATCCTCACTAAGTAATTTACAATGTCCATCTGGTTATAGTATTAGGTAAAAATTTTGAAGTGTTCTGGAAAAAAATCCCGATCTAGTAAAGTTGAAAACCATATGCGATTATTTGCAAGGTGGCAATATTAGGATAAATAAAAATGTGGCATCTTTATTAAATATTGCTCACTTACATCAACAGATGTTGAAAGAAGTTTCTCTCTATATAAATATTTGTTAAGCGACAGAATAGTTTACAGTGTCTAATTTAGAAAAGCATATTAATTTTAAATATAAAACGTTTAATGATATGATACAAAATATTTCATTTTAGCTATAATATTACATTGTATTTTTTCTTTTTTACAAATAGTAAGTTATTATAAATTAAATTAGGGAAGTGATACCCGTAGTCCATAATACTAATTGTAAGATTATTGGTGGTGTAAATAATAAATCCTTTTTTCTCACAAACTCTTTATTTAAACTATCGGTTTCGTGGTATTTATACTAAACGTATTACCACATCTTCAGGCAACAAGCCTAAAAATTTTTTGTATATGTATAAAGATTTGTCCATATTTAAATTTATTTATTTTGTTGTTTGGCAGTTAACTTTTAAATATGGACAAATCTTTATATATCTGTATTTTAACGTAAGTTTTATATTTATATTTATAACCTTTGACCTTATATTTGCCAATTTTTACTTCTACTTATTATCTTCTAATATTTTCAAAAAATGTTTATTACTGTCGCCTGAAGATGTGGTAATACGTTTAGTATAAATACCACGAAACCGGTATCTTAAATAAAGAGTTATATTTATGTTTAAATAAATGTTTCCAACAATTAATGTCTTTTAATGACATCTGTTCTGATGGTCCTGAATAGGATCCTCAGCAGGACAAGTTTGCCTTTATATTATAATATCGACACAACCCTCGCCTAAGACTGCATAGCTTCTGCATATACACTGATATATGAACCGCTAGAAAACGGGACAAAGTCGCCAGTTTCATTTGAATACCATTAAATTACTGACTGTGACTACCGTTCCTTAATTTTCGTATCGAAATACGAATGTGTTAAGGCAGATCTACGCTCGCCCCCGCTCTTTTAGATAATATTATACCAGAAGAATGAAATTTCAAATCAATACTTAGCTTAACAGTTTGAACGTTAGGGCGCGGACAGATAGACGTACCAACAGACAGGTATCATCACCAAAACCTTTTTTATTGAGCAGCAATTGATCTAATTGTAAATACAACAAAGTCAAAAATTGCAATAATTATTGTCACAACATTTTTTCGCATCCAACTCTATCCCAACTAGCACCACAGTGACGGGAACTGGCATCGGAACTTTAATATAATAGGCATTACATAACTATCACTAAATTTGCGATTTTAGTGTAAAATTCACCTTGTGATCTGAATTCAGGTACTGCATAATTATTACACTTTAAAGTAACTGCAGCAGTACACAACTAGCTCCAAAGTGACGGGAACTGGCATTGGAACTTTAATATAATAGGCACTACATAACTGTCACTAAATTTGCGACTTTAGTGTAAAATTTACCTTGTGGTATGCCCGTGTAGTAACAATTACGTAAATTCTACTGAATTTAGGTATTGCTTAGTTATTACATTTTCAAGTAACTGCTGCAGTATGTGCAACGTCGCGGATACTACTCTGCATTACTTTAAAGCATTTTCAACTTTAAAGTGAGAATTAGTAATAATAATAATAATATATATATTTTTTAATAATAATATTTATTTATTTGCCCAACAGAAAATCCACTTACAGGACAAAATGTATGAAATACAATAAGAAAAAAAAATTTATATTATAAGGATACATAGTAGACTTAACTTAAACAAAGTAATACATATAACTATAATAATATAGCACTGGAGGGTGACAATAATATAATAATGACAGCAGTTTAGATCGAGTTATAAACATAATTTGTATTCAATAAAGTACGTAACATAACAATAATGGTGGGATAGTTAAGCTATGGATGAAAGTGTCTATGAATGGTTTCTTTTAAGGATAGAACTGAACAGAGATTAATATCACACAGATCAGATATACAGTTAAAATGATGTGACATAGGCGACTTTTTAATGACATTGGTTCTTGCATTAGGTTTGTAAAAAGTGATATTTTGTTTGGAATTGAAAGTTGGCACTCTAAAATTAAGGAGTTCAAGAAGTGGTGAGCAGTCAATTTTATTATGAAGCAGATTGTGGAGAAAAATTAAACTGTTCATAATCCGTCAAGTCTTTAATGATGACATCTCGAATCTGGATAAAAGTAATTCGTGGTTGAAGCCTCGACCAGGATATACACGATCATTTTTATAAACTAAGAATTTTAAAAATTTTCTTTGGATAGATTCGAGATATGTTGAATGGTTCTCATAAATTGGGTACCAAATTAGAGATCCATACTCCAGTTTGGAACGTACAAGTGAATAATAAAGAACATTCAACGCAGCGTCGTTAGTGACAGATTTACAATTTCTGATAATGAAACCTAAAGTTTTTGAGGATGATAGTCCTAGATTGTTTATGTGTTCGGCAAAGATAATTTATTATCAAACAGTATGCCTAAATCTTTTGTTGAATTTTGCCTATCTAACACTTGGTCGTTTAGAGAATACTCATATAAAATTGGCTTGTTCTTTCGCGAGTAGCTTACGACTTTACACTTAGATACATTTAGATTAAGTTTGGAAATAGTACACCATTCTATAAGCAAGTTAACATGGGATTGTAAGAATAAGCAATCCTGTATTATGTTAATCTTAGCATATATTTTTAGATCGTCTGCAAACAGGAGCTTATCACAGTCAATCACTTTAGTGACATCATCAATAAAGAGAAGAAATAAAAGCGGTTCAAGATTGGAGCCTTGCGGAACTCCAGACGTAGCCGTATACATATCCGACTTAAACCCATTGTATGCTACGTACTGTAATCTATTATAATAGATAATAATAATAATAATTAGATAATTATCCAAGTAGGAAATAGAGAAATTAATCAAACTGCAGGAAAACCCAAAATATGCGAGTTTAGATATTATAATAGAATGATTAATAGTATCGACTACACAGCGTTACTAAAGAATGACTTCAAGGTAATGATAATTGAGAGTATTAAAAAGCAGTAAAACAACAATAAAGATTTTTCGGAATACATCGCCCTTTTATAGAAAAGTTATGTTACAGTTAAGTTAACAATTTTCAAATTATTTGTTTGATGCGGAGCCGACCCTTATTCGTTGAAATAGATAAATAACCGGGTTAGGAAAATTGTGGGGAAAATCGGATAATGCAGTGGAGAACCAACAAATGTTGAAGTAAAGAATGTAACTGATTGTGATTGTTTGCGATTTATTATTTATTGTTTTTAATACAAATTTCGCCTACTGAACAAATTCGCAAAATTCAGACAATTGAATAACTTAGAGAAGTTACAGAATTTACGAATACGTGAATGATCAGATGACAGAAAATATGGATAGTAGTGTCAACTTTGGGCAATCCAGATTTTCGCCACATTGAATTTTATTGGTATTCAAGGTCAATCCTCGAGTTAATCATTTGTTTGATTTCGCTATAACACTTCAACCTCTCACCTGTTGATGTTTAGTTAGTCATTAACGTGTTGACAATCCCAAACAATAAAATTATTTTTACGTATACCATTCATTTCATATAAGCACATAAAAAATTCTAGTACAGGCGCTCGGTATTATATAAATACATTTTGTGAATTTATATATTGCACCACGCGCCTACGCTAGAGAACTATGCACGACTGAAGGTCGACAGAGCGTCGTTCTGCGAGCTCATGTAAAAAAAATATGTGCTCATATGATATGAATGGAGTATAGATTGGATCAGCCAGCTCTACCAACTTAAAAGTGAGGGTTGTAAAGCACGTGGAAACTCTGTGGTAACCTTTTCGTAGTATAGAGCTTAGTTTAAAGCTACCAAGAAAATGACGTTATTCGTCGCATTTGCTACTTTTTGGTTAATTATTATTGAATGATGACGCCATATTCTTTTTCGAGAAAACAATTCTCTAGAAAGCACGTCTTTTTTTATCGAAGTATCATGTAAACATTTTACAAAAAACAAGTAGTCATTTTAATTGCAACACAGAGTGAATGCAAAACATCATGGTTTAATACCTACACATATTTCATTTAATCGATTTAACTTGGACATATTGACTTCAAATTCACAAACAGTAAGTCTGATTGTAATACATTATATTTTGCTATTCGAACGAGAGAAAGAGAGAGAGAGCAAAATATAGTTTGCTCTCGTACCACTTAAGACTTAAGAGCTCTTCCAAAAGTTAGTCATTTCTCCTACTTGGTTACGTTCCGTTTACATAATAACGTCGTTGTCAATACGTAATAAGGAAGGTTCCGGAATAGTAATTGCTACGTAATAACTAGTATCCATTTTGGTGAATGCTTGGTAGACGGATAGTTCCCATTACGTTACGGTCATTAGTTGTGGAAACCTTTAAAGTTCCACTGATGGTAGCTGCTACGTGGACACTACTAAATGTGCTGCTTGGGAAAAAGCTATTTTAAAAAAGGTCAAAAAGTGCTTCTATTGCCTTTAAAAAATATTGACTGGCCCCAAATCTTTTAAGATAACTGACAAATTTCAAAATGGAGTCATATTATGCACAAATGTTCCTAATTTATACCCTTCAAATTTTGTTTTTTTAGCCGTTTACTTTTGATTTCACAAGGGCCGATTCATACACTTGCCATATACTGTATGATACCTCTGTGTATTATTGATTGCCCAGATATCTACGTTGTCCGATAAATATATTACTTCTATAAATATAAAAATATTTCTCGTATTCTTTGCAACTTCATTAGATTTCTTCAGCAAACACAAAATCAATTTATAATAAAACAAATAATTCTGTTTCTACCTACAACATTCGTTACTTAGGGCACGGATTGTTGTCTGTGCTTAGAGCTATCTTTCTAATTCGGTAAACTCTAGTTTAATATTTACTAAAGTACTCGCAAAGGTCAAGGTTAATGGAAGCTCATATACTAAATTCAAAAGTTTACCATAACAAAAGTTTCAAACTTATGTAAATTCGTTAGTCTGTCCTAATTACTTTTATTTCGAGTGTAGATATGTATAAAAAAAATGTTATCGCGGGAAAAATACATCACTTGTACAAGGAGAAGCAAAAAACATTTAAATTATGGGCAAGGCCCGTATAAAGAATTCAACCGTGGACACGTGTTTCGGACTTGCTGGTCCTCATCGGCACGACGTACCCAAGTTGCAGCAAGAGATGAACACGGAGTCTCCTAATTGAAGCCACAGATGTGCGACTTGCTTCTGTTCATAGTACAGTTTAACCTCCATTTAGTAGTAACTCGCTATTGAAAAATTTAGGTAGGTACATGAATTCTGCCGGGTTTGTGCTTTGAAATTTCGTTTTTTCTATAAAAAAAAAAAACGAATAGGGTGCGATGTAATTGCTCAGTTCACAACTGAGTTTTAACAGGAAGTTCTTATTAAATACTAAAAATAATTTACGGCTCTTTATTATTCGTTTTTATTATTCTCCCGAAAGTGTTAGAAAGATTCTACATAAACATAAGTACAAATCTTTTAAGTACCAAATCCATCAGCATCTTTACGAAGGAGATTATCAACGAAGATTGAATTTTTGCAATTGGTATATAGAAATTGAGCGTCATCAGCCAAATATAAAATCATGCATTTTATTTTCGGACGAATCTCGATTTACCAACATGGGAATGTTTAACAGGAACAATACGAGATATTGAGCAACTGAAAATAACCATCCATTTAGAGGAGGGGCTTTGCAAGAAAGATTCGGCATCAACGTTTGGCTGGGCGTTATACCGTTATAGGAACACGCATTGTAGGACCAATATTTTCTTATGGATATTTAAACGGGGACCGGTACCTACATTTTCTACAGAAAGAAATACAAAATTTTATTGAAGTTTTACCTGTGCAGCATGAACATGTCTTCTATCAGCAAGATGGTGCACCGCCCCATAACGCCCGAGTAGTCACCGACTATTTAAGTGAAACTTTTAATAATCGCTGGATAGGTACCAATGGTCCTATACGGTGGCCGGCGAGATCCCCAGACCTTACACCTTTGAATTTTCTTTTACTGGGCCCATATCAAGGAAAAGGTGTATAAGACACAACCACATAACATAGGAGACCTTAGAAATAGAATTACGCAAGTGATAAACTCCATTACTCCAATTCAGATGGAAAATGTTCTTCGGGAATTTAAAGAAAGGATTAATTCTTGCCGAGAAGTCAACGGTGTACATTTTGAACATTTAAATTATAGTTAAAATAAATTATATCTACCTATTACATTTAGTGTTTCACTTTTGATACTTATTTTATTTTTCTGCTTTGAGCAGATTTGTGACATATTAGTGCAGGTGAACATTCAGTCGCCGATATCTCATAAACTATTAGGTTTAGACAGGGAACACCAAAAATATCCATAAAGGTTAGTAGAATGTAAATTTAAGGTTCAATACAGGGTGTTCCATTAAAAATATCGGAGTAATTTGAGCCTGAAAATCACTTTTCGTAGTACTTCCGGTTCAGCCGGAAATAAAATTTTTACGACTTTATCAAATTTTACTCACCAAAACACTTAAATAACCGTAACAGGTTTGTTCCTACATTCATTTGTTTTATGTGAAAATGAAATAATTTATGATTAATATAACATTTTCAACCGCCATTTTCTCGAAAACAGTCAAAGATAGATATAGGGTATGCTACATGTTTTGGACCTACAATTTCCTGGGCAATCTAAATTTCGAATAATATACAGGGTGTTCCATTAAAAATAACAAATTCTATACTGTTTCCGGTTAAACCGGTTTTCATAGAAGATAGGCTTTTCTAAAATTGAAAGTAAATAGTGAATAAGCCTCAGAATAATCTTCTAATGAAGTATTACTAGTAATAGTGAATACCTTTCGTTTACTGACGCTATCATTAGCATTTTTGAATTTGTATTTAACAGCCTCTGGACATCGTGGACAGTAGAATAGCAGAAAAGGCGCGTTTATTTTTAACTGGTTAAAAATAAAAATACTTAATCACTGGTTAATTAACGCTAAAAATGCTAAAAATAATATCTGGTTAATTAGCATTCACAACACTACTTTGAAGTGAATTTTTGGTAACGTTGTGCGGTCGGCATTACGACTAATTCTCACTTTAAAGTTGAAACTGCTTTAAAGTAATGCAGAGTGGTATTCGCGACGTTGCACATACTGCAGCAGTTACTTGAAAGTGCAATAACTATGCAGTACCTGAAATTAGTAGAATTTAGGTAATTGTTACTACACGGGCATACCACAAGGTGAATTTTACACTAAAGTCGCAAATTTAGTGACAGTTATGTAATGCCTACTATATTAAAGTACCGATGCCAATTCCCGTCACTTTGATGCTAGTTGGGAAGAGCTTTATAGTATGTCAACTTTACATTTGGTACAAAAGTCCTGCTGTTATTTAACGTTCATAAGAGGATTTTTTGCATAGTGGGTTATTGCTTATCTTTATTCGTTACAGAAGAGAGAAAGGATACACGTTCTATTGTTCTCTTTCAAATCACAAATGACATGGAAACCTTTATGTTGCGGCAACTGTACATTTAGCTCCTGTAGGGGCGCGAGAGGGAATTTTTTTTTTTTTTAAATCCTTTGCTGGAAGCATTATGGAGTGTCACAACAACTTTTTCCGAAGTTCCGAAATGAAAATTAGTTATTTATATTTTTCACTCCACCAATCCACATATCGCCATTTTTTGAAGATGGCGATTTTAATATTGAATTTAGAAAGAACGACCAGCAATATAAATACATTTTCTTGATTAAACACATTTTCCCATCACATTTCATATTTTTAAAGTTTAATCGACCGTACTACAACTATTTTTCGTTCATATGAGAATATATATTTATTTTAAAAACCAAGTGACAATCAAGTAGGTAGATGGTGATAAAAATAATTTATTACAAATTAGGACTTTGGTCAAAATACGAAAATAAGATTTAATTATAATTAAAAACAAAAATAGCATGAATAAAAGGCTTCACCGCACACGTTAATAGACACTTGTTATGTTAAACGATTGATTTTACGGAAATAAGAAGTTTTTAGTGTTTCCTTAGAGGAAATGGTCAATCTCAAAGTTTGCTGCATGCTGGAAACTTAACATTGTTGCTATATTTACTGAAGGGTTTCTTCAATTAAACTGATTGGAGGGGGTTGGAGGTTCGTACAATTATCTCGAACCACCCCGGAGTATAAAAGTTACGACAGACTTCTGAAAATTACATTCGATCAAATACATTCCAGTGATACTGTTACCAAATCATTTTCTTTTTCAAACATGTATCGCGTTATCTTAATCATAGTTTTCATATCGTTTATTGGATTCTGTACAGCTCAAGTTAATTTCTCCCCCTAATTGGGGAAAAAGAGCACTTAACCCCGCTGAAGAAAATGAAAACAATTGCAAAGAAAATGTGGATACAATAATGCTTATTTACAAAATTGTGCAGGTCTGTACATATATTTTTTTATAATTTGAATATTCTGGTTCCAAATATCTCTATTTATCCTGTTTAGTTAAACAATCATACTCGTGTAGTACATTTTACTGTGTCGATCATTTGCCTTATTTATACAATATTCTTATTTTAATTTTATACGTGTTTATTTATTAATTAATAAGTATATATTTTTTGATTATTCCGTATTTGACATAATGTCACAAATGTGAAACCAATATTTTTATCTTGTGGAATAAGAAAAAATAAAACTACTTTTTATACCACTGAAAATTAGTTTATTCATTTTCTAATTGTTGTATGAACTATCATGTAGTCAGAGGTGATTTATATTACCTATACCAGAATATCTGACATTCTTTCACATTATGGTAGTTGTAGATACGTAATAAATCTATTAAAATATTTGTTAAAGAATTTCTGCGAAAAACAAGATAAAAAAGTGCAATTTTTTTTCAAAATATCTAAAATAGACATCTTTAAACATTCTGTTTAAACCAGTTCCTTCTAAGGTACTTCCAGATCAAGCGCGCCGCGCCACGCTGGGTGTTAACAAAATCCATTTTATGCGGAGCGCTGTGCAGCTCTCCGTCCACACTGCATGTTGCTACAACGTTTACGAATGCGCGGCACGGCGCTTAATCTGGACGCATCTTTACACATTAAAAAAAATCATTTTTTTGTCTTGTTTTCCCTAAAATTCTTAAGGAAATATTTTTATACTATATCTCCTATGGGGTTTAAACATGTTTAACGTGTGGAGTCTTAATTTTGATCAAAGATGAATCGAAATTAAATTTTAAAAATATCATAGTAAGAACAAAGAATAAAAAAAAATGAGGAAAAATTGCAGAGCTAGTGAAAATTTATGAGAATATTTTGACAAAATAAATAAATTCGATATATAGGGTGTGTCCAAAAAAAGGAGCAAGTCGTAACGTCATTATTTACCACGATTCCAATGAGCAAAAAATAGATGAAGACACTAGAAATTAGCGTTAACAAAACGCCATTAGCACCGACATTTTTGACAGACGATAATCTTTTTTTTCCAATATAGGGGATTTTTTTTATGAATTCAATGATGTATAAATAAATCCTCTACAAATTAATTAAAAAAAATACAGTGTCATTTGAATAAAAAAATTAACTGTTGTCTGTCAAAAAATGTTGACCCTAATGGGATTCTTAGTGTCAGTTGAATCATTTCATTTGTTTTTTGTTCATTGGAATTAGTTGACAAATAACGGGCGCTACAACTTGCTCCATTTTTGGACAAGCTTTAATAAACGAAGACTACAAAAAATATTTTTAAGGAATTTCTATCAACTTTACAGACAATACCTATACCGAGTATTCATCCTCTCGCGGTTCTTCTTATATTTATATTATTTTACATAACACACTACGCGGATGCATTAATATAGTGATCAACATTTTGTTGTTACTTTTCTATTATAGAAAAAATTACACATAAGCGTAACGATTCCTTGGATAAGTAAAAATATATTTTTTTATTCGAATAATCGATGTGCTTATATTTGATTTTTGTAACAGAATAGTGAAAACAAAATGTTGATATTACCAACAATGCTCCCGTGGTTCAGGTTCATCGCATAAATAGAATAGGAATCTATATGGATGAACGTTCCCGATTTCCACTCCGACCCTATTTTTAAAATATATTAGAAGATAAAAATTTAGAAACTAAAAATAAAATAATATGTAAACGTGTAATAATTTCTCTTTATTTACTAATAATATTTACCAATCTTTTTTTAATTTCCAGAATGAGGCCCAAAAGCTGATGGACTGTGAAAAGTTTTCAAATTAATTAATTAACTGATTATTTTGTGCCCATGTGAAAATTTATTTGCAAGAAAAATAAACAATTCTGATTATAAATTTGTTTTATGTATGTATACCCGCCTTCATTTTTCATATTTATCATACATGCTCATTCATCAACAGTCATCCGAATAAAATATACCAATTCTGAGTAAATTTTATTTTCTTATATTTATATAAGCAAATCTTATTTTTGAAATACAAAAATAAAATGTCAAGCAAAAAATCAATAATTTAGAATATAAAATGTAATCAATGCAAAAACAGACGAAAAGAAATAAATAAATAAGAATATATACCTAATTATTTTTTCTGTTTAATGATTCTCAAAAACAAAAACAAAAACTTACATTTTCTATGAAAATCTTTATGCATATTTCTATTATACAACAATTTTTCATTATCTGTTTTCAAATCTTTAAATAAAAGTATTTAAATTATATTACAGTTTTTCCCACGCTGTCTTCGTTATGTGTATGTCATACTATCATACAGTTATCATTATCAATCATCATGGGTTGAACCACGCCCATGGACGCATTCCCAATTTGTTTCAATGCAAATATTATCCTAATTTTGACTGACTTTTATAATAGTTCTATTTCCTGAATCTCTCGCAATGTTAAGTTGCTACATATAGAATTTATATGATAACACTACAGTTCATTTTTAGAGCAAAGTTGTCAAAACAGTTTAAGGACGAGTTATTTTGGATTCCTGGTGAAAACGCATCCTTAATGGCATGTACAGTTCATTGTAGAGATATAAGAAATGTAAAAATGCATCAAATCACCGACAAAAATGCCGCTTGTCCATGATTTTATAGAATTTTTTATATTTCTTATATCCTTGCAATGGACTAAACATGCTTTTGATTATTTACTTATTTTAGAGTAAGAATTAGAAACAGGGCCGTACCAAAAAGAGGCCAGACTCCACAGCGGCCATAGCTTGACGACGACCGGAGGTCGCATCATTTTCCTAAACATGCTCATTTATTAAATTCATGTATTATAAAATCAAGTAAGAAATTAACTGCTACACGAATTAGACATTAGTCAGTTTTGTTCTTTTTTGTGCATATTATGATGTCATTTTGAATTTTGTATCACTACTAATGTTACCTCAAAAGATATGGGGGTCAATTTTGAATGGCAATACGGGTAGTTTGTGTTATTTTTCATGGGGAATATTTATATTTCTCGCATTTATTATTAAATTTAAATGCCGGAACGAGAAAGGAGAATTATTTAACTAGTCTGTTTCAATAGCGGCTGGTAAAATTTGGGCAATGTCATATCTCAGTATTAAAACATGGGACCCACCCGATACTTTAAGGCATAACTATCAAGACCAAATGAAGAAGTTTGCAGAAAAAAATTGCGATTGATATTTGTGAAAAAAAGTTGAAAAAAATTGTGTGCCTATCCAGGATATTTTTTAAACAATTTGTAAAATATTTGCAACATATTTTTTCTTTTTTTCAGAACAAGGTGGATTAATACAATATCGACAGATTTCAAATTTCATTAAAAAAATATAGATTTTTAACAAATTTGCACCTTTTTGAAATTTGCACATTGAAAAATGATTCTAAAATAAAATTTCACAAATACAATATTTTTTTTATGAAATTCGAAATCTGTCGATATATTTTCCACCCGAATCTGAAAAAAAAATGTTTTGCAAACATTTTACAAATTGTTTAAAAAGAACACAATTTTTTCAACCTATTATATTTCTCACATCATGGATGCTTACGAAAAATCTCTCGGAATATTGACAATTTTCTTTACAGCAGCATTGCTAAATCACAGAATAACTAACAATCAGAAGGGAATCTCGTAGCGCATAGCGTGGAACAATTTAGCTCCAGAATCGGCCATGTTTTTGGAATAGAAGTCAGGGGCGTATTATTTTGTAATGTTGTGGTCAGATCTGTACTTAGGTATTTGTGATCTTGCGATTTCATGAAATTACTATTCAAGTTTTAAACTGTCTCAAAGTAAATGTGTTGTATTTGTCACCTTATATGAAACTTACAATTAAAACTAGAAATAGAGATTTATGAGAAAAATCTGATGCCTCTGAAAAATCATTAACCATATAATATTATGAATAATGAGAATATTAGGCTTCTAGAACATCAAGAAAATATTGTAATATGGTAAAAGATGTGCGATGACGGTGGAATGTATTTTATGTTCTCCAGAGTAGTGAGAATATATATATATATATATATATATATATATATATATATATATATATATATATATATATATATATATATATATATATATATATATATATATATTATATATATATGATGAATTTAGAAATATTTGAAATATTCAATTATCTACAAGCAGGTATCAAGTAAGCAACATAGTTAAAAAAAACTACCTATTTTAAATGGGACTCACAAAACTATAAATGTTTCTCCATTTACTTTCCGAGATTCATGCAGTAAACATAAAAAAACTTGCTTTGTTAGGAAAAATTCAATAAATTCAATGTTTATTCCATTAATTGACTAATCAATTCTTTTCCCCAGCCCTAATTAATTTTTAATTACTTTTCAAGGGGGTTTGGTGAAATATGGATAAAATAAAACAAAATAGTATATAAAAACAAAGTTTATTCAGTTACATTTTTAGATTAAGAAAAATACAAAACAGTATGAAATAAAATACAAATATTTTGTTCTAATAAAAAGAAAAATGGAAAATATATTTTGCAACATTAATGTATGAAATTTTTCTTCGATTGGATATATTTAGCCACCGAAATAAAACTGACACGTCAAAAACAATAGTTATTTAGATAATAACACCAGAAAGTGATTTCTTACTGGGCGAGCTGGCAGTTTCCAAGTCGGCGAGCCCAGTAAAGACACTTTCAGGGTGTGTTGCGTACAACATTTATTCTACAACCGTCCTCACCTGTTTCAAAAAACTTTAGTGTATGAAAGGCACTCTTAAAGTTTATTACTGATGTTTCCATATTATCATTTTATTTTTATTATTGCGGCTTTTAAAATTTTGATTAATATTTTTCAATGTATAAAATACCCTTAGTCTAATATACAATCTAATGATGAATTCTTTAGGGAAATAATCACATGGATGTTGGAATGGTACTGTTTTACAAATGTTGTAAAATTCATTTACATGTTTTATCACTAACACTTCAAAGTATTGTCCAAATAAACACTCTAACTTCACTATAAAATTTACAGTCATCATCTGGCATATTTAGGTTTCCAAAAGTATCTAAATTTGCATTTTCATATGCTTTAAAGTAACAAAAAAGGGAGCTGTCATCTAATTGTTCATGCGCCTTAGCATAATTTTGACAAACTACACAGTCATGGATATTTAAAGATTTTTTTATCAAGTAACCACAAACATATCGCCTAAAATTTTTTCCAATATATCATTTGACTGATAATCAGTATCTATAGGAATCAATTGTGCAACATCTTCACTACATCCTTCTGAAGTATGTGGTAATTGATTCACCATATCTGTTACTTTTAATAACATTTGATCAGTATCACCTTCACAATTTTCAGTTCCCGAGTGAAATAAATTTATACATAGCAACTTCCTAAATGATCTCTCAAATTGTATGGAAGTTGGATTTACACAATTTCCATTCTGTTGCCGTATTGAACCAAAAAAAGTTTTCTAAACTGTCTTGGTTTAATCTCCTTGTAAGGAGATATTCATAATTAAAATTTTTTAGATTGTCATATAAAAGAATCAGGCCACGTATTGTAATTTTAAAACACTTTATAAACTTAATTTTGTTTGTAATATCTTCTCCTGCAGCATTGTAAACTTTTAGGTTATCAAAGAACTTATAACAATCTTCTAAAAATTCTATTTGATAAGGTAGCCCTTTGAAAGCCCTATTGAATTTTTTTGAGCTAGTTGTGTTTGATGAATTTAAAATGTCAAATAATTTATCCATTCTTTCAATGAATTCAGATGTTGTAACAGCTTCTGATGGTAGTACTCCAAATCTTATATAAACATTTAAACCAGCCGATACAGTAGCACTAAATACCTGCGTAGCAAATTTAACCTTCATTTTTTTCAAAATTATTTGGGTACACATGAGAATCCGTTAACTTTGGTGCTGCCCTTGTACTGTATTTTTTATCATGGTTATAAAATATGCGTATGTACTCCCAAGAAATTACTTTTCCATCATAAACATACTTGTGTTTTAATAAATTACTCCTTGCAGCTTTTATTAGATGTGGTGTGTCAAACATGTATATTATTTTCTGGCCTTCCACATTAAAAAAAGGATGTTCAGGTGATATATTTAATAACTTTGTCATTAATAAATTGTTAGAACCCATATCAGATATTACTACGGCAACATTTAAACTAATGTGTTTCAACTTTAAAATGGCTTCAGTTACAATTTCCTTTAATGAATTTGCCGGGCAAGTGGAATTAAAAAAATAATAACATAATGGTTGTTTCCATTTAGAGTAAATTCCTCTAATCATTAAAACTGTAGCGTTAAGTGCTGGCTTGAATACTCGCTTATCCTTTCCATGATCCTCAAATCCCACAACCGTGTCGGTTGATCTATTATAAAATAAATGAGCCTTAATACTCATTTCATCTATACACAAAACACATTGTTTATCTTCTTCTTGAAAATTATCTACTTTCATTTTAAGGATGTGAAAGAGTTCTTCATTATATAATCCAGGGCGGGCTTGATACCTTTAATAATTTTTAATAAAGTTTTTGGTGAAGGAAGGCAAAATGAATGCATTAATTTTTGTTTATACAATTTTGGGCCTGTAAAATACATCGCCAAACATATTTTTTTGAATTCTAAAGGGTATCTTCGACCTTTTGGATGATGCTGTATTTGCGAAACTTGGACATTTATAAAGTTAGCAAGTTCAGGTGAGGGACAAAATTTAAATGTAAGTGATTTATACTGGTCCAATGTGACGTGTTCTAAATTTTCCAGTTTGCCATGTAGCTCTTCAATCTTTCTTTTTAAATGATCATTTTCATGTTGCAAATATTTGACAGTTCGCCTGAATTTTTCTTTCCTTGGACTGTGAGATGATAAGTACAATGAAGTTTGGGTGCTACTGGATGGAGAGAGCAAAATATCTGTGCGATTTGCGGATGTGTCAGATGGTACCATTGGAATATTCACATCTAGTGGTGAAAGTACATCTCTTGTTGGACCTAGAAATATAAAAAGAGCATTAAGACAATCTGTATGAATATGTGCTTTTAAAATTCTAGACTGTATTAGAAGCTATCATATTTTTTCACTTCACGATACTGATTGACTCAAATGTACATATGAAAACTTTTTCATATATTTTGAGAAAAAAGGCCAATATTAATACTTATTATTTTATTAGTATAACTTTTTTATAAAAGAAAAAATTAAATTGTACGATTACTAAATAAAGAGGTACCTGGAACTATTACAGGATCCTCTAGCACTAAAATTTTATTGGGTACTTCCTCCAAGGTATCGTCATTTCCTGTAGCATCAATTTCCATTTGTTTTTCCAACGAAATTTTCCTTTTTTCTGTAAACATAATTAATGAAGATACCTCACTCATATTAAAATTACGTTTATAATAAGTAATAACGGAAAAATGTATAATAAAAAAAATCCTAAATACATATTACACTTCTCAATCATAGATTTTTTTAAACAGATCTATTCGCATTTTGTAAAATATTCAAATTATAATGGTCTTACCTGTACTGCTTTCAACTACAGATGTAGCAAATGCAGTATACGAGTGGTCTGTATTTCTTGAACATCCCTCTAATGACCGAAAAATTGTTGGTGTTGCATTATGCAGAAGTCGATTATTATTTAAAAACATTTCGGATGAGAAATGGGCACTACACAACCTGTGACTTTTGTGTAAATGATCTACTTGTTCCAACAGGTCTTCCCTATGGCAAACTATAGCCCATATCCTTGCCCTGAAAAAAGAATATTAAATTGAACCAATCGTAAGCCACAATAACAATAGTCTTTCGAAACTTTCTACCACATTACCTTTACCTTACTAGCAGTTAAGGCATCTACTAAGATATATTTAGGTTTTAAAGTACAATAGTCTCGGTAATATATAAATAAGTACTTAAACAATGCGCCTAAGAAACACTTTGTGGGTGTAAGCATAATATTAACGTGCATTATGTGATGTCATATTACTTATTTTATCCTAAAACTGACTCTCCTATCCATTATACATAAAATTATAATCGTTTCCTGTTTTAATTTCTCTACAAATTTTTGTGATCCAAACTTACCGTCCAACATCCTTGGGAAATCTGAAGAAGCTCTCCTTGCAATTATACTGCTTGTTTTTGCAGTTGTATGCAGAACACACGCTTCCTGAAGATTTCTTGGAGATATCCATCTAATCCGAATAATAACACTTTTAATTAACAGTTTAAAAATATGTATATAGGTATAGTGTCAAGGCACTCTTAATATAAAAACTTAGCTAAACACTGACTTATATAATGTCACAACTCACAATTCACACTCGATTTTAAACAGTACACAATACATTAATACACAACACCTTAAATAGAACTTTTCATTTTATTTTCACATATGATATTTAATGCTAAATTGTATGTTCTGTGAATTTAAGGGTTATAAACAATAAGCACCGTTGCCAAATGTGAGCTTTGAAATTAATGTACCAACCAGTCCAACCACATACTACAATTTGTAACACTTGTCGCAATAAGGTGATTGATTTTGAATATCAGTTATATACATTTAACTATTTCAATAGTTCTCTGAAAATGTCGTAAATTGAATTTTCTACGCTTTAGTGCGTGACATTAAATTATTGTACAAATCATTAATTATTGTACGTCTGGCAATGCTTCATTCTATTCCAAAAACATGGCGATTTCGATGCGCGATTAAAAATGCGCAAACCTTGGCGCCAATTGAAAGATTCTCTTCTGATTGTTGGTTATTCTGTGGCTAAATGGTGCTAATTCCCCGTATCTACGCCCCTGGAAAAAAATATTGATTAACTTTTATGTTTTACGTTGGTATATGAAATTCCCCAACAAAGATGCTGATTCACAAACAACGTCAAACGGATATGGTGGTGTAGTTGTTGTGAAAATGAAGTAAATTAAAATTTATTTTAAATTATCAAGTGTTTATGTTTATTTCTTTTTTAGGTTATGATGATAAACTTTTTACAATCAATAATTATGAGGTTAATGTAAATAATAACTATTAAGTATTTTTATTGTAATTAATTGTCGGCGTGTCTTGAAGAAGCGGCGTTATTTTCAAATTACAAAATGATGTCTATAGGGCCGAAAATGGATGGGGGTCCAAATATAAAATATTTTGAGGCCCCTGAAACCCTTACATCCCTAGAAGGGGTTAAACAGTGGCTGCAAAAAAATGGAAAGAAGGTGAGGTGGATTCTTCAAAAGATGCTTTGTTAACGGTTGTGTATGTGCCAGGTGGTTTATAAAGAGGCTGTTATAAAAACTGTCAGACGTGAAAACGGAAAATACAATTTACAACTGGTATTATTCTAAAGATTTTATTTACATTCAACAAATTTTGTTTATTTACATATGCTTCGCACTTAGTATTAACATTTTCTAACCTGTTATAAACTAGTACTTGTTAGGTAAAGTACTTAAATATATGCTTAATAGATTATTTCACGTTGTAAGTGTTAACATATATCTTATTTTTAGTATGTTCAGAATGAACCATTGAACAATAAAACTATATCTTCAACTACAGTACAGTTGATGCAGTTTCAAGAAGACTTTTTGGGCAAAAATGCCCAGAAACCGCCCATTACACGAATACCTGTAAGTATCCAAAAATTCAAAATTATTTTCCTCGTAATTATACCTCTGAAAGGACATATTGACCATATTTTTTCTAGATTAAATATTTTTTGGACTTTAAACCTGGGGGAGGATTATGTCATATATTACTGGCCGCATATCGTTTTAAAAGCGAGCATGGTTGGAGGCGATTCGAGCTTCCATCGGGAAAGGTATAAATATAAATATAAAATTCTGGTGTGTTAATTATTTGGATATATTTTCACTTGTTAATATAAATCAGTATTTTATATTTATTATTTTTTATTGTAGATTGATTGTTCATATTTTTTAGAATGTGTCAAAGCTTGAAAGAGTATTTGAAATGTATCAAAATATGGAAAAAGCTCTCATAAATGCCAAATTATATGCCCTCCGATAGTTTACATACGGTCTGATATTGATAAGCCAGTTGTACACAAGTTAAAAGATATAATTCGTAGAAGAAATGGCCAAATTGTAGAAACAGAAGATACGGCCACACATATAATCTATGGTTCAGTTGACCCGTTAAAAGAAGAATATGGTAGACCAGTTATAAAGCGAGATAAAATGGTGATGATGCATTGGTATTACTTTCCTAACTCATTTGATACATGGGTCAACTTAGAAACTGCTGGATTAGATGGTTTGTCAATGGATAGTAATCCAAGTCCACATTCAGGCCCTTGGAGAGTCACTTACACTTGGGTTTTTGACACTGACCAATATAACGAGTGGATGGCCGAAGAAGATTATGAAGTAGATGAAAGTGGTATTAAAAAAGTCCATCCAAAGCTTATGTCTGTTGAAGATTTAATGAATCCTTCAGAAGATAGAAATAAGTAAGTAGGTAATTGATTTATGTAAAACATTTAAATTAACTTTCCTTCAATTTTTCGAGTAGGAAAAACAAAGGAGGTAAAAGAAAAGATCGCCATCACCTCCTTCTAAAGTTGGTAAGAGAAAGAGTGGAAGAAGCCCTGCAGTTGGAAAGAAGACGAGACCTGATGATCCAGAATCAGAAGATTTAACAAAAGATATGGAAGAACCAACTCCAGAACCAAATGTTGTTGAAGTGAATCCTCCTGCAACACCAGTTCAACAACAACCTACAAAGAAAGATCATGAGTTACAACCTTTAAAAGGAGGATCCTTAACAGATCTAGAGGAAACGGAGGAAAGAGGTGAAGATTCTCAGACAGGCAAAAATAGTGACAGTAATACCCAAGATGAAGGCCAAGAAGATAATGTTACGGAACAAACTCATCATATTATTATTCCTTCCTATTCTGCTTGGTTCGATTATAATTCCATCCATGAAGTGGAAAAACGAGCTTTACCAGAATTTTTTAATGGACGCAATAAGTCGAAGACACCAGAAATATACTTAGCTTACAGGTAAGGAGAAAAGAAATATGTTTGCATTTTATAACTGACATGACTTGTTTACAGGAATTTTATGGTCGACACATATAGATTAAACCCCACTGAATACATTACAAGCACAGCTTGTCGACGTAACTTAGCTGGAGATGTATGTGCAATAATGAGAGTGCATGCTTTTTTAGAGCAATGGGGTCTAATAAATTACCAAGTTGATACTGATTCAAGACCTACGGCAATGGGTCCACCACCAACTTCGCATTTCCATATATTGTCCGATACACCTTCGGGTTTACAACCTGTAAATCCGCCTAAAACTCCTCAACCTAGCTGCAAAAACTTTGCTGGATTTAGACAAAGCACAAGATGTGAAGAAAACTGAAAGTATAACAGAAATATCTAGTTTTGGACTAAAACTGGACCAGTATGCCAAAAAACCAGCTGTATTACGAAATAAAAGTGCGGCTTCTTTGACACGAGATTGGACAGAACAAGAAACATTACTTCTGTTAGAAGGATTGGAAATGTATAAGGATGACTGGAATAAGGTATGTGAACATGTTGGTTCACGAACTCAAGATGAATGCATCTTGCACTTCCTTAGATTGCCTATAGAAGATCCATATTTAGAAGATCCAGAAGCTGGTGGTGCACTTGGACCCTTAGCTTACCAGCCAATACCATTTAGCAAAGCTGGAAATCCAATTATGTCTACTGTTGCATTCCTAGCATCCATAGTAGATCCAAGAGTAGCCGCAGCAGCTGCAAAATCTGCCATGAATGAATTTGCCAGTATTAAAGATGAAGTTCCGGCAGCTGTTATGGATGCTCATTTGAAAAATGTTGAAGCTTCTTCTGCGGAAGGTAAATATGACCCGGCAGCAAATCTTGCTTTAACTGGAATTGCTGGAACTGTGCCTGATAAGGAAGAAGAGGATAAAATCAAAAAAGAAGATGTTAAAGATGAAGAAAAGACTTCTGAGGAACAGAAGAAAAATGGTGAAGGTCTTGATGAAAAGTCAAGTGAAAAAGTTAAATCTGAAACCTCGGACAGTGAAAAGGAGGAGAAGTTGGACACTTCAGATGTTAAATCTGAAAAAGTGGTTAAGGATAGTGAAATGCAAAGTGCTGCTGCTGCAGCTTTAGCAGCTGCTGCCGTAAAAGCGAAACATTTAGCTGCAGTTGAAGAACGAAAAATAAAATCATTAGTGGCCCTGCTAGTAGAAACACAAATGAAAAAACTTGAAATAAAATTACGTCATTTTGAGGAGCTTGAAACTACAATGGAAAGAGAACGTGAGGGTCTTGAATATCAAAGACAACAACTTATTACTGAAAGACAACAATTTCACTTAGAACAACTGAAAGCAGCTGAATTTAGAGCTCGGCAACAAGCTCATCAAAGGCTGCAAGCTGAGCAAGGACAATGGTCTACACAGCAAGCAACTATTTCCCACTCTGCTCCATCTACAGATACTGGACCTAGTACCACTCCCACTCCACCTTCTCCACAAGCCGCTGCAGTAGCGTCTCCTCAGGCACCTCCACATCATCATATTTAAGAAGCATAAAAAACAAAAACATCCATCTTTCATAAGCAAGATCCCCAATTGTATATCAATTGTCTCCTTCAAAATTAAGAAATACACAATCAATTTTTATACTCCATCAAAGATCATCAAGAATATTCTCTTAAAATTATAAATATCATGTATAATTATAATTGCACAAGTTTTAAATGGGGTATAGTAAACAACTAGTAATAATTTGTAATATGTAAAATTGTAAAAATATTTAGAATTGTAATTATCGGTAATTGCGCAAAAACTGATTCCTTTTTAATAATGATGAGTGTTGTGCTTACATAAGGTTAACAAGTATTTTATAAAATAATTTTATTTATACACCTTTATCACATTTAGTCAATTTTTCAAAATACTTTTTGTTAGATTTTGGTGTTGCCGAATGTTAAAAAACCCATTATTGAAAATATGTACGCAGCATTTTGTTATTTATTTATAATATGATTTTATTATTAATTGATTATTTAATTTTACACCATTATTGTTTATTTATATTTAAAATTGGCTCCTAACGATACTTTATAAATGTATTTATAATGCATCAGGAAAATCCTTATTGTGAGAAATAATTTGTTTATTATGTTAATTAAGTTATCGGTAATTATGAATTTAGGTTCATATTCTTTTAAAAATGATGATTATTAATTTTGCTTTTTAAATATATATATTTATTTTTAACTAAGACTAAATAATGTGAAAAACCATGCTATTGATTAATCTTTTTGTACAATTATAATATGATTGAGCGGTATCCTAAAAGAGTTGAAATATAACTTTTTTACAGTACAACTTGCGCCTTTCTTAAAAACCTTCAACTGTGTTTCCTGCTAAAATTATTCTATCCCCTGTCCCAAGTCATTGTTAAGATTTATATATTACCTTAAAAAATGGTAAGGGTAATCTGTCCTTGACAGGGTTGGTGAATATTTAGTATGTCAATAGATTAAATATATATATAGATATGTAATTACCTTCGTAAGTATTTACTACTCAAAAATCTGGACGTAATCATTTTTATATCGACACGAGCAGACTATTAGAATATTACGTTTCCAAAAATAGTAGATGCATACAAATGGTCCATAATGTATTTACGGTTTCAAAACCAACGAAATCCTAAAAAAGTACTGCTCACAACAATACAAAAATTTTGAGTGACAAATTTACATAAAAAAGTAACGTCTGGATATTTTATCTATGGTATGTCTTTGTGTATGTATTTTTGCACATTAGGTTAGGTTAGGTTTGTTGTGAGTGGGTCCCAGTAGACCCTCCACTGCGGCCATCAGCAGGCCTATTGTGGCTCACGCCTAATTATATTTCACCCAATAAGTTCAGTCTCTTAATGAAACTGATAAATTTATTGGGTGAGAATGTGTCCAGATCCTCTGGCAGCAGTTGCCCTTTGCCAAATATTGAGAATCGGATCCTCTCCACAGCGGGACAGGTGCATAAGATGTGGTCTGCCTTCTCATCATCCTCCAGGCATAGACGGCACTCGGCGTTTTCCGCTAGGCCGAGTTTATGCAGATGATAGTTTAGTCGGCAGTGCCCAGTATATAGGCCTGTTAGAGGTTTCAGGTGTATCTTGTTTAACTCTAAAAAGTTTCTTAGCTCTTGATTTCAAAGGGTATTTTATAAACGCCTTCGAATGAACTAATCCTGGTAACTCTTGCCAATACTGGAGAGTTTGCCTTTCAGCCCAGGTTGAGATAGCCATCTTGGCAGTACTTGAGGATATGCCAAGTATTGGTTCTGGTCCGATGAATCGTGATCCCGCTCCTTCTCTGGCTAAGGAGTCCGTTATTTCGTTACCTTCCATACCAGAGTGGCCGGGTATCCAGACCAGAGTCATTTTGTTGTTCTTGCTCAAATTATTTAGAGCTTTCTGACAGTTCCATACCGTTTTGGAGTTACACCGGTAGGAGCCAAGAGCTTTTATAGCTGCTTGGCTATCTGAGAAAATTTTTATTGATCTGCGTGTAAGATGCATATATTCCAGCCTTCGTACACACAGTTCAATGGCATGAACCTCAGCCTGAAAAACAGTTGCATGAGTACCTAAGTTTGAGACTATCCTCTCCCTTGGTCTGTAGCTGTGTACTCCGGCTCCTGTTCCCTCGGGAGTTTTGAAGCTGTCTGTAAACCAACAACTGTCTGCCTTCAGTAGGTCGGCTTTATTCCGATCCCACTCATCTCTTTCTGGAGAAAGGATGTTGAAGGTCAGCTCGTAGTTGGTCATAGTAGGCATAGTATCCGAGGGCATTCCCAGGATGCTGTGATTCTCTATGTCATCCAGCAGCCTGTTCCGCTCCATGATACTAGTCTGCGGCATATTAATGGCCGCTTGTTGCAGTCTGTAGGTTGCCCACCTGGCCTCTCTCTCCAGATATATATAAAGAGGGGGTAAATCCAGGAGGATTTCCATTGCAGCTGACGGTGTGGTGCTAATTGATCCCGTTATGGTCATGCATACTAATCTCTGCAGTCCAGAGAGTTTGGATTTGGCCGTCCGTTGTAATCTTTTTGGCCACCAAACAATGGATCCATATGTTATCATTGGTCTGATGACCATGATATAGATCCAGTAAATTTGTTGGGGACCCATGCCCCAGGATTTGCCACAAATACGACGGCATGTCCATAGGGACAGCTTTGCTTTGTGGATTACCTTCTCCAGATGGGAGTTCCAATTAAGTGATTTATCCAGAGTGATTCCTAGATATTTCACCTCCTCCGCAAATGGAATAGTTTCACCCATTAAAGTGGGAGGTCTTAAGTCCTCCAGCTTCCTTTTCCGGGTGAATGGTACTATTACTGTTTTTTGAGGGTTTACAGACATCTGTTCCCTGTCGCACCAGTTACTCACTGCATCCAGTGTCTCTTGAAGGGTATTTGAAATTACTCCCTCAGAGTTTCCTCTGACTAGTATGACTAGATCATCTGCATATGCTAGAACCTTAACCTCCCACAGTGTGAGGATTGCCAGTAGGTCGTCCACAAGAAGTGATCACAAAAGGGGGAGAGAACCCCACCCTGTGGGCACCCTCTCGTGGCTCTAAACCTAACTGTTTCTCCCTGTAGGGACGTTGTTATGGTTCTGTTTGATAGCATAGCACGAATCCAGTCGCCTATAGTAGGCTCAATTCCTCTGGCAGCCACTGCTGCATATAAGGAGTCGGGCAATGCATTATTAAATGCTCCCTCAATGTCGAGAAAGGCTCCCACCGCAATTTCCTTCATTTGAAGGGATTGGGTGATCTTCTCGACTAGGTTATTGAGTGCTAGTTCTGTTGATATTCCTCTCTGATAGGCGTACTGATGGATATTGAGGGGGTGATGATTCAGGATGTTCCCCCTGATATATCCGTCCAGCACTTTCTCCAGGCCTTTCAACAGAAAAGATGTCAGGCTAATTGGTCTAAGCGATTTAGGGCTTGGTTCTTTCCTACCCATTTTTGGTATATATACTACCTTAACCGCCGACCAACTGGATGGGACATTAAGTGTGTCTAATAACAGTTTTCAGATGTACGGAAAAACTGGAGCTTAATTTCAAAACACATGTCTAAAATTTGCTGCCTTGTTCATATAATGCATCACATAAATTGGATAAAAAATATTACTTTAAAGAAAAGCCAGAATTTCAATAAATATGATTATCCTAGTTAAATATAAATAATTATCCCAAATATTTGCTTTATCCAATAAAAGGTCCTGTGAATTATTTACAAATTGTATTTTTATTTATACTGAAAAATCATTGGCATTTACCTTATACAGAGTTGAAATAGATACTTGCAAGCCATTTTTTCTTCCCAGTCGATCAGGAAACTGCTTCTAAATGTACCCAAGACTTATCTTGGTATTTTTTAAATACTTATATGATGATATGGTTTGCATAAGAATTTAAAATTTGCCGGGTATTAACGATTGTTTCCATTTTGAAATTATTATTCTGTTGAAAAGTTTCAATCATTTGTTTTGTCAGAATATCAGTTGCTACTAGTTTTTAAATAATTACATATGTAGACTATTTTAGAATGTCCAGGAGAGTTTTTATTAAAACAAATGATACGAATACGAATACTTTCCTGATTAGGTGCGTTCAGTTTTCTTTTCTCGTATACTTTTCTATCAGTCACGTGACCCGTTTAGTTTTGTTAATCTTTGGTTTGGAGTAGAAACAATAAACAACGACATATTTGCATAAAAATGATCAAACTGGCGGCAAGTTATAAATTGTTTGTAACATTTTTATAACTAAAACCAGCGCACCTTAGCGCAGTCTTCCACATTACGTTTTATAGTAAAATTTCCTCTACAAACTTCTATTAAATGCTTTTAAAATTTCTGGCAACCATTGAAAACTGTTTATTTTAGATTATGTTGCTCTATTAAATACCTAAAATAAGACCTCGGAGCGTCAGCGGAATCGTAGGCTTTTGCCTATCTGACTAACTAGTTCCCGTGGTACTCCGTGACCAGCATGTATTGTAGATCCCTGAAGATGTCGACATTTCTCACAAACCATGCGGTGCATCCACAACATTCCTGCATGCCAAGTTTTTCACGGCTTGGATCTTCTTGAGGTGCGTTTTGGCAGCACATCCCCAGACTACGAACGTGTACGTCTGCTCAGTACACCCATGGTATCCTTGTAAAATACTACGACTGTGACGCAACCACCTGCATTCGAGATCCCAGAGCGCTCAGTGGATTTATGATTTATGAATGAAATGTAGCTGAAATAATCTACTGGTTATACTGTGCAGAAGTATGGTTCTGATAAGCGTGAGCTGGTTATCTCTGTTCACCATAGACTAAAGGTTGCCACCCATAGAAAAAATATAATATATTTTATTTTTATCGATGTTGCCATTACAAAACACTGGATGTTCTCGCGTCGTTCGTGGTAACACGTTCTGTCAAGGTCTGAGACAATCTTTGCCTAAAAATGGCTGCACTCTACTTTTCTCGACGTTGATCTTTATCATCCATATTGCATCTGTGGCCTTCGAACATTCCCATTTCTACACGAATTTCTTAATATAATCTTAGAAATTCGTCCATTTCTATTACTAGCGGTGCCATCCACAGAACCTGAGAGTATAAAAACAACTTAACTCTCAGCACAGAACAGTTAAAAGAAAAGAGTGCCATCTAGGGGGCAACTGTGCAATAAAATAAGCTTTTTGTTTACGTATGTTTTGAGGCATTAATGTTGTCAATGTCATGTCATATTAATTTAAAATAGGGTGTGCCATCTTAAACATTATCAACGCATAATAAGCCCGAAAAGTATGTATTTGAGCTAATTAAGGCTTGGTTGTGACATTTTCATACTTTTTCTAGGTGTTAACCTAAAAGAGCAGTCATGGTCCTTTTAGATTCATGTTGGTCTCCATGTATTTGGACTGATAAGTTAAAGTCTGGCTGTGTTGCTATTGCTTATTATACAGTGGCTATGAGCATAGTTCTGATGACATTTATCGTCTTTGATATGAGTGGAGGTGATTCTACGCAACTGTACAATCCATTATTCGAAGCTGATGTCCGAATGTGTAAGTTCTAAAACACAGTATCTTTTGCTTACCGACATTAAAGTGTATGCATTGTGTTAGAAGTTTTTTGTGGCTTTGCATCAGTATATGTATTTTGTTTTGTAGCAATGCAAGTTATCGGAGTGCTGCTTATAATTTATTTCATCCTATTAATTGCTTCAGCTGTGCTGTTAGTTTTGGGTATAAACAAGTTAATTAGGGGTATGATGGTGCCCTGGATGGTTGGTTTCGGTATAGCTATTTTGTTTCAACTTGTTTTTGGATTGTGGCTTCTCGGCGGCTATTATATCTATGTAAGTAATGTATAAAGAAGAACAGATAAACTTCGTGTTTATATTTGTCAAAGTATTTTCATATTCCGTTTCTTTTTTTGTATTGTATTTAAATTGTTATTCTTTCGTTTTAGCTTTACTCAGTTTTGTATACATTTGTCATATGGTGTTGGATGGCATATAATGTAAGTATAATTAACAAATTTTATGAAAGAAAAGTGATGTAAGTTGTTTTAGATCTATCTTTGGCTGGTTGTTTACTCACAATATAAAGTTATCGAAGAAATGCAGTCTCCAAACATTGAACTGCTATGGCCTTAGCTTTGCCTTAATTTCCAATATGTAGAGATGAATCATCCGTCCCTAATTTTAGAAGTGATCCATTTTTATGAGAAAAATTTGGAATATGTTTTTATACTTGTATTTATTTAATTTGTAGAGTAAAACAAACGAGTGATTTGGCGAACGGTCGTGCAGATATCGTTATGCCCTACTCAAAAATAATTGGAGCGACAAACTGAAATGGAATACCAGTGGCGTGTAATTTATAATAAATTAATGTGAATGTAAACAAAATACTTACATAAAGAAGTAGTAATTATTATCCAATCACTACGTTGCTTTCATAGGTTAACTACACTATACTACATAGTTAACTATACTATAAAAATAACAACATAAGATAATATAACAAATAACCACAAAGACAGTTAATATGTAACGCCTCAGAATAACACATTTGTTATTCTGCTCAAGACGAGGAGAGGGATAACGTTGAAATTTGGTCAAAGGTGCATAACCACCGCCGCCATCACTCGTCTGTTTTGCAGTAAATATTAAGAAAATATTGTAATTATGCAATTTTATATTTTTATATTTTACAATTTTTATACAAGATCCCTTTATGACAAATAAACAACTTTTTAATTTTTCATTTGAATTTTTTTTACATTATTTAAAAAAAATGTCAAAAATTATCATAATTTTTCTTTACAGTAAAAATAATTGTTTTATTTTAATTCAATTTCCAAAGACTTGTATGAACAGGACCGGACTAATACTATACTCAGCGCCAGCCCTGGTGTAGAGCGAGAGGAGCGGTCGCTCTAGGCGCCAGATGGCAAGGGGCGCCAAAAAGCCAAACGCGAAAAATAATTTTAATCTAGATCGATATAACGAAATATAATATTATGTGTTCTTTTAATTATGTTATTGAAATACCTACATAGGTAAAAGATTTTATTATATAGTGACTGATTGAAATTAACACCAAATAATAATTATACAGTGAGCACGTAAAGGTTGAAATAAATTCCGTAAAATCGTTACAAAGCAAGTGACAAAAATTCGCTCAGACACGTCGATTTTTAAATTCATTTCTTAATTTGTTTATTTAAAAAAAATTTTTTACATACTTTTTTTAAAAAGTTATGACGTCATCGGCAATTTTTTTAAATGGCAACCCCCATTTTTTAAAATTTAATTTGAAAGAGCACATTTTTTTTCATACAGTACGTTAAATCCTAAGGCATGTTGCATGATGAAATTATCGAGAAAAAAAACAATTTAACATTAATAGCACACACGTGTTTTACTTATGGTCGAACCCTGTTAGAGAAACTGTTTTACGACTTTTTTCATGTTTGCGCTTTTTTTCATTTACGTAGAAACGCGGACCTGGCTGTCACGTTAGTTCATATTTACTCACATTCAGTTGTCACATTATTTAAAGTTTTAATAATGGAACATTGAAGTGAGACAGCTAATTGAGATTTTGGTGATGATTGGTTGTAGAGGGATGTCCCGAACACAAACTCGGGTTACTGAATTATTTAACGATAAATACCCGGATCGACCGATTACACAATCAACTGTTAGCAAAATAGAAAATAAGTTCCGAGAGTGTGGTCATGTAAGAGATAATTATACGAGAGGTCGTCCTGCAACTTTAGAAAATAAACAGTTAGATGTTTTACTGACAATGGAGGACAATCCTTACAAACCAAGTCGCGAAGTCGCAGCAGAGCAGTCAATTAGTCAGTCGACTGTTTTAAAATATTTGAAAAAGAATAAATGGCACTCATATAAAGTAACTTTAGTTCACGAGCTTAACGAAGATGATTTCGACCGCAGAGTACAGTTTTGCGAAACCATGATGGAACGATGTAATACCAATCCACATTTCTTAAGTTGAGTACTTTTCTCTGATGAGGCCACCTTCTGCTTAAATGGCGCTGTAAATAGGCAAAATTGCCGATATTGGTCACATGAAAATCCACACTGGATGATGGAGGTACATACCCAGTTTCCACAGAAAGTAAACGTGTGGGCTGGAATTGTTGGGACTACAATTTTGGGTCCATTTTTTATTGACAGGTCATTAAATGGTGTAAAATATTTGGAGTTGCTCCAACAAAACATAATACCGGGACTTGCCGCACTGTACCCAAATGGCGAAAATCCGAATGTACCGGAGAACTCCATATGGTTTCAACAAGATGGCGCACCACCGCATTATTCGGTAATAGTGCGTAATTATTTAAGCGAAATTTTCCCAGACAGATGGATTGGTAGACGCGGTTCATTAGAATGGCCAGCTAGATCTCCGGACCTAACTCCATTGGATTATTTTTTATGGGGTTACCTTAAATCCAAAGTGTATTTTAATAGACCGAATAACATTGAGGACTTAATAGACAGAATTAGGTACGAATGTGGAAGAATTGGACCCGAAACAATTACTAACGTTTTGCGAGAATTTGAATTTCGGCTTGGGCATTGTCAAGAAGTAAATGGTACGTAATTTGAATATTTAATTTAATTATTTTTTGCTGGATTTTTTATTTCTTGTATTTCTGTTTCATTAAACTGTTAAAAGTAGTTAAGATTTTTTTTTCGATAATTTCGTCGTGCAACATGCCTTAGAATTTAGCGTACTATATGCAGAAAAATGTGCTCTTTCAAAAGAAATTTTTAAAAATGGGGGTTGCCATTTAAAAAAATTGCCGATGACGTCATAACTTTTTAAAACAAGTATGTAAAAAATTTTTTTTTAAATAATCAAATTAAGACATGAATTTAAAAATCGACGTGTCTGAGTGAATTTTTGTCACTTGCTTTATAACGATTTTACGGAATTTATTCCAACCTTTACGTGCTCACTGTATAGCAGTAAAATCTTTGAGTGTTAAAGAAGTCGAAGTAGACTAATTAGAGCTACTTAATTTAATTTAAATTCAATAAGTGTTGATATTTGCAATAAAAGTTGATTCTTGAAAATTTTGGAATTATTTATTTAACATAAAACCGAAGTAGAATTAACGTGAAGTGAAAGCGTCGATCAAAGGGCGCCGAAAAACAATCTCGGTCTACCCTGATCAAAGGCTAGGACCGGCGCTGACTATATTCATAATACTACTAAAAACATTTTAATTAATATTTTAAACATAAAGATCTGAAAGGCATCAATTTTGCTTGCTTCATGTTTATAAAAATATTAATTCAATAAACTATGTGATCTAAGCACTTCTTTTACCTTTTTATAAGAGATGTCTGAAAATTATACATTTCATAATTACAGAAATAAATTTTTTGGTTGGAAGCCCACATCGACTACAAGGGCCTACCGAGAATTTTCGTAGTTTGAGAGAACCCAATTGTTTTTTGTTAATTTATATTCTATGTAGTTTCTGATGTGTTTCATGTTCAAATGTTGCACTTTTCCGAGTTGTCCTTAGAAAATAACTTAATTTTTTTAAAAATTCCTTTTCAGTGGTTAAATTGTTGATGAGAAAAGCGCTTCTCAAAAGATTTATTTGTGAAAATGCTGATTAGTACTTATGGTATAATAAAACAAAATAACCGAAATATTGATATGTAATTAATAAAAATACAAATTGACAATAACAGCGCAATTGTATAATTTATCATAAATAAATGATTATAATGTATAAGATTAATGTTAGTGCCAAATAAAATTAATAATAAATATACAATAGTTTCCAGCTCTATACAACATTAGCAAAATATTCTGAAAATTTAAAACTAGATGACTAACTTCCATTTTCATCATCTAAAAATTCAACATGTGTAAACGGAAAATATCCCACTTTTCCATTCAGTTCACCTTCCCATTGTCCATTTATATTAGTTTTCGTTACAGTTATTATGTCTCCAATTTCTAATTTTAAAGCTGTATCATCGTAAGCATTTGGGACTCTCACCTGCTTTACCCTAGCCTTCGCTGGTAATTTTCGCTGCAAGAAAGAAAAAATGTAATACGCTAATGCTAAAACCCACAAATTACAAACAAATGCTAAAAATAACTTGCTATATAGCAACAAATTTAACATCCTGTAACAAGACTGAATAAAATAAGCAATTATTTTGCTTAATTTAAAAACATTTTTGAGTTTTATACTTGTTAGCAAATGAAATTTTAGATTCTGATTTATATATTGAATTGCAACTTGTATACAAACCTGCATTTGATTTCGTTTAGCCGCTTCAGCTTGTAAAACGGTATTACTAATAGGACCCCCAGAACCAGGACGGGGTAAGTCTATAGGAGAGTGTCCTTCTTCAATCTAGAATTAAAAATACTAATATATTGTGGGCTATACCTACTTCTTAGTAGTTTTTCCAATCTCAGTGTAAACGCTATAAGATGCCTAACAAAGGAGTTTACACATAATTACGTTCATGCCATGGTCGTGCAACAAATTGATATCGTTTGTTATATTCAAGCACAATTTCCATGTTATTCCATCGCAGATAAGCTTTGCAATGAGATTACCTGGTAGCAGAGGTTCAGATGTATTGTTTACACTGAGTTCGGATATACTATACATAAAAGTATTTCTGGTAAAATTTGATGAAATAAATTTTAAATCAACAATTTGAGGTCGTCTTAATTTTTGAACATACAAGGGCCTGATATATGAACATTGCTACTGCTGCTGCTTTTAAACTGGGCAAAGGAGAAACTATATTGTACTTTTGCAGATAGGCTTCTTTTGGAACATTTTATTGTTTTTAATTGTGACAAAGGAATTTGGTCCAAATGAGATGAAAACAATGTGAATACTAGTTTTAACTCACCTGTTATGAAAATATTATAGGTACTGATATAAGCTTTAGTCACAAATTCATATAAAAATTGACAAGTAATTAAAATTGATAAAATTATAGATAAAGTGGAACATTTGTATTTATTCTGCTTAATCTTAGTTATTTTATCTACAATTTAATGTTATTCTTTTTGTAGATATTTCCTTACTTTTTGAACATATGGAACGGGTATTGATCCGGTTTTGCCTTCTTTATTTTTTGCTGTCCACCACTGCTCCTCGTCTTTAAATAATATAGTTAATATGTCACCCTTTTTAAAGCTCAGGTCATCCTTCTCCTATAAACAAAAAACTTTCTGTTTAATAATAAAAGGGAAAATATGTATAAATAATTACTCTGCTTTCAAAATCAAACTTGGCGATTACTTTCTCAACCTTCTTGCTTGCGGGTCTAATAAGTGGTGTTGTATCTAAGTAATGTAACTTATAAAAAAAGAGTATTTCAGGCAAGTTTTTAAAAATTTGATCTCCAATTTTATAACGAGGTTGATCATGCTGCTGTGTTTTGTTTATTATATAATGGCTCACTTTACTATCTTCTCTAAAAATATAATTATAAAGTAGAATACTAGTAAATTGATCACAAATTAATTAAGTTGGTAAATAAACTTACTTAACACATAAAACATAATCTCCGACACTACTTGCACTATCTCTAACTAGGAAAACTCCACCTTCTCGTTCTGCCATAAGTAAGTCTGTAGCCTCTTGTCGACCAATGGCCCCAAAATACCAACTAAAATAATACGTTTCAATATAAAATTAAAGTTTTCGTAAGAAACTCACCTTTCTCTATCTTCATGATCAAAAGAACTAGCCATAGTTTACTATATCACTTTTTATGTAAAAAAATTAAGCATGATTGAAATTATCACCAATCTGTGATTTAAGTTATAGAATACATTATACTAAAAGCCTATTCACAAAGACGCACTAATTAAAGTACACATGAAGTATTCTTATTAAAAGTAATTGTTTTTAATTACTATTTCTTTGGTTAAGTTCTCTTAACATTTTTCATTTTGTTACGCCTTTAATTTTTCAATTAAAATAAATATTTGTGGTGTTAGTTATATTCAGTATTAGCTTTACATTAAAACTGGGTTTTATTAATATTTTTGTGAATCCTGACGCAAAACCCTTCAGAATCACGAATATGGCGACTGCCTGAACTGTCAGCTGTCACTACTGACTATTCGTTCAAGCAGCAGTTCTCAAAAGTTTTAAATGGTGCGTTCAGTAATATTTGGGTTAAACCCACAACGAACTATAATCGCATTATTACGGATGTTTTAAGACTGGGCGCGTTTGGCTAATGCAACTTCTGAGAACGCTAAACCCGTTTAGTTATTGTTATTATTACTGTTAACGGTTGTAATTTCGCCGAACGATCTGAAAGGATGCGGAAAACGACCTGTCAACATAAAAATTCCAAATTTTAAACAAAATTTTAAACTTACATTTAGAAGTAGTTGGAACATTTTGGTTAAATTTGTTTATTATATAATCACTTAAAACATAAATTGTATGATCGTTGGCGATTCCATTCATGTTATTCATATTATTTTTGAGGTTATATACATATTATAGCATTTCACAACCTGCGCTGGTTAGAAACATAGTAAAAATTTGTCGCTGGCTATGTTGAGCAACAGCTACCAGTTAGTGCATAGTCAACCGTCTTGTTCGGCGAACTGCTGCGGGTCAACATTCCAACGGTTTTATTCGCTGAACGCGTCCAGCGTGCGCCAATATCCATATGGCTTGTTGTTGGTCTCGGATGCTAGGGCCAGGCAGGACTATTGCCTTTTTACCCTGGTCATCGCTGTAGACCTGGACCGGCCTCGTGCAGGGCGGGTTAGCTTACTTTTCGAACGGCCCCACTCACAAATGTGAGCGGTGCCGAAGATTTCGGCCAACCTCCCTGGGTCCTGGCTGATGAACCCTACTGGCTAGGGCCTCTTCTGGCGCTCTTCTGACTTCGTCTTCTTTCTTCACCAGCTTGTCACCCCCGAGGGTAGCAATCGGTCTGTCAGGGACTGTGCGGATATTCTGTGACTTGGGATTGACTGCCAGTACACAAAGTGTCAATTGACACATTGTCATCTGGATCATCGGACAACGTGAGGATGAACTATGTATGTATAGCTCTAGGAGGTGAAGGCCTAAGTGCTTTCTTAGCACTTTCGTCCTTCACGGAGCCAGGGGGACAACGGGCACTGGTCGGTTTATTGACCGGTGCCCGCAAGGTTTGTGGGAAGGTGGTTGGTAGCGTCATGTCTCTTCCGTGGGTTGGTCCATCTGTAAGGAAAGAACTAGTTATACTTACCCTTTGTCCAGTAACTGTACCTTCGGCCTCTTGTGCTTTGGTGCGTCGGCCGGATCATATGTGGTGGCCTCCCTGATCAGCGGGTTCCTATGCTCCTCGGCTAAGGTGTACAGTTTCTTCGCCCTATCCCGGATGAATTCGGTGACTGGTGTGTACTCCATGTCCCTGAAGATGTCAGCGTTTCTAACGTACCATGGTGCACCCACCGCTGTCCTGATGGCCACGTTTTGCACGGCTTGGATTTTCTTCAGATAGGTCTTCGCTTGGTATCCCCATGCTACGGAGGCGTAGGTCAGCTGTGGTCTGACTAGCAGAAGCTTATTCCTCAGATTGAGCCTGCTCTGGGTCCCTACCATTGGGTAGATGAGAGCTCTCGCCCGCTTGGTCTTTACCACGATGGCTTCGGTGTTCTGTCTCCATGTCAGGCCTTTGTCCATGATTACGCCAAGATACTTGACGGAATCGTGCCATTGGATGTCTTCGTCGAACATGGAAACGTATCCTGTGGGGGTTTCCTTGCGTCCTTTCCTGAAGAGAATCATCTGGCTTTTCTCCGCATTGACTGCGACTTTCCATTCGATGCACCATTCTTCCAGAAGAGAGGCTGCCTTTTGGAGTCTTCTGGTGGCTGTTCTTGCTCTCCAGGATCTGGCCGTGAGGGCCGTGTCGTCCACGTAGAGTGCCATGGCGGTGCTTTCGGTCCTTGGGAGATCAGAGGTGAAGATAGCGAACAGGTGGGGTGACACAGAGCCTTGGGGGACTCCGGCTTCCATCGGTTGATACATGGACAAGCTATCCCTGATCTTCACTCGCATCTATCTCCCGTGCAGGTATGATCTAACTAGTTTGACGAGTGCAATGGGATAACCCATAGTCATCATTTTAGCTAGTAGCCCATCGCCAGACCCTGTCGAAAGTCCTCGCAATGTCCAGAGTAGTGCCGCCGTGACCTGTCTTTGGTGAAACCTTTGGTGACTTCTTCGGTGATCCTGAGCACTTGGAGTTCCGTACTATGTCCTGTCCTGTACGCGAACTGTTCATCCGGGATGATTTGGAGCTCTTCGGTTTCTTCTTCTATTCTTCTCAAGATGACGCGCTCGGCTACCTTGCTCACAGCGGAGAGCAGGCTGATGGGCCTGTAAGAGGAGGGAAAGATTAGTTCCTTACCTGGTTTCGGGATGACTATGACGCCCAGCGTTTTCATCAGATGGGTAACATAAATCTGTAATTCGCTCTTAAATTTTTCTGTTGATGCTAACCGAAACAAAAACTATAATTTCATCGTAAATAAAATGCATATTTAATTAAGGGAAATTACAGACAAACTAACTAACAAAGTAACTTTGGTAAAATTCACTAGATTCATATTTTCCAAACAAATAGAAACATTAAATTTTTCCCCGTAATAAAACATTTGCTTCTAAAGTCACATACATTCAGTAAATAAACAAAATAACATAACCTACAATGACAGTTGTCAAGGAGTTGTCAGAAATGTAAACAAAATTTTATTAGAAGTTTATTAAACACATTTTATTATAAGAACATATATTCTGTAATCAGAACGTATTTAAAATACTCTGGTTTTCGTTTTTGATGTACCATAAATATACGTATATTGGACACTGTGTGCCGTACTTCGCACTTCTTGTTGAGTTGTTTCTGATATACTCCATTTCATATCCCACTCCTTATTAAGTTACGCTGCGCTGATGAGAAACAATAATTCCGAAACACCCGGAGTCCCTGTAGCTGCGTTATGTTTCTTTTTGGGGTGTATGGCACTATTTCCTTTTGTTTGATTATTCACCTCCGTGAATTTTATATTTGTTTTACTATTTAAAGCGTACTGTTAATTTGACAATTTGCATGTAAATAAGTTGTTTTATTGTTTATATTCCAGACTGAAATAGTCACGTGACTGATGGAGATGCTTTATATCACCCGCTAAATGTGCATATGATTTAAACTAAGATAATAGTTTACATTTTTCGTTATGAATACAGCAAATTTGAGAACGATTTGCATATGATAAAAGACTTATTTGTGTAAAATTTTGATGCAATTTTAATATCTTTATGCATTTGGACATCCTAGTTAAAACAATTTATTACCAGTTTGGGTATACACTTGCTGATCTTGATTTTAGCTTGCAACACGCAGGATAATTTATTTTGTGCCTGCATAGTAATTATCAGTATCAATAATTATAAATTTGAGACGAACTGTATAAATATGCGTCATCTAACAACGTTAATGTGGTTGCGGTAAAAATAGTTAATCAGTAAGAAATTGTTAAAGATAAGAATTGCAATAAAATATATTAATGATGATTAATCCCCGGAAAATTAAAATTCTGAATTTTTCAGAAAATTACAAAGCATTATTTTAAGGTCATATTTTTAACCTATACACTTTGAATTTTAAACGCTAAGGATTTTAAGAGCTAAATATTTTTAACTGGGAGAATATGTAGGTAATAAAAGAAACGTATATCATATCAACAATTTGTGCAGCATCTACGCAACTGGCGCAGCACTTACGAAACTGGCGCAGCACTTACGAAACTGGCGCAGCACTTACGCAAATTGGCGCAAAATCAAATAATGGAAAATTTTCTATATTGGAAAATTATCATTGGGAACATTTTTCTAACATCATTAACATATACATAAAATCAAAATAGAAGAAACGTTTTAATTGAATAAATATATTCATTTCAACTGAGTGTGCAGCTTAAATCGGCTAGTCCTTGAACAAAAACTAATAATTAACGAATTTTAAGTGAGTCCAGTCCTACACAAACTATTGGTTTATCAATAAATGCGTATATCTTGTCCAAAAAATAAAGATGCTTAATTAGCATAGGGCATTTTAGCAAAATTAATAAAACTGTCAGCGCCGGTCCTAGCCTTTGATCAGGGTAGAGCGAGATTGTTTTTCGGCGCCCTTTGGTCGACGCTTTCACTTCACGTTCATTCTACTTCGGTTTTATGTTAAGTAAATAATAATTCCAAAATTTTCAAAAATCAGCTTTTATTGCAAATATCAACACTTATTGAATTTAAATTAAATTAAGTAGCTCTAATTAGTCTACTTCTGCTTCTTTAACACTCAGAAAGATTTTACCGCTATAATATAATTAAATTATTATTTGGTGTTAATTTTAATCAGTCACTATATAATAAAATCTGTTACCTATGTAGGTATTTCAATAACATAATTAAAAGAACACATAATATTATATTTCGTTATATCGATCTAGATTAAAATTAAATTATTTTTCGCGTTTGGCTTTTCGGCGCCCCTTGCCATCTGGCGCCTATAGCGACCGCTCCTCTCGCTCTACCCCAGGGCCGGCCCTGAAAATAGTGACGTTAGCTAGTTGATTGCTTTATTTGTAGAAATAAAAAATTGGATAATCAATATTTTTGAAAATTTTTTGGAGAATAACCTTAAATGCGCCATCAAATATTATATTATATACTGGTCCACTGACTTTTTAAACATTTACTAACATTTACAAAATGATACGCAGGGTGATGTTATCGGCACTATGGTCAACATTATAAAAATTGAGTCCGGTCCTAGAATTTTTCCAAAGTAAATTATGCTTTTCATTGGACTAAAAGAGTGTAATATTTGTACCAAATTGTATCCAAATATTTAAAGCCATTCCAGAAATACGGTCGACTACAATTTTAGTCAAAAACCGTAAAACGCTCTGTATCTCAAAAACGGTTCCCATTCAAGGATAAGTTTGGGGGTGTTTTAAACTCTGCTAGGTATACTTTATTTTTCATTACACCGTCACTTTAAATCTGAAATACCCTGTATAGTATCATATACCGTCGAATTGTTACGGATTTTTAATGCCTGGGCTCTAGTTATATTTAATTTCATAGTAAAAAATATTTTTGAACATGATAGAAGGATCAAGATGATTTCCATGTGATACACAGTAAGTAGTATCTCTTCAAATATAAAACCTTTTATTCAGATTTATCGATACCAAAACGAAATGCTTTAATATCACTCAAAGAATATTATGATATGATCAACCGTGTGAAATGCTTATACAGGATGTTTCAATAATGTCACAATAAATTTTTAATTTCTCGTCAAAAAAATTAAAAAACAAGAATTTTTTTTCTAAAATTCTTCCTAAACCCTCTACGATGCTTTGAAATTATAACATTAAACAGGCTTTTTAAATAATTACTCAGTTATGGTAGTTGAAATTACTGACTTCAAACTTGGCAGGGAAAATTGTTTTCATAATAGCTACGGACACGAATAGTTTCATCAAAAACCAACAGTGGTGTCGGAGTTAGGGCGGGTTGGGAATGGAACCTTACATAAAAAAAGTTACTTGCAATAGAACTAATTTTTGTTTCGTTTATTTGGATGCACCATCTTCAACTAAAACTTTTATTCCCTTTCAGTTTTTTCCTTACATCGTACCATTCACTAGTAAAAATTAAGAAATCATCGGAATGCCATTCATAAACGAGATTTGCTGCTAACGATGCTCACGACAGTTTGTCGTGACATTACTGAAACACCTTTGTATACTACGAGTAGATCTACTTGACATCGACTCTTCTAGGCCTTCATTAAATATTCATTCTATATTAACTTTCTTATTCTCTTCTTCTGACCAGTTATGAAGCAAGATTGTTGGAATGGTTTTTAAAGATAAGACAATAAAAATAATATAAGTAATGATTTTGCGAGGGAAAATCTAGATTTATTAAAATAACAAGTGTAATATTCCTGAACTTTTATTTGAATCAAAATATTTTATTTATTTCTAACTTTATATTATAACTATTCTACTGTTTTACTATAAATGTTTCTAAGTTTTAAACACAGTACAGGATCTACAAACAATTCAAAACTTTTAAAATGTAACTTATCTATTATATATCTTTATCAGTTTTAGTTCTAATAAATATATGTTGAGGTAAACTACAGTATCTTCTCTTATATTTTTTAACCATTCTGTCATTATTTAGATTAAATAAATATGGCAATCGGGGTATGTATTTCAAATTTAACATATGAATTATATTATGTTAGATTTGAAATATACACCTCGAATAACATATGAATTATATGTTAAATTTGAAATATACACTCCGAATGCCATATTTATTCAATTTAAATAATAAGACACCGTGTCAAGAGCCTTATTTGCTAAATCAGCAAACTGTAACAATTACTAGAACACTAGAAGTGAAAAAATATAAAATACTTGAAACTCCATGTACATTGTACATAGATCAATTTTTACAATGCGACGTATACATAGACATAATGTCAGATAAATTATTGAAATTTTACCCTAAGTCAAATAATGGAAACAGAAATGTTATTATCCGTTTATAAACATCTAGCTCTAACTGAAAGTTTGATTAACTATGGCTTAATAATTTATCCAGTCTAAAAATAATGTAGAAACATTTCATAAATATTATATTATATTAAAAAAACCAAAGATTAAGCCGAATGTTTTTGATTTAGATAATTTGTGTATTCTGTCACTTTAAAATTTTACTAGAAAAATGCTAAATCTTAAAAATTTAATAAATCATAAATATAATTACACAGATCTACAACAAATGAAAATAATCAGATACCAACGCCAACAAATACTGAGTTCCTTAAATTTATTTGTTGGAATAAAATTATACAATACGATCCCACCTAATATCAGACAAGTTAAATCTAACAACAAATTCAAATTAAAAACTAAAAACTTTGTATGTATAGACACTGAAAAATTTAAAAATATTAAAACTATAACTTCAATTTACTTGAACATTTGCTAATTTTTCTTTCACAGTTATCAAGTTGATATTATTTGTAATAATTAGTATAATGATGTAAATAATTGTTATAGAAAAAGTTCATTGTTAGATAACGATAAACAATAAAACTTCCTAGTTATATTATTCAAATTAATTATTAAATAAGCTATTAATTAAATTTTTGCAAAACACCGAATTTAGATGCTTTTATGTTATACAGGCTGATCCTTAAGCCAATCGAGAAAATAAATAAATAACCGTTTCTCGTACTTACCACATACATGTGTGTAAAACTGTATTAAAAATGCTTTAAACATGTGGTCAAAAACTACAATTGCGAAGATACCGACAGCGACGAAAGAAACGATGTTTTTGCAAAATCATTTGACATTATTCTCTGAAGTTTAAGGTGCCAAGTATGAATTATTTAAAAAATAAAGAAAAATGTATGAATGTGTCGCTCTATTTTTAAATGACACCGTACATAATATCTGTTATGTTATACAGGGTGTCCCGAAATTAGTGTGCAATATTTTACCAGCTGCTTCTACGACCAGAAATAGGAAAAAAAGTTCGTATAAACATTGGTCGAAAAATGCTTCCTAAGGGAGCTACAGGCCTCTAAAGTGGGGCCCCTGAGAAAGGTTTCTATCGAATATCTCCAAAACCACTCAAATTCAAATATTGAAAATTTATACAGCCGCTACTCTTCTTATGTGTAATAAGATGAAATGGAAATAGTTCGAAAATTTTATCCAGGGCTGTCCCAAACTGGGGGGTTGTGGGGTTAAAATAGCCCCAACTTCTTTGTATATAACTTTTTTCTATTTTTGACGGTAGAATATGAAATTTTAGAGTTTTATACGTAAAAAGATACTGTTGATGAACATCGATAAAATGCACCGTTTTTGAATAATATCGACTTGAAAATGGTATGAGATAGCTATTGGGAATCTAAACTAATTTTTTTTAATAGTAGACCATGAATAAAACAAGAATGCTTCATGCCGCTATGATATACTTTGATGTTAGTGCTGTCAATAAGGTTAATAAATCTGTAAAAAACAGTCGTCTGATATAAAATCCTAAGAACGCGTATCGGAAAAAAAAGTTTTGTCCCCTTTTCTATCAGTTATTTCATTTGTGCGCCTTTAATCACTTTTCATTAAGTCGATTTAAAATGCCAAGATTTACAGAGAGGGAAATGACTGATATGCATTTTGTATACGGTTTTTGCAATGGTAGTGCATTAGCCCCAGTAAGGGAACACCGACGAAGATTTCCCAATCGTAGAGTACCTGGGCGTCGAATATTTGAAGTTCTTCACTGGAATTTGGCAGACCATGGGGATTTTAAAATGTCTCAAGGCGCAGGAAGGCCACAAGGAAATCATCGAATGGATATAATTTTGAATCATTTAGAAATTGATCCACAAATAATCATTCGAAGAGTTTCAGAAATTGTCAACATACCTCGCTCAATAGTTAATCAAACATGTAAGTACCTAGATAATTATTTATCTTAATTAATAATTTCAGATAGGAAGAATGACGGTAATGCAAGGAATATACCTATACCATTCTAGGCGCGTGCAACATTTAACGGAGGCAGATTTTTTACCACGACTCCAGTTTTGTCAATGGATATCAGCGAACAGAAATATTCTTCCTAGCATATTATGGACTGATGAGGCAATGTTCACTAGTAACGGAGCTTTTAATATGCACAATATGTATCATTGGTCGGATGAAAATCCACGAGTTGTTCGGCGCACAAATTTCCAACATAGATTTTTGGTGAATTTATGGGCAGGAATCATTGGGGATTAAATAATTGGCACAATAGAATTCCCCAATCGTCTTAATGCAGAAGAGTATTTAAATTTCCTCCAAAACGACCTTATCGATTTATTACTGTTGAATGTTCGACACGAGGTTCGACAAAATATGATTTTTCAACATGACGGCGCGCCTGCCCATTTTGAGCGCAATATTCGAAGGATAGGTCGAGGTGGTCCTATAGCTTGGCCACCTCGTTCATCGAATCTAAACCCATTAGATTTTTACTTTCAGGGTTATATGAAGGGTTTGGTTTACGCCACTGAAGTAAATACACGAGAAGAACTACTTCAAAGAATAAATCATGCCGGAAATGAAATAAGAAGAAATACATTCAAGACTTTACGGGCTTCTCAGACTTTAGAACGTCCAGCGAGACTGTGTATCCAAGAAAATGGAAATTTGTTTGAACACCTGTTACAACAAAACTATGTAAAATTCAAATTTAATTTTGTTGATATAAAAAGATTACTTATGGATGATTTTTGTTCATATTGAGTATGATAGTTTCGCTCGAGTTCATAAAAAAATATTTTTCACCTATTATCCAAGCAATAAATTAAAAATATTAATATGCACTTTATATGGACATGAAATAATAGACAAAACTCATCTGGTACAATGTATTTTGCTCCATATGTTATAAAATTTAAAAAACAAATAAAATCAGTAATTAACTTTTAAAATTTTCAAGTCGATATTATTCAAAAACGGTGCATTTTATCGATGTTCATCAAGAGTACCTTTTTTTACGTATATAACTCTAAAATTTCATATTCTACTGTCAAAAATAGAAAAAAAGTTACATACAAGAAAGTTGGGGTTATTTTAACCCCACAACCCCCCAGTTTGGAACAGCCCTGGATAAAAGTTTCGAATTATTTCCATTTCATCTTATTACACATAAGAAGAGTAACGGCTGTGTAAATTTTCAATATTTGACTTTGAGTGGTTTTGGGGATATTCGATGAAAACCTTTCTCAAGGACTCACCTTTAGGGGCCTGTACCTCCCTTAGGAAGCATTTTTCGACCAACGTTTATATGATTTTTTTTATTTCTGGCCGTAGAAGCAGCTGGTAAAATATTGCACACTAATTTCGGGACATCCTGTATTATCTCCGGTACTAAATACTTAAAATACCAAACTATATGTATACATATATTGCTTCTACTAATTTGGTATATTAATAACAAAATCATGGACAGTATTTAAATTAGAAAACCGCACAATTCTACCTGCGTTATTATTAATTATTGTTATGGTGGGTAGATACAACATACCTCTAGTAAATGTATACATAGTAGTTATACCTATATATGTTATATCTTTGTTATTATTTTTTTTGGTCTAGTATGCGTTACTCAACCGACAATACTTTTGAATGATAGATATATCACAAAATACTTCCTTTTTGCGTATTATTAATGAGTAATAATTTTAATCAGTCATCGTTCATCCTAATCTATTAAATATAACGAAACTTAAAACGGCGGGGCAGAACATTGTTAGTATATTCGCCTCTTCCTTTTCAGTGATTATTTCTTATAGCAAATAGCAGTGAGTAGTGTATCAGTGTTTTCGCGATTTCGCAGTGCACATGTGAATTGAACCGGTCTTAGTTTTGCAACAATCAATGTGATTACTGATTAGTTAATGGATTTGCAAAAGAGGTAAGAACCTATTTTATTATGCGGTATGCAATTATATGCAACTACTCTTTTCGTTAAATTTGCGATGTTGACAGAATATTTAATTTAATTTTTATTTTGTTTATGTTATTAATACTATTTCATAGAAATATTTTTTTATGTAAAATTATCAGTAAGTAATACAGATAACGAAATACATTCGTCTAAAGATTTCACATTAATTTTTTAAATTATTAAATTCTATTAAGTACATAGTAATTGCCAATAATTATTATGATACACATAAATATTAAGTCTACTATATTTTATTAGTGTATATAGGTTTTGTTTTGTTTACATTTGAAATAATTTATTTTCATTATCAATTCACAAGGCGCATGGCGGAGGAGCCGGTCACAATAATTTGTGTACACTTTTTTCTGTTATAAAAGTTTTTGCGATATAGATAACATTTTAATCGTTATCCTATATTTGCATGTTATTTAAAATTGTTGCGACAAAAACTTCTATAATTAAAATTCGTTTTTAAAACATTAATACTTTTATATTTTTTATAAAATACACATGTTTGTTTTTAGATAAGCTTACATTTAATGTTTTAGTTTATAATCTATTTGTTGTGGTGCTTTTTTTAAACGGTATAAATATTCAACACATTTTGTTTTGATATGTTTATATACTTATATCATCTTTATCATTAATATAAATCAAAATAAATACTAGTTACAAATTTTTTGGGTTATTAGGTCCAATGTAATTAAAACACTATTGTATTAACTTGCCGACGTTTCGGTATAATTTATTACCATCCTCAGGGCACTGTAAGATATAAATAAATTGATTGTAAGTTATTCTATAACTATATGGGTGATAAATTCTAATCCATAGAATAACTTATAGAATATAACTATATGGGTGATAAATTCTAATCCATAGAATAACTTATAGAATAACTTACAATCAATTTATTTATATCTTACAGTGCCCTGAGGATGGTAATAAATTATACCGAAACGTCGGCAAGTTAATACAATAGTGTTTTAATTACATTGGACCTAATAACCCAAAAAATTTGTACTTAGTATTTAAATTGTGGTCTGGAAATTATTATTATATAAATACTAGTATTTACGTATTTGAGACATAATTAACTTATGATCGGTCTTTTCATCTCTGGATAAGATACTGGTAACAAACTAGAAGATTAGAAGGTGAATATAGACAAAGTTTACAGAATAAATAATCTGTAAACTTTGATATAGAGTCATAAATAAAATGTTGAAGTAAAACCACTTCTAAAATCGTCTTGTTAGTTATCGGTAACTTGCCCAGATGTGAAAACACCAACCCTTAATATATTAGTTATGATACTGCATTAATTCAAATAAAAAATGTGACTTTATTCTCTTACAAACAGGGTACGAACAAAGTTGTAAATTTTTAAGCGAAGTCTCATGTGTTCATTCATTTTGCTATCCTTTTTGAGAAAACATTGACCAGTAATATATCAAGTATACTGGGTGTCAGTTTGAAAAGTTTCCACCCAATTATATCGGGAACAGAAAGAGATATTGAAGTTCGGTTTTAACCATGTTAAATAGGATCAACAAAAGAGCAACTCCCCCCACTCCCAACTCCCCTACTGTTTTCCGCGTTTCATTTTGAAATCTGGATGTTGAATATTGTATTGTAGCTGTGATATTAAATACGTTATTCGGTTAATGTCATAAACTGATACTGTAAAGATTACGAGTCCAAGAAAGGTATCATTAGAAAATATTTTAAGAAGTCCTACAAATTTTAACAGACTGCAAACATTTTTTCTTGTAATTGTGATTCTTGTGAATTTCTAAATAAAATGGTGCATAGTGTTGAATTATTTTTAATCTATGGTGGTACAAATCGTTGCGCAAAACGATTTTCAACGAAAGAAATCCTAACAAACATGTCACGCATACGTTTTGAAACCAGTTGCAAAATTTACAGAAACATGATCTATGGAAAACAAAAAAAACTCGAGCCCAGGGTCTTGAACGAAAAAGCTCAGATTGGAGTGTTTAGGCATTTTGCTATCAATCCCTTTGCCAGGCCTCTGCTATAATTGACATGAGGCTATTTGCAAGGCCCTAAAATTGCATAAAGTTCATCCTTATAAAATTCAAGTCCACCATGGATTAGCTGAAGACAATTTTGACAGAATAATTCTGTGAACAAATGACCGAAATAACAACCCGCTTCTATTTCAGCGACGAATCATCATTCTTTTTAAATGGTTTTGTCAATAAACACCATTGTCGTTACAAAAACAATGACAATCCACATGTTCTTGTTGAAGGACATACCTAATTGCCACAGGGGCTGGTATATTGGGAGATAGTATTATTGGTCCATTATTCATTGAGGTAAATCTTTTAGACATGTTAGAATGCACCATTAACTTTCCAATAATCCGTACATTGGAGAATTAATTTGATGAGGATGGTAATCTTTTCTTAGATATACTTCACATCCAGCAACATGATGCTCCTCCGCATTATGTTTATCAGTCGGGGAATGGCTAGATAATACATTTCCCGATACGTGGATTGGCAGAAATGGACCAATAGAGTGGTCAGCAACATGATTGACACCACTCGATCTTCATCTATGGGGCCATTTCAAATCTGTGGTTTACAGAACTCCACCACAGAGCATTTAAGACTAAAGTATGGGAATGGGCTATATTACAGTTTGGAAAAAAATGTCCAATATTTTGAGCATCTGTTATGAGTTAAAATAACACAAAAAACTGTTTTATTTGTCTGAATTTTTTTCAGCAACAATCTGTAAAGTAGACTTTTAAAATGTTAATATCTCTGTCTGTTCTCGAAATAATTGGGGTGGAAATTTTTCAAATTGGCACCATTTATATATGCATTTTAATCTCAGCAAACGGAAGCGATCGCCAAGCAATTAATTGTTCTTATTACAGTTATAAAAATAATTTGTGGCAAATACATTATTAGAAAAAATTATAAATTAATGAATTTAGAAAATTTAATTTGATAAGCCATTTTGAAATTATATGGTTATCATTCAAAACAACTTGTGTAAACATAAGGTTCGTTCTTGTTGTGTTAGAAAAATTAGTGTAATATGTCATTAAACTTGTGAGATCAAGTGAAATCATGAATTACTAACATGTCAATGACGTCGTAACAATGGCAACGGGAAAATAATAGACAACAGATAGACTGGCATTTTTTAAATCGTGATGAAAAACATTATATTATGCACAAAAAAGTTTTATATTAACATATGACAAGGATGTAGCTCCATGACATATAAGTAGTTCGGTATATTATTTCTTGTTCATTTTAAGTACCTGTCCCGTTCGTAAACAAAAATTGAGGTAGGTAGTAGCGCCGATCGTCAAGAGGTAGCGTAGGATGAAGTTGTTGTTGACAAATTATTAAGAATTTAATCAGTTTTCCTTATTTATTTCAACAACTATACAGGGTGTCTATCTTTTTAAGTACCAAGGACTTCAACACATGAGAGAGGACCCCATTTTATGAAAAAGAGTTTCAATAAACATATGTTGTATTTCAATTCAATTCAATTCAATTTATTTAATCTCATTGACTAAAATGTGTGTAGATGAGCTAAGTCAAGTACAATTAAAGAATGTATACATCAGTGCTGTACTAAGTACAAAAAAATAAGTACTTAAGTACAATTACAATTACTTTATGGAAAATGTATTTAAGTACAATTACATTTACTTTCAATTTTAAAAAGTACTTAAATACAAATACAATTACTTTCCGAAAAATGTATGTAAATACAATTTCAATTAGTAATTACGTTTCAATCTATATAGGTAATTTCTTAAACGTTTCTCTAAAAATGAAAGAATTTTTTTTTATTTTTTAAACGTCAAAAATAATTAAAACAAATGGATCAGACTGTTAGGTGTGTCACCATATTCAGAACTTTTAAAAGAATCACTCATCTTGAAAGTAAAAATTGAGTTTGAGCTAGAAACCAGATATCTCTATTCAAATTTGCGGATAAAAATATATCCCTGAAAGACAACATTACATTTAGGCATATGGTAAACGGTTTTTTATGTTTTTTTAGTTACTTATCCTATAAGAAATACAAATATTTTTTAATTTATAATTCTATTCTGTTTTTCAAATTTCATACTAATGAATAACTCGTGAAACAATTGCAGAAAATAATTAAATAAATATAAAATATGTGAAAACTATTTACAAAATATTGTTTATTACGTGGTAACAAAAATCTTAATGACAGAAACAATATTTGTGTGGCACGATATTACAAGACGTAAAACTCTGAGAGTAGAATAATAGCAAGGTACTAAGTTACTTGAATTTATTAGACTTAAGATAAATAAAAGTACAAGTACGTTATACTGATTGTACTTAAGTATAATTACAATTACTTGAAAAACCGAAATGTACTTAAGTACAAATACAAGTACCACAGAAAGTATTTAATTACTTTGTATAAGTACATTTCATAAGTACAGGCACAGCTCTGGTATACATAAATAAAATACTATAAAATACATAAATGAAATGTTATAAAAAAAAAATAAAGTAAGTAGTAATATAAATAATAATAAAGATAATATAAAACATACATATTATAGTCATAAAATCAACACAAATATACAATTTATATACATACAATATACATTTCGTTCGGTTTCAGATATACAAGGCGTTGAAATAATTTTTTTTTCGAGTTTCTTTTTTTATGTCTTATGTCGGTATAAAACTTAGTACTGGGTCTGTTAGTTTTCGAGTCCATCTACCGTATAACCCTCAATCTTTTTTACACTACGCCACTGGTATTTTTTTGATTAATCATTTGGAACGGCTAATCAACTTGGAAACATTTTTATCAATTGAAGGTTTTCGATGTTTTGCTCCGTTTAGAAGTTATTTTGCAAAATTCATTCAAAAACATGCATACAATTATTTTCTGGAAATAATTAATTTTACCTTGGAACTTAAAAGTGGTACACCCTGTATATTATGTATTTTCACGTAATTATTTAATTGGATTTTATTATTAATTAATTTAAATAGATCAACCACGCATATTCACACCAATGTGCCACTGACTGGGATTGGATTGTATAACCTTGATGAAGCATAGCTGGAGTTATTTGTATACTATTTATTTTCATCTAATAAAAATATAATCCAATATGGTGATAGTAATTTCATCTTAATAACGTTCATACGTCTTTAAAGGGTAAAACTTTGTCTAATAATAACTCTTTGTATTGGGTGTCTCAGCATTGACAAGGGTGGGTCAAAAAAATTTTTTTTTCTTTAGGGCCTAGGACACCCGATATTTTTTTCACATTGAGCTATAGTATTGTTGTGTTAAGATTTCAGCTTCCTGCCCCAAGTGGCAGATGGTGCTCAATCACCGCTAAATTTTTCCATATATCGCACAAAAACATACGATGGCTCTAAAGGGCCACAACAAAAAAAAAGCTAGAAATATGTACTTTAAAATTAGAAATTTCTACTTTAAAACTAAAAACTTTTACTTTAAAACCAGAAATTTCTACTTTTAAAGTAGAAATTTCTATTTTAAAACTAGAAATTTCTGTTTTTGGAACTAGAAATTTCTACTTTTAAATTAGAAAGTTCTGCTTTAAAACTAGAAATTTCTAGTTTCAAAGGAGAAATTTCTACTTTAAAACAAGAAATTTCTACTTTTGAAACTACAGATTTTTAGTTTTAAAGGAGAAATTTCTAGTTTTAAATTTTTGACCTTAAGAGGCGCGGCGCCCAAAACGAGTTTATTGCCAATACCGCTTTACCTTAATCTGAAGCTTACCAGTGGGCTTCTAGGTAAAAAATGTCCTGTATAAAACTTTTTAAGAACACGGAAGTTTTGTCTGAAACATTTTTTTGCAAATCGAATAAACACCTATGGAGTTTCAAAGCGGGACTGATCAATGGAACTTCAAAGAACGCTCAGTTTTAAGATAAATTTGTATTTTTAGGAAATCATGTCCTTACAAAGTTTTATACCAACGGCCATGTCTCAAATACCTCTATACAAAGTTTGAGCTAATATCTTTGTTATAATATGCCCCAAATTAAAAAAAAAAAAATAAAAAATAAAAAATAAATCGGTCAACGCGTTCAAAAATTAGGTGTTGCGGTCTTAAATTGCACACGTTGTATGTGTATACAGGGAAATTTCTTATAAACATAGATCCGCTAAGGCATTTTTTTTTGAGATACAGGGTGTTGACATTTATTTTTTAAAACGGTCATTTCTTAATATCGTAGGAACGATAACAGATAATTTGATATGAATTATAATGGTATAAAATACAATAAAAATGAAGTGTGTCTGTGACTCATTCCATCCACTAGTGTGTGACGGGGGAGTAATTCACCTCTCCTTTTTAAAACTTTTTATATAGGTATTTTAAACATGACCGCTGGTAAAAACTTTTTAAGGACATAATTTTCTAAAAATCCTAGTTTAAAAATGAGCGTTCTTGGAATTTTCAATGATCCGTCCCACTTTGAAGTTCCATAGCTCGGTGTCTGTTCGACTTGCAAAAAAATGTTTCGGACAAAACTTGTTCTTAAAAAAGCTTATATAGGCCATTTTTTACCTAGAAGTCACTGGTAAGGCGGTATTGGCAAAAAAAAACCTTTTTCCTGAGACTAAATTGTTGCCCGCGTTTCAAACTCAGCAAAGAACTTGGTTCTTATAAGGAAGTCATCGAGCAACCAAAACAAGGAGCAATATATAGATAGTCTATCCTCAGGTAAATATTCATCGCTCCAAATCTTGGACCCCGAAATTTTTATATCGACACGAACAACGCATATTTACGATATTTTCAATTTTGACATAGCAAATGCGTACAAATGGTATACATATTAACATATTTCTTAACAGTTTCTAACTAATGCAATTCTAAAAATGCACTGTTCATAATGATATAATAATTTTGAGGTCCAGATTTTAGAGCCGTAAATTTTAACATGGGATGAAACTATCTATGTATATTTAACCTATGAGCAGTATCTAGAAATATATATGATGGTGACGATGATTCAAGTTCAGAAAGTTTTTCAGATATTGAGGAGGCTGAATTAAGACAATTGTTTTATTTTGTTTTATATATAATATGAAAGAGAATGATAAATAAAGTTTTATGTTTTTATTAACAGAATTCTAATACATTTTTCTTTTTCTTTCTTGGGGCTTACTACAATATGGATAATTCTTAGTAATCTAAAAGTATGATACTGGAAAGATATCCAAGATTTATTTATGTGGTAGTAAGCCACATGGAGGTAGAAGAAACATTTAGAGAATACCACAAATAAAATTCAGACAATATTTAGTTTTCTAGTAATTCCCCTACCTTAATTTAACTAAAATAGAACGTTATTATTTTGACATCACTGAAGCCATAATTTAATTAATCGATGTACCTAATGCATTATATAATCCAGTTTATATATTCTCTATAAACTATCTATATTTTCCTAAAAAAATTAAATATTCTCGAATATTCTCAAAAATTCTCAAAAATTGCCGAATATTCGCAACAATCAATAAATTACCGAAATTTGCAACACTAGCTCATCAATGAAGCTAAGAATAATAGAACGCCGCAATGCAGGGTATTTTCATAAGGAAAAAGATCAAACAAACAGACAATTTGTAAGCCATTTATTATTTGACGTTTTGCTAATTTTATGCAGTGTCTGACGGTTACTACGGAAAACTGGTTCAACGATGAACCAGTCGACATTAGCTCACCATACCAAAGCAGTTGGTTATCTCATGAAACAGATTCAGTCATGAAACGCGTCGTCTATTTCATGTTGCTAATCGTGGTCGTATTTCTAGTTGAAACATTATTTTGAAATGTACAAATAAATTTGAGGATATCGTGCTTGTTACATCCGCAAATATTAAAATAAGTGTTCCCATGCATCGTTTACTTCAACAAGAAGTTCAGGTCTTAGGTATTTCCAGATGAATCGTAAAGCGGATGGCGCGCAAACTAAAATTCCAAGCATATAAAATTCAAATAGCCCAGAACATTTTTCCGCAAGACAAACAATCATGATTGGAATTTAGCAATACAATGTTAAGGAAGAACATCTAATTAATCTAATCTAATTAATAACCTTCTCATGAGTGACGACTTCCATATATAATGTTTTGTAAATAAACAATGCATGAATAACCACTGCATTCCCCAAGAGTGATTGTATGGTGTGCAATTGTAACATTTGGTATAGTTGGACCAAATTTTTGTGAAAATGACGGACAATTTCTTCTGTTATCGAAAGTGGACACACTGAGAGCGTTGATTAGAGGAATCCTTCAATCAACGATGAGAGTGATTCGTAGATATCTGTATTTCCAACAAGATGATGCCAAATGTCATATGGCGCAACGAAGCATGTAACTCCTGCATCTCCTGGTGTTATTTCACACTTTGATGACATTTCTTAGCGCGCCCTTTCCCTAGACCTTGCAGTTTTCGATTTTTGTGTATGGGGATATCTAAAAAAAAGAATATGCTTCAGTCATCCTCGTATTCTCGAAGATTTAGTACGTGAATTCTTAATGAAATTCCCAAGTAACAACTCTAAGATACTTTTGATTTATTTAGGTTTTAAAAGTGCTTTAACATGTTCAATAAAATGATAGTGGTTTTAAAATTACCTTAAGATAAACTAAAAGTTCTTAAAGACCACTGATTCTTATGCAAAGGATTTAATGCACTCTTTAAATTAAAATAAAAAAACTGTTTGCTCCTAATGCCCTATTGATCTTATACTAGTTTTATAATACTCTTGACATTGGCTATTTTAAAACTAATTTGCCTTTTAAAGAATTAAATAGCAAGTTGGTTTTAAAACAATCCATTTTGGAACAAATGGTTTTAATGTAGTTTTATGGAGTATCCTTGATGTAGTCATTAAAACCCATTAAGAAAACTATTTTATCTTAGGCCTATATGCTCAATGAAATTCCACATTAAATCCTAAAACATAGTTTTTACTTTTTAAAGAGTAAATTAAGAATATTTTAAAGTTCAAAGGTTTTAATTTAGTCAATTTAATTAAAAGAAATGCCTGTTGAATTTTTGATGACTTTATTAAAACTAATTCTACCCCCTCCATAATCGAAGAAAACACGCCATCTGCTCAATAAACTGATTGATGATTTAGTGAACCAGTGCAGTCCGTGTACCTACTTTATGCATGAATGAAAACTAGAAGACATATTTAAAATGGATTAGTGACAAGTATTTTAAATTAAAACGAAGTCACTAAATCCAGCAATCACAAAACCGGCACAATTTTAAGGTTAGGATTTCATACGCGCGCCAGATCCCTTTAAATCAATAAGGCCACGAGTTTGAACATATTAAAGCAACTCAGTTTTAAAAGGAAGAGTAAATAAATGTCTGGGAGAGTAATTGTACTTAAAGTGGTAAATAAAACGCTATTTTAAGTCTTGTAAGATTTAAAATGTTCTATTAACTTGCAATCAGTTTTTATCTAGACCACGCCATTTTTTATATAAGATACAGACCCGCCATGATGAATATTTTCAATAGCCAAAGAAAAAAATATTATTGAAATATATGCGCTTTACATCCTCTTAAATAACTGAAGGACGGTGTGTCCAAACATGCAATTTAATAAAAAAAATGCATTTGGATGTTTAGATGCAAAATAAAAATTGACGATATTTTTAAAAAATTTTTTAGATAATAAAAAAAAACATTATATTGGTGGCGCTCGAGTTATGTAGAAGTATTTTATTATATTTTGTCAGAAAAGTGCCATCCGTTGATAATTTTTACCAGAATAGTTTGCATTTGAATATTATTTTTGATCAGCTTTATATGCGTTACGTTTAAAATATTACCACTCTGCCCCATTAGAGACTTGCCGTTGTTTTAACTATTTCACGCATAAAGTTGTCCGACTTTAAAACAAAAATAAAACCCTTTTAGGATTAATTATAATGATTCTCAAGGCAATTTAGTCTGCTGTAATTTTATTTTAAATACAAAACGTTTTAATACATAAATTTAAGGTTGCCTTGAAGAACTCTTTAAGAATATGAAATTAAAACTAAATGGTTTTTAATATACTTTTAAAATTTAGTCTTCAAGACCCTTTTAGGATGGGCCCTTTTTGGCTAGAAGCTACTTTATGGTGATCCTAAGCTTGTCTTGAAGATCATTTGGTTTTATTCGAAGTTTTATTGTATAATTTTAAAGCGACCTTGGAGATCTTAATAAGAGCATTAGTGTTACCTGGGTTGCGGCGATAGATAGAAGTTTTCGAAAATTTTGGAAAACGTTTAAGACGTGCGTGGATGAAGAGGGTGGCCATGATGCATTATTTAAAAAATAAAATTGCTAATTTAATTTCTTTATTATTATTATTATGCTCGTCAGTTGGCTGTGCGCCACCTTGTATGTTTATACCTATTGCTATTAGGTTTAAACAATGAATGAAATATTATTTTTGTATGTAATATTAGTGTATTTAACATGTCATAAATGGCAAGCTAGGGTTCTTTGACTACGAGGAAGTTATCGGGCATGAACAATTGAGTAGTGCCACCAAAGATTTTACGAGAATATTTGGTATGTCGCTATGTCTACTACTGTTGCTAATACTAGCTTTACATGCAGCCACTGCCGCTGCTACTCGCGCTGCCCGCTGTCCTGCCCTATAGCAGCCTTGAAGCAAGTGACTGTTTACATACAGCTGGTACGCGTATGGAGGACGTAGAAACTGCCGCAGCGACAGCGCTCTGGCATGAGCAGTGGCAGCGCGAGCGACGTGTTTACATACTCGCGCTGCCCACTTCCCTGCCCAATTCCCTGCTCACTTTAGCTGCATGTAAACCCGCTATAAAGGAGATCACACCTCAATACTTACGCGACATGCCAATGCAATATCGTCTTCGTAAAATATTTGTAAATATTTGTATATAATGTGTTTTTTTTACTAAATGACTAGGATAATAGTATTAATCTATGGCAGTTTAATTTAAAATAAAAGATCTATAAATAGAATTGTTTCTACTAAACGGAAGCATCTATTTTTAATGAATTTCACAAGATAAAAAAAAACGGTATCTTCTATGAATAAAACCAAATTTAAATTACAAAATTATTAACCATAAAATTAATAATTTTAAAATATTTCAATAAAACCGTCACAAATATGAACAATATGGTGTACTCAGTGTCAAAATATTTGTCTAGTTTTGGTCCAGAAATAAATGAATACTATCGTGGTGACTTTAGATGAGTGGGTAAGAGCGCTTATACCTATTTACTTGGTAGTGAAGATCGATGGTTCGACTCCATCCCGGGACAAATTGAACATTTATTTATTAGATATTTGTTTCCAACACAAATGAGATATGGAACTGCCAATGGTCTAGATGTGATTGGGACTCCTCCACAATAAACTCATAGAGACTCCTCTCTCATTAGTCATTACCTACAGAAAAATTTCTGATTTTAAAGACTTCAGTGACTAGGGAGGTGGCTAAGAAAACATTTATCTAATATAAGTTAGTTCCTTATAATCCTTTGAGGCCAAATTTTTTGTACATTTTAAGGTAGGTCAGCACAATAAACCGTGATGAAATTAAAATGAAATCCAGCTTAACATACGATAAGAATGAACCTAAAGATGCTACAAGAGATTCGTAGTTGAATTCCCATTAAAATAGTTCTAAAAATAAAGCGATTTAGTCATTTGACTATGTTGGTTGGTATTTGCGAAAAGTCTCTTGGAATAACTTGCAAATTACCTGTGTCGATGTTCTCATAAAGTTTTAAAAAGACGGACGTATTAGCAAAATATTTAGAACGATTATTCGTATGTTTGGTCGAGTTGAAACAAAACCTATTGTCCAAATAATCAGACCGCTCCAGTATGCACACACATATATCTGATGGATGTCCTATGGACATTCATGATGAAAGATATACAATGGATATCCTTATGTGATCTATAATAATTTTGATATTCTATGGAAACCTAATATGAGGGAGGAATCCTTTATGCCATTGTTAAACATATATACATATCCTATGAATATTCAGTACAGGGATATCCATTTTTAGGATGTTCAATCGACATACGTAGAGGGATATCCATTTATTGTACAAACATGGTGATGCATTTGATACCTGTTGTATGCCATCGATGTCCATTAATGGTTATCCATAGGACATTTTGTGTTTATTGGGAAAATGCGTTATAAATTTTAAAACGACAGAGAAGCTCGAAGAACAGGGTCGAATTTAGCATTGGCACCGCCCTAGGCCCAAACATTTTGCCGCTCCAATTCTTCTTTTTTTAAAATTTGACCCAATTTTGCGAAAAATAATTATTTTTTAAATAGGTTATGTATAGGGTGAGCCATCAAAAACGAAACAGGCGTGTTTTTGTATTCATGCCTATTTTTACGAAAAAATGCTCGGACCTGTCGATGTCGTTTTCAAGGGTATTTTCGATCACGACAGTTCAACCCTTAAACAGTGGTGGAACTGACCCCTAAAATTTTAAGAGGCAAGGGTGGTCAAGTAGAACATGGTTTTAAAGCTCGTTTAATTCTCTTTATAACGGTACTTTATTTACGAACTACTTCCCGAGTGAATGCGACTTAACGTTTTGATTCTTTTGCTTTGTTCTCTTTTGTTCACAGTGATGGTAAAAAACTGCAAAACCTGCTATTATTAAAGACTAGCGTCTACAGATAGGTTGTAATTGGCGTTGATGCTCCAGAAGACATGCGCGAGATTGCGACCATGAATTTTGTCTAGACGAGTCCATTATGAACACAAAGGGGAAGCCTAACTTAGTTCATAGATACGTATTAATAAATCCTTTTGGAATCGTTTGTTAGCAAGAAACTCGTTAGACGATAGTACTCGCCTATAAAGGGCAAGGAAAATCTTACTAACGAACTAAAAAATACTTATTTAAAAAAAAAAATAATAATAAGTTTGCGATTCGAACCCTGGACCTACCGCGTGCTAAGCGAGTATCTTCTCTATCGTCTAACGAGTTCCTTGCTAACAACCGATTCCAAAAGGATTTATTAATACTTATCTATGAACTAAGTTAGGCTTCCCCTTTGTGTTCATAATGGACTCGTCTAGACAAAATTCATGGTCGCAATCTCGCGCATGTCTTCTGGAGCATCAACGCCAATTGCAACCTATCTGTAGACGCTAATTTATTAAAGCAGGACTAGTCAGTACATAGTCTGTGACTATATTGGCAAGTAATCATTAAATTGTTTAGTATTAGAAAGGAATTTCTCGCCAACTGTTAGCCTAACTTTAAAAATGTAAGTATCGTTGTAAAGAGAACTTAACGAGCTTTGAAACGATGTTCTACTTGATCCCCCCTGCCATTTAAAATTTTATGGGTGAATTCCACCACTGCTTCAAAGGTTGAAATGGAGCGATCAAAAATATTCAATGAAGTGTCCTCTTGAAAATAAAAAATCGACGAGTATGAGCACTTTTCGGACAAATAGGCTTAAACGACTGTTTCGATTTAGATGACCCACCCTCTACACTTTTGAACATATGAACGAAGTATACAAGGGAACAAGGATAGACTTTATAACTATAACTGGGCCGAGTACTTCACAAATGCGCTCATACATTTTCGAGTACGAGTGCATTTGAAAAGCAGTTCGAGTACATTTAGTAAGGGTACATTGCTACAAAGTAATCGATATTTTCGAGTCCTTTTGCACTCGTATAATATGAGTACTGGATTACATCGTCGTGTAATAATAAAATGTTAAAAATAAAAAATAATACAGGTCATTTTCCCAACTCTGTTTATATTTTCGGTTATAATTGTTTCGTCGCATTTAACTACTACTACTATTACTTTCGGATAACAAACAACAAACACAAAATTTCAAAAAGTTAAATGACGTTTGCTTAACTGGTGTTAAATTCTGAGTCTGTATAATACAACCACCACGCATAACAAACCACATGAGTAACCAACCACATGCAATAATCATAAATTCCCATATTTTCTAGTACTTGCTCATACGTACAAATGGTGTTTCTAATTTCTAATCAAAGAGAAATATTGTATAGTCGTCAAGTTGTTTTTAAAGATCGCCCGTCTAGTCGCTAGTCGCTTTAATACAAATTTTAGTAGCAGACGATGAGAAAAGTGGCCAGTTTTGGGAAAAATCGCCACATCCGGCAACCCTGAATACACCAGTGACAGCATGCAGTTGCATTGCTTTATACAATTATGTTATGAGTACAATTTAGAGTACATTTTCGAGTATTTGGATTACATTTTAAATTGCAACGAGTACATGTACTCGAGTACGTTTGAAAATATATACCCATGCGTATAGATACTCGAGTACATCATGTACTCAAGTACCATTTCCGAGTACTTGTATTCGAGTAACACCCAGCTCTGTTTACAACTAATTAGGACTTGTATATTTGTTATTAAATAATACTATTTACTCTTACAAAGACTAGTGATATGTTTTTTTTTGTAGCAAAGTTATCGATTTTGTTAATTAATACATACATTTGAGCAGGGAATAATGATCTGATTGGTTACTTCACCCCCACTCCTAAGTTGGCAATCTAGTTTAGTGTAGATATTTATGTGCTTTACGCAATGAGGGCTACCGTTTTCAAGCTCACCAGTTGGCGCCATTGGCGAGTAAGGTAGCTTTCAAAAGTTATTGTTAGGCGCGGGACAAGTTTATAGGGTTTTATTGTAATTATTTCGTACACCAGTAAATAAAAAAACTTGTTAATTATGCCTCAGTGTTGTGCAGTTCCATTTTGTTCGGAAACAAAAGGCAGACATATGTCTCCGAGAGACAAAAGTCGCCTAAAACGGTGGTTGGTAGCGACTCGCAGAGATAACTTTACTCCTTCGAAACATTCGAGAAACATTTTAGTCCTGATGATTATGCGTTACCAAAAGAGCCTACTAAGTAATAATGATGCACATTCGTTGTTTTCATCATGCTCATACTATAACCTAACTTTAATGATAGAAGATACCTCTGATGGGTACAATGATTTCCCTACTGAGTAAATAATTTACTACTTTCCCCTTCTGCCATCATTGTGTTAAGTGTTTTGCAGCTAATTTTTAAAAAAATTACTTAAACCCGTGTTAAAAAGCTATAGTAAACATTAAAGTTCAGTGACATGGACCTTACCCTACACTAGCGCCTTTCGTAGTGAATTCAAGCGCGGTAGCCCTCATTGATAATCGCCTCATTGTTGAGGAATGTTACCATACGTAAATTTGAAGTTATTCATGTGACAACTCTGTCGTTGAGCACTGCAAAAATATTGCCGTCTCAGAAAATTTGCCGCCCTAGGTCCGGACCTAGTTGGCCTAGCCCAAAATACTACCCTGTAGGAGAATTATTCTAGCAAGTGTGATTAGGTAATCTCCCCATCGGTGCTGGCAATGTCGGTGGGAATGGGTGTGTTCGCGTTTTTTGGTAAGTGTTATCCTCGCCCGTGCAGTTTTGGCTTCCTAGTAAACAACAAAGTATGGACTCTTGCTAGGCTTTTACTGGACCTTTGTTGGAAATGATGGCCTAATGAAAGCCCAGTAAGGGCCCATACTTTGGTGTTTACTGGGTTTCGATTTGAGGGTTGTCTAATTTCTGTGGTGTTTATTTATTTATATTTATATTATTATTATTTATAAGATGATGCCAATTTTATGGAAATTGTTTTATTGTTGAAACTAGTGTTTGTAGAAAACAAACTCTTAAGATTTTTAAAATATTTTTTTCAAGTTTATGGGAGAATGCCCGAAAACGTATATGAAAAATGAAAGATATCGTTTCATATAAATTAATTTGTTTCTATCTATTTATAGAAAAAAGTTATTTGCATTTCTGATATTAAAAGGATGAAAGGCGCCATTTGGTAAGGCCACTTTCTTAGAAAAAACGTTTATTTGGTGCCAGTTGTACAGTTGGTAAATATGTGCTTGTTGAAATGCGGTTCATATCGAATGATCCTAAAAAAAAAATTTGGTTCATCATTTCAAAGAATTATGTAAATAAAATTATACATCTACATCTAGACCAGATGTAGGAAATGAAAAAAAATTGGATATTTTAATTAAATATTCACTCAATCTGTATTTAACTTAGTTCGCTATTTTGCATTTAAAAATGTGAATAAAAATAGGAATGTGTTGAACATTCCTATTTTTTTTTTTTGTAGGAATTGTAGTTGGAAAAATTGGTCAGTCAATGTGTATATTATGTAACAGAAAAGTTGTTTAACAAACAATAAAAAATTTGTATAATTTGCAGGCCGTGTTCTAAATTATACAAAATTGCAAATATTTTCGAGACGTCGCTGTCGCCGTTGCAGGCCGTGTTCTAAATTTTGAAAACTGGAGACAAATTAAAAATAATGGTACTTTGCGTCACTGTCCCGGGGTATTTGTATCGTCGCACACCTGTCTATTATTGGAATGCAAATAGCCGGAAGTGCGACCATCAGTATTCTCACGTGTCCAGTATGAATCTATAAATAGCTTTTGTTTCTATCTATGATAAACAAAATGAAAACAGTGTTCTTATTTTAAATCATATTCAGAGGTAGTAGGCGATATTACAGGCAAAATAGAAGTTTTCCTTAACATATTTAAGAGTGGACATGTCGAAGATGCCTTGTGCTCGCAGTGTAAGGCGCGATGTCACCTCTATGTAAAACAATCCTGCTTCTTTAAATGTGATCGCACATACCAAATGAGTATGCACTATTCTAGCAGTATTTCACCCTCAGCGTTTATATCGTGGTCTAGCGTGGGACTAGGGTGGCAGAATTTGTAAGGTGTCGACACCGCATCGCATTGTGTGTTCCATCGATAACAACGTTATTGTATACATTCTGTCAGTTCTCATTTTCATTTGTTTTTTCTTCGCAATTCTTGGACAGTCTAGAATCGCACATCTGGCAATCAAATGTACAGTACCTTCGGCAACAAACTATCCTTCACCCTTTTTTATCTTTCGCGCTCCAGGAACTTCCCTGACCCACTGTCCCCACTAACCAGAATTTTCTTGAAAAATTCCTCTTCCTATAAGTTTAGATTACAAGTGGGTGGTATAAGGCCCTAGTGGCCTGCGTTCACTGCAACCTAAATAGATATTTTGTGACAATGTGGCTTCGTGGTCGAGTGATAAGGACACTTGCCTCTCACCCTGGAATCCCGAGTTAGAAATTAATCCTAGCATACTTAAACATTGGATGTGTGCCCATTGTCTCTAGATGTAGACCTCTCCCACACAATGTACCTTGAAATACCTTTACACAGGTACAACACAGGTAATACAAGGGGTTGTATTACCTGTGTTGTTCAATTTAATTTTAATTTATATTTTTTTTTAATTCTTATATCTATGTGTACCCATCACTCTCTAGAAGAAGCCTAAAACTTTTTCTTTCCTTTCCTTACTATTTTGGCAGATTTATGGAAACTTGCTTCAAATGTCGTAATCTTTGGCGGATTAGGACTTTGCATGAGCAACGTACTTGTTCCGCGGTTACCGTTTGATCAGCACAGAAGCGACGTAATATCTCTCTTTCAGATTTGCCTTTTTTTTGAGTAGTTATGTCAGTGGGCAATGCAATGACATGTGAGAAAGTCTGTAAGTATTCTTAACTCTGCTTTGCTGAGTTCGAGTAGCTCTCTAGCTCGTTTTTGCGAGTAGTTTAGACATTTCTTCGCTTGTATCTGACCTGATGTCAACTTCCAATAGGAAGATATATGTTCTTTTCCCCATTTTCTGATTTCGTGTGTTGTGTAGCTTTTAGATATTCCACAAAACGGTTCTGGTCCGATGAATGATGATCCTGCACCATCCCTCGCAAGGCTATCAGCAAAAAAGTGTCAAAAATAATAATTTTAAAATAATACAAGAAAATGTTGCGCAAATAATTGTTGTGCAAAATGATTCATCATGAATGGGGCCCATTATGGGATGCAAAATTTTTACTACAAATTTGGCATTCATAAAATGTCACCGGAGAATTCTCGTTGTTGCAACTAGATCATATGTTTCAAATTCGATGCTCACCATTGCGATCTCGGAAGCCATAAGAGTTACAAGGTCGGTTAAATAGGATAAGTTTTAGCAAATTTTATGCTGATTCCAAATCTGTTAAGAAATCACGGCTAACTAAAACCGTTTTTGGGATTTTCCAAAAAAAACTAAAATTTTGTGATTTCTCTTTTTTGGCTGTAGCCAAGTAATCCTTGGTCAGACAAGTTTTAGACGTTTACATTATTAGGATACTTTTTGGAGACTGATATTTTGGATTTTGATGTAGAGATTAATGTTCGATATTCTTTTGTTTTCGAGATATCCGAAGTAACTTTTATTTTTCTTATGGCAGCCATATTGGATTTTTCACTTTTCAGATTGCGCTTAGAAGGAGCTTTCAAATGATCTATCACATGCCGAGAGAAATTATTTTTCAAGGGACTAATTTAAGAAAAGTTATCCATTGCCTAACAAAACAAAATAGTAGTCCATGGAAAATCAAAAAGTTATTTTGATTTCATGGATATAATCGATATGGAGAAAATTTTTTAATAACAGCAAATTAACATAATAGAAGAAATGATAGTAAAGAAGTAAGATTTAATAAAACTCTTCAACATGACCTTCATTTAGCTGAATACATGTTTGGCATCAACGCCTAATGAGGTGATTACTCTTCTGAGGGTATTGGCATTTATTATGCCGAACAGTCCCTAACTCTGTCTTCTAAAATATCGATAGTTTTCGGGCTTTCAAAATCATACACTTTATTTTTCACCGTACCAAACAAGTAAAAATCAGGAGGGCGGGGAGGCCACAATACTGGTCCTCTCTTTGAAATTATGCGGTTACTAAAATTTTCCTGCAATATCCGTCTAACATTATTAGTATTATGTGCAGTATAGCCATCTTGTTGGAATCACAATTCGTTTATTTCTTGTTCTGTAAAAAGCTGTTATATCCCGGGTAAGACTTGATTTTCTAGAAGTTCACGATAATATGCTCCCGTTAAATTGTTGTGAAAAATGAATGGACCATTTAAATGTCGATCTAAAAATAATAATTAAGGAAAGGATTGTAGGCAGATCATAGGAGTAGAATAGGAAGAGAAAAGGTAATGCCTATCATGCCGCACCAAACAATGAATCCAAACCTAGTTTGGAATCTTCTTTGCCTAGTTACATGCGGATTTTCTGTGGCGCAGTGGTGATAATTATGCTTGTTAAAGACTCCACAATTTGTAAAACGACTTTCATCGGGCCATATAACTCTCGATTGAAAATCAGGTTGTTCTTCGCATTTCTGATTAAACCAACAACAAAATCAAGTCTTCTACCAAAATCATTATTGTTTAATGCTTGGACAATCGTAGGTTGTACGGATGATATTTCCTTTGTTTTAATGTTTTACGTACAGTTGTCTTAGGAATATTAGTTTCGCCTGCAGTTTGTGGCACTGATATGCGGGTATTATTGTTATCAGTTTCGAGAATATTATTTGTGCGGTCAACATTAACAATATCAGACCGGTCTCTTTTATTATCAAAACTCCCGTAATTTAACAAATTGCTTACAATTCTTCCAAAAACTGTTCTATGTGGGTGCATCCTCTCCATTCTAACATATTAAATATCACAGCCCCACAAAAAAAAAATTCTGACCTAGCAACGAGACGAGTATATCCTTATGTATTTTTGATCGCTGATTCCGAATCCGGGGTCAGAAAAAGTCGTACACCCCCAAAAAAAAATTTTAGAGCCAAAAAACACTCCCTGAATAGAGTATATATGAGATAACGCTCTCAAAATGATGTTATCATTTTAATCAATCGTTTTGTTTAATATTTTCGGGAAAAATTGAATGTATTATGATAAAAATAAAGGTAAATTGCAGCGTTCACCCTATCGGTATGAAACGCACCACCCTCATCTGCCATCAAACCAATTGAGAACAACAATGACTGAAAAACATCTAAAAATGTTTAAGTTTCGTTAGGTTTGCAATAAACTGACGTATAATTCACGTAATACCCCAAAACTACCGTTATATCGTTATGCCCAAATGGTGTTAAGAGAGATGCGTTTTATACACAAATGGTGTTAAGATTGGTGACAAATGACTGCTAATATCCTAGCCATAAGGATCACTGCAAATAAGAACATCCATATAATGAAATCGTTATAAAATTTTATGTATTTTCCCTTTTTTTTCTGTAATTGAAGTTAAGGGTTGTTTTTCATAACGCTATAGGGGTAGTTTTGGGGTATTACGTGAATTCTACGTCAGTTTATTGCAAACCTAACGAAACTTAAACATTTTTAGATGTTTTTCAGTCATTGTCGTTATCAATTGGTTTGATGGCAGATGAGGGTGGTGCGTTTCATACCGATAGGGTGAACGCTGCAATTTACCTTTATTTTTATCGTAATACATTCAATTTTTCCCGAAAATATTAAACAACACGATTGATTAAAATGATAACATCATTTTCAGAGCGTTATCTCATATGGTATATACCCTATTCAGGGAGTGTTCTTTGGCTCTAAAATTTTTTTTGGGGGTGTACGACTCTTTTTGACCCCAGATTCGGAATCAGCGATCAAAAATACATAAGGATATACTCGTCTCGTTGCTAGGTCAGAATTTTTTTTTTGTGGGGCTGTGCTTCACTGACCTTGTAGCGCTTACCGTTTCCAATATCCCAATGGTGAGCATTGAAATTGTGACACACGGTAAAGCGAGTTCGCTAGAGCTGTGCAAACTCTCATGTTTTTAGCAAATTGTGATCCATAATAAATAACTCTGGTGCACAATAATTTGAATTCTCTGTAAATATTTCTTAGTGTCTAACAAATTCTAAATACAAGTAAAGTATGGTAAATTTTTATCCAAATAAATATGCACAGAGGAAAACAATCGAGTACAAAGATGACTAATAGTTACTTATTTGATAAGAATAAATAAAATATTATTTGTGCAAATATAAGTTTCTAGGTATTTAACTTAAAATTATATATCGCACGTAGTACATTATTTGGAAAAGTATATATATTTGGTTACAATATTATATGTATGTTGTCTATTATGTCATCAATTTATATTTATCTCGTTCATCTCACTCAGTAAGTTGTAATAAATTGCCGTAAGATAAAATGATTTAATACCAATTAGATTATTATAGTTGCAAATGTCAGAACTATTAATTTGTTAGGGATTTTAATGCTTCATTTTTATGAAACGTCGATATAGATTTCGAGGGATAAGTTCAAAACCACTGTCAATTGAATTTCTTGGAGGAAGGCTCGAGCTTATAACGAAAGACACTCTGGTAAAAATGTAGGTCACCGGTATGTAATCGTTTAGTTTGAAATTTTTAAGAAACTTATTCAGTGTGTATTAAAAAAAAATCAATTACCAACCAAGAGTTCTTGGTTATTTCGTTATGGATTCAGATTCAAACACTTTATTCCGGAAGTAGCTAAGTTACCCACATTTCTTTTGGTTCGGTACATATGATGCTCAATGTAAATAAGTTCCTACAAACTGGAAATTCATCAAGAGCTCGGTGAAGATGATTATGACAAAAGTATTCAAATATGTGAAAAAATGGTAAAAAAAGAAATCATAAAAGATCCAAATTTGTTAAAAAATATTTGTTTCAACGATGAATCGACCTTTTTCTTAAATGGGTTTGTCAACAAACATGATTGGAGGTATTGGAGATAATGAAAATCCATATGTGTTTCGGGAAGACCATACACAATTTCCCGACAAGTTCAATGTGTAGGCTAATATTCTAGGGGATGAGATAATGGGACCTATTTTCATTGAACAAAACCTGATTGAGCAACTAAGTTTAGAATACTTAGGCGCTGTTTTCATCAAAAACAACTAGCAACGACAACGCAATCGCAACCCAACTGCAAAGCGACGCTGCTCTAATGTTTAAATCTGTCTGTTTCCACTGAGGGTAACTGGACTCGAGTCGAATATACTTTATACGACAACACGCATCAATACTGAGTTTATCAAGCACAAGTGTATGGTATGGTACGAAATTTCAAGAATTATTGGACTTTACTTCGAAGAAAATGGCCCTGCTGTTACTGTAACTTCTCGAATATGTTACGAAAATTTTTTAAGCCTAAAGTTGAAAAAATGCCAGAAGAGGACGGCGTTACAAGTCATACAAGAATTTCCATGGAAGTTCTGCGGGAACTTTTCCCAAAACGAAAAATTTCAAGGGGCGGAGATTTGCCGTGGCCAGCGAGATCTCCCGATCTAACTATACCCGATTTTTTAAATTGGGGTTACCTCAAACAGAGAATATATAATAACACGCCAAGAACTCTCGGTGAGAAATATAGTGAATGAAATTCGCATAAAACAGGAATACATGTTGCATATGTGATGGATAATTATTTTGTTCAGCGTTTAGAAAAGTGTGACATTTGCTGGATACCATTTTCCATTAATAAAACTTATTCTTTTTGAATGATTTTATGTTATTGTGAATTAAATAATTTTTACAACAGTTTCATTTGGCTGTCACTATATCCAGGATGTCCCATAATTAAGTACCTTTCTTCAAGGGGGTGATAGAACTAGAAAAAATAAGTTAAGTTTTGTATATAAACATGTCCCTAACAGTTCATAAAGGAGCTACAACCCCTTAAAGGGGGTAATTACAACATAGTTATTTGCAAATAAATTCAAAACGTTTTAAGTTGCAAAAATTAAATTATTACCATTTATTAATTTCATAATGTTTGTCAAATGTTTATCTAAATATCATGATTTGTAGGGGTAGTTATAGGGATGGTGAAGGTGATTGTCGCTATAATTTTTTTTGTCATAGTTTTTTAAACATTTAAAGCGAAAAAGGCATCAGTGTTAAAAAATGTACTCTAAGTAAATTTCGATATGAGCCATCGTTTTGGTATTAGATGTACATATTTTAATATTGCAATACAGGATAGGTATGCAATAATGAAAGGTAACTACATATCTCAAAAATAATTCCACAATATTTTTAGGTATTCTTTTGTAGAGCAATTTAAAATATCGTTATACGCAATGAAGCATGTAATTTAACAAATTTATTTATTTATTTATTTATTTAAATACAAAATCCAACAGGCAGGAGCCCAATTACAGGATTAGGTACATTGAAATTATGTATAGATAAATACACAATAAACAATTTTGTGTGTTACAAAAAAATGTCTTAATTAAATATATAATATATACGAACAAAACATATAGAATTGTATATACACATATAAATATACACTTGTACATATACATACACATACATATACAGATAAATAAAGAATATAGTAGATTACAAAAAATCAAGATGCAAAACAGAGTTTTTAATTACACTTTCATTACAGAAAAATATATCAACACAACCCTCGATTTTAGCATAGTTGACATACATTTGGTGTATTGAAGAGGCCAAGAGAATATTAGTTCTTGGTATGTGTGAAATAAATAAGTTGTTATGGCGAGCAGAAATTCTTGGTACTTTATAATTTATTTGATTTAATAGGTTAATACAATCCAGATGATTATTAACAATTTTATATAGAAAGACTTGGTAAGTTAAATTTTTCTAACAATATATTTTGTGGAAATCCAATAGGTGGATAAGTGCCCTCAAGAGTGTACACTGCAGATTTTAAAAACTTACGCTGAATATTCTCTAATTGTAATATATTTACATTATAAATTGGGTTCCACACAACTGAAGTATATTCAAGGCGAGATCTAATGATATGTTACATAGAGTATACGATGAGTGTTGACATTTTTAAAATCTTTGCAGTTCCTGATTACAAAGCCAAGACTCTTAAAAGCAGAAGTAGTTACCATTTCGACGTGCTTATTGTATGACAATTTAAGATCAAAATACACGCCAAAGTGTTTGATAATATCAGGTGTTTCTAAAAACATTACCGATATTATAATTATTACACGTGCAGATTATACTTCCGGCCAAGTGACATGACATTATACTTGCTAGAATTGAGGGGTAGATAGTTGTTGATGCACAAGGTATTGATGGTATGAAAGGTCTTTTGCAGAATTTGACAATCATGAACGTTATGAATAAATCGATACATTTTTGGGTCGTCTGCATACAAGAGGAAGTGAACATTAGTATCCAAACTTTCAAAAATATCATTAATGTACATTACAAAGAAGAGCGGTCCTAGTACCGAACCCAGTGGCATGCCAGATCTTTGCAAGAAGCTATTCGATTTATGACTACGGTACTGAACAAATTGATATCGATTCTCTAGATGTGACTGTATTAAAAGAAGTAACGATTTTGAGAGACCAAATTTATCAAGTTTAGAAATCAAAGCACCGTGGTCAATCCTGTCAAAAGCCTTAGAAAAGTCTGTGTAGATAGTATCTACCTGACCCCCCCGATCATGACCTTCGCAAGGAAATTACGTTTTGCACACAAGGTTCGTTTACTGTAGATCGACCCTTCATAAAGCCATGCTGATCAATAGATAAGCCAGATACGTGAGTGTACATAGAACCGTGAAGAAAAATTTCAAAAATTTTCGCGAAGTTACAAATAATAGTGATGGTCCTATAGTTTGTTATGTCAGTCTTTTTCCCCCTTTTTGTACACTGGACACACGCGTGAATTTTTTCATTTTTGAGGAAATCTCGAAGTACTGAGAATTAAATTGAAAATTATTAGAAGGGCTTTAGCGAATACAGCTGAACAATTGTTAATTAGAAATGCCGGAATTATATCAGGGCCCATGGCCATTGTGGCTTTAATTTTCTTTATAGATTGGCATATTTCCTCCTCAGTGATGACAGATAAGTTTAAAGTACTTAAATTCAGACTACTTACGTCGTCAAATTTACGGAGTGTAGGGGACGTAAAGGATTTAGAGAAAAAGTCCGCAAAACTATCAAGTATTACTTGAGCGTCTTCAATCATTTGATTCTCGTAAATTAGCGATGACGGAATGGATGAAGTAAATAAATAAGTAAATAAATAAATATAATTTTCCAACTTAAGACGTCTCGAATTAATTGGCAAATAATTATGTTGTACCTGCTCCCTTTAAGGGGTTGTAGCTTATGAAGTGATTTAGGGCAAATGTTTATATACAAAACTCAAATTATTTTTTCTAGTTTTATCATCCCCTTGAAGGACGCTATTTAATTATGGTACACCCTGTATATACATAATATTTCAGTGAGTAGTAAAAGTGCTTAAGAAATTGTAAAAATCGTTGTTTTTACAATGCATCTTTGTGGCATTGAACGTGACTACTGATGCGCAAATGTTGACTGCGAAATTGTTTAACAGTGTTCTACATCGTCTACTTCTTCCTTATGTTTATTATTATTATACAGCTACCTTTACGTAGGCCGGGTAAGTGGGTTGCGGGAGGCAGGCTATTTTTGTGTATAGTAAGCAAAGCAACCTTCTAAACAGCTTTTTTAAAATGCAAAAATAATAACGTAGGTTTTAATCTGAACACGAATGAGCACGAGAACAAATATTATGAATGAGATGAGAGCACTATTAATTTGATACAGTTAAATAGCCAAGTTATTTTTTTCTGAATCGATATAGATCAGTCTCGCAGTTCTTTTAGGAAATCTACAAGTGTACAGACATTTTTTAAGGTTGTATTTTGTAGACAGTAAAATTAAATAATACTTTATTTATTTATTTTTTTGATGAATAGAATTAATATAAACATAAGTATCTAATAAATATTAACTATGTTTTTTTTTTCAGAAAACGAATGATGAGACTTTTTAAACGAAGATGTTCCGATCCGAACCCTCAATTAGAGAACTTATCGACTCTCTCAGAAGACGATGATAATTTAACACAATCCTCTCGAGTTCCAAGTAATGAAGACTTTTCTGAGGCTACAAAATCACGTAATAATAAATTAGCAATTCAAGTATAGATTTAAAGAGAATTAGGCGCGAAAAGCTTGTAGAAAACTGTTTCGTCTCATTTCAGTTACACCACTAATGTTCAAGTTCGGTACCTAGATGGCGCGCTCAATCAAGTCGGTGATATTCTTGCCCTCATCCAGTAATTTATATGATACCTGGCACCATTATTAAACAACACCCGAAGTTTTATACACAGGGTGGCTCACCAAAACAAGTCCACCCGGATTTATGCCATTTTGACTCGGCTTTAAAGAAAACTCTTGAAGAGATAATAATTTCAAGGGGGACACTTAATTCAAACAGCATTTTATTTTTTTAAATTGAGCTATCAGTTTTCCAGAAGTCACGCTCGAAGGAATAAGTACCTAATAAGGTGTCAGTTGATCAAATGTTCGAAACGTTCGCCACCAACTTCCGTATAATAATAAAGTCTTTGTTCAAAATGTTGTCGGACATTCTGCAGTATTTCTGGAATAATTTAACTTACGAATGTCCGACAACATTTTGATCACAGGCTTTATATTTGCATGGAAGTTAATGAGGGACATTTCGAACATTTAATACCGGACACGTAAGTAATTTATTTTAAAAAAGTACTAAATCTTTCGAACGAACTTTCACAGAAACATAATTTAACAAGCTTTAAAATGCTGCGTCATTTGATCCCTCTTGCCATTTGAAATTTTGAGAATAAATATCACTCCTGTTCAGGAGTTGAGATGGTGAATGAATTTAGTGAATTTAAGTGTCACCCCTGAAAATAAAATTGATCTGTTCATATCTAAAGTGGAATCAAAATGGTATAAACCACGTTTTGCCCGTGGATACGTGACCGGAAAATTAAAGTAACTCAAGAACAGGTTGTCCAATTGGCTCATAACACCACAACATGTTTTTATTTTTTATTTAGACTTTATTACATCAGTATTTGAATGTTGCGTACAACAAATTGTGTTTATTTTAACAACAGCACTCAGCACTAGAGCAGCGCCAGAGTGGCAAGCGGCTCCATTTGTCATCGGTAGTACCTACTCAAATTTCAGCGCAAATATTTTTAAGCTCCTGTGTTTTTTTTGAGCACCAGATGTCCCATAATTTTCACCCAGGGCTTTTTATTTTCTATCTGAAAAATTCAAGAAACACTTTTTTCAGCTCAACTTATTCTACAAATCTGGTGGCAATTCATGTTTTAGTGCATCAACGCTAGGCGTCGCTACCCGTTTTATATATTTGTTTCCATGAGTGGCCAATTTGAAAAACTTTTTCTAATAATTCTTTTCCCAAAAATTATTAGTTTTTGAGCTATGAGCAAACAAAGTAGCTAATACGTAATTCCAACCTATACCGTTTATATGATTTATTTTATTAAATAGCAATGTTAGGATAATAAAATATAATGCTAGCTATGAAAACAACTGACTATTTTAACATTTAAAAGTCATAAGATAAACATTTTTGTATAAAATATACTACTAAATTACTTAAAAATAATGGAAACTCATAATGGAAAAGTAGATATGATTTTTGTATATGGAAAAGCGAACAGAACCGCAAGTTTTGTTCGCCATTTGCCAGACAGAAAAATATTTAAAAGGTTAGAATCTAGGTTAAGACAAAATCTTTATGCTTTTTTGTCAAGAAAAGGCAAAGATCGTACAAAAACAATTTTGCACAAATGACAATTCAGCTGCAGAACTTCATTATTTTGAAGAAAATCTTAATAATCCAATTAGACAGGCCTCAAGAATTTAAATATTAGCAAAACCCATACAGAAAATCTAAAAAAAAAAATTAAATTTCACCCCTATATGATATATCTTTTTCAAAAGCTTACTGAAGCAGATTTTAAAAGAATGCGACCTTTTTTGACAAATGAAGCAAATATTTTTGGAAACACATCATATGAACTGATGAAAGTACATTTATAAGTAGAGTTGGCAAAAATGCGCCGCAGGACATAGGCGTACACATCATAATAAGTGTAATAAAATAATGAACTAGTAATGAAAGCAATAAACTCTTACAATTTATAACAATGGATGCACAACTTACTCTATTAACTAACTTGGTTATTACAAACTGGAAAAGATCTGTAAATACTTTCATGTATGTTTCTATGGCTGTCTCCGAGAGTAATGTTCGATGTGGTGAAAAAAATATGCTTATATTTTGAGTACGATCGTTCGACATCTATTGATGTAATACAAGCATACCTAAAATAGTCTTTGAACTCACTTAACGGATCTGCAGATGCACCATCAGTACCATCAGAAATTTGTCTTAATCTGGTAAAACTGGTGTCTTGCTTTAACACACGTGCGAACTTTTCTCTAACGGGTTCATTTTTTGCGTCACCTATAGAGTGTAGCAGTCGATTTACTTCGTCCACTATTTGCAGTGACTCCGCTAACGACAATGCACTGTTGTGTAAGTTTAATATGACGTCATGTAATCCTTTATAGTTCTTGTGAATAGTTTTTAAAGATGTTTCAACAGAAACTTTCCTTAACAGCTGAAGCCTCGTCTGAATTGAATTGTAGTAGGTATCACATCTTTTATTTGTTGTAAATATTCAGCATAATAAAAAGCTGCCTCCAACCATGTTCCCCAATGTGTGAAAATCGGCCGCGGTGGTTCGGGAATACCGGAACACTTGCTATGAAATGCGCGAAGACATTTAGGCGATTTAAGAAACACTTTTTTTGTACTTACTATTAATGCATCTACCTCTGGAAAACCTTGTCGAATAGTTTCTGCCACAAGGTGTATAGCATGCACTTTACACGTAACATGTACCAACCTACAACCATGTTATTGAAGAGAACGGCTTACCAAACGGATTGTCGCGGCACCATCGGTCAAAAACACCAACACTTGACTTTTTGACAGGTCAAATTTTTCTAACGTCTCCAGCACCACCCGCGCAATTGTTTGGCCACTACACTCAGTTAGTCTTTTGCTAGCTAGTAACAGTGGAAATGTTGGTTTAAGAGGGTCCAGTACACGTACTATAACATTTAAAATAGAATTTTTTACAATCAGTCGTTTCGTCAACACATAACCGCAGCCGTGTATTTTTTAGTACACATTTAATCTTATTTACAATGTCTTCGCTTACAGCTGGTACATAGTTACGCAACTTTGTGCGACTTGTTACCCTGGGATTGTATTTATTCCAGAACTCTTGAAATGGTTGTTTATCGAGTATGTGCAGCGGAACATCACATGCAATCAGCATTAAGTAAATCGAACATAAATTGTGTTGTTGAAGGCACGGCATTTTACTTAGTTTTATGTTGCACAGATTTTACGTGACGTTTACAATCACGTTTGTCCCAGCACATCAGGTCTGTCTCGCACACCTTACAAATTGTTATAGCACCATTGTAGAATAAATCCGGGAATTCACTGATAAATTTATTCACTTTGTCAGCGTATATGGCCGTTTTACCCTTGGGCAAGTCTGACATACTTTATTATTAAATTAATGTCAAGAATAAAATACAACAGATAAAATTATCGATAATACAACGGAGAGGAATACATTACGTTGTACACACCACAAGGCATAACAATAGACTAAAATCAAACGTTAGTCTTTGCTAAAATAGTAAACAAGTCTCGATTACGTATTTGGGTATTTCTCTACCTGGGATCGCCCATGACTTGAGGACAGATTTGCCAACTCTATTTATTAGTAATGCAATTCCTAATAGGCACAACAGTCATCAAAGGACAGATGAAAATCCTCACACTGTTCATGAAATACAACATCAAGGTCACTGTGGTGTTAATGTCTAGGTATGGGTTGAAATTATTTTGGTTTCTCATTGCTCGAAAACCAATGATTTTTGGGAAAAAAATTATTAGAAGAAGTTTTTCAAATTAATGTCATAATACTATGCAATAAAAATTGGGTATCCATGGAAAAAGAAAAAAAAAACGTGTCGCGACTCCTAATGTCGATGTACCAAAAACATGATTTGCAACTAGATTTGTAGAATAAGTTGAGTTCAAAAAACGAATTTTTTCAAACAACTCTTTTCGTTCAGAATCTCCTGGGCGGGGATTATGGGACATCCTGTACAATAAACTCTGAATCATATAACATGTTAAACATTCGTCGGCATGAGAAACACTTAAGAATCGCAAATGTGCGAAAATCAATTAAAAAGAGTAAACAAACTAAATTTTTTTTGTAAATATTGTAGTTTATACTTTATATTATAGTTCCTAAGGTGGTGTTTGTAGAAACTACTTAAATCTTGGTCTAGTCACATCAAAGGGTCCAACTCTTTTCAGAATCTTTGTTAATATGCAACATTCAAATATTGTGATATTAAGTAAAATAATATAACAGTTTTGATAATTATTTTTAGATCTTTCTGGTTGGGGAAAAACTTGGGGAAAGCTAAAACGTGGTGATTCTTCTGAACTGTTGCGAGCTAATAAAAGCAAAAGACCCAGTTGGTCTCCCTTAAAGAAAAATGTAGAAACGAAAAATAATTCAAACGTTGGTACATCTAGAGGAGAGAAAGAAAAAGTTGAGTGGTCCCAAACAGATTTAAAAAAAATATATGAAATGTATAAGAGTATGAACGACAGTGCTAATAAACGCGAGAGACCATCAAAAACTCTAAGAAAAGCTAAATGCATATCAGAAAACTTAGAGCTGAGTCAACAACAACTGTTAGATTATTTAATATTAATAAAACCAAATTCTCAAGAGTTGGATAAAATTTTTAGTGACATTTCAGATGAGGATATAAAAAATCAATTTTCCAGTTTAAGTATTTTATCAGAAGAAAAAAAATCAAGAAAAATCTAGATTTAAATCAATATTTTCTCGATCAAGTAAGTCTGACGATGAATCTGATTTAAAACTGCATCCGAAAAATTCATCTACGGATAGCCTAACAAGCCTAATAAATTTTATATTGCCGAGGAAGTCGTCTAACATATCTCCTAAATTACCTACAAAATTTAAATCTGACGAAAGTGGATATGGAAGTGATTCTACTAAGGCTGCTAGTATTGACTCTCCTATTGGATCTATTAAATCCCAGATAAGTAATATATCACAAGAAGAAGAGAAAACAAAATTATCTACTAGTCATTTTTACACTGATGATACAGATACTGCAGAAGAAGATGAACTTGATAAAACTCTTACAAATTTGTACCCTAAACCGTCAAAAAAACGGTTAAGATCTCAGAGTGCTGATAGCGACACATTTTCAAGAAAAAAAGCATGAGGCCTAAAAAATCCCCATTAAAAAAAAGAAAAATTTAAAACGTCGATAGAAGATTTAAGCCAAGGCTATTGTAATAAGATTCAAAATTTAAAAGTAAATGTTGAAAACATGGATAAGAGTAATAAAAATAAACACCACAGTTCAACAATTTTGGAAAAGGAATTCAAATGTGTGAGATTAAAAGTTGAAAAAAAACGAACCAATAGGCATTAAAATTGGGCCAAATTATGGACGAGATTCTACAATTAGTTACATTATTACTGACATTTTGCCTAATTCAATTGCAAACAGGTGAGCATTAATTTTTTAAGTCATGTATTTCCTGGTGGTTTAGTCATATTCTTCAATCGATTGAACTAATTGCTCAAAACCGCTTTGGTGACTGCAAAAATTATGGTTTTTCTATTGTAGAGTATCTAATATAAAATATTTTTTTAGGAACGGTAATTTTAAATTGGGCGATGAAGTTGTCAGATTGAATGGAACCCGTATCAAAGGTTGCCCGCTTACTATTGCGAAAAGTTATTTAGAACCAAAAAACGGAGAGTTAGAAATTGTGATATCTCGGTTACCTACAGAGCAGTCAAATAAATCTAATAAAAGACGAAATTCATTTCTAGGGGAAAATACCTCAGCTATGAAATTTCCTTTATTTAGTCCTAGCAAAGACATATTCGAGACTAAAAAAGACAAGGAGTCCTTGAAAACTCGAAAATACAGTTTATCGTCAAATTTACCCAAAGTTGACAAAAATAGAATGGTTGGTTTATCTGACATTTTCTCTATGAGGCAAGAAGATGACCCAGAAAGTAAAGTAACATTTAGCGAAAGTCCTTGTAGTTCAAAAGACGATGACAAGATTATTTTCAAGAAACCTGAGAATTACCGGAATACCGTTACAAGTCCAAAAGTCATTACTGGTATGAGAAAGTTTTCTTATTCATCAGATACATATGTTAAACCTGCTAGCGTTTCCAGCCTTGAGTGTAGAACAGAAAGAAAGAGGCCACAACGCAAAACGGTCATTTTCCATAAAGGACCCGGTTTGAAATCTCTTGGTTTTTCAATCGTCGGTGGAAAAGATTCACCACGAGGGCCTATGGGAATTTATGTTAAAACTATTTTTCCGCAAGGTCAAGCTGCCGAATCGGGTATAATGAAAGAAGGTATGAATAATTTTTAAAATGTATTAATGATTGTCGAAATCAATCACCTCTGGGTAAGTTACCGATAACTAACCAGAAGGTTAGAATGTGAATATACAATAAATAAAATATTGAGGTAAAAACACTTCTAATCATTTTGTTAGTTAGCAGTAACTTTACGTATGTGCTCGGACCCCATCTTGTTGGAATTAACCAAAACCATTTCATTAGTATCAAGCTAATTACCTGAAGGGGATTAGAATCTCTTCACGATATCTCTCTCCGGGTTAAAGTTCCATGAAAAAACTGGATTAATAACTCTTCCCTTACTTTCTGAAGATGAAGAGGGGCTTGGACATCATAATTAGCATAACCACTGTTTGGTGCTCTTGAGAAAATACCATTATAACATTTTAAGCACGATATGCCGTTTCCTTGTTTCTTACTATCGGCTTTTAAGTAAAAACAATCCTTTCGCGCAACCGTTAATATAGTGCTGTTTTCTTTGAGAAACAACCTCAATTTTACATGATACTGTAGCCATATAATTTTAATAATCTTAAACGTTTTTAGGGGATGAAATAATTTCTATTAATGGTACCCCTTTTGAAGGATTATCCCACAATGAAGCTGTGCAATTATTTAAGAACATCAAATGTGGTGAAGTTTCTATGGAAATAGCTAGACGTCAACAGTACAAACTATTCTCAAGTTCTTTGTAATTTATTATGAATATGTTATCGTATACTGCCAATCTTAGTGCCATATATATTGTTACGGCTAATAGCAAACCAGACTAGTTTATCAACTATATAATAATTTCATACACTACGATTTCAGTTATGGCAAAATTTCTCAAATATCTAATGGTAAAATAGGAATACTCCCTTAGTTTTAAATTTAACAGTAAGGGATTATGAAGAAAGAAAATGTCCTTATATTTGGGAGATTACATTGAATTTTGTAAAAATAGCTGAACCAGTGTTTATTTATATTATGCATACTAGCCAAGTTTATGTATTAGCCATTAACACATATATAATATAATTGCATCTTACTTACCTAATAATTACAGTAAATTGGTCGTTAATATAATATTGTACGTATAATATGGTCAAAGAAAGGTAGCTTTGTATTTAAGAGTGTTATTAACTAAAATTGTCATTTTTAAAAGTTGTTCGCATTTAATCGAAATACTTAGCTTTGTTTTCATTAATTCTCATGGGTTTTACTCTCTAATTTGTCTCTGGCCAAGAGTGTTCTTTGTGTGCATCGTCAATTTCAACTTAGTTTACAATATTAATAAAACATGACATGCAATATTATCAGTTCAGTAATTGCAATTGGACTTATTTTCATGAACAGTTAATAGACTTAATTTGCTATATTGTACCTTATTATGATTAGATTATATTTATTTAGGGAACCAGTTTGGAAGTTGACAAGTTTCGGATTAATTTGAATAATGATATCCAAAATACAAAAGTTGCTTTGACATATTTTTCTGTATAAATAATTTCAATATGACTGATTTGATTATTTTATGTTAGTTAAATAATTAATTTTAGTAATTGTATTAATATTGTGTAAATAACCATAAATACAATTTTAAATTGCAGCAGCTTTAATACGGTAGATACCACGAGGATTATTTGTTAAGTCCTTTCGTTCAATAACTCTATGTATATATTCCTATTTTTTTGTATACGAATTGTACAATACTGTAAATGTACTTACAAAATAATTTTGAATAAGCAGGCGCACCTATAAGTTTCTAGATTTAAAATTGCTCGTAGAACAACGAAAAGAACAAAAACAAGTCTTACCACTAACTGACAATTATCTAATATGTTTATCGACTTTTTCGAAAAGAACTATTCTTACAATATTGTGTTAAATTATTTGACGTAATTATATATTGCAACTATAATTAATAATAAGTTTTAATTCTGTTTTCTTTATTTTTGTAAAAAATTAATTAAAAGAAATAAATAACACTAACTACTTTCTGTTTACTTTAATCCCTATTTTTAAAATTGCACAACTAAACACAAAATACCAGTTAACACGCCGAGGAAATAAAGCACTGAACCTCCGAAATTTCCGCAGCAAGACGGATTTTAATGCGGTTTTTTGCATTCGATTTGTGAGAGCATCAGGAAATTTTGTGAACTAATCTGATGAATAGCAAATGAAAAATTGCATATTTGCATTGTAAAAATGCATTGTTCAAAGTGCATTTAGAATAATTAATTTGCAACTCGGTAAAAATTGATTGAAATGAGTCCAAATTTGTTACTCGGGGGTTTTCGGGGTCACTGAACACGAATATCACGGCGGCAACGGCCTCCGAGGTACCTGGAGCCCAGGGTGGATACTACCTCATCTCCTGGAACTTCATGTGAATTTGTAATATATTTAGTTGAAACTCATTACTCTGGGGTTTTCGGGATCGCTGAACACGAATATCACGGTGGCAGCGACCTCCGAGGTACCTGGAGCCCAGGGTGGACCTCATCTCCTGGAACTTCTTGTGAATTTTTAATATATTTAGTTGAAATTCGTTACTCGGGGGTTTTCGGGGTCGCTGAACACGAATATCACGGCGGCAACGTTCTCCGAGGTACCTGGAGCCCAGGGTGGACCTCATCTCCTGGAATTACCTTGAGTATAGCATCATTTTTATACGAATTTGCACATATTACTCAAAATTATTTATTTATATATTATAATGAAGATGTAGATTACTTATACAATGAAAACATTTATTGTTTAATTACACATTGAAGTTTTCTTGTTCATTCTCTTCGTCTGCAAATCCAATTCCAACCGATAATTGTTCTTCTTCTAAATAATGTTCTACATTGGAACAATTGCAGCCAGCACAATTTTTGCAAGCAACTTTGCAGATTAATGTAATGAGATTAATGCTATACTCAAGGTAATTCCAGGAGATGAGGTCCACCCTGGGCTCCAGGTACCTCGGAGAACGTTGCCGCCGTGATATTTGTGTTCAGCGACCCCGAAAACCCCCGAGTAACGAATTTCAACTAAATATATTAAAAATTCACAAGAAGTTCCAGGAGATGAGGTCTACCCTGGGCTCCAGGTACCTTTAAGAACGTTGCCGCCATGATATTCGTATTCAGCGACCCCGAAAACCTCCGAGTAACAAATTTGGACTCATTTCAATCAATTTTTACCGAGTTGCAAATTAATTATTCTAAATGCACTTTGAACAATGCATTTTTACAATGCAAATATGCAATTTTTCATTTGCTATTCATCAGATTAGTTCTCAAAATTTCCTGATGCTCTCACGAATCGAATGCAAAAAACCGCATTAAAATCCGTCTTGCTGCGGAAATTTCGGAGGTTGAGCCGTTTTTAGTGCTTTATTTCCTCGACTAAATTAAACTAATGAATACGGATACCTTAAAGGCCATCGCACACTAGTCAGAACTACAACGAAACCATGAAACATTTCGTTTCGTTGTGAGCCTTAATGGACCTTAATTTGTATTTACGTCCTTTAACTAAATATTTTGTCTGCCAGGTGGTGTGAAAAAAGTGCCGCGTGCTTCCATCCAAACCTTCCAGGCAGGATTAAATAGATGAGTTATAGTGGATGATTGGACCTACACGCATTAAAGTTTGTACGAAGTCAATTGAAATCGTATAAAAACTAAAAGCATGCAAAAACCGTCGGCATATCTTTATTGTACATGGGCGGAGGTAAATAGAAATGCTTGTCATAAGAAAATGTTATTACTATTTTGAAAATTGTATTAATTTTTATTATTTTTTGTTTATTAGATAGGCTATTTTTGTTCATTTCGCCAATAACATATATAATGAAATATTATATCAGTTTTAGATATAAAGTCTAAATATTTAAATTTATTGGGTTTAGTTTTAAAGTTAACCCATACTATACTGAAATATGTTATTGCTCAGCAAGGACCAATGAGAAGGTATGAACATATCCTTGCCAGGATGAGGGAATGGGACAGGTTAAATTAGCGAGGGACAAGGATGTTATATAGTAAAAAAATAAAATTAAGGTTTCTTCTAAAATAAAAATAAATATGTAAGTTTCTTAACCAAAGCAAAGAATTAGTACAACAAAAATAAATATTTGTTTAGATAAAACATAAATAAAAACAAAATTAAAATATGTCTAGAATAAAGTAACTTAAATTAAAATTTCTTGTCAACTAAATAAAATATATTCCAAGAAATGTAACAATAAAAAAGTAAACTTCATACCTAATATAATAGCTAAATATTTTGTTCTGAAAATATATGTATATTAAAAAAATTAAATGCTAAAAGTTGACGCGTCCGTATCTTCACTTTCTGAAGAGGAATCATTACCCGGTTGAATTATAATCGGCGCAATGGGGGGTAGTGTTGGATATTGATTTTCTTTATTAATTACATGCTGAACGCAATTTTTCCATAAATCAGTACTGTCGAGGTCATTTAGTACTTCTCTTATATGAGGTGTGTTCGTAAAGACGATTTGTGATAGTTTTCTGACTATAGAGTTGCAATTTTTACGAGGGCTCTACAATAACAAACATTCTGATTGAACGAGCACATCTCTACAATAATATGCGCATGCTTCTGACAGTTTCAGACGGTTGGAAACTGTCTTACGAACAAACCTATGATCAACTACTACCGCGCTTAACGTTGGAGAGTCATTACATTTTCGCAAACGATCTTTTAAAGTTGCCTAAACCATCTCGATAGGATTAAATATGCAATAGTACGGAGGTAAGCGCAAAAGTGTATGACCGTGTATATTGGATAAGTTATCAATAAAATATTCCTTTTTGAAATTCTGTTCTTTTATTCTTTTCAGTAATTCGCGTTTTATTGGAACTTTTACAGGAATTTCCATATTTTTTTCTGTCATGAATTTTAAAATGTCTTCCTTTCTTGTACTGATGTTTGGTATTTTATTTAATATTCGCGAGTGATAAGAAGCATTATCTAATACAATTATCGATTTAGGCGGAATATTTGGTAAAAGCTGTTCTGAAAACCATTTATACATATAAATTATACGCCGTATTACATTTTTGGTAGCATCATCAATATTTTTTAATTTCATATTTTTCCTTTTCCTATTTGTACCGTGATATATAACATCTCCTTTTTTAATTACACGATAAATTGTTGACTTTGATATTTTAGTTAATTCGTTAATACGTTCTATTATTTCTTTGTCACATTTTTCACGATTTTCGCTTTTTAAGCGTTCATATATATTTAAAATAATGCGTTGACTTTGTACGTGTAAATCTTTATTTTGAAACTCTAAATTTATTTCGACTTCTTCGACAATAACAGGTGTTAGAAATAAAAATAGAAATCCACTATTTCACCCAACAATTATATTTCTGTTAATTAATTTTATAAAAGTCGATTTAAAACATTATTTGGCGATAGCTACATAAACATCAACTGCCTGACTTATTCCCCTGAATCCCCTGTTGGAATTTGCCGAGGCGCCTACGTGACTTTACTTATTTAGTTGAAATAATATAATATTTCATAAAGATATCTTAAACATAGTATCATATAAATAAACATATGTATATTTCATAAAGATATCTTAAACATAGTATCATATTACTAGCTGCCGCTACTTAAGCAACAACAATGTATATGTATATTTCTGCACTGCACTGGACCAATGTTATAAAGAACTAGATTACATCATCGAGTCCACGTTGACTACTGACCGATATAACTCAAACACCCACCGACCAACCAGACTGACGAATATCCTGATCCCAGCCAATCGTCGCCCATCATCGTCAAACCAAGGCCAATCCCGGCACATCTCACAAATCCACGTTGATTGCTGAGAAACGATTTAACAAGTTTTTCTTTATACTAGTGGGCCTGTCCGTTTTATTATCTTTAAACACGTGCAGTCGTAGATGGTTCATTCAGGCTGATTACATTGCCAGTCTCGGACTCGCCTGCACAATTTCAACAACCATTCGATTCTCGATACCATTGCTAAATACATAGGACAAAATATCAAGTTAAGTGCGCACAGTCCTGTGCTTTAAAACTGACCCGTTTCAATTGACTTCGTATAAACTTTTACCATCTATCTACGATGTGAACACGTTGAAGATTCTTACCCCACGACAAAGTGGGGGTTCGGCTAAATTTCCAGGTTAGGGGTGTCAGTTCTTACACAAGCACTGATAAGCTTATCTCTTGGCGTCGGTGATGGGCCTTGGTAGCGGGTATAGGCCAACGTTAATAAGTTATTATAAGCCATCTTGTGAATATACTTTTCAAATGCTCTCTCCACCATGTTCGAGAACTTTGGCAGGAATTCCGTCATTTTCAGAGGGTTAGATTTTTGAACCTTTTAAGGCAACGGTAAACTTCCTCCGAGTTTGGTGGTGGCTCATCGGAGTCATTGACAGATACTTGTGTGTCTCCCAGTTCATCACCGTTTGCCTCTTCACTACATAGCAGCTGCTGAAAGCGCTGGGTCCATCTCCGTTGTACGTCATCACTGTTACACACCTAAATGTTGTCGATTTACTTGTTGATTGAATTTTCGGATTTAATCATACCAGGGTGCGAGGTTTCTTATTGTATCTCACTAGGTATTGACAAACATTTTATACCGCGATTCAACGCACAGTGGTGTAGCTATGGTAGGGTAGTTCAGTGCGGCGCACAGGGGCCCCGAGGGTCTCCAGTTACTTCCATATCACTACGTCAGTGGAAACATTGAGAAACGAAGCTTGAGCTAACACATTTTTGTGTCTGTGCATGTGTGTGGCCGCTCCAGAGGACCACCGACCAGTTAAAAGACGGAACGGCTGTTTCCAGAAAAGAGACAAGTTAAACATAAATGATATTTTGACGAGTTAATCAATGCTCACAGATTTGAAAGCTCTGAAACCAAATTTAAAATGAGTATTTATTATATTGTAATCGATGAAGTAAATGGACAAGTTATTGCGAAGGTTTACTGGTTTGGAAAATGTTAAAGAATATTTTGACTTCTTGCAACTAAAGACTCTTAACTGTTCTGAATCGCTAATAGCTGAAAAACGTAGAACTTTTTGTAAAAGATGCTCTGAAATAATTATTAAGCACTCTCTGATATCCCAACATATTCACATCATTACGTAGCTAAGTGTCATCTGAACGACTCGATAAATATCTGGCAATATTTTGAATCAGTAATTGAAATATTCTGGATACTAGAAAGTGACTTTTCTTAGGTATACATAGTTTTTTTATTTTGTTTTACTTTGCTTGTGACAGTTGCCAGTGGAGTGCGCTCTCTTAGGCACGGGTTCTTAATCGATAGTCAACTACTAGTTGGAGGAACCATTACTATATTTTTATAAACATTTATAAGATTGTAATACAAACTATGTCAAGTAAAAGTTAACTCACATATAAAATATTTGTTACCACAAAGCTTTAAAAATAATTGTAAAATTTAAGAAAATCGAATTCTAAAAGTGCGAGTTTAATTAACCTACGATTGAAAAACTGGGCCTTAGTAAACTTAAACTTATCAAGAATTATTTATTTCAAACTTAATTTACCGATAATTTATATACCTATGGCTGCTATTATGATAAGGTGGATTGTAACACATTATGACTCAACAGTTTAAAGTTTTTATTTGAATATATTATTGTTTATGAGAGGGTTATTATATATTTTATTTTTTGTGTGTCAGACACAATATTAAATTTAGATAGTTTTTATTTATCTATAGCTATGCAAGAAAATTTGAGTTCTCGTTTTTTTTTTATTATTTATTTGACTACCGCGAAAATTTTGCACCGGACCCCCATCAATCCTCGCTACGCCACTGTCAACGCACAAACTCAAGATTGGACTTTGACATTTATTCCTTTCTGTACTAGTTCATACTAGTTTCTACGACAATAACCATTAAAATTTATGTCATTCCTTCTTATTTCTCTTGCCTTAATATGACCTTTAAAATGTCATTATTTCATTCTTTCATAACATTCAAAATTATGAAAAAAAGGACATTTCAGGGCAAGGTAAATTAGTGACATCACAAAATGTATATCATTTAACTTACTGCGCGGATATATGTGAAATATTTTTGTTAACAATCAACCCGTGAACATCGATATAGCTCGCTCAGAATCTTAAACGATATGAATGATTTGTTTTCTAATTTCAACTACGTTTAGCTATCAAATATACCACAATACAGCGCTAAGTTTTGCATCGTTTGTTTTGCACTCTAAGGGCCGATACTTTTAGTCTCGGTTTACACTGATCGGATGATAATATGCAAAGAAACCATTGTTGTAACAATGAGAGAGAGATAGTATCATTGTATTAGTGTTAACCGAGATTAAAAGTATCGGCTCTAAGAGCTAATACACACTAGACGGTTTTAGCTGAGTCGGCCGCCGAGTCGGTCGCCGATTCGACATATGTTGTAATGTAAACTTACGGAACTGTTCACACTATAGCGCGCGGCGAGAGGAACGGCATTCACACCGCGCGTACCCGTCGGTCGACTGATGTGCCGAGGCGTTTTTATTGCTTTGAGCGTCGCATGCTGCAATGGTTTCAAGTGGGTCTGTTCACACGAAAGGCGTTTTTCTAGCGGTTTGTGTTTCGCATCGAAGCCAAATCTGCACGTTATTAAAAATATTGTCACTACTGCTGTTATTTGTCTGCCATTCTGTCGGTATGGATGTTAATATCGATACTAAATTATTAATAAATGCAATTCAAGAACAGCCTGCTGTATGGGATATGAAAAACAATGACTACGCTGACATTAATAAAAGAAAACGCAGTTGGGAAGAAATTGCTATTTTATTTGCTGAAGAAAATGCTACAGAAGAGGAGAAAAAAAATCTTGGTAAGTTATTTTAAAGGTGTAATACAAAACCTATATATGTACATAGGGTGTGTCATGACGACTTTAAAACTATCTGTATTTCCGTTGTTATACTAGCTGTATAACAACGGAAATACAGATAGTTTTAAAGTCGTTTTTTAAATATGTTATCATAAAATCTAAAAATGTAAAAATGTTACATTTAAAGTAATAAAGTAGGTTACCACTTCCAGTATAACCAAAACTAGCAGAAAATGAGAATGTTGTTGAATAGAGCACCACATAAAAGTCCTAGCTATACTTTTAATAGTTGCGGAAATACAGATACTGTAGTCGTTATGATTTACCTTGTATAGGCTATGCGAACTGTAAATAAATGTGTTTATATATATTTATCTTGCCTAGGCAGGGGGGCAATATTAACGAAGTAATTGAATTTTTCTCTGGCACTAAGAGCTTGTGGATTTCCTCTGCTTGTTGCATTTCTTCCTACATTCTCTATAATGCAAGTTGGTGTAAGATCTTCGTCGGAAATTCCATCTCTTTGTTTTACGAAGTTATGAAGTACACAAACTGCTTTTAATATTTTTTCTGCTAAATCAATACCGACATTCAATGGTCTGTGAAGTATTCGCCATTTGTTAACTAATATTACCAAAACAACATTCAATATATCTTCGGGCCCTCGAACATCTGTAGTTAAATTTTTTTTTCATATGATAAATGTTTACCACCATACGGTCTTAGTAAGTTTTCTGAAATCCCGAAGGCTTCATCCCCAACTATGACGTATGGCTGTTTTGTCACTGCAACTCCTATTATGTCGGTGACGGAATGTTTAGTATATTAATCAGCTTTTCATATAGTTTTGAATTTTTAAAAATTCCAGAATCACTTGATTTTCCATACGATCCAATTTCAAATGTAAACAAATAGTTGCTGTCACACATAGCAAATACCGTTGAAAGGTAGTTTTTGTAGTTAAAATACATTGAACCGCTATTTTCTAAACAAATTGTGGGTTACTCATTTTATACAAGACTAATATTAATATATTCAAGCAAATCATTAATACAGTTCAGTTCATAATTTACATAGGTACAAAATGTAGATGTTGCAATTTTAACGGAAGCCAGCATATTTACCAATTTACAAATACCTACTATATAATATTGCTTTATTACCCCTATGTTTCCAAATGTAAATATTTCGTGATATACTTTGTTTTGTGTCAACGATAAGACTGTTCACATCATTATGCGTATCACAGTTTTATAAACTTACACCTAAGTACTTCCGTCCGGTCTATGTATTAGATTTAAAAAGGTAAACTCGATGGCGTCCTTACATGAAGTCTTCAATATCTAGATTGTAATATAAATAGAATTGATGTGGCTCGAATTATTTTTAATAATTTAATTATACATGTTGGTGATTATATTGGTCGATAATGTACATTGTCATGTTCTTGGATAATCTCAAACAAGTTAACAGGTGAAATAAGTTTATTATGTGTCGGAAATAAATATATCTCCAGATGCATAATTTGGAATTATCTGCGCTAATATACTTAAACTGTGATGCATGACTTATGTACAACTACTTCTACATTAAATGACCGGAGGTCTACGCTGATATTCATGCCTTCGGTGACGGAGCAAGCTTATTATTGAAACAGGTTAGCTCAAACAGAATTATAGTGATATATCATTGAGCTATCCCGTTTCAATAATAAGCTTATCCTCACATCGCCACAAATAACACCAAGATACCAGCGTCCTCCGATCATTTATAGTAAACATAGCTATACATGTCCTCTAACCCTCTCCATAAATGAGTTTAATTATTAATTTTACAACTTAAATGCGAGTTTAATCGATCGCAAAACGACTGTCGTGTCAATTCTTGGTTTAATTCTGGTACATGCACATGAATAAAAGAAAAGTCGACAATTTACTTTTCGTATACAGGTTGTTATGGATTTTGGGATATAATCCGTCACAATTAATTATTGACTTAGTGTACAAATAAACTGTTTAAAGAAAGTTAAGGACATTGCAAGAAAACACATTTGCGTTTGGGAACTATAGTATATTTTATTAACACGTAAAAAATACAAATTTCATTTGAGGCTGCAAACGGGATCTTCAGTTTCAATAAGATGTATATTCCTAACTCCCAATGAGGTTGGTGGTCACGTACGCTTATTTTGAACATATCCTACATATGTTAAATGGGATTTTGGTCCGGTGACCTGGGTAAGAGTGGAAGTGTCGAATTACAAGGTTTTGCAGTGCATTGGTAACGATTCTTGCACGATGAGGAAGGAGATTATCATCCAAAAAAAAAATTCTCACCGATAACATCAGGAAATTAAAGAGTAATGTTGTTTATGATATTGTCAACACACATTTGATCTGTAATCGTTCTCTCAACAATAGACGAGTCAGATTGTCCGCTGAAGTATATGCATCCTCACACCATGATTGAACCACCGCCATAATGACTTCATGAACCTGACGACGATTTCTGGCTACCCCTGGCCTACTTTATACTCTAGTTCTAACTCTACTATCATCTGAAAATCTACTCACACGAGTTTTATTGGTGAATAAGACAGGACACCATTCATCTCGCCAATGTAGATGTTCACGTACCCATTCCAGTCTCGCTGGTTTATGATGTACGGTCAAAGGACTCTTCTCAGACCCTTTCTAGAAACTGTACCTCTATCCCAAACGTTCTCCAATCGTTTCTATCAATACACGTACTCCACTGGCATCAGTGCATCTGTTATCTTGAGGTACAAAGCATCTCTCGTATTGGTAGTTAGACAAATGTAGCGGTCTGGAGCTGCATCGGTTTTTCTTGGACGTTCACTTGTAACTCTCTAATGTTCCTTTTACATATATAATTAAATGTATATAATTTTTATTCCATTTCTAGCAGAAATTATTGAAAAAGTTTTTCGTAGATTCACCACGTAGTGATTTCTCACTGTGAGCCTTAAAGAGAAACACAGTGTTACGGTATAAACAAAAACAAAACATGATATAAAGCTACATTCTGAGGTGCGAGATACATTGGCGAGCGGTAAGCGGTGAACGTGAAATAAAATATTTTTAACATTACCAGTTCAATGATTGTGTTTACACTGACTTAAGGCTTGGTTTGTTAGAGCGGTCCGTCCCGGAATTTGTCGACGGAGTTCGTCGGATTTATGCGTAGTTCGCTTTAATCCAACTAATTTGGTTTCTGCGCATTCCGTCGCCGAATTCCGTCGGCAATTTTCCGCGACGGACTGCTCTAACAAACCAAGCCTTAAGCGGTGCGCTTTAAAACATACATACAAAACTGCGAAGCTCTTATCGTTCAGCGCTCACCGCTTACTGCCTGCCAATGTGTTTGCGACCTGGAACTCCAAAGGGTTTTTACAAATATAAATATGGAGTGGGTTGGAACGTTTGATGTGAAGATAACTCTGTCGTAGATTTCCACGAAACACCAAAACAGTATATACTGTACTCGACGCGCGTTTCGTCAACCAGGTTGGCATTCAAGTTACCATTCGATAATCGATTCACCCGTGGCATTGGCAAGATTTTTAAAAATGTAGGTATGACAGTGGTTCATTCATCGGGAAACAAATTACTACAACTTTTAGGCAATCCAAAGGACAAAGTTAAAATAAACGAAAGGTCGGGGATTTACGAAATTAGTTGTAAGGACTGTAATTAGAAGTAAATTGGACAAACTAGACGATTAATTCAAACTAGATTCAAACAGCATATGGCCCATCTAAAATATGGTAGAACAGATAAGTCTAGTGTTGCCCTACATGCGTTTGAGAACAGCCATAAATAGATATTAGCAATTTAAGATTAATTAGGAATGTAACAAATATTAGACAGCTGGATGCATTTGAAGGTTTCGAAATCACAAAGTGTAAAAATAGTGTAAATAGTGACAGAGTGCCTATCTCAAATAGCCCGCTTTAATTGGTTAGTGGATTTAGGTATAAATAGGATACATTGTTAGCATAAAGTAACTTTTTATCACCTCCAGTTGATGCCAACTTGGTTGGCGAAACATGCATTGAGTGCAGTATGTATTGTTTTGGTGTTTCGCGGAAAACTACGTCAGTGTTACAAATTTAGAGTTTATTTTAACATATTGATTTGCGATTTTATTTTAAATATTTCATATTTATTAGTAAATTCGACAAAACGGCTTTAGGGATAAGGCTGGGCGATTATTAGCTTTGTTGATTTAGATGAATGATGATTAAAACATTGTCAATCTAGATTTTATTACCACCATATTCGGTTTAATTGTAGGTGTAACTAGATATTTGTTTTACCAACATAACAATTGAATCTTTTTAATTAAGCTTCATATTTTATATCTGATAATGGAACAAATAAATGTAGTCACATCCCTGTTCTGTTTTATATGGACTTTGCCTGTAATGCGTTGTATACCGTTACAGACATACAATTTTGCATTACGGTCCTGATTTACTGTTTACGCTCAACGGGCGTATCGTTGAGTCTTTCCTGTGTATTTCGACAAATAACTCGTGAATGTTATTGTAGTGGTATTATATTTATGTGTTCCAAAGCTCTGTTTAATGATTTTTCAGATATTGGTGAGTACTCAATTTTTATATATTTATATATCGTACTTATTTGAATGTATCTATGTTTATTTTGTAAAGTTGCGTTCAGGTAGTATTAATTTTTCTGACACCGAACGTTATGAGTAATTGTGCAAATATTTATTTATATTTATTTCACCTCAGGGTATCACAAATAATGTCTGTAAGATATTCTTGAACAAACATAAACTTTTACCGCCAATTTAACACTAAACGCAGTACGAAGATATAAATTTTAAGTAGGTGACAAATAAATTTTGTTTTCAATAATTAATACAAAAATTTAAATACCACAAATGTTTTATAACAAAATGCATATCTTGTAGTAAACCATATGAAGTTAACTAACCTTATTAGGTTAATTAAGTTTTTAATATTCCCGTCATTCATAAATAATGAAAAAAAATCTTTACGCAGAGGTGTATTCTTAAAGTGCGGGGGTGTACAATACCTTGAAAATAAACATATTAATTTAACAAAAGTTATTTTTGTTATAATCACTGCTATAACGTTGTTGGTTGTGTATATAGTGTAATAAATAGTTTCGTTAATGGTTTCACAATCTAAAGGTGTGTAAATGTTTATAATAAATACAAGTATAATAATATAAAGTAATCCAAAATTTCTCAAATTATTCTAAGGTTGTCTTCTCTTACGTGTACCTAGTTATCGATAGTTTCTCTTATGCATGGTTAAGGTACGTTTTTCTCAACAAAATATAAACAAATTTTGTTTAAAAAGTTCTAAATAAGAACTTAACTAAATTTAAAATCTTTTGACGAATTTGTCACAAGTATTATTTTTGCGTTTAAATTAACTTTGATTTTTGGTTTATTTAGGATAGACTTGGTATATTTATGTATATAACAAAATGTTTATTCATAGCAAAAGACTACAATACACATTTCTTTGGAAAATAAAAGTTTTAACGTTATAATATCATACATATTTGCGTTTACTTCCAAATTATTAAAAATGTGTATATGATCTGTTTTATTTTCGGTCAAGGACCATACAACCAGTCGCAATTTAAATAATGTGTAGGAAATAGCACCCAAAATTAAACTCAATTTATTTATCACTGAATAATATATTATTTAAGTTTAAATTATTTATTTACCCTGTTTCTGTGTCTACACTAGATACGAGAAAAAAAACGAAATAAATTTTAAAGAGGATATAACAGGGGCAATCGTTTTGTGTCATGGGGTCTGTCAGGACATTTTAAAACAATCAATACAAAGAGTACCACGGTTGGTTGGAAAAATAACAAAAGGAAACACAAATGGTGAATAAATATTACCTAGTTTTGTTTGTTTTGGGTGTCCAGCCGGGAGCTTACACGATCCATATCTCAGAAACTGCAGATGAATTTTTATGAAATTTTGTACCGAGTGGACAAAAAAACCGTACTTTTTATTTTTCTTTGCCAAATTATTATTTATCAGCCGATTTTAACTATCTTGATGTCAATAGTTAGCTGCTTGAATAGGCTACAAATACCAAATACCAAGATGACTCAAACGTCAAAATTTCAGACGGCGGACACAATTGAAAATAGATCTTTTGCGCTCGCTCGAAAGAATTCATTTCCCTCTACATTTTAAGACTAGATGAGTTAATCGGTTCATTGGCTTTGGAGATATAGCGGATTCAAAAAAAGCATACTTGCAATTAATTTTTAAAATCTAGTATAAAAAACAAACTTTGCTATTTTGCCAGCCAATTATTTATTTTTCAACCGATTTCAATAAACTTGGTCTTGACAGAATCGACTCTAAGAAATTGCTAACTAATTATCGAAATGACAAAATACAAGACTCATTTTCTGCTAGTATTTCTACTGCGTATACTACTACAACATTTTAAATATGAACAAATGAACTATACACTGTTCACTATAAACTTTGAAGCGTTAGCCAGGATAGAGAACAAAATGCGCGCTGATTCTTGGTGCAGACGACAGGCAGATGTACATAAGTGCTAAATTCCTAATGTAGTTCATTTTCATGTTTATATTATTCTAGTTGGACGATTCATTCATTTAAGTCCAACCGAACACTGTAAAGTTTAAGTGAATAGAGTTTAGAGAAATAATTTATAACAAATCTCATCTAGGTAAATAACACGATCTGATGGTTGAGGACATTTCACCAGAAATCCATAAGCAGGTGGGAAGTACTAATGAAATTCGTCCTGTAACAAATGTAATATTATTGAATCATCAAAAAAATCAACATTTTCAAACACTAAAGTTTGGGTAATGATATTCTAGCACATCATACCCCTTGAATGTGATCTCCTCATGCAACCACAACTGCTATAACTCTCCTCATCTAGCTGTGTATGGCCGGCGTTATAGTAATTTGAGGCAGTTCTTCCCAATATTGGGTCAAGCCTTGTAGCTCTTCAATATTATTATATCTATTTTGGACATTGTTGTGCAGGCTTTGAAGAATCTAATGAATTTACTTCAGGACTGCAGGGCAACCACCTTTGTGGCTCTATGAAATTGACTCAGGTACGCCAAAGTCGTTTGCGTTTTGTTGTAAAAAGATCCTAGTTGGTTAGAGCACATATCCACGCTATGTGGCAAAAAGAATAATTATTAACACTATTAAGCTTTTTCGTTCTTCATTGTCTTATTTTTTCTATCTCAATCTATCGATTAACTGAAGCGAATGATTCAAATTAACCTGCGTGAAAGTGAAGGTCGGCGTTAGGGCTCTCATCTAAAGAAGTGCTACTTGAAGAATTCTATCCAGGTAATCTTGGGCACTTAACAGCATTATTGCTCCAGAAAAATAAATGGCAGTTTGTGGATGCTACATCCAAACTATTAGAGATTAAGCATAGTGTTGGATTTCTCTATTTAGCCTGTTTAATTGCATACATTTTTTTATACTATTGGAATATGCAAACGGTCTTTCAAAGGGTATGCTATGCTAGACATTCAAATTGTTTAAGTCGTTTCGGAGATATTTTGTAAAAAACTGATGAAATAGGAAAACAACATGTATCTCAGAACAAAGCAAAAGTGTTCCCATGTTGATAGGAACTATTTGCCTTATTTTTGAGTGAAGTATCTTTGCTTAAGCGAAGGCACATGTTTTTTAAACACCCTGTATATAGAATGCTATAGTCCGCTAAACATTGTTCTACTCAATTGAATTTGTCAATAAACAAATTGATCAGTGGCCGTTGAATACTCCGCCATCTTAAAATTACTAATTACTTTCTTGTTTTTATAGCAATTTTTTAACAAGGTGACTGACTAGATTCTGTAAAGATTGTAATCTTACAAATTTTCTATTAAAATATAAAACATTTTAGTTTCATGTTTTTTAAGTCGCGTAATTTAGTGCCCATACATTTTATGATAATTTATATTTAATTTTTGATATCTAAGTATATAGCAGGAACATAACTAGGCAATTAGTATATGTTATGGGTAAATATATTTAATTATAAAGCGTAATAAGTGTGAGAAAACAGAGATGGGGCAAAGGGCATAGGGCGAAATGTATTTATATACTTTGATATATTAACATGTTAAACATAAAATATAATTAATAAATTAACCTTAATTTACGAGGTTACTTAATTCCGTTTAATTTTCAGACGTAACCTTACAATATTCTGGTTTATACCTTAATTAGCCAATTAAAGTTAAAACATTTTATAACCATGCAGTTTTAATGGCAAACTACATAAACATAATATCGTCCTCGACATCATCTGGTATAACTCCGTGCATATGAAAATTTTGTTTAGTAATAAATTGAAGCAGTTCTTTAAATTACAAAACTTGATTTCCGTCTATTTTTGGTCATGGCGCGACACTTTCTATTGTTTAGGGCGTTGAAGATTTATCTATTTATTTATTTTAAGTACAATTGCTCCGACAGAAATTCAATCATAGGGCAGAGAAATTCCAATTTAAAGATACAAAGTATACAACATAGAGATTTAACAATATTAATATTATAGAGTATTGATACAAAAAAGTATACAAAAACAGTTACACAAGAAAAAGATAGTCTGAGATCTGTCACAGGTAAAATATTTGAAATTTTTTATTAAAAGAGTTTCCTTATTTCACTTATCTTGGTATTAAAATCATCCAAATTATTTTAAAAAGAAGCGTAGTTGAAGCACATATGATCAAAGATAGGAATAATTTTGTTCGAGGCGTAGACCAATAGAATAGAGACGAATGCGAACGATTCTGCATAATTGGAAATACGACGCGTTTCTAGTTAATTTACGTAAAAATTATTTAATAATTCATAATGTGGAAATCCCTTCTCTGGGTAAGTTCCAAGACATTTATGTTAAAGATATAATAAGGAAATACGTCTTTGAAGCTTTTTAATATTAAATGTATGGTTGTCAAAGCCAGGATTCCACACAATTGAAGCATATTCAACTTCTGATTTACCAAAACAGTTAAAAAGAAGTTTTAATATATTTTTATTATATTCATCACAGTTACGTAAAAAAAACCTAAGGTTATAATAGAACTAGCTCTAATATCTTTGATGTGATTAGCAAAAGACAATTTAGTATCAAACAGATCATTAAAATCTTATTTGACCTGATTGCAACTGTTTAACTCGTCATTATTAATCTGATGAGCAAATTTTACTGGAATCGATAATACATCATCGAATTACATTTTGCGATATTTAATTGCAGCTTATTTGCACCACACCAGGTTGATAGCCGTATGAGATCAGTACAGTCTTCCATACTAGCAATAGGACTATACAGTTTTAAATCGCTAGCATATAATAAGATCTTGCATTGTAAATCATTGATGATGTCATTAATAAACATATTAAATAATAAAGGTCCGAGTATGGAGCCCTGGGAACACCAGATATACCGATTGGCATTTTCTGGAGAATTATGCAGAAGCAAATACTGCTGTTAAAGTCCTAAATAATCAATTTGAAGAAATATTTGAAAATAACATTCCAAAGAAAATACCAACTTCTAAATCGTATATTGCTTGGTTTAATGGTCAAATTATAAACAAAATAAAACAAAAACATAAAGCTTGGCGGAATATAAAAGAACTTCCAGTAATGAGGATCTAAATAGGTTCAAATTATTGAGATCTCAAATAAAAAATGATGTAAATATCTCGCAGGTGGCATATCTTCAAAATATCGAAAATAATATAAAAGATAATCCTAAGAAATTCTGGTTATACATAAATACAAGGAACAATAACTTGTCTAATCCTTCGATATTAAAATATAATAATGAAACCATTGAAGATCCTCAATTATTAGCTGATAGCTTCGCTGATCATTTCTCTAACTCCTTTACGAAACTTGGTAATAATAATTTAAATGCTCTTAATTCAGAAAACGTGTTGTCCTTAAATATTAGTTCTGTCACGCAAAATGATGTAATGAATGCTATCAAAAAGATTAAGCCGACTATGACTATGGGTCCTGATTTAATACCAGCATTCATAATAAAGGACTGCGCATCAGTTTTGGCTTGCCCACTTACTATAATTTTTAATTTAATATTGCAAACTTCTTGTTTTCCTGATTTATGGAAACTCTCGAGGGTATGCCCTATTTACAAAAAAGGAGGTAGAAATGAAATAATAAACTATAGGCCAATAACTATCATTTGTAACTTTGCAAAATTGTTGGAGATTATTCTACATGCAATCATATACAAGTGTAAATCCCAGTATATCAGCGCCAAATTAAATCAACAAAGTCAGGTAGATGTAATATATACTGACTTCTCCAATGCATTTGACAGACTTGACCACGGTATTTTATTAACTAAATTTGAGAACTTTGCACTTTCCAGGCGAATAGTTATATTTCTTAAATCCTATTTGCAAGATAGGTATCAATTTGTTCAATACCGTGGATACAGGTCTGGCAAATTCTTGCAGAAGTCAGGCGTACCACAAGGTTCCATATTGGGACCACTACTTTATTTGTCTTGTTTATCAACGATATCACATCTAATCTCCATTATCTATTATATGCGGACGACTTAAAACTATTTTGCGAAATTAAGTCTGAGACAGATTGCGAATATCTTCAAACATCATTAGATAACATAAATCTCTGGTGTGCGAATAATATATTACCGTTAAATGGATCAAAATGTTCTGACATTCACGAGGAAGGTAACCTTAATCAAATCATTATATACTGGATGATTTAATATTACAAAGGCCAGATTACATAAAAGATCTACGACGACTACTTCGTCGGCTTATAAAAGCCTTGGACTTATCATACTCAATTAAAAGGGGTTTGGTAGATTGCATACGCTTAGAGTGCTCTATGTTTCATTTGTTAGATCGCGGTTGGAATATGCATCAATAGTGTGGAGTCCCATTTATAATATACATATTTGGTCTTTAGAGAAAATACAACGACGATTTGTAAAATTAGCAGTATATGTACTTGATGATGAATATCCGGAACAATGCATTCAAAACCATATTTCACTTGCACGTCTCAATCTATCCGAGCTTGCAAAACGTAGGGCGGCACAATTTACAATTTTTTTGTATAAGGTGGTTAATAATTTAGTTGACTGTATATGGATATTAAACCAAATTAATTTTAAAGTTCCAAGAATATCATCACGTCACAACCGCATTTTTAAACTTCCTACAGCTAATATTAGTATTATGAAAGCATCCTCTTTATATCAAATGATCGCAAACTATTGCAACGTGGAGGACACTATTGATATTTTTTCTTGTACCATTGACAAAATTAAAAAAGTTGTACTTAATCAGTGAATGACAATATTTTAATTTGTGTAGTTTTGTACAATTTATTTTTATTGCTATCGTGTATTGTTGTATTATTATTGTTGAATAGCAATATTTTAATTAAAGTATACTGTATTGTTAGTTACTGTTAATTTATTACTATGTATTATATTAATGTTTATTATTTCATTTCCGTTGTAATATTTATATTTCTTTTACTCTAATTGTTGGTAGATTTTCTATTTTTAGCTTTTTGTTACTTAAATTTATTTAAGTATTTTGTATCCTGTAATTGGGTTCTACCTGTAGGTTATGTATCTGAAAAATAAATATTGCGATAACCTCTTTAGACTGGAAATCACGATATTGTACAGTTAGCCGTCTATCTTCTAAATATGACTCAAAAAATTTTAGGAAGGATTCTATTAGACCAAATGTTGACAGTCTGCGTAGCAAAATATTGTGGTCAAGTCCGGCGAAGACTATTGAAAAATTCATATAAATGATATCAATATGATTTCCTGCGTCTATCCAAACGTAAATGTTATTCATTCCCCGATTCTAACTTAAATACTGTAATGATGTATTCGTCCTATTTTAAGAGATTTAGAAGAACGAAAACTGATATAGTTCAGGTTAGGATCGGATTGGAACAGATAACATTTATAAAAGCCCGCTATGTTTATGGATCTAGCAAACGTAATTCGTACATACACAGTGCACGAGCCATATTTCTATCTTTCGTAAAATATTAAAACTGATAGATAATCTAGGCTTTAGTTGAATAACGGCAAATATAGTAGTACCTCTGTATTGTCTAACAGCATAATATGTTCATATCTTCCTGAATTTCAATATTCCCAATACTCAAATCATTTTATAGAAATTATCGATGTTATAAAATTAACAACCATCCTATCATGTATAATAAATCACCTCTTTTGTTTTTAATTTTGTCTCTTTAGTTTGTCATCTACCGATTTTGTCTCTAGCGTTGACGCTGACGTCGTCAAAGTCTCCAATATGTATACAAATCTGACAATATGGAAATTGGAGAATGTGCCCAAAGGCAGAAAGCATTTTTGTTTATTTCTTTAGTAAGCGCAAATAGCAGGTTAACTTATTTGTGGATCTGCCTAAGCCCTAGGCGCGTTGTCTCAATATGAGTAGATGAATCGGTCTATGTGTAAATTTCTGTTAAAAATACTACTATATTTATTTGACTAGTATAACCGCAGATTTAAATAAAAAATGTTCCGTCAGTTGAATCATTCAAGTTAAAATTAAATGGTTTTATTCAAATTAACATCCGCTTTAAATATAATAAAACGCGAAAGAATCATGACATGAGAAAAATTTTATACGGCGTGGTTAATGAGTGTAACAATTGTTTCTTCAACAATAGAATTATATGTGACATATAGAACTGCTTTAGTTTTAAACGTAGTTGTGTTTCTTCTTTTATTTTAACACAATGCTGCTTGCCTTATAATTTGAAAATAATTTAATTAGTGAATGTACAGTAGTAATAAACAAAAAATGTATGTGATATTTCTTGTTTTTTTCACAACTGTCTGATTGTTTCACGTTTGTTAGATGTATGTAAAACATTTTTGTATAATAATAATCACATATATCATGTTTGCATTACTTAAAGTTTCACTCGAGATATACTAACTGTAAATATATTAGCTTTGTCATGAGGGCAGGTTGAAACTATTTTTATTAATGCGATATAAACAGCTCCAGAAAATATGTATTTTTAATTTTTTGGGCTCTTGACGTTTAAGTTTTCTAAGAATCGGTTTGAAGAAGGTCTATGAGCTATTCGAAATTACTTGCTCCCATATGCCCTCGAATTTTTTTTACTTTCTTGTACCTAATATAAGGAAGTATAGTAATCGTGATTTTTTTTCGACCTCGAGATTTTGATTGATATATACGTTTTGAACCCTCCTGAATCCATTCTGACTATTTTTCGAACGATAACGTTATTCTAGCAACGATTAAATTCACGGGGCGGAGTTTTGCCCTGGCCAGTGAGATCGTCTGATTTAACTAAACTCAAGTTTTTTATTTGGACTTACCTCAAACATAGGGTATATAAAAACAAGCCAAGAACTCTTGATGACCTGAAAAGAAATATAGAGGATGAAATTCGCATAATACCATTTACTGCATATTATTATGATTTCATATAATTTTCAATATAATTCCAATCATTATTTTTTATTTTATTTTATTTTTTTTATTTTATGAATACAGCTGCCCAGACAGATATGCATCCAATTACAGGGCAGGAAATATACAAAGAAATATGTGCACAGTACAGAGTAAAAGACTTAATACTAAATGTTTTACAGATAAAATAATTACTATTAAACTAAAAAGAGAATGCAATATTTATGAGAAGATAGATTAAACAGTGGTTTGGTATGAGCTAGAGGTTTACTTAAGAGCGATTCAAAATACATTGCTTTATACTGTTAACACTACAATTAAAAATATCAAGGTTCGACTGATAGCTTAAGTAATTTGAGCACATATTGTGAATAGGCGACGATTTTAGTACATTTGTTCTTGGTGTAGCTAAGTAGAAGATGTCGTGTGAGCGAGTTTGAATATATGGAACTTTGAAATGTATGGAACTAAGAATATCCGGGCAGTCAGTCTGACTTGTTAATAGTTTGTGTAGGAACAACACAGAAAAGTAGATCCTACGTGTTGCTAAGTCATTTAGATTAAATTTGGCTAGTAAGTCAGATTGTGGCGTGCCTCTGGAAGGATAAATTCCGTCAGCTTTGAACGAAAGATGTTTAACGTGCCTTCTCTGAACCCGTTCCAAATTAAGGATATGAATATTGTAATGTGGGTTTCAGACAATACCACCGTATTCCAGTTTTGGCCGTACAAAAGCATTGAACAGGAGAGAAAGTGTGGAAATATCTTTAAAATGCCTTGAATTTCGCATGATAAAGCCTAGATTTCTGTAGGCATTAGCAGTTATGTGATCTATGTGGGCAGTAAAGGTTAGTTTTGAGTCAAAGATGACTCCGAGATCCTTGAATTGAGTACATCTCGTAACTATTTTCTTGCCTATTTTGTAGGAAAATTTTATCGAGTTATTTCTCCTCGTAAAAGTCATCGCGTTACATTTTGATATATTTAAAGGTAAACTATTATTTTCACACCATGAATTTATTTTTGAGAGGTCATGCTGTAATCGATGGCAGTCTTCAGAATTAATAGATGCAAACAATTTAAGATCATCAGCATATAGGAGGATATTACTTTGTATATCTTGGCAGATATCGTTGATGAAAATTATAAATAATAGTGGGCCAAAACAGAGCCCTGCGGAACTCCTGACGTCGCTAATACTTCAATGGATGAAAACCCATGATACTTCACGTTTAATGTTCTGCTGCCCAGATATGACTCAAAGAAGCTTAGAAAGTCAAGACTTAGACCAGAAGCTGACAACTTCTGCAATAGGAGCCCATGGTCTAATCTGTCAAATGCTTTAGACAAGTCTGTATAAAATATGTCTGTTTGACCACCATGATCCAGTGAATTTGCGATGTCATGTGTAACACATACCAAGTTGGTAATTGTAGATCTACCTGCCAAAAACCCGTGCTGACCATAAGAGATTTGAGATTTAGCATGAAAAGAGATTATATCGTATAAGACAATTTCAAAGAGTTTGCCAAAATTACACAGGATAACTATAGGTCTGTAATTTTCAATATCGGTCTTATCACCTTTTTTGAAAACCGGACAGATTTTTGATTGGGTCCATATTTGGGGAAATGTAGTGGTTCGCAGTGCTAAATTAAAAATTATAGAGAGTGGTAAAGCAAAGATAGGGGCACAGTCTCTTAATAAGAAAGCTGGTATACCGTCGGGACCCGTTGTGAGTTTTTTTTTTAATTTTTTTAGTGCTTTTAAAACGTCATTTTCGGTAATGGTTGGAATATTAAGTTGGGGAACATTGTCTGTGGTTTCCTGTTCCATTAAGTTGTACGTGGATGATGTGATAGGACGATTGAAAGTATTGGGCAAATGCATCGATAATGCTCTGATTGTCGTTTAATGAGTTATTGTTGAAGCGCATCGAATTCGGTATACTGGTTGCATTTCTCATACTGTTAAGAAAAGACCAGAAGTTGCTCGGGTTAGTTTTAATGTTTGTTTCTGTGTATTGAATATATCTTTTGTGAGCATGTTCAACGTCTCTTTTTATTTTGGAACGCAGAGCTTTGAATTGGTTGAGGTAGTGCTCCTCATTATTATCCTTATATAGATTCCATAGACGGGATTTCTGCTTAATATCTTTTATAATTGTTCCAGTGAACCATGGGGGATATGATGTATTTTTTGGAGTTGTTTTAGGAACGCTTTGTGAGAAAACAGATTATAGTTTTTATGTTATTGTGAATTAAGTAATGTTTCAAAATGTTAATAGACATTTGGCTCTCACTGTATGAACGTATAAAATATCAGGTAAGTGGTCAAAATATTTGAGGTCCAAGTTTTCGGCAAACACCTATACATCAATTACAAACTAATTACAAAATGTTAATCTTATTGCAATAATTAATAAACAAGTATGGTATTCCTTAACTCTGGGTGAGTGTAATAGAGAGTGTTAAAACCAAAAGTTATTTTTATTATATCTACATGTAAGATCAGAAAATGAGGCTCAGTCACTGGAACATTTAAACATCTACGTATGTACAGTATAATTTATTCAATAAAAAAAACGCACCAGTGATAAGAATGCTATTGACCTTGTTATACAAATAATAATATTTAAAATTAGTAATTTTTCTCCTTAAAACTGTTCAAAATCTCTTTATAAAAGTCTTTGTTGTACGAGTACTAGTTTGACATTGAATTGTGTAGTAACTAAAGTTTTATTATTCAGAATATTAGTGATTATTATTATGTTCTTTCAAAATCTAGTTGATGGTAACTATTTTAATGTTTATTTAATTATTTTAAGTTAATTAGTTTTGTAATATTGAACTGTTAAAAGTTTCTCGAAATGTGTTTATGGATAAATTCCTTCACCACAGTCCAGTCACATACCTTGGAACATTACATTTTCATTTTCAATTTTCAAAAGATTAACACTTAAACTTCGTGTTTAAATCCTAATCAAGGCCCAGTGAGTAGTTGTGCTAAAAGTTTATGTCAGCAAAACATTTGGATTAAAATAGTCAAATGATGAACGTCGTATAAAATACAGTTCTGGACTTTATATATGTTCACAACATCGTCTTTTAAAAGGGATATAAAATTTTGGATTCCTGTATCTACCATGTGGGCACGTTAAAGATTCCTACCCTACGACAAAGTAAAGGTTCGGCAAAATTTCCATGTTAGTGGTACCAGTCAGAACCCATGGCATCGGTAGTTGGCCTTAGTAGCGAAAATAGGTCTTCGTTAAATAAGTGATTATAAAAAAATATTCGCAGAATTTAAAAAATCACGCCACCCTGAAGTAATAAAATGGCGTCTTTGAAACTTTACATATATAAATATTCGTCTATACTAAAGCCTCAAATGATTGGTTTTAAATAAAAAATATAAACACTAGTAACAAAACTTTCAATAATCGTTTACTTCCATCTCTGTATTGTTTATGCTTTAGCTAGACATATCCAAAATGAAACGGTCAATATCTGGTTGAGGGATTTCATTCTAGGCAACATGTAGATAGTAGCCGAGTTCCTCTAAGGTATTCGGTGATCGAGGTAATAAACGTAATCCTTGCACCATCATATCCACCCATGCTCTAGTACATAGGCGATAAGGTTGGAGACTTGATCAAGGTGAAATTTATAACTTTTTTTCTTTTACGAATCTCCTGGTAATGTTTGCTATATTAAATTTTGCGTTATCTTGTTAGATGATGGTTTTAGAGATGGTTGCAGCATGTTGATAATATAACATCGCCAATGAATGAATATTAAAGCAGACCAACCACCATAAAAAATTACATGTCAAACCATAACACCTGGTTTGCTGTATACCTCAAATTCCAAACTGCTTCTTTCTCTTCTACGGCGCCTGCGCCTTACCATTTCTCTTCTATCATTTACCCAAAAATAATATTTGCTCCAACATTCGAATGGATCTGAAGGCGATATACTCTCTTAGAACGAGATCGGCTCTTCAGATATGGGAGTATGCTTTAGTGATAGCTAGGTACAAAGAGGTAAAACTTGTGTGGATTTATGGACGTAGTGTGATCCCAGGAAACGAGAGAATCGACGAATTCACTAGACTCAGAGCGGAGGAGCCCTGTCTCAGATCGAAGCCTATGCAAGGTATCACAAGGAGACAGATCACGACGGCCTTTAAGGAGTGGGCCCACGAAACATTGAGGGAGCATTGGAGGGTAAGCAGTAGCTGCAAACAAAGTCTGGACTTTGCGACTGGGGTGAACACATCGCGGACGGCCTGGCTACTTGGTCAGAGCAGGAAGTTTGAACAGATTGATCGAAGTCTGACAGGCCACTGCAAGCTCAGGATACATTAGTCACTAATACGTATAGAGGAAGACCATACCAGGCCGAGATGCCGGAGGGACAAGAAACATCGTATTACTACTTGACGCACTGTGAGTAGTTTGAACGGCTGAAATAAGAAAATTTCGGTGCTGAGACGCTTCTGAAGGTGAACTCCCTCGCATGGAAAGACATCCTGACTTTCATTAGAAGGCCGAGAAGGTTTGACGAGATAGTAGGTGGAGTACAGGGTTGAGGGGAGGGTGGAGTAGTCAGTCTCCCTTAGTTACTACTTATATATAAAATCGCTGAATACAGTGTTACGCCATTTATCTTGCCTCATCTTTCCTTCACCATTCTAATCTTACAACCCTCGTCGATTAGGACGGTCGGGATAAAGTACAGTGCCGCGATCGTGCAATGAATGGTGATTGTAGAGACTCTGTGATCTATTGTTCTAACCTAATCAACAGCATCTGATCTTGTTGTTTGAAATGGACCTCTTAGGGCCATGCGTTGAAGAAGTCTATCTTCACAATCATACTATTGGTACAAGGAAGTTAAGAACCTTTGCAGAATACTCGAATGGTTTCGATTTAATCTTCGGCGATTTTACGAAACGATAATCCTGCTTCTCTGATACCGATTACTCGGCTTCTTTCAAATTAATAGCTTGCATTTGCAGAATTAATTATCTTACTTAGACAAATATATTTGATAAAGAATTCAGATTTTCTTCATTAGAGAGAAAAAAAAACGAAAAATAATTGTAACGTACCTACACATCTACCTATAATTAAATTTAAATTAAATAATTTAACATAAATGACAAAACAAATGGTTTTGAACTATGTTAAAATTTACACAATATGTGGAGCCAAAATTATGAAAAATAACCAAAGATAAAAAGTCCTAATTTTTCCCATTTTTAACACTGACGTAGTTTTCCTCGAAACACCAAAACACTAAATACTGCACTCGACGCGCGTTTTGCCAATCAAGTTGGCATCATCTAGAGATGACTAAAACTAAACTTATGCTAACAATCTACCCTATGTATACCTAAACGATTGTCATGGTTTACCGAACCGTCACGGTTCAGTGAACCGTGACCCCTAACCAATGAAGCGGGCTATTTGAGATAGGCCCTCTGTAACTATTCATACTATTTTTACACTTTATGATTTCCAAGCTTTCAAATGCATCCAGCTGTGTAGTATTTGTTACTTTCCTAATTAATCTTAAATTGCTAATATCTATTTTATGGTTGTTCTCAGACGCATGTTGGGCTACACTAGACTTATCTGTTCTACCATATTTTAGATGGGCCATATGCTCTTTGAATCTAGTTTGAATTGATCGTCTAGTCTGTCCAACATGTTTTTGATTACAGTCCTTACAGCTAATTTCGTAAATCCCCGACTTTTCCTTTGTTTCAATTTTGGATTACCTAAAAGTTGTTGTAGTTTGTTTCCCGATGAATGAACCACTGTCATACCTACATCTTTAAAAATCTTACCAATACCACGGGTGAATCGAAGATCGAATGGAATCGATACACATTTCGGATTTTCTCTTTCATTTTGATAGGTCGAGGAATTTCGAAGCGACTTTTTAAACTTTCGTTTCCTAATTATTTTATCAATTAAACTCACAGAATATCCATTACTCGCAGCTATATTATTAATCAATGCCTTTTCTTTTTTCAAACCTCTCCTTATTGGGGGGGGAAGCTTAAGAGATGATGGACTAGAAAATTAAAACTCGCAATTTTGTGTTGAGCACAATGGTGAGAGTCCTTAGGGATATATCTTAGAGTACTGGTATCTTTTCTGTATATGTCAAATTCTAACTTATTTTCACTATTTCTAATTATTAGCACATCTAAAATGGTAGTTGTCCAGAGTTTTCAGTTTTATATGTGAATTTAACTGACACGAAACGACTGTTTAATTTAGATACAAAGTTATCAATATCAACGACTTTCCTTTGTATCGAACACTGCAAAAATATCATCCACATACCTAAGCCAAACCCTGGGGAAATACTCGAATTCTTTTTTTGCTTCCGTCTCGAATGTGTTCATGAAGAGACTGGCAATGAATGGTGACAAAGAGTTACCCATTGCTGTTCCTTCATGTTGTTCGAAGAAATTATCGTTGAATCGAAAACAATTTTGTTTCATGGAAAGTTTAGTGAGTTTAAGATATTCTTTTACTACATCTTGACTGCGATTGTTTAATTCAAGTATATCCTTAAGGCAGTCCAAGGTCTGTGGTATCGGAACACTTGGAAACAATAAACAAACGTCAAAGGAGATCAAAATTTCACCTTCTTGCAACTGAATATTTTTCACCTTATTAATGAAATAGTTGGAATTAATCACAGAGAAACTAAGTGGTGCAATAGGTAAATTTTCGAACTCTTCTGTTAACCATTTTGATAGGTGGTAAGTCGCCGATCCGATTGCTGAAACAATAGGACGTACCGACCTTCCTGATTTATGTATCTTAGGCAAGCAGTACAATCTAGGTACACTTGGGTTAGATACATGTAACTTCCTATTTAAAGCTGGAGTAATAAGGTTGTCGCAGGATTTAAGTACATTTCTTACTTCAGTAATCATTTTTGGTAATGGATTTCTAGAAAGTTTTTTATAAGGACCATTACTAATCAGATTGTCTACCTTTTCATAATAGTCCTCTTTATCTAAAATATTTTTTTGTCGTCAAATAAGTAAATCTACATTTACATAAAAAAAGACTGGTAATACGAATGGAAACTCTTTTCATGGTTTCGTTCGTAGACAAGAAATATTATGTGTCAAATATATTGATAACTGTAAGAGTCAGCCGCCATCCTAAAAATTAATCAAGAAATTTGTTAAACCTCTGCGCCGAAAGGATCAGCCAGAGGTGGGTTTTTTTTTGGAAATTTGTTTTTGCCTATCCAAAGAATGTCTCACACATAAAAAAATATTAACCTGAATATGAAATTACTAAGTGTAAAATATTTTAGACTAGAAAAGTTGACGTTTTGGAATACAATCTGATTCTGTTATCAAAACTGTTGGTATTTGATTTTTGCATCAATGTCAAACATGACAATTTTCTGGTTATATATTTTCGTATACACGTGTGACATTATGTTATATAAATATATGAGGAGCTTATTTTCAAACGCAATATATGACAAAAACAGATACAGATGGCATTTAACTCGTTTTAATGAACTCTTTAAAAAACCGTATATTTATTTTTAGCAAAATACAGTTTCTGTAATTTAAAATATATGATAAATATAGGGGACATGTTTTTTTAGTTATAAGAAATTATGAAATTACTTCTAAAAAAGTGTTTTGAAGAAATTGCGTTGTGAAAATAAGCTCCTCATGTAGTTTCTACTTACCTCGCCTCCAAGGATTGTGAACCAGTTACTACAAAAATCTACAGAATAATTAGATATATCACAGGGGTGATATAAGAAGTCTTGTTTTTTTCTCACAAAATTATATTTCAACAATTCTTAATTAGTTAAAAACATAATTATGTGAGAAAAAACAAGACTTTGTGTATCACTCTCTCTCATATACCATGACATCTCACATGGGCATGTTCTTCGAGAATTTGAATAATCAGATACACATTTATCACCATTTAATAAAATAGTAGCGGATTCTTAAAGTTTTCTTCTTGTGGTATTACTTCTTTCCAAAATTTTTGCAAAATCTCATTTAATATGGTGACTAATTCATGTGTTCTTACAAATTTTTACTTTTCCAATTCTCCTTCTCTATTAAAAAAAATATATATATTTTTTTTATTATTTTTAGATATAAATGGCAGCATATCTCAAAAATGGAAGCGACTGCGTAAATGTTGCGCATCCCTTAGAGGCGTTAGTGTACACAGTTCAGAAACATCTAAAAGTTCTTTGCTTGAACAGTCTGGTCCTCACATACTAGTCAGTACTCCTCACACTACATCCTCATTGCGAATACCAAGTACTAATAAGAAAAATAGTGTACAAGATGTACTAAGAGCAAAACTAAGCCAAATACATGTAGGTTTAAGAAAACGGCGAGCTTTATCCGTGCAGGAATTTTTTCACAACCCAAATCAGGAAAAGCAACCCACTTTTTATGTACCATCTCCTACGACTCCAAACTCCAGTGAAAATGCACAAACTAGGAGGCCTCGTTCTAGACAAAGGGCAATTAATTCTTTGACTTTCACCCCTTGTCAGTCTAAAGAATTTGTGAAGTGTCATAGTAGTGAATGGGATCCACTCCCTTATGAACCGCCCCCCGATTACGATGAAGAGGAGAAAGCACCGAATAGGAGATGGTCTGTGATAGCACTGAATAAACCTGATAAAGGTAGTAAAAATGCTGCCAAAATAGAAAATTTTAACATAAAAATACCGAAAACCAAACTGAATAAACCACTTGACCGAGCGAGGTCACAGTCGCCTAATTGGAATAAAGAACAAGTTAAATCAATTAAAGGTGAAACACAAGTGATCAGACCACATTTTGCTTCTAAAGTGGCTAATTCTAAAAGCCATTATGAACTTATAGGTGCTAGACAAAAACCGGAAGCCAGACGGGACGCTGAACGTGAACGTGAGCAACAGGTATGTAATTGTTTTAAAACTACAATTACTTCTATTTAGCATTTTCTATGGTACAGGATGTATTGTACAATGTGGATGTGAAAAATTACTGTTAACTTTCGAGTAATACTTGACACCGTAAAAATGTTTCACAACTTTATATAAGTGTAACAAATATATCGCTGCTGATAAACAAATGCGATATTGTTATAACCCCGAAGTACACAAATATATTAGTAAAACATATATAGTTTTTAGTAGACATATTGTTTTGAATCTTTGAATCTCAAGATGCAAGGATTTTAATTTAAAATAAAAAAAGTTAATCACTTTACGACCGGTTTATCAATGCTCAGTTCAGACAATCTAGACGATAAATGAAATTCAGATTCAATTATTTATTATTTATTACAGTACCCTACAAACTAAATTAATATATTATAAATTATAAAGCACATCTCTTGGTAGTGAATTACAATTTAAAATTGGTATTAAATGAAATATAATATCCAAGGAACAAACAACTGTTATGACAGTTACTTGTTTGGATATAAAATATTTCAGTTAAAATTAACTAAACATTGATAAACCGGCCTTTAGAGTAATTATTATTTTTGTATGTAATCTAACGGTTAATAATAATTACCAGAGACACGACCTATTATTATCATATGGTTAGCTACGTGATTTATCTGTTCTGTTACTAGCTAGAAAAATTTGGCATACGGGGAAATATCCTAAAGTTACTAAAAATCTATTTATCAAAAGGTATACAATACGTGAAAATTGATGATATCACTAGTGAGCCCAAAACAGTGGAATATGGAGTGCTGCAAGACACAGTACTTGGTCCGATTTTATTCACTTTGTACATAGACAGTCTTTTAAAAACAAATGAAATAACATGGCAATATTCTTTAAGGGGACGACATGGGAGAATTTAAATAATTCCTCCGAAAATGGCTTTACCTTCATCAGAATCCAGTAAATATCCTGGCATACTACCGAGCTCGGTAGCACAGTGGGCCAGGGCAGTGACAATCGTAGTTTACTGACTATCGGCTCCCGGGTCCAAATCCCGGTTTCGATTCTGGCAAAGTCGAAGGGTTTGGTTGTGTGTGTCTGCGTTTTTTTCAACTGTGTAACCCCTGTCCGAGCAGTTTCGGCTTGTATTGGGGGTTGTCTAATTTATGTGGTGTGTTTTATATTTTATACTATTTGACAGATATCTCCGATGGGACCTACAAATAAACAGTATTTTAATAAAAATTAGACGACTCCCTCCACAAATTTAGTATGTAAAACCTTGTCTAAATCTAAGGCACCTTAACGTATGATACTATGCCTTCATACAATCACAACTATCATGTAGAATTATAGAATGGGGTGAAGTATGCGATTGCCATCTGAAAAGTTAATGGTAGTTCAGAAATTGGTACCAAGAGTTATTTATAATAATAGGAATTATAATTACCCGTCAGATTATTTATACAAGATCACTGATATATTTGATTTCCGACAACTATATTGCAATTGTATACTTACTTACAGTTTTAAGAATAAATCAATATGGAGCCAACTGAACATCATTATGAAACTAAAGGTAGAGAAAATAGTTGTAAGAATCATAGATATATACGGTGGTTTTCCTTACACTGACATGTTTTTTTTAATTTTAAATAATACAGTGGTTATAAGTCCTATCGTATTCATTGTGTATACTTTTGACTTAAAGCGTATGTGATATATCGGTAACGTTGCTCAACAAATCGTACTAATGACGCAACATATGCGTCAATGAAAAAAAAACAGCTAAATTTGCGCAAGCACACCGTATGTGCCAGTAGCACTTAACGTGTTAAAATATCATTTGATTCTATTGTCCATATTAAGATATGGCATAACCATTGCTCAGAACAGATGACTTTAGTTAGACTTGGTTTATTATTAATTTGAATTTGACTTGCTATAAAACTGATACAAGACAATAAATACTAATATTTATAAGATTAAAACGTAATTTCCGTAAATAACATAACATATTAAACAATATATAAGTAAAAAGGTGCCCTCTTAACTAACATTAATAATTCTAATAATCAATTTAATTTATTTTTTTTAACAAATAGACTTGAAATTAATGTTATTGTATTATACTATATCTTTTTGGTAAATTTACTTTTATTTTGATACTTTCTGTTAACTGAATATTTAAATTTTAAATACAGATAAATACTAGTATTTATTGTTTTAAAGAATACCCATTGTTTTGAATAGAGCTTATCTGTATGTGCAGTTCTGTGTTTATCAACTTCGTGTAACATAACAAATAACAAAATAATTGAGAGATATAAACAAATGTACTTGTTTACACATACAGTAATTGATCCATTTCTTTGGCTTTTAACATTATTCATCGATTTAATCACTCATTTGTAATTTATTCTTGGTAGTCGGTAATATTGATTATTAGCATTTGTAATGACACGCACATTTCCTACTCTCATACTTTATAATTTGTAGATTCTTTCAATAATAAATTTCTATTACTTTTGTTTTTATTTAGTTTGTTGTTGTATTAAATGAAAACTTTTGATTGAGTATTAAGCCAGTTGCAAAAAATGCACTATTTGGAAGATGAATATTGTATATGTGTAGCATGTAGCAGACAATGTAACATCTTGTAATCGTTAAAATATTTTAATTATCTTTTTCTAAACAACTAGGCTCTACGAGACATGCTTCGAATTAAGTAGTCGATGTATTCTTGAGCTATTATGTCCAAAGTTATCTGATTCTGAAAGTCTTGACGTAAGTGCTGAAAACTCATTAGTGGGATATGTATCGACCTCATATACTATACATGTTCAATAGACGAAGAGATAGGGGGTCATGTAGGCCATGGAGGAACATCATTCAGCATTTTGTAGAAAGTTCCTGGTTATGACGGCTATTTCTTTCTAGGAAGAGTGGAGGGACTTCCGTATGCTATTGCATCCTATACCATAATCCCACTAGTAAGTGCTGCCTCTCCAAACTGAATGACTGATTTTCCTTCACGTCAGCGAACTCTTCTGCACAATCGTGAGTCCACAAACAGAATCAGGATTCATCACTGAATGTTATCCAATCTTTTCTTCATCCACTATCAATCTCTATTACAAAAAAAAAACTTCTCAGAAGTAACTGAGAGACCTACTAATATACGACTTTCTCAGCATTTAGAGTATCTTTTGTCGAAACCGTTCGATAGAAGACTTCCTCAGCTTAGACAAGTTACCACCTTACCAATTATCTGCTCAATTGTCTGTGTATATAAAAATTTGTGTAATTGTGCTGATAAATTATTATTGCAGACGTTGTCTGTTAACTTTGACATTCCACAAGGAACTGTATTCTGGCCCGCATTGTTCCTTCTACATATTAACGACTTAATTTTTATGAGTATGTTTTTTTAACTAAAACATTGCTGTTAGATTTTTGGAACACTTGTATTTCCTGTAATCAACACCACAGATGTTCCCACCTAAACTTAGAAAGTTGGAAAGTAGAGCTTTACATTCTGTGTTTTATCGTGATGTTTGCAGATTTTATGAATCTTGTGGTATCAAAATATTCTAACGCGGACCAGTTCATGGTAAAATATTGACTTTTTTCTTGGATACAAACAAAAATTTTCGTGATTTAATTGTCAACACGCAATATAATGGTTAACGGAACTTCGGTCGTGTTTATGTATGAATCCTAAAATATGCACCATATACGACTGCTTAGTTGTAAAAAGTGGTTTAATCTTTGAATGACTGGTCTCTCTCCATTGATACTGAGAAGGGAACCCTACAAAGAAAATCATGAGAATAATACGATAACACATAAAAAATTATTAGGTTATATTGTTTGTTTTAGTTTTACCTCTTCCTTTACCATCTTTATATCCTTATCATGCATATATCACACCACAATGCGTTGTCCGTAAAACGTTAAACAGTGACTCTATCTATATGTTGATAATTATATTTTGTGACGACGTTTCCGAAACGTCAGTAATAAACCGAAAACCTCATAGTCATGTGTTGGAGTCAGTCAGACGTTATTAAAACGTGTCTATTTTACTTTAGTCACAAACAACTGATAAGCGACGTTGTCTAGTCGGCCAGAGGTCGTGGGTGACGTAATACAACGTTAATTTCTGTAGTCGCAAGACGCAAAATGGCCGCTTAGGAAACCTATTCCTCCATAAAATACAATTCTGCACCTAAAAATTCAATAATTATGTTGGATTTTACTCAAAATCCAACCGCATTGCGTTTGGTTTGCGTATTGTTGCCGTTGCTGATTGATCTTGGTGAGAAGAGGCATTACCAGCTTGATACCAGCAAGATTAATGAAACTCATGCCACTGGACAGAACTTAACAACACTTTGCCCTTTATACCATAATAGCATTATTTTATTATTTCATCACTCATCTTTGCTTTGACAAGCAGCAAAGTTATGAAATTCATTGACTGATTTTCTTCTGTTAGTCAGACTGAATAGATATCTGCTCCAATTTGCCGTACTCTTTGTGCACCTTGGGTATAATAGACCTTATATTCTGGCCAATAAATAATAATAAAAAACATTTCTTAACCATAGTTTACTGAATTAAACATTTTTGTTAATTATTTCGCAACCACCTAATATTCAATGTTATGACGCTTGTAACTAAATTTTTCCTATACGTATTTTACATGGTGACCACAAAATATAATAATTTTTGTAGATACTTATAATGATATTGGTGTGTTAATTCATTACCGGACACAATCAGGTTCGATAATACTGATTTCAGCCAACCTGCAGACATTGCAAATGCTTTTGCGTCCTTCTTTAAATCTAGCTTTTCTTCAAATATCTTAGTTGTTCCTGATGAGTACGGTAATGTTACAAATAATACCCTCTTCCTTGGACATTTTTCCGAAAATGAAGTATTTGATATTTTAAAACTAATCAAACCTAAATTTACCTCTAGTCCTGACGGCATACCTGCTTTCATCTTACGCGACTGTGCTGTAGTGTTTGCCTGTCCTCTTATGAAACTCTTTAACCTTTGTTTAAATTCCAGCACATTTCCAGATGTGTGGAAACATTCTAGAATTTGCCCTGCTTTTAAGAAAGGTGATAAAAAATCTGTGATTAATTATAGACCTATCACGATTATCTCTAACTTTTCCAAGGCCTTTGAAATGTTACTGCATAAAACAATTTATGCTAGCACTCATGGGTTGATTAGCGATATTCAGCATGGTTTCATGCAGGGTCGGTCTACCATTACTAATCTTTTTTTGCTTGACACAGTACATTTCCGAATCTGTGGATTCTGGTGGACAAGTTGACGTCATCTATACAGATTTTAGTAAGGCGTTCGACAGTCTTGATCATGGTATTCTTTTGTATAAACTTAAGCAGTTTGGTTTTTCAAATAAACTGTCTAAACTTTTTTCATCATACTTGCAGTGCAGGCGCCAATACGTGGAATACCGTGGTTTCAAGTCTGGCGAATTCATTGCTTCATCTGGTGTACCACAGGGTTCCATACTTGGGCCTCTTCTTTTCGTTATTTTTATCAATAACATTGTAGATATGATTGACGTCAATTGTCTTCTGTATGCAGATGATTTGAATATTTATTGTGATATTAATTCTATCTGCGATTCCCTTCAATTGCAAATAAATTTGAATAAAATTAATGACTGGTGTGTAAAATATAACTTGGCACTGAATGTGCAAAAGTGTAATGTTCTGTCTTTCACAAAAAAAACCGAACCGCATATTTACAATTATACACTCAATAATATGTCTCTAAATAGAGTAACTGAATTTAAAGACTTAGGAGTTATTTTTGATTCAAAGCTGAGCTTTAATCTTCATATTAATGCTGTACTTTCTAGTTACAAAAACCTTGGTTTCGTTATAAGGCATTCACGAGGGTTTAATGACACTGACGTTTTATTTTTACTATTTAATTCTTTTGTTCTGTCTAAGATAGAATATGCTAGTATAATTTGGAATCCTGAGTATCAAATATATAGTAATAATTTACAAAGTATACAACGCAAATTTTTAAAGTACGTATCCTTTAAGATTGATGGCATTTACCCAGTTATTGGAGCGCCACATGAACAACTATTAACTAGGCATAATATGTTGAGTCTAAAAGATAGAAGACAAATGCATTCTCTTATATTCTTACGTAATATTATTCATAATAAGATTGACTGCCCTTCTATTTTAAGTCAACTTAATTTTAATATTAGCTTAATCGCAACTAGGCACACTGCTACTTTCTATTTACCAACACCAAGGACCAATTTACTTAAATTTTCACCTTTATTTTGTTTATGCAACAATTATCATTCCGTTCAATATAATTTGGATATTTTTATCTGTAGCATTAACTCGATCAAAAAGTTATTTGTAAGAAGTAATATAAGTGCTGTTTAATGTATTTCTTTTTTTGCTGCTGCAAATGCATTGTAATAATTGTCAATTTTCAATTGCCAATTTTTTTTTTGTAATTAATATTCTTATTTTTATTTTTTTTTGTAATTATTATTATTACTTTTATTTTTTTTTGTTAATTATGCTGTATTCCCATCCTATAATTAGTATGCAAATACTGTTGGATGGTGTATCTGAAATAAATAAATAAATAAATAAATAAATAAATAAATTATCAATTATGCCATTCGCTGTGTATGTGTTTCGTGTATTGTTATTATTGTTTAAAAAAAGTCAGTGACTGTTCTTTGCATGATTCATACATTAGCATAAATTTGTATTTAATAATTTTTATGATATAATATAATGCAACAATTAAGTTATAAGTAGCTGATAATCATATTAAAAATATTTCTATCGGTTATTCATCATAGTTTAATATGAATATCAGCCAACCAGGAATATAAATAACTGTGAAACTCATACAGCTATTGTTCATTGTATTCCACAAGACAATGTTGAGTTAATTTTTTATTTTAAACATATAGATTGAGAGGAATTAGATGTTGAAATAGTGAACATGTTCGAACTATACAGACAAGGGAAACAAGTAATATAATGAAATAATGAAAGGTTGTGCCCTACTGGTGTTTGGGAATTATTACTCCTCATCAGCATAGTAGCAGTAACGCAAAAAAAGTAAATGGCTCCCATATGTGCACAGATATAAAAATAGCTGCACTTTGAAGTATTTTTTCAAAAAATGTCTATTGGTAAAGTTACAGCGATCAATCGTTACTTTTACCAAACTTTATACAGGGTGAGTCAATAGTGTGTTCTCCTTCGATAACCTTTGAACCGTTAGTGATACAACAATTTATTAAATACAAACGTTTTTTGGGTCGATAAATTTTCTTTTACACACAAAAATGCTTTTTTTTAATGGAACACCCTGAATATTTTGTCACCATTTTATTAAATAAAAAGAGTATTATACAGTGATATTTTGATTTTTGGATTTTCATGCAACGTTGCCAAGTTATTTAACATTTTCTGGAAATTTAAGGATTTATAAGGGTCCGTTTAATAATTTTTATTTACCTACGAAAACAAGCTGGGTAAGCAAATATTATGCTATTCTTAGTTCATACTACACGCTAAGTATTAGTATCTTTTTACATTATTCTGTTTTACAGGGTGTCCATGACGGCATGTCAATTAATGCGAATTTCAAATGGGAAAAACTCTGTTTTTTTAAATGGTATTTTTTTACGTGGTTGGATTCCTCCTTTAAATTGCTTTCTTTTTTGTATAACACTTCCTATACTTAACTGTTGTATTTTTGGAGATAATTAAGGTTTTCTCTTTAACCTCACAATCATACTAAAAATTAATAAAATTTTATCAAGAATGGCTTTGGAAAAACAAAAATTGCGGTCAGGCGAAAAATTATTTTCTATAAAATCGTAAAGGAAACAGTAAAAGTAGCAAATTTATTGAACTTGTATGACAAAATTTACACCTCACCTTAGATATGTACATAACAAAATAAAAGTGTAATTTTGAACGTAAACAGTAACTAGAAGAAAAAAAATAAAACAAGTTACAAAATATGCTCAACGTGACCTCCTAGTTGTAAATTACAAATTCTGACTCTATGAAGAAATGAGTCACTTACATTTTGCAACATGTTAGGCGGGATGGTGTCGAACGCTAGTCGAATTCTTTGCTGCATGTCTTCTCTTGTAGTTGGTGATGTTTTATACACTAATCCTTTAATGTACCCCCACAAACAAAGTCCAATAATTTCAAATCTGGCGACCTTGGTGGCCATTGAACTGGTCCAACTCGACCTATCCAATTGTCACCAAATGTAACATTTAAAGAGTTTCTTACGGCAATGCTACAATGTGGTGGAGCTCCGTTGTGCTGGAACCACAGCCTCTGTAAGACATTTTAAGGACACCCGTTTAACAATCCTCCCAGTACATTTTGTAAAAAAATCGAGGTACATATTCCCAGTCAAGTGACCATTAAAGAAATGCGGTCCAATTAAATATTCACCTACTATCCCTGTCCACACATTGAGTGACCATCGGTGTTGATTATCTACAGTTCTCGTAAAATGAGGATTCATGGTATCATAGTAGTATAAGTTATGTCTATTAACACAACCATTTTCATGAAATGTGGCCTCATCAGTGAATAGCATGAAATCAAAAAATTTCGGCTGTTGGTGAATCTTATTGAGTGTCCACTCATGAAATATTACCCTACGTTCGAAATCATTTGGCTCTAGTTCCTGAAGCAGTTGAATATGATAAGGATGAAAGTTTTGTGTCCTCAATATTCTTGTTAGAGAGGATTGACTTATATCAAGTTGTCTAATAATTTCTCTCGTACTTTTATGCGGATCTTCAACGACACTTAATGTAACTTGAAACATTTTTTCTTCATTTGTTGCTAGTTTTGTATGTTCATGTTTTTCATAATTTACATGTCCAGTTTGTTCAAACCTTTCTCGCAACCTTTCAAATGCAGAATGGTGAGGATGCCTTCGTTCTGGATAACGCTGAATATACATAAATTCTTGATGCCAATAGCAGATTTCTCTCCCCTTCTCCCAATGCATAAACCATGTCGATCAACTTCGTGTGAAAAATTCATAATTTATTTAACAAAAATAATTAACTCAACTAGGAAATACAGAAGAATCACCACCAAGTAAAATTAATTACGTGTAAACCACAAAATATCAGTTTGACAGCACAATTTTTGTTTTTCCAAAGCCATTCTTGATGAAATTGTATTAATTTTTACTATGATCGCAAAGTTAAAGAGAAAACCTTAATTTTCTCGAAAGCATCAACAGTTAGGTATAGGAAGTGTTATACAAAAAAAGAAAGCAATTTAAAGGAGGAATCCAACAACGTAAAAAAAATACAGAGTGTACCATTTAAAAAAACAGAGTTTTTCCCATTTGAATTTCGCATTAATTGACATGCCGTCATGGACACCCTGTAAAATAGAATAATGTGAAAAAGGTACTAATATTTAGCGTGTAGTATGAACTAAGAAGTATAATATTTGCTTACCCAGCTTGTTTTCATAGGTAAATAAAAATTATTAAACGGACCCTTATATATCCTTAAATTTCCAGAAAATGTTAAATAACTTGGCAACGTTGCATGCAAATCTAAAAAACAAAATATCGCTGTATAATACTCTTTTCATTTAATAAAATGGTGCCAAAATATACAGGGTGTTCCCTTTAAAAAAAAAGTATTTTTTATGTGTAACACAAAATTTAAGCACCCTGTAGATTTTACAATAATTTTAAATGATAGATCTTATCGACCCAAAAAACTTTTATATTTAATAAATTGCTGTATCACTAACGGTTCAAAGGTTATCGAAAGAGAACACACTATTGACTCACCCTGTATATTAATTCAGTGCTATTTAAATAAAATAAATGAAAGCAGAATTATGTTTTAAATTTCGTCTTATTTATTATTTGTTTTGTTAAAAAATTTAATAAAGTTAAAGCAATCGGTAAATTTTTTATTTTTAAAATTATACTCTTCAACAGGGACACCCTGTGTTACAATAACTGGCTTAAATTGTATGTTAATGTGCAAGCTTGTTGCCTGAGTGCAGTTGGCTAATTATTGGATATCATGCATTCGGTTATATCATGAAAATTAACGCTAATACATGAATTATGAACGAACAGAGCATCCACCATTACATTTTTCCTTGTAAAGTTCATGCGCGTTATACATAATGAACACAACCAGTAATGCTATTCAGGCAGGTAATAATACGTTGAGGCATTCTAATGGTTTGTGGTCGATGATATACGGTCATGATCGCTCAAACTTGATTGTAAAATATTACTTATTTAAAAAAGCATAATTTCGCTATTTCAAAATAAGGTAATAATATGTGATGTGTGAAGAAAACAATAAATTATTCTGTAAATAGTTCTAAGTTGGTAAAAATCATGCGCAATATTATTTTTTCTGAAAATTTTCAAAACTTATTTGTATAGAGACGTCGAAGATATAATATCTAAAAAAAAAACATAAACCACGTTTTACTACCGACCGTAATAAATTGTGGACATAACTAAGAATGAGTAGTTTTTAATAATAGTAATGATAATAATCATAATAAATACTCAAAGAAGGAAAGGATCCTCTAAACCCTGGTAGCTACCGACCAATCTCTTTGACAAGTTGCATAAGTAAAATTTTAGAAAAAATGGTAAACACCCGATTAGTCTGGATATTAGAAACTGAAAACCTAATTAATAAACATCAATGTGGATTTAGGAAATTCCATTCCACCACAGATCAACTTGTTAACTTGGAAAACGCAATTCAAAATGCTTCTATCGAGAGAAAACATCTCGTAGCTGTCTTCTTTGACTTAGAGAAAGCATACGATACTACATGGAGATATGGTGTCCTCGAAAAATTACATAAATGGGGCCTAAAGGGTAACTTACGAATATTCATATAAAGCTTTCTATTAGAACGCCGCTTTAAAGTCAGAATAGACAACATTGAATCAGCACCTCATGATCTCAGAACGGGATTCCACAAGGATCAACTATTAGTGGAACTCTGTTTTTAATCGCAATAAACGACCTCGATAACAACATAGATGTTAGAATTAATAGATGCATGTATGTCGACGACCTGGTTATATTCTCTTCCGCCCAATCAATTAACCACCTGAACAGAACACTACAAAAATCCATTAACAACATTACGAAAACAGCACAGTACTCCGGTTTTAAATTCTCTACCTCTAAAACATAATGTGTACATTTCTGTCGCCTGAGAAAACCCCATCAGCACCCACGATTATACCTTGAAGGATCTGAGATAGAGGTAAAAGAATCCTATCGGTTTTTAGGGCTACATTTTGATCCGAAACTCACATGGCAAAAACACATCTCTCACCTAAAAACGAGGTGTATGAAATCATTAAATATTATTAAGAGCATAGCAAATATCAACTGGGGAGCGGACAGGGAAATCCTGCTGCGACTATACAAATCCTTAATCCAGTCCAAACTGGACTATGGAAGCGTAGTATACTCATCCGCTCGCGAGTTAGTATTGAGAATCCTCGACACTGTCCATAATGCTGGCATAAGATTATCAATAGGAGCTTATCGAACTAGTCCAGTGGCTAGCCTACAGTGCGATTCAAACATACCACCATTAAAATTAAGACGAAGACGGATGCTGTTAAATTACGATATAACAATATTGTCTAAGCCCACACATATAAACTACAACCTCATTTTCAATAACAACCTCCACGATAAGTACTCAAGAAGATCTTCGGCAACACGACCAGCTACTATAAGAATCCAAGAACAATTAGAAGAAGAAAATATATTAACATCCGAAGTATATCCAACAGGCTTCGTTGAGACTCCCCCATGGCTCATTCAGAAAGCAATATTTAGGCTAGAACTAAATAATTTCAAGAAAAACGAAACATGTAGACAAACTTATATAAACAGCTTACACAACATCAATGCAGAATATAATTATCCACCATATATTTATACCGACGGATCAAAAACTACGAATGGGGTGGGAGCTGCATTCTCAGCAGCAGAAACAACCTGTTCATGGACACTACCATCGTCAGCTTCCATATATATATATAGCCGAACTATACGCAATTTGGCAAGCGTTACGATACTGCGAACAATCACAAGGGGAACAATTTATTATCTGTTCAGATTCATTAAGCTCAATTCAGAGCCTTACAGACTTATTTACTAATGACCCATTAAGCCAAAGGATAACTGATTTAATCCAATGGCTTAATTCGATTAAAAAACGGGTAATATTTATATGGCGTCCAAGTCACATTGGAATAAATGGAAATGAACTAGCCGACCAAGCAGCCCGAACAGCCTCCACTCAAAATCAAATCGATCAAGTATCCATACGACCAAACGACTTGAAACTGGCAATCGAAACGCTAACGGAAGAAATATGGCAACGAGAATGGAACAACAAAAACGAAAAACTTAAAAATGTGAAAAGTTCAGTACAAAAGTGGAAAACAACCAAACAGTTAAATAGAAGAGAGAATGTAGTAATAACTCGATTACGAATCGGACATACCAACCTAACTTCACACTACATGCTATTAGGTGAACCGCCGCCCATATGTAATACTTGCAGAGTACAGTTGACAGTAAAGCATATTCTAGAGGAATGTAGAAACTACACAGAAGTATTTCGGCGCTATAATTTAGAGAGAAATATAAACAAATTATTACAACAGAACAACACGATAAACAAACAACTAATAAGGCTACTCAAAGAAATACACATCTTCAAAGATATATAAAACAATCAAACATAGAAACTACTCCAACAATAACACATACTCCAAAATAAACATGTACTAAGAAAGTTGGCATATCGAACTACATAACGGACGTTTGTATTACAGATGTAAGAAGTTTTCTCTTTTATCTTAATCTTAATTAATGCGACTAAATGACCTTAGAAGTCGACGTCGCTAAAAAAAAAAAAAAAAAAAAAAATTATTGAGGGTGAAGTAAACCTTACAGATATGGTTCTCTAACACTTATTGCTATTTTATCTGGACCATATTAAAATTTGTATTAACCGTTCGAATAAGTACATGTATATTTTAAGGCTGTTTTACGTTATTAACAAACCTCAGAAACTATTTTTTTAAAGTTAGAGTGTTTTTTCTATAGACTAAATCTTTGTTGTATTAAAGTCATTATGAACTAATTTATTTTTACTCTGACATATTAGTTTCTGCAGACGATTTTTACCTAATGTGAATAACAATTTTTCTAATCAACCAAATTTTTGAGATAAATTTTTTGTTCGCCATTTTGAATTTTGAAAAACTACTCTCAGTTTCGTGTTTAGTGATTCCAAAGACTCCTATGTATAATTTTGTTTTCAAATCGAATCCAAGTTATATTTTTTTGTCTATCAGCAAAATTTTGATTAAAATATAGGGGGCAGACACAGTAGGACAGACGGACTAGTGCGTAAATTTGTCACAGAATATCATAGAATACGTACTAATAATTCAGGGAGAGGAAACTGGTTGACAGGAGAACATACGCAGACAAATAAAAGCAAAAGTATAAAATGAATAATGAAATACACATCACGTGATACAATGTACTATTCAGAATGATTGAGGTCTGCTATTGTGTTAGCATAAATAGTCACAACTAATATTCGTCCTGCATTCGTGGCTGTTAAATTTGAGCGATTTGGTGATTACAAATAGCAGTTGTAGGGTACATGAAATTCGACTACATTCCAGGACAAGCTACATGCACAAAACGTGACACATAAATCATAAAAATCTTTTGTATCTGTACCGGCAATATTCTATCGATTACTAGCCGAATTTAAATGTCCATCACAATCACGGCGTGTATGAAATACGTAACGTCGATTGCATGGCATCTATGTGAACTATCTGTTGTAAAGTCATCATAGTTCTCAATCATTTTTTGTAGTTTATGCCATAAACGGCAGTGACTGCGCCATTGTTAAAAGTGTTTTATGCGAGAACTAAACCAAACACCACCACGAAAATAATTGCACGCTTTCATGTTGTTAAGTTAACCGGGGAGAAACTGCCAAGCTGCCTATGAGATTACATAGTAGTATCTCGGTTACCCGCAGAGTCCTGCATCTTTCTGCCTCGATACTGGTTATACTAGTTGCATGTATTACAGGTAAATAAATAAGCACACCACATGAATTTTTATGTGGTGCGTTTATTTATATTTATATTTTTTTATAACTGCTGGCTCTGATAAATGGAAAATATTTCCGGCACCTGATCATTACTAATTAGTGGCCATTGCGATTGTTACTGAATTGAATTCATCTCCTATCTGATGTGCATACCTCACCACAGCAGAGCAAAATGGGATCTCCCGTCTACTGTCAGAGTTATAAATTGCAAACCCTCCTGAAATGGCCGGTATATTTGATTGAATACCATTTGTAACATTTTGAATAGCATTGGTTTTTCATAATTAATTATTATTTTATAATAATAATAATAATAATAATAATAATAAATCGTCTTTATGTACAGGGTAGTTCAGCTAAAGCTGTTCTACCACTAAACTGTACATACTACATTGAGAAAAAAAAAGTAGAAAAACACATGCAATTAATTGATTATGTATAAAAATAACTGAACACAAGAATCATCATTTGAATACCACTTTCTTTACCTATTACAATACTGGTTCTAATACTTGTTCTAAATGAAAGATGATATAAAAATATATAAATACATATAAAGATTAAAGATTCGGCATTATGAGGTGGGCGCTTGAAGCAGCATTTTTTTTAAGCGAAACTTAAAAGTACATTTAGATAGATTTTTTATTTCATCAGGGGTATGGTTGTATATTGACGCAGCAGCATACCTAAATCATCTTTGGTAAATTGAGGTTCTATGTGCAGTCTATAGTTAAATCTAGCATCACGACTATGTACTGAGAAATTTGATATTAGTAAGTCAAAGAGATATGTAGGACATCGGTTGTGCATTACAGAATGGACAAGACTTGCAAGATGCAACCTGGCCCTTTCCTTCATTTTCAACCAGTTTAATTCTCTAATTTTACAAGACACATGGTCACCCCTCCTCAGACCAAATATGAATCTAACACATGTAATCTGAAGTTTCTGAATTCGCATGGAAGTAATTTGATCTAAACACGGAGTGTAGACAAAATCACAGTAATTAAATAATGATAGTACCAAACTATCACATATAGCATTCACCGTAAACTAGTGTTCAAAAAGAAACGATTAGCGTACAAACATCTACAATAGGCCTTGCGTATTACCGTAGCGACGTATTCTTTGAACCGAAGATCCTCGTCTAAAAGCAGACCCAAGTTTTTATAAGTACTAACTATTGGCAGGCGTGAACCATTTATTTTGATCTCGATATCATTGAGATGTGATTTTTAATTTTTTCGGACCAAATACTATCACATAACTCTTATTTGGGTTTACTTTCAGACAGTGATCTTGAGACAATGATATAAGTTATTGTAGCTCATCATTTATTATATTAATTGACGGAATTACATCATGAGCACTTATGTGTTTGTAAATTTGGAAGTCATCTGCATATGCATGGTGTTTACAATACATTAGGGTTTTAGAGAAATCAGCCGTATAGAGCAAATAAAACAGAGGTCCCAAAATAGATCCTTGAGCGATACCTTCATTAATTATTTTCGAATCTGAAGTGGTACCTCCTAGGGATACTTTTTGAGATCAATTACTTAAATATGTATTTAAAAAGTTAACTGTCTCCGAATCAAAACCAAAATATAAGAATTTACTACACAGTAGCTTATAATTTAAAGTATCGAATGCTTTGCTGTAGTCAATAATTACGAGAACAATCAATTCAGATTTGTCCCAAGTTGAAAAAATATCACTGGTGACTTTTGTTAAAGCGGTAGTTGTACTGTGATGTCTAAATCTGGATTGCGACACGGGAATTAAATCACATTGGTCGGTGTACTCTCTTATTTGATAGGAAATAGCTTTTTCGAGTATTTTAGAGGGAAGGGGTAAAACGTTAATTGGCCTTAGATATAGGATTTTTTATTTTTGCTACAGGGCGTACAACAGCCTCTTTCCAAGTTTGCGGAAAAACACCACTGGTAAGAGAAAAATTTGTTATGTGTCGCAAGTAAGGAGTTAAAAAAGGTATGCACAGTTTGAGCATATGTAAGGAGATACCATCTGCACCTACTGCATTTGACTTTATAGAATTAATTATTTTTTTCAATGTCCGCATCCGTTACGGTTGTAAATTTAAACTTTGATTTACTAATAATATTTGCATGTAAATTTATGAACGAGTGTGAAATTTTATGAACATATAGTTAAAAAAAAATTTCGATCGCATATTGGTAAATTATTTTCTGATATTCGTATACTGTTTGTTTGCTTATCATTGATAATTGATAATTGATAAATATGGAAAAGCACATAAAATTTTAGGGTAAGAGTATGTTCAAGGGTTTCACAAATACTGAAGGACATTGCCAATTGCCATTAATCATATGTTACTATAAAATGTGAATAACATCCAGGTCATAATAGAGGTGCTACTTTGGAACAAAGTTTCATTGTTTGTTGTTAACAACTCAGGAGAAGCTGAGAAGTAACCGCAAATTACTTTTCATTAGTCTTGTGTGTTTACATTAATTAGTTATCAGGGCAGTCGCTGGCCCATTGCTATTTCCTTTTCACTTTTTCACAATTTAGTGACAATTGGTTTTTAGGGAGCTAAAATTGTGACATATTAAATCTCGTTAGGGATAGCCTCCGTCGTAGCAAATTTTTGTCACTGACGAAATCTGTGTGTGAATTAAAACGAGGTAATTCGTTTTTGGTTATCTTATCACGAATAGAAGAAGTTATACAGATTTATGTTTTTGACCTGATAAAAATGCCACTTTACCACATAAAATTAAACTCGTATTCTCGGTAGTGATACGTACGGATTTACGTACAATAATGCCCTAGGAATATTCATTTACTGCGCCCCATTAAAAAATAAATAATTCCCGTCATTTATATAAACATATCTATTGCGTGTTTATTACAAACTCATTAACAACCATCAAAGACAATCATTAAAAAAAAACTATAATTGAGGAATTCGAACATCAAAGGTGCTAAGTGCCAAATACTGTTTATTGAGATATTTAAGGTTTCTTTTAAATCTTAAGATACGCACTGACTCTTACACGTTGTGTCATTTAGAACTGAGTAAAAAAAAATACAAAGCAAAGCTTGTGGTACTTGGATCCATTATATTGTTTTCGCTTGTATATAGTACCTTTCTACGTGACAAACCCAATTTCACTAAAAATGGCACTTAGCCCCTTAGATATTTTAACGCTTCATTTACTCAAATGCTTCTTTCTTCCTTGGGCATTTGCAAATTTGGTAATGATAGTTTCTATAAACATTTCCCTTCCTTCTTATTTCTCTTTTGACATCGTAGTTAATCGAAATTTTTTTTTTATTAATTGATAATTCATTTATTTTACATTTGTTCATTAACACTCTGCCTGCCATGTCAGTCATTTTCGTCTGACACGGCGTTTTCAAGTGAGACCGGGGCCATTTCATTGGTTGAAACGTCACAGGCAGCGCGCAGGTTTAAGTAGTGGGAACCGTTAACATGCATAAACATTTGAATTCAGTCTCTAGATATCGTTTACTTGGCCTACATTGCTTCAAAATTGTATGTTTAAAAACGTCTGACACGACCTCTGACTGCAACTAAAGTATATGCGTTTAAAATATGTAAGTAAATCGTCATTTCGCTTTACGGTTTATTTTATTTTTCACATCAAACTTATAGGAGTTGGAATTTGAGAAAACCACTTACATCTCAGGAACTTCACGATGAAGCGGACAATTTATCTGACGATTCAGATGAGGAATTCAGAGATTTTTCTGACTTTTCCGATGTCGATCTAGATTACGAAGATCGTGACTCGGATAACAGCAACAGCGAGTCAGATAGAGAATCGGGATCTTCATCAGATGATGGTCCAGGGACAAATAATGATGCAGAAATAACGGAAGCTGAAGATGAAGAACAAGCTGCAGCAAACCCCGCAGATAATCAACTACTTTTTTTTTGGCACGAATATTCTGGGAATCACAAAACATTTCCATTTATCGGTAATGAGGGCATTCAAACAAATTTGCCAGCAAACTGTACACCTCTAGACGTATTTGAGCTTCTATTTTCACCAGACCTCATAGCTATAATTGTGGAGGAAACCAATCGCTATGCAGCATACACGATTTCCAAAACAAATGTAACACGCAAATCTAGACTTAACCAATGGTATCCTACATATGACGAGGAAATTCGTAAATTTTTCGGTTTGTATATTTGGATGGGACTGAATAGCCGTCCCACTCTTGCATCATATTGGTCAACTGATATACTGTATAGAAATAAAGTCTCCGAAGTACTATCAAGAAATCGATTCGAAATGTTATTACGTATGATTCATTTCAATGATAGAGAAAATGAAACAAACGATAATAAACTTTATAAACTCAGGCCCATTCTTGACATGCTCAATAGTAGTTTTCAACAAGCCTATACTGTGGGAAAAGAAATGGTCATAGACGAAAATATGATCCCATGGAGAGGCAGGCTCAATTTTCGCCAATATGTACCGTCCAAAAGTCACAAGTACGGAGTCGAACATTTTAAAATATGTAGTACCGATGGCTATACATGGAAGTTTATACTGGCCGAAATAAAAAAAACCGTCGTCCTGCTGGACTTGGAATAGGAGAATCTGTGGTACTATCTTTGGCAGAGGGATTGTTGGACGAAGGGAGAGTATTGTATACGGACAACTTTTATACCAGTTGTCCATTAGCTAGAACTCTTCTAAGTCGAAACACACATTTAGTAGAAAATACCTTCCAAAAGAAGTCATTGCAAAGAAACTAGAAAAGCATGAATACATTGAACGCGAGACTCATGATGGGATTGTTGTCTCTAAATGGAAGGACGCAAGGGATGTACTTATGCTCTCCACAATTCATAATATGGACAAGAGAGTTCCGCCTCCCTCAAGTAAGCGTAAGCGAAAGATAGTACCGCCACCGACAGGTCACAATGAGACGCCCGCCCAGAAAAGACGAAGGACAGATGAAAACAAAACACCAGAATTGAAGCCTGCAGCTATTATTGCGTACAACAACGGTAAATGTGGCATAGACAAGTCTGACCAAATGGCATCATACAGTACATGTAGTCAGCGAGAAGTAAACTGGTACCGTAAAGTTGTGTTTGAGTTACTGACAGGTATGTCTATGGTAAATGCATTCTTCATCCACAAAATTCACACAAATTCTAAATCGAACATAAAAACATTTAGAGAGGACATAGCCAGGCATTTGTTATTTGGTAGAAATTACTGCAAAATAAATATGGTTGGACCTAAAGAAAAAGTTGTCCATTTATTGAAGAAAACTGAGGAAAAAACCCGTAAGCAATGTATTCTTTGCTACAAGAAACTAACAAAAGAAATGTCAAGAGCAGAAGCAAGAAAGAAAGTGAAGAAGGCTCGAACGTATTGCGAGGGTTGTGATGGAAAGCCTATAATGGGCCTAGATTGCCATATTGAACATCATTCATAATTTGTTTTTATTTTCCACCCAAAATTTCGTATGATATTATCAAAGTATTACTTTACAGAGTGTTAAACAGCGCCCCTTTGAGTTTGGCGCCCCTAGGCCTCGGCCTCACGGGCCTATACTTAAATCCAACACTGGATACGTAAACAAATTTCTTATCTACGCAACGTTTAATATTTTCTGATATACTCAATGAATTTGTTTACAGAAACAATATTTCTTCTAATAATAGAATTTGTATTTATTTTAAAGTTGTTGCTAATACATTTCTCTTTGTGTGGAGTATCAGAAGTCATGTGATAATGCAAACTGCATGCATTGTATGTGGGTTGATAAGGAGAGGCATACAGTGTATACATTATTTTATTTTAGGCTGCACACAAACTAACAAGATTTGTTTGATTTATGTTGTCTACCCTAAGTCAAGAGTGCAATAGACTTCTGTTGTTTACATATAATTGTTGAAAATATTAATTAATGTTTCATCCTTTCTAGAGTTACCATATGAATAATTCTTTGAATATCTAAAAATTACAGTTACAAAATATTATAACACTAAAAAAGTAAGCATCTGCGCCTGTGATCTTACGTCAAAGGAACAGTCAAAGGACGTTTTTTGACGACTAATATAAATAAAAAAAGCTCTTTCCCGATTCGGAAAGAAAATCTGTTTCTTAAGATTTGTAGCTTTTGTAGTAGGTATATGTGTAACATGAAAATCGACACATATTATTTATTTATATGATATTTGGAGATACTTACATAGAACTGTTACTTCTATAATTGGACGGTATTATGCAATACTAGGTTAAGCCACAACATAATTTTGAGATATTTAAGATTAAAGTTTGTTAGGGTATAACAAATAACTAAACCAATTTTTTAGTTGCAAATATCATTATAATATCATGACAGTATACAAATAATCCATCTTGTATTGTTTTACTGAAATAACTAACTTATGTTCCTAAAAAATATATATAAATGTGGATTGACTCATTATTGATTATTCAGTTTATTAATATTACAGAAAATAAATAACACCGGTTTAACCAACATATAAAGTTAATATCCCTAGTATACCTTCAAACAAAATAAGAAGTACTATTTTCTATAAAAAAAACAAGATCATTATTAACACCCTTCTTCTATGTCTTCAATAAAAGTATTTCTTCTACTTGAAAGTCAATATTCAAGCCGTACCCTTCCACATCGTCATTAAAATTGGACGTGGTGGCGGTTGATAAGAAGTTGTAAAACCATTTTGCATCTTCTGGGACCAGTTTTTCCATTATCGTTAAATCGGTGAATTTATCCTGTGACAGTTGTTTTCCATTGGGCCACAACAACGGTAGAAAAGTATTTTGAAGACTAGGTTTTCGTCCTTTACCAACTTTTTCAATACTAACTGTTTGTGGTTTATTTTGAGTTACATGTTTTTTCATTAACAATATTGTGGGCTGTGTTTTATTCATCTTTATCTCATGGCATGATAACCAAGACACTTTAATTTTATTTACACCAATTTTTCATTAGGACGTCGACTGCAAAAAAATCTTCTTTTTCTAAACAGTTGACAATAAACTTCTTTTTCTTCTGCACTTTTCCATTATATTAATATAATCTAAGTCAGTGTAGAGGCGTTCTTGCATTTTTAATGCACATTCTACGTCACCAAATTCTGAGTCATTTAGGAGAAAAGTGTGATCTGGCAATAAAAACCTTATTATAATTATTTCGAGAGATGGATGATTTAAAAGACCATGTAACAATAAAAGGACGAGTTTAATACTTCGGTTTTGCCCCCCACAACAGTCACACCACAACCGAAGTCCTTTAACAGGAGCCTGAATAGAATTATTAATATATTTTAAGAGACAAGAACCAACTTCCTGTGTTCCTCTTCCGGCGACATTCTCAGTCCATACATTAAAAATTCCTTGATTTGAACTTTCGACATTAATGCCCAAATTAAACAAATTAAGTTGTCGTTTGTAATATGCGATGCCAGTGGGAATTTTTGGCAAAGGATGGGTTTTTTTGTAAATCAAAAGTAAGTGTTTCCAGTTCTGGATTTGTTGTAGCCTCTGCCAGGTCTGTCTTCATTGCTTCCCATAATATTTGTGCCTCTTTTAAGTAATCTTCATGTTCCTTTTTCTGTTTTTCAAGATCATCACCTGATAAATGGGATAATTTGATTTTATATGTATCACATACATGACAGGTATCTTTCTTCGGTGCTTTGAATCTCAAATTGAAATTTTTATAAAATATTGATTTGTATTTCGATAGACTCATTGGATTATTTCCGTCACATTTCTCTTTATATAGATCGTACATTTTGGCCAGATTAAGATCAGGATGAAGAAATTTCGAGTTTGTTTCCTTTCGACAATAATGTGAAATGTATTGTGGGAATGAATTTATATGATTTATTACTCTTTCAATTTGCTCCTTCGAACATTTATTTCTTCCTCCACTTTTAATTCCACGTTCGTCACGTATTATCGAATCATGTCTTTTTTTTCAAAGTGACATCTATACGATTTTGGGTTATTTGTAGGGTTTTAAGGAATGCATTTTTGCAGACCTCAGTGTTTTCAATAAAATATTTTCTAGAGTATTTTCGTTTCGATTCTTGTTTTGTATAAGTTCGTTTTTTATTCATTACTTTCACATGTGCATTAAGTAGGGCACATCTTCCAGAAAATGATCCAATAGTCCAATACTAACTAAATATTTTTTTCTCTAACGTCCGCGGAGACATTCTCAGTGCACTTCTTTTTGCATTTACATCTAAACTCAGCATTAAATTTACCTTTCGCTGTTACGTACGGTTTATTCTCGTTATACAACTTTGCTCTTAACTGCATATTTTGGGAAATATATTCCCTTCTCCTACCACGAGCTGGTCGACCGGTTGATTCATTTAATGCTGGATACTGAACTTCTAAGCCTTCTTCCTCAATAATGTCAATGTTTCCGTGTTCGTCTTCATAGTCTTGAAGATTTGGAGAGTGCCTAGATTCGTCCGACGGCACATACTCACTGCCAGATGCCGAAAAAGGCTCCTCGTCAGAAATTTCTGATAATTCCATAGTTTCCTCAAATGTCTTTCTACCTGACGCAGCAAACCTTTTTCCTCTGGTTGTAGATTACATTCTGAAAACAACGTTATGCATTAATGGTTTAACCCAAATAAAAAAAACAAGAATGCACGGCAATTCGATAATTCAATAAAATACATTTTCCCAAATCACTTGCCGGCAAATACGATGGTTTCTCATTTACTTTTTTATTGTGAAAATATTCATTTTTTCCACTAGTATAAGATACTTATTTTAGGTTATGTAGAATTTTGTCGGTTATTAAATCCGGGCAATAATAATAACGTGAAAATAAATAATAACTTACCTAAAATAGAAGAAAAATACTCTAGTAAAACACTGGACACTTTTAATATTCAAAATATTTAGTATTTAATCAACCAACGAGTTGAAAACAATATTATTTAAGAACAGGTTATTGATGCCTCGTTGTTGGTTAACTCATTCTTGCTTATTATAAGTGCAACCGATTGGAAATAACTCATTATTACAAAATGGGCAACCATACATACAGTAATGTGGGTTAATATTATACTCTATAGAGGGCAGTAGAAGCAATTTGGAGCTTGAATCATTTTTGCTAATTGTTGAAAGGGCAAATACCCCAAAACTTGTATGCTTAACTCATTTTACCATAAAATGTGGGTTAACCTCATTGTTGCAAACACCGTCCAATTGTACAATACTAATTTTGTACAATTAATTCTTCTGCTAAAGCATCAATAACCACATTGTATCAACATCTACAGAACAGTATTTTCTTTTGTTTAATAATATCGTTGATTCCTAAATGTCGCTTTTTTTTGCTATCTGTTTCTTTTGTTAAAATGTTCACCGAATCCCTCAATTTATTCTATGTCCATTTTCCCAAGCATTTTCGCAAGTGTTCGAATTCTCAGTTTCACCCTTCCCAATATAATTCTTATGCTCGCCTAAACTTACAATGACATGTCTCGAGACTCTTCCACAAAATATTTATTACACTTACCCGGAATACTATAAATAGACAGATTTTTTGAATTTTGCTCAGTTTTGTTTTCGTTAAAATGGCTCTCAAAGTATTACTCGTTTGAAACACAGTCCATACATGAAACTTATCACCAACAAAACAGTGTATTTCTTTAATCGTTAAAACACTAGTCCTAAAACTATTTTAAATATTCTACTATGTTTGATCTTTAACTATTTGTGAGAAATTAAAAGTAAATGCCTGCAAAATCCTATCCTCAATATTAAAATCGAAGATAAGAGACTTTTTCACATAGGTACTAGACGGAAATGTACTACATTCCTGTATATAAACACTTTTTAACACAGAACAGAAATTTATTTATTGAATTTATTATTATAAATGTTGAATACACAATTGTTAAAATTAGAAAATGTTATACTTACCACATAATTGTACATTAACAAATCAGTGAATGATAATGAAGCTAGCACTTCGCCTGATACTAATGTGGATTGCCGTGCACAGAAAATTGTCGGCTCACTTCCTAACTGAAATCCTTCTGGAAGTATTTTGTTTATTATTAATGTTGTTCTCTACATCCCTCAGGAATGGTGGTCGATCGGTATCTTCCATGCCTTTTCAGCATCTGGAAGGTAGCAGATATTCTGCGTATGCAACGTTCCATGTAACTGCTAGAATTTGACATAATATTAATTGCTACTTGTTGCACGGAACATTTACTGTTCTTGTTGAATAAGAAGAGCTTTCGATGATCAACATGTTTTGGTCGTAAACTGAAATATTCTCGATATAATTCGATTCTATTAATGCCAGCCACTTCTGATGTAACTGTAAATATACGTTTTTTCTTTGTCTTCATCATGCTATGTTGCAAGCAATATGAATTCGGTGTATTCAGTGTCGGCAACATTCAACGTGCATCGACTCTTCACGTCGACAAGCGCCACATAGTACTCCACGAAAAATAAAAGAAAAAAGAAGGAAAAAAATATTAGATAAAAAAAAATTGATACATACTAATAATGCAGAAAGTATATCACATTGTAAAAATATTTTAAATAAAAAACATAATGAAAATTTTAAACTACTTAGTTCATAAAAGCATTAGAAGTTTATCTAAACATTTGGAGGAACTTAATATATTGATAGTCGAGTTTGAATAGCTTTGCAGATGATACTGCAATATTTTTCAAAGCTAAAACATGGAATTTATTAAAATATAATGTAGAGAGCGATTTTAAAAGCGTTATTAATTTTTTTAATAATAAGCAGCTAACCATCAACATACAAAAAACGCATTATTTACCCTTTGCCAGTTATCCTCAAATCCATCCGAATTTTGACACATTAATTGTAAATAATAATGGGTAAAACAAGATAACATCTGTAAATACTATAAAGTACCTTGGAATTACCATTGGTAATCACCTAAAATGGGACAGTCATATAAACAATTTAGTAAAGAAATTAAGAAGCCTCTTATCAAAACTTAAACATTTTAAAAACATTTTTGTTATTGATCATTTAAAAACAATGTATTTTGCATTAATACAATTTTATTTATCATACAGAATCATCAGTTAGGGAGGTACAACAAATTGTTTTCTGAACAAATTACTGATTATTCAGAAATGGATATTAAAAATTATTTATACCAAAGGTTACACATTTCCAACAACTGTTTACTGAAAACAAAATTTTTGATTTAATAATAGTTGCATTTTGTCACAATATTTTACTTTGTTTCTATAAAAACAAACATAACATACAAATTATAGAACATACTTACAATATTAGACACAAAGAAACATTAGTACAAATACCAAAAATGGATAAAACAATTGGTCAAAGAGGTCTTAGTAGTATACTATATATTTTTGGTCCAATGTGTATTGGACCAAAAATATATAGGATACTTCCTCCATTTTTAAAACGGAGTCCACGCTAAACTGTAGGTCCCTAGGTAAAAAGGGCCCATTGTGGCCTACTTGCCTAGTAAAATAAGTAGCTACTACTATACAATTTAGTTCCAATAATATTAAGAAAAATACAAAATATGCGTCATTTTAAACGACAGCTAAAGGAGTAAATTATAAAAAATATAGAAGTATTTAAGTGCATTTTATAATGTTGGTAATGACAATATCACTGTTAATTTTCTTTGTTAATTTCTTTGTTAATATTAAGTTTTTTTTATCTTTTTTGAAATTTTGTTTATCTATATTATTGTATTATATATAAAAGTTATGTTAAAACTACAAGCTCTCATATAATCTTTATTATATAAGACACAATACAAGTCTTTCTTGGCTTAGGTGTCTCACCCTAAACAATTTTGTTATGTTAGTATTTATAGATTTCAATTATTTGATTTACATTTTTATGGTAAAATATAATTATAATACTTATGTATATATATATACATGTACTCTAATATTGTACTGAAAGACATGGGTTAATAAATTATTATTATTATAATTATTATTTAAAATTTATCTTAATAAATACCTCACTATTAAAAAAAATATGTAATTCATAAGTTCACGTCAAGGTTATGTGATTTTAAACTATTTTTATTTTCTAAAAAAGGAATCTATAGAGGAATTAGAAGAAATTGAAGAGGAAGAAAGCAAATTTTGCACATTACCTCGTGGTGGAAACACTTTTACAATAAGGCAAGTGGTTTTTCAGAAAGGACCCGACTTTAAGCCCCTCGGATTTAGTATAGTGGGAGGAAGAGATTCTCCAAAAGGCAGCATGGGCATATATGTCAAGACTATTTTTCCTAATGGACAGGCAGCTGACAGTGGTACTTTAAAGGAAGGTAAGATCAAGTTTACAGTGATACTTGCTTAATCAGCGAATTTCGTAAAATATTCCTTTTAATAATCATTTATTAATGGATGGGATACTTTGGTAAACATGTTGTGTAACACAGTGTGATGATGAAATGTTTCATAGTTGACAGAGTAATGCAATTTTGTAATAGTTTATTGAGTAATTATATTCTTGTTATTGTATCCAACTGAAAATTATTATTCGAATCCTTTTGATTGCATACCTACGCTACATTCTTAGAGAAGTAATAAGTGAACATGGGTACATCTTCTCTGTTTAAATAGGGGCGATGTTTATGTTTTAACATTCTACAACGTGCTACTTTGTTACGCATGTCACCTCAGGCTTGCGGTCTTGTAGGCAGTAGTTCACCAGTTTCTCACGTATTTCGCCGTTAGATTGTGTCAAGTGTAATTGTTATTCGTTGATTTTAGAGGGCCTATAAATAATACCGAACTTCGAACATTCGGTGTGTAATGTAATGAATTATCCCAGGAAAGAGTGATAGATACATTAATTATTAAATAGTAATAGCTGGCAAAATTGCATTTGAACACGTGTTGTTGGTTAATTGATCTTTATAGCAAAAGTTGCGGTTTGGGACAAATGAGTCATTCAGTTTCACTCTGTATGCAAACAACGACTCATTTTTTTCAGCCCTATTTCGGATGTGCGTACCTTTAATTTAAGCAATTGGGTGGCTTGTGCCATGAAATGCCGTAAAATATATCAGTTAAGACAACGACGACGTTAAAAAAAAGTTGAGAGTCATTGCTGTTAAACGGTTGCTACTCATAGTTTTTGTGAAATGGCTGACATTGGTGTTGGTTGTTAATGAATGGTCATATTTTGTCAACTTATCAACTTCTGAGAGGTCCAGAAAGCTGTTTTTACAACACATACCAGGTGTCAATTTGAAAAGATTCCACCCCAATTATCACGGGAACAGAGAGAAATATTGAGGAGTGGTTTTAACCACGTTAAATGGGATTGAGAAGAACTAATTGCTGTAGTATGAAGATCACAAAGTAGCAACCCCCCTCACCCCCCAGCCACCACTACTTTAAAATCTTAAATGACACCCTACCTCGTGCGATATATCAAATGAAAGCCCTTTTGAAAGGCTATCTTTCTGCAAAAATTAAATTCAATTTCAAATACTTTTTGTTTAGTTTAGCAGAAACTCGTTTTATTCTTTAAATTAGAATTCGAACAACCATTACTTCACATTTTAAAAAGCCTACTTTACAGAATATTGTCAAAAAAAATTTAGACAACTAAAACATTTTATGTATGCATTTATTTTAATTCAGTAACAAATGTTCAAAATATCGACTATTATTTTTTAAACCGTAATATAGTCCTTTCTCAAACTATTGTCTAACATTTTGGAAAACCTTGAAATAATGCAACACTGTAGTAATTCTTTGCCGATGTTCTTGAATACTCTGTGGTGGAGTTCTGTAAACGACGTCTTTGAGATGCCCCACAGATAAAACTCACGTGGGGTCGATTCCGGAAATCCTGCTGGCCACTCTATGGACCCTCTTATGCCATACTACTTACTGACAAATGTATTATCTAACCATTTCCGGACTGGTAAACAAGGTGGTGAAGCACGATCTTGCTGGAAGTGAAGAATGACTTCATTTAAGAAAAAATTACTATCCTTATCAAATTGATTCTTCAATGCACGGGCTATTAGAGAGTTAGTGGTGGTTTACTGTATGATGGTTATAAGCTAATTTTATAATAATTTGGCACTAAAATTATGTTTATTTCTTAGCAATTATAACCAAAAAATAACGAACTGTATTTAACGTCAATCTATTTCCACTATCAGGGCCAATCACCGACGCCAGGATACGAGCTACCCCCAACTTGGTAATTTTGCCGAAATTCTATTCTATTTAAGGGTATTTTTTACTTGCCTAATATTTAATAGACAAGGGACCAACTGACCTACACAACCCTCGCCTAAGATTGCATAGCTTCTGCGTATTCGCTGATATACAAACCTCTAGAAGACGGGATGAGGTTGCCAAGTTTCACTTCAGTTACCATAAAATCACTGACTGCGATTACCATTGCCTAACTTTTCGTATCGAATAAGAGTATAGTTAAGGGAGATCTACGCTCACCCCAATTACGATCTTGAAGACCTAAATATTCTGAAGTATTTTTTAGCAATTGTTAAAACACCGCGCCCAATAAAATAACTCAAATGAAACCTAGCTACTGTGACACATTTTAAGACATATAGCCATGAAAGCGATTTTGCAACTTTTAACATTGACCAACATCCATTTGGTTACTGATGCAGTCATTAAAAAGTTTTGACAACAGCATGTAATGGCAATTCTATATATGCCGTCAAAACATTGCGTTGACTAATACCAAAGCTTAAAATGAAATTAATTATAAATAGATTTAGGGAATATGGATGTCATGGCGTAAATAACACCTTTTTTTCAAATCTTCTCGTATGTACTTACACATTTGCAAGTATACTGTTAGAAATTACAATTTATTTTATTAATATTATATTGCGCATTTTTCGGAATATAGTATTAGGATTAAATTCTTTCTCTGGAAAGACATCCAAATTTTCTAAGTATAATCCGCTGCTTGGGGAGTTGACACCTATACAGGGTGTAACAGAAATCTCGACCGCTACTTCGATAGCGTGTTCTACTCATCAAAATATATAAAAAAGTTCGTATAAACATATGTCCAAAAATAAGTTGTTTTCGTGTTACAGTCATATTTGTGTAGCAACTAAGGCAATTCATGATTAATTATTATTTTAATAAAAAATCAGGTATATGTACATCTATCAAACAAACACATTCAACGTTCCATAATAAAATCATAAAATCATGTAGGTTTCATTGAAACCATCTGATTGTGTTGACGTTACTTGTCATTAATTCGGTGTTTAGTTTGTTCAGATTTCATTTTATTGTTAAATATGGAATATTATTCAAATTTAGAAATGACAGACACGCATTTGATATATGGTGTAGCGAACTGTAGTCGAGCTTAGGCAAGGCGGCTTCACGAAGAACGTTTTCCCAATTGACGCCTGCCTGGAGAAACAATTCATGCGCGACTACGCGAAGCAGGGTCTTTTAAGAATGGAACATTTGGGAGTGGCAAACCGACGGCAACTCGAACTACTGCATTGGAAGAACGTGTTTTTAATCGAATAGAACAAAATCCCTCTGAAAGCACGAGAAGACTTTCTTTGAGGGAAAATGTGGGTCACATGAGAATCTTAAAATACTACCAGTTATATCCATCACATTCAACGTGTTCAAGTACTTAATGTAGAAGACTGTGCACCAGGGTTAGCATTTTGTAATTGGCTTTTGGGTAGATTTGCAAATGACCCTAATTTTCAGTCAATTGTTTTGTTTACTGATGAGGCAGGTTTTTTATCAGAGATGCAGTACTAATTTTCACAACTACACCTCTGGCGGGACGAAAATCCGTATGCTGTTATTCCTTGGAGGCGCCGGTGCATTTTATTAAGGTGGCTAGGGAATTTCTGGACATTGCTTATCCTGCACGCTGGATAGGACATGCGGAACCTACGCCATGGCCTGCCAGGAGTCCATATTTAAGTCCTTTGGATTTTTATCTATGGGGACACCTAAAGCAAATTGCATACTCCCGTTCTATTGACAACATCAATGATCTTCTTCAGCGCATTGAAGATGGTTTGAATGAACGCAACAACCCGGGTATTTGTGAATGTGTAAGAGGATCGCTACGAATAGTTGTATATTGGCGGGGAGCGGTCACTTTGAACAGTTGTTAAAATATTTGTCTTGTTTCATGTTTATCTAATTGTTCTAAAAATAATTTTGTAATGTCAGAAAATAAAATAACAATTTAATCATGAATTGACTTAGTTGCTACACGAATATGACTGTAGCACGAAACAACTCATTTTTAGACATATGTTTATACGAACTTTTTTATTTATTTTGATGAGTAAAATACGCTCCCGTGGTAGCGGCCCACATTTTTGTTACACCTTGTATAAAGTAGGTGTCCTTTTTTGTTTTTTTTTGTTGATTGACAATCTGCAAATAATAAATATTAATTTTTTCTGTGTGATTCTTTGAATATTATGGCATGCTAGAATGGTGAATTGAGGACTATCGAAAAGTAAAAAAAATATAAGGTTCCATTTTAAAGAACCTCACGGCAACATCACGCAAACTGTGATGAAGTCATTTAAAATTTCCTCACAGGAAAATGCGGAATTAAAAAAAAATCGACGTACCCGAAATTTTTTTTTTTGGTGAAAATTTATTTAGTCCATACTTTTTTACATAGTATAATAAAAAAAGTTAGATCCTTTTTAAAATTTCCTCACTACTTACATTTATGTTTACCTTGAACACATACTAACGTAACAAAATAATTGTTATGATCTCACTCGGCTTCGAACCGCTTTTGCCGGTTTCGTAGGAAGTGACATCGACTACACAGTGAAATTATTTAAGTCTACCATACTAATTTTGTTTCTAGGTGATGAAATATTAGCAGTGAACAGTAAACCTCTACATGGAGCATCTCACAAAGAAGCAATAAATGTTTTTAAGCAAATTCGCTCTGGCTCAGTGCTTTTACATATAGGACGTCGATTAACTAAGAAACACAGAGAAAAAGTTTATTAAATATTTCCTATAGTAATTAATACTTTTTAATAAGTACCAAAGATAATTGTTATCAGTAGATATGCGTGAGCATATTTATTTTGTAATAATGAAATATATTACTGGTTGTTGATTTGCAACTTTTATAGCATTTTTACATTTTCAATGAACTGTATAATATTTATATTTGTTAATGTTAATATAACATACATACGTCACTTGTTTAAGTTGTATAGCCTATCTATACTTACATTAAATAGTTATAACAAATAATATACACAGTTTGTGTAAAATTTTTTACTTGATTACATTTCAAAATGTGATAAAACGTGTTTTTTTACTACTTTATTTAATTTTTCATTTTATTATACCTATTTTTATTTTACATTAATATTATATCTTGAAGCCAACCTGTTTTAATTTCTCTTACCCTTTCATTTATACAGGGTGTTCCACCTTTAAGTACCAAGACTTCAACAATCGAGAGAGGACCTCATTTTAAGATTTTTTTTTAATAAAGATACATCGTATTTCGTTCGGTTTCAAAGATATAGGGAGCTGAAATATATATCTTAAAAAATATATGAAATCAGCGCCCTGTATTTCTGAAACTGAACAAAATATGATGTATATTTATTTTTTCTGAAAATGGGGTCCTCCCTCGATTGTCGAAGTCTTGGCATTTAAAAGTGGCATACCCTTTATAGCTATTTACTTGTGCATAAAAAACAAATATTTCTATATAAATTAGTCATACTTTTGTGTGAAAATATTCAACTGGGCACATGAAAGTATAGAATTGAACTTGTCGAATCTGAGGACTTTACAGTTTTGCTCTATTAAAATATATATTTAATATAGCAGTGAAATTTTCTTTTAAATCTGTTATAGAACATGATTTACTTAACACAATATTGTATAATGTATAGCACTTAATTTTAGTAGGGATAATTAAATGATGGTATTATACATATCTGTCAAATATTCAAGTTAGATAAGCAGGGTTCATTGTTGCCCTGTGCAAGAATTTCGCCTACCCTTATATACTTACCAGATGAGACAGGATCCCCAAGTACGTACCACCATTACTTACTTTATTATTGGAGATAAAGGAGTTTATGTTCATCCAAAGAAAGAAAAAGATTTCGACCAATGGCAGATCAATCGTTCATACTTCAAATGAAAAACCAATATATTTCTAGAAAAAACAGTAAATTAATTAGTTATTAGGGTATTACGTAAGCATTCTTTGAAACCTAATCTAAAGCAGGCCAGTATTAAGAAATTGATTGGCGGCGGAGTGGGCCATCGTGTAACTTACAAAGACTTACCTCATATAATCATGTCCATTAACAGTTGTTTATGGTTGTCAGCGTACACTTGCACCTTCTATAGTATACTCTGCTGTTTCTGTGGCCACGTGTATATACCTTATTTTTTGACACAACTTGTTTAATATAAAAATCTGTAGATTCTCTAGATAAATGAAACAAAATACACAATAGGCGAAATATTTTATTATTTAATGAAATTTTCGTATTCACCACTACTCAATATGTTGATATTTTTATGTCGGAACTAAATTGGAAAAAAAAGTAAGATAACCTCAATTTCTCATTAAGTGACGTTTCGACAATATTTATTGTCTTTTTCAGCACTACAACTAATGAGGTATTTGGTTTTTTGTCAACACAATCAATATCGTCAAATATTGTAAAAAAATAAATAAAATAGCGTAACATATAGAATTCCAGAGCAAATATTTCAGTATACAGAAACAATTTTCTATATGTATAAAGATTTGATTAATACATATTTATCAAAGGAAGTTTAAAAAAAGCGTAATAAAAATTCGTTCTGTAAAAAATGTTAGAATTTAAACTTTGTATGTGTAATAGGTTTGTTCTATTTTCTGTACTTTTTACACTTTTCACAAAAGTGCACGACTAACTCGTTCCTTTTAGCAAAAATTGAAATTAAATTTTGTTGAAAAGAAACTTAAGTAAGGCTTCTACACCGATTGCATGTAAAAGGAACAAACCCAATAATATTTTCTTCTGTATTCCATGTAGTGTAGTGTAAGTTCTTCTACTCTCCAATAGGTGCCACCAAAGTTCTATCTAAATAGTAGAGTTGCATAATAGCGGCCGCTTTCAGTAGCGTCGTATGTACTTTCTCGATGGTAACGCATTTAGGATGCTGCAGATTATATACACATAAAGTAAACCTTTGACATGTCCATATACCGAGAAAAATTGCGCACTAGCGAACATTTGCTTGAGTAACACAGTTTTTATGTTTTCTGCTGAGAAATGGCTCCTTCGTGGGATAAAGACACTCGTGTAAAGTGAACATGATCTTTCAATATCTACCTAAATAACATTTGCAAACTTAGAACATTCCAAATCACTTTGCAGGATGTTCCTCATTGAGACATCGATTAATAAAACATAACTTTTCGACTGCTTACTCACTGGCATACCAAGGAAATCTTGTAGAATTTTTATTTAGTTTTGTACGTTATAAATGATATTTAAAGAGTCGCCCCAGTAAACACCAATGTATGGGCCTTTACTGGGGTTTTACTGGGCCTTTACTGGAAATTCTGGTTGGTATATCCATGAAATCAAAAGAACTTTTTGATTTTCCATGGCCTATTTTGTTTTGTTAAGCAATGGACAACTTTGTTTAAATAAGTCCCTTGAAAAACAATTTTTTCTCGGCATGTGATACATTATTTGAAAGCTCATTTTAAGCGCAATCTGAAAAACGAAAAATCCAACATGGCTGCCATAAGAAAAATAAAAGTTACCTCGGATATCTCGAAAACAAAAGAATATCGAACATTCGTTTCTACACCAAAATACTAGTCTCCAAAAAATGTTCTAATAATATAAAAGTCTAAAACCTGTCTGACCAAGCATTACTTGGCTACAGCCAAAAAGAGAAATCACAAAATTTTCGATTTTTTGGAAAATCCCAAAAACGGTTTCAGTTAGCCGTGATTTTTTAACGGATTTGGAATCAGCAAAAATTTGCTAAAACTTATCTCATTTAACCGACCTTGCATCTCTTATAGTTTCCGAGATCGCAATGGTGAGCATCGAATTTGGGACACGATATATATATTTTTTACATTGCAAGACACCGGACTGATGTACCGTCGCATCTTAAGTCAGAAAATGTCTCTATATGCTTAAAAACATAAGTTGCAAAGGGTAAAGGACTTTTTAACCTGGCATATTATATTTGAGTCGTGTAGATGCAAAACCCGCCATCGTCATATTATGTCATTCCTCAGAAAATGTAAAAAACTTCCAGGCAAAATATAATAGGCTTCTTATTTAAAAAAAATATCTGAATATGAATATCTGAACTATTATAAGAAAATCGCCAATCAGAACACAAAATATTCCTCTACCTAAATCTGTGTTATATTTAAATATATTTTGGAGATGGCGGGTTATGCTAGTTACTAATGGAGATGGCGGGTTTTGCTTTTTATGAGGAAGAAGATAGAGGGTTTTGATTCTTAATATGATGTAGATAGGAGGATTTGGATCTTGGTTATCAAATTAAATAGAAAAGTAGTTATATTAAATAAATGCATCTATTTTTCTAAAGTTAAGAACATTAAACTTAAAAACAATAAAAATAGTATTTCTAAACTCTAAGATCTTCATCATCCTCCATACTAGTGCAAGAATCGTCTAATGAATCATCATTCTTGCAGTCTTCATTGTTCCTGGCAGATTCAATAGCTTTTTTGTAAAAAAATAATTGGTTGTCCTGCATCCAATTCTCCCCAAAATGATTTTGGAGAAGTTTTTCGACACTTGCCGCTTTCTTCTTGTAACTAGGTCTGCCTGGATTTAATATTTTGGGAATGATGGAACCTATGGCTTTATCTTTCTTAAAAATCGATTTTGCTGTTCCCACATCAGATCTGTAATTGACTTCTCCTCGGACTACTACATTACCTTTTGTAGTTCTTGAAATTATAAATCTCTTATAGTGGGATTAAATTGAAGGTGCCAGAATCCCGGTTTTTTAACACACTCAACAACCGCTTGTTTCCAATCAGATGCTTCCCAATCTCTTTTTGCTAATTCTAAGACGGTTGCGTGTTCCTTTATGACATTGGAATAATCTGTTGGATTAGTAATACACGGAATCTTCCTTATTTTCCTTTCAATAAGCTAGATTAATAATTTACACTAAAAACAAAACAGGAAAGTACTTACAATTTCTTTTTAGCTATAACTCTCCTATGGGTTTCTCGTTGCACTACATGTTTTCTGCTTAAATTAGGAGTTTTTTTGAATAAATTGCCAGTATCAATTGTATCATCCATGATTAACAGCATGTACAGTAATGTGCAATGTGCTTTCCTTTCATACACATGCATTTCTATTCAAGGCAAGGTGATCACATGATGTAAACAAAGCATTTAATTGGCTATTCCATTATGGCGGGTTTTGTATCAAAATATTTTTGGAGATGGCGGGTTTTGCATTTAATCAAGGATTTCGTATGGCATTTCTAATGATAAAAGGAGGACTTTGCTTGTTTACAGCCTATACAATACATACAGAAAATTAACGCGAATCGAACGGTGTATCTAACTCTATATTTTACAATTCTGGAGATGGCGGGTTTTGCATCTACACGACTCATTTAATACATTCAATCGACGCTTACACAGTAGGTCGCCAATTCAACTGATCATTATGTCTAAAATATACGACCGCGACGCAGTCGTAAATAACTAGTCGATTCCCTGCCACAAGTGAGCATCTCAACTAATTAATTTATTTTAGTTCTCTCAGTTATCTTCCTTTTATCTTGATAATGATGAAACAAGGCGTGAGCTAACCTCATATAATTTTGATACTCATTTTGAGTAAATTTTAGTTAATACTCAGTTCGTTTAATTCAAGTAGCTGCGGCTTTAATAAATGCAGAACATTTTTTCAAAGATATTTTTGCCCTGTCTTCAACGTTAATGTCGAAAATCAAGTTTTCTCTATAACAGCAGGAACGTATGTGTTTATAAATAAAAATTAATGGATGTATTCAATTAAAGAAAATACACTTTATGTACAGGGTGGCTTCGTTTTTGAGTTGATATACCATTGTTATCTTGCAGATGCTGTTAAATTAGAGAAAAAATTCATATATCAGTGTTTAATATAAGAAAACTTATTCAAGTTATCTCAGGTTGTCTTGAAAAAAAACTGAGAAATTCCATAATTATTTGCCACATCCTTCTCAAAATTGGTATTGTGCTGTCATCGAAAATAACAGGTTTGTTTTGTTCTCAGGAAAATATAATTTGAGGAATTTCTTTTCAGATGTTTGCTTTAATCAACTTTGAAAGAAACAGTTCTTGATTCTATCTGTATGGATGAACCCAAGAAATTTTCTTTTGAAAATAAATTTATCCGGATATTGCGTATTGATTTTCTGTAAATGCTGGTCGAACGTATCATTAAAAATTAATAGATGTTATTTCTTCTAAATGGTTGAGAGACACGTTTTATAATTAATTAATAAAAATACGTTTATGGTTTAAAACAATTTATTTAGCTTAAATATAAACATTTTATGTCACATGAAAATAATTTCATTATTTCAACATAGTTATAGAATAAACAGATATGTAACTAGAAATTGATTCAATTTTCAAATATAACTAAATACAAATAAGTTTTACGCAGGCATCTATTAGCAACATATTTGACATTTATAATGCTACTGCTAAATTTTTTATTATACATATTGTACAGTCATTTTAGATATTTTAGGAAATTTTCTACGCGATGTATATGTACAGTGTGTTTCACAACAGTTACAAACACACTAATAATGCCTACATAAAAAAAAACTGTTTGAAACACAAACCATTTTGTCAAACTGACAAAATCATTTTAAACCAAAATGGGCCTACTGGGATCGACAGAAAACACGATTTTCCAGAAACTTGTTTAGAATTACAAAATATCCCATATATTAAATTTCCTGAAAACGTTTAACATTTTTTTTTAATATTTGAGTGAAAATATTGAAAAAATACACTCTGAAAAAACGTGAATATTTTTAACTTAAACTTTTCCAATCTTCAAACTGATGAATTGGCTGCCACCTGTTGGTAAGTAGTTCAAGTAATGAACATCCTGAGCATTACAGGGTCACTGAGATGTAAAAAGAAAACATGAACAGCAAATATGTAATCAGTTTTGCCATTGTCTATAAATGGTATGTTATTTTTAGATGCATTTTAGGGTAGTGAAAAGAAAGTACTCTACTTAATTTTTGGTAGTAAAGTTTATTTGCCATTTCGCTGAAGAGAAGTCCGGCTGCACACTTGTGAAAAGTGTACAAGGTATAGGTAAAAGAACAAACCTGAAATAATAAATCTGGGAGTGGAAGACAGTAACTGTTATCAAGGAATATGTGTATTAAAAATTGTTGCAATGGACTAATTTGAAAATGAATTCTAATAAAATACATTTCCGAAGCACGTTTTTCTTATTTAGAAGGATTGGCAATTTAATTAGTCTCTTTTGTAGTATTTGTAATTGTCAAAAATGTTAACACATCTATCAATATTGCTGTTGCCTATATTATTCAATCAGCTTCTTCAAAAATAACTTTATTCCATTTATTTATTTTATCGCTGGTGTAAAGCTATCTATCTGGTATCTATCTAGTAAATGATGGTTCCTATTGTCCTATAGGTACATACATAAATTCATATATGTTTACTTATACCATATCTCTCTATGGTATTCCGACGCTTCGTCAGAAAATCAGAGTTCAAGTTTCCAATCGCCATAAAAATTTGTTTGATGATTAAGTACTTTTGGTTTGTCACTTTAAATAATAAAACAACTTGTATTACATTCTGTAGAGCCCTTAAACTTCTCGTTCAGAATTTATTGATTTAATTGAAGAATTGGGTAAGAACAGCATCTACAGAACGAATGAAACTAAAACAATAATCACATCTAAGTTAGCGATCAACCAATTTAAAAAACGACCAAACGATCTTTAAAAACAGGTTCTGAGAGTATGGGAAATCGAGGTAATTGTCACAAGAGTTGGTTCTGATATGTTCATATTTCTGTAGTAGGGGATATGCCAGTAGGAGTCGCGTTGGTGATTATATTTTGCTCGCAAATAAAATTTCATTTTTGTTGGTTTAATGTTTAGGGAGAAAAAATTATTAAATACCAAAGCCATGCCTTACCTTTGTTACCTCATTATTTTTATTAAAATAATAAATACCTGCAATTAAATATTTACGTCAAATCACTTTGACACTTGTTAAATTTCTATTGTCATGACCAAACCACAGGCCTATAGTCTACAAGAATTGATATTATAAATGGCAAGAATGTTACTTTTATCTAAAACTTATAAATATTGACCAATTCAAAGCATACTCAAATATTACTGTATGAAGAAAAATAAAATGTTTGTGCAAACAAACATACCATTTCAAAGACAAGTACCTACTTTCGTGTTACCTGTTTTATTATTTTTATTTTGCATCTGTCATCCTATTTGAATAATAAAACCAAGAACATTTTACATACATTTATTTTGTTATTTTTTTTTAATTACCATCGTAATATCTAACATGACTGTACCAAGACACCCAGCATTATAGGTAGTAGCGAAGCACATGTAGTAGATTTGGCACATATCACATAATAATTATACACTGTGTCCTCGCAACGCACTTTAGCGTCATATAATTTGAAGCAATATCAGCAGTATTGAATACAGTCTTTGAATTCTGACGAATGAATTTGCTGAACTGACATTTAATGGTAAGTTGTTTTCTTCAGTTTCAGTTAGAGGTCCTTGGAAACCATTATATAGACGCTTCTCAGAATTTTCAGAGCTGTCATCGGATTTTTCTTCAATTTCGTCTTCAACTTCTAAGCGCTCCTGAATCTCTACCTCTGAAAATCCAAATTAATCATTAGTTCTTTTAACAAAATCCTTGTATTATATATTAGCATTAAACTCACTAGATATTGGATTATGAATAATGAATTACATATACCGGGTGGATATTAAAAAATGAATCCTGCTTGAACTCCAAAAATCCGAAGTACATTGAGATATCGATTTGAAATTTTTATCTCTTGAAGACAAAAGGCTGACAGGTATTCCTTGCAAATTTAAAAAATTTATAATTATACGTAATTTCAAAATTAAAATGGATATTGTAATACTACTACTACTTAAAACATATTGTAATGGACCTCCATTCTGAAAATTTACTACCCACTCTTAACCTATATATTTAAATTGTAAAATAGCCTTTCTGATTAAATTTACGGACATTTCTGGCCACACTTATTCTATTGGACGAAGCAAATCTTTCAGGTTGGCAAACGGTTTTCGTCTTTGGGCATACACGTTTTCCTGTAATGCGTTCCATACTTAATAGTCCAATGGATTACATTAAGGAGAGTTCGGTGGACACTGATTTGCTTGATGGCGTGCTTTCTGCTAAGAAATGTTGTGTTCTTAGAGCCCCGTGTAACGGGACACCATCCTGAATAAAAACATAATCATTGTCCGAGTACAACCAGCTCACATCAAGTACTAGATCCTCTCGCAAATGGTGAACGTAGTTATTTGAATTCGTTTTTATCAACTGAGAATTAGTAAAAAACGCGACTTGCTGTTCCAGAATATTACGCAGGATACCATAAGCTTCTTAGAAAATCTGAACTTGTGGTATAAACGTTCAGGTTGAACATCGTTTTTTCTTGCAGTTGAATAAACCGTGCTATTTTGCCTATTTTCAGAGACTTGGAGCGTAAAATCTTTTTCATCTTGAAATACTAAACACCGCCGTAGCATTCCAGAACTTCTTATAATGCCGCAAGGCTCGTAATGATCGACACATTTTTACATTTAATAAAATTGCTGGAGTTTGCAATCGTTTTTAGTATTTAATGTCTAGTCGTTTTTGAATAATTTGTGCAGGTACTATTCTACAAAAGCATTAAAAAAATTGTTAAATAAACATCTGCTCCAAAGGGATTAGTTAAAAAATAATATAAGTTAGCGACTTACGCCGGCCACTAGATGTAGTGGTCAGTGGTAGATTGTCGCAATCAACTTAAAAATTGCTTGGACTAGGCGAGATAAATAACAAAGTAAAATAATCTAAATATACTGTATTTTCTCCCATAAAGCTGGTAGGGTCTCCCGAAGCTCCAAAACGGTTATAGGCTTAGATATGTGGTTGTTTAGGTGTCATTGGAGGAAATTCGACACATGCTTGATTTGATTAAAGTTTGCATAATGTGGATGAAGTGGCAATGGATTGATTTCCAGGTCTTGGAGGGCATCAGTCACAATATGTGCTCTATGGGGAAGAGCCATATTGTCCAAATTTAAATGTTCAACAACAACCTCTACAGTTGAAAACATGCATTATGATGATTTTCTCCTAGTAACATGCCTCTTCACCGATCAATTGAACTTATGAAGGTCTGTTCTCCATCTAAGACAAATGTCAACTAACACCATTACACCACATCCTACGAAGGAAATATTAGTTGGATAAACTTTGGCAATATGCGAGTTCCTGGATTTCGATGCACATGTAGACATCTGTTGTTATTGTGGGGACAATATTTTGATTCATTGGCAGAGATAATGTCATCCCAGATGGTTTTTTCTATGAGTTCTTGCTATGCTCACGCTACTATATCCCATCGATTACTGGTGATAATGATGGTCGCCTCAATGGACGGTTGGATGTTACTCAACTTGGCCTAATCGATTTTGGGCAGTGTGGTATGAAATTGTAGTGTCTGCAGTGGCGGCTGATGGATTTAGTTTATACCATGTCTCAATATTGGATGCTCCAATACTGAGATATGGTATAGCCTAAATCCACCAACCGCCACTGAGTGTCTGTAGTATTTTGGAGATCAGTTTGAAGCTGATGAGCAGTTGCTTCTTACATTATTAATGACAATGCCATCTTCTCGTGCGGTGGTTTTTCGTTGAGACCCACTCTCAGGTCTTCTTAACGTTGTTCCAGTTTCCCGATATTGAACATGTTTATTTTCTTATTTTGATGGTACAATACGCTGTTGGAATTTGGCCAAGCATTTCTGAGAGTATATGATTTTGGCAATCGATCTATTCGATGGTGTTCCTTTGATGCTGACAACAGAGGTGGCATTATTTATGTATTTTTTTGGTAAATCAACCACTTCTATCTACATTTGAATCGTTTATTAGAGTTAACTAAAGCAGCTCTCAGGGTTAAAATTATACAAAGTAGTGGGGTCCAGGTACAAAATGGGAAAAAGGAGACAATGATATAGTCGCGAGTACCGAAGTTCCGGAATTATTATTTACAGTGGCGGACTATCACTTTTGGGGCCTGCAGCTAACTAATTACATTTTTAAAGCCTAATTTTAAAATAAAAAAAAAATGTAATCTTAAAATTTATTTAAAAAAAGTGGCCAAGAAAAGTAAACAAATTTCGACCGCGAAACAAAAATAATTGTATTTTATTTTCAGGTGTTTTCACGTGAATCTATCTTTAAAATCTGGAGGTCCAAGTCTGGATCAAACAGATCTACGCAAGTTTTGCATAGAATAATGGAGGTTCTAGGCATGCACGATAAAGAAATGTCGATACTGTAAAGTTTTCTGCGAAAAAATATCCGTGGATTGAAGGAATTGTTATTATTATTGATTTATTGCCAGTCACCCTTTCTGTTGCTCCGACACTTACGAAGGAGAGCTGGTAGTACCGGCCGTCACTTATTATTATTACTATTTTATTATTATTATTATTATTACTTTCTTCATGTCTCAGATTGCTCTGGATTTTAAGCATTTAACATCGATCCATGGACAAGATGCTGAGCTTTTTTGTATGCGTTGTATGACGCGTCTATTCTTGATCGCCAAGTACACGTCGCACTATGCTGCACGTATCTAGTAGGACAGATTTCTGGATTGCTATGTAGAGTCCATTTTGCAGCTTCAGTGTTTTTAAGCCTGCATGTAGTTTGTGTGGCATTTCCCCGGTGGCTCCAACTACTATTGGAACGATGGTAACGCTTTCCATTTTCCACATCTTCTTGATCTCATCTGCCAGTGGTAAATATTTGCTGATTTTTTCCGTGTGAGTTTTCAGTATGTTTAAGGACAGTGGTACAGCAATATCGATTATATATGCCTGTTTTTCGTTCTTAAGAGTCAGCACGATATCCGGTATGTTGTTGGGTATCGTTCGATCTGTTATTATTGGCCTGTTCCAATACAGCAGCGCATTCTCATTTTATATAACAGTTGTGGAGTGTACTGATAGTATGGCATTGTTTCACTTAAACCGATGTACTCGACCCGCAGATTTTGATGGACAATTCCGGCCACTCTGTTGTGTCTATCTAGGTATGCTTTTGGAGTAAGTACAGAGCAGCCTGATAGGATGTGGTCAACATATTCATCTTTCTCCCCGCACATCTGGCACTTTGCGTTGTCTACTTGCTCTTTTAGGATGTTTCGTCGATAGATTTTAGTGGAGACAACTTGGTCCTGCAGTGCGGCGATGAAGCCTTCAGTTTTAATAAATAGGTTTCCTGTCCGCAAGTAAGTTGTGGATCCTTTGGGACCTTTGGTGTCCATTGTTTCGCTCTCTATTGTGTTGAGATACCGTCCGTGTAGTGGTTTACTTCTCCATTTCGCTTTTAACTCTTGTGCTGTTTGTACTTCTTCTACCGGGTCATAGTTATTGTCTGCCAGTCTTAGCGGCGTAAGATTTTTGTCTACTGATACTATTCCGCGATGCAATTTGCTCGTAGCGGCCTTTTCATGGAAGTACTTCCTCAGGTTAATTATCTGCCCTTGGTGGCTGATGCGAATATTCGGGATTCTTCTACCTCCTTGGTTCCTTGGCAAGTGAAATCTTTCGACTGCTGACTGTGGGTGATGTGCACGATATTTACGAAACTCCTTTCTTGTCTTTGTGTCTAGGTCTTCGAGTTCCGTTGCAATCCACCTTATAACTCCAAAGGTGTGTGTAAGTACAGATGTTGCGTACGTGTTTATCTCCTTTGCCATGTTCCGGGCTGAGAGTTTGGACTTTAGTATACTTCTGAGCCTGTTAGTATATGCGTTTTTTGCAGTTTCTTTAGCTGTTTTGTGGTCTATTCCTCTCGCTTGAAGGTAGCCTAAATATTTATATTTTTCATCCGTGTCCATCTCTTCTATTGTCCCTTGATCTGCGTTTACTGTATAGCCAGTGTGTTCTTTCCATACGCCTCCCTCCATACAGCTTATTATTATTATTATTTTTTTTTTCTCGGAATATCCGATGCCGGTCAGTCCTCCCGTGGCCTCCGACGCCTCACGGGAGTCGCGCCAGCGCATCAACTACAGCCACTCCCCACATCCCGCAGGGTTAGTGACTGTAGATACCAGGATTATGTGCCCTAAGTAGACGGAGAGAACCAAGAATGACCGAGTAGCCTGGGTACAGCACTTGGAGCTCATACCGGAGATCGCGATATTTGGTCCGTTTCTCCTCCTCCTTCAAGGTGATGTTTTTCTCCGCAGGTGCCGAGATTATTATTATTATTATTATTATTATTATTATTATTTTTCATATTTAATACTATAAAATTAACATATCTATCAAAATAATTACATTTCTATTGAGTGAATCATAAAATTTATTTTTGTCGCATTTTCCTATGACAAGTGACCACAGTACAGTGTCCGTCGTTATTTCACTTTTTGAGTGATAAGGCACTGTCACCCAAAAATAAATATACCGTTCAAAAATTTTAGTATCTCTGATGCTTAATGAGCTTAAATGGTTTCTCTGATAAATGATAATGATAATTAGGTAGTGTTGTTTTACTCAAAATAGTACTAAGAAAAGGAAACTAAAAGTTAAAGGCTAATCGTAATTGTTTTGCTAATTTATATTGTCAATTGGTCAATTCAATTTAAGTAATAAAATTGTTTTAGTACTTTTATATTAAGTATTAAGTTTTTGAAAGTTTGCAAAGATAATTTCTTTTAAGCTCATATAAATTATTTGTTCTTTAAGTTGTTAATTGAATTAACTATGAATAGGAATTTATTTATGCTGACAAGTGAGATGTGACAAGTGGAAACATAAAAATAAAAGAACGAAGAACAGAAATTTTGCTTTGACTGTAAATAGATATATATGGATCGAGGGCTCTCAGAAAAAGAATGGCTCCTGTACAAAACAGTTGTAACTGAATTTTATCAATTTTTATAAAAAAACCAATTTCATTTTATTGTCGCCAATTCCTGTAAAGTCTCATCAACATTTCATAGGTCTGAGGCTATAAATCAGAAAGTAAGTGGAAGTTGGTTGTTGGCTTACCGTAGAGACGGATGTTTCCTTCAGCATCACCTATTGAATTCTTCGATATGCATTTGTAGCCACCCAGATCAGACTTATGAAACCGACGGATAATCAGCTTCATCTGCACGCTGTAGTAAGAATTGTTGATTTCTGTCATGAAGTACTTGTCGTTTGATATGATCATCTCCCCTAAAAGGAGTATAAGTGCCGGTCAGAGCATTATCAAGCATACTCATCTGAGATTTCCTACTCACCGTTTTCTCTAGTCCAGTAGTTGATTGCTTTCGGGGACGCCTCAACATGACACTGCAGGGTGACATCCGTATTTACAGGGGCTCCCACTAGTTGGTTTCGAACTTGAATCAGCGGGTGGACTGAAACAAGCATCGTTAAACTAATTACTAGTTTACAAGACAGTTCAATGATGGCGAAAACACATCTATGGCTCGACAGATTCTATAGGGTAATAAAAAAATGTTCAAAACATACATATCCCTAAAAAAGTAAATTATTAAGTATAATTGGCAGTGGCCAGATAGCCATCTTGAATTTAAAAAAAAAGGTAAAAACTTATAAATCTTTTGCTTATGAAGTGCAAGTTCATAACCTTCAAGAGTTAAGGAAAGGGATAATCCAAGCGTATGAAGAACTGATACCAGTACAATGTCGGTCAGCCATTCGCTCCACTTTTTTTTTGGCATTGAGGACGTAGTCCATTCAACCAGGCGCACAAGTTATTTAATTTAAAAAATTGATACTAAACTAAACCTAATTCTAACACTAAAAAAAAAAGGCGATTGGGGTGAACAGGGATACTCAGTTCGGTTCTAGGGGCCAGTCAAGGCCACATGCGAATTGCACAACAAAGGAGGGCCTCAGGTAGAAGAAAAAATAGACATTCACTCCATAATTAGGAGATTTAATGCTTGTCTCCGGTCGCATATACAGTAACAGTACACGCACTAAAAATTTCGTTCGACTTCGGCAAGCTAGTAAAGGTATTTGTGCTAAGCGGACATGCTCGGAAACAGCACGCGCATTAGACAAATAATGCAATTATTAGACTGAAATTGTGCAACAAATCTGATGTTGAGGTAAGCTTAAATTGGTTAAATTAACCCTGAGAGTACTCTTTTAAACACGAATCAACAAGTAAATATAATGACTACAACATATTAGCAACTTAATTGTTATGTCAACTCAATTCAATTATGTCTATTTAAGTGTCTAGTAGTCTAGTACAGGTTTTCGTTACTTCAATAACATAATTATTAAGCATGATCGAAATAAATTCTAGACTTTTATAAAAAATGAAAAAGGATCTACTAGTATATCTAATAACATGTATTATGAAGATCAATTACTTGATAACCCTAAAGATATTTTAAACTCTATGCCGATTTTTTTTAGTAAATCTGTTACTCCTATATCTGATGCATTCTTGAACCATGGAGAGTTTTTGTCTAAATCACATTGTTTGTCGATATTCGTGAATTTGACGAAAATGAAGTTCTTGTTGCATTGAAACAAACTAAACTTAAAATGACAACTGGTCCGGATGCAGTACCTGCTTTTATCCTAAGGGACTGTGGCTGTATTCTTGCTTCACCACTTAAAATCTTGTTCTGTGCCTGAAAACTTGTACCTTTGCTGAAATCTGGAAATATTCCAAATTTGTCCCGTATATAAAAAAGGTGACAGGCTCGTTATCACAAATTTTTATCTAATCTCCATACTGTGTAATTTTTGGAAAGCTCTTGAGTTTTTACTGCATAGTAATATTTACCGCAACATTAGTACCAGACTATCAACTTACCAACACGGTTTGATGAAAGGTCGATTCACCACAACCAATCTACTGTGTATCACGCAATTCATTGCTGAATCAATAGACAAGCTCAAACTGACATTATTTACACAGATTTATCCAAGGCATTCGACAGACTACTTAATAAGCTAAAATGTTTGGACTTTCTGACTCACTACTAACGCTTTCTGCATTTTACTTATTTAATAGAAAGCAATATGTAGTGTTCAATGGGTTCAGGTCTGTCTAGTATCTTGCAACATTAGAAGTTCCGCAGGGATCTGTACTTGGGCCACTGTTATTTAACATATCCATCAATGACATTGTTGATCAGTTGGATGTCAATTGTCTTCTTTATGCGGATAACTTAAAAATATTTGGTGTAGTTCGAAGTATGAGCGACTATGAACTAATCCAATACGACTTAGATAAAATTTTGAACTGGTGTCAGTTAAACAACTTACTCCTCAATCCTCTAAAATGCAATATAATGTCTTACACGTTAAAATCGGTTACTTTGGCTTTTGAATATAAACTGCAAGATGTGATTTTAGAGCGCCCTAATAACCTTCGTGATCTTGGTGTAACTTTTGGTAGTAAACTCTTGTTCGGAAATCATATTGAGACCATTGCATCTGAGGCATACAAAACTTATGGATTTATAGTCCGCTGTAGTCGTGACTTTGCGGATACGAATACCGTAAATATTTTTTACAATTGTTTCGTTAGATCCAAAGTTAAATACGCTGCGATTGTATGGTATCCACACTACATATATGTACATACTGACAATTTGGAATCCGCTCAACGTAGATTACTTAAATTGCTTAGCCTCAAATCTGATGGAGTATACCCGCTTATAGGTTTTCCACAATAAGAATTGCTAGATAGCGATTCAATGTCCAGTCTTAAGCACAAACGTGAGACTCTGTCACAGGTATTTCTATATAAAATTATAAAACATAAAACAGACTGTCAAAACATTACTGAACAATTAAATTTTCATATTCCTAGAACATCCTCAAGTGAAAACAAAACTTTAGTTTATTTTCCTTTCTTGGGTCTCACTATCACATAAATCATTTTTCCAAACTTATCGATTAACTAAAAAAAAAATACAGTTATCCAGTTATGACATTGAAAAAATAAGCCTCCACGCTTGTACTACATCAAAGAATTATTCAGAGGGTGTTTTTTGACAACTAGAACCAGACAAAAGACTTATTTTTGCAGTCACTGGGTAACTGTATTTTTTAGATAATCAACCTTAGAATTATTCGTGGGTAGCAAGCCCCAAGAAATATTAAGAGAATGCTATAAATAACATATTAATGCCCCAGAATAAATTACATTTAGAGAATTTAATTATGATCTATTTAAAACTGATTTAGGATATGTTGATTTTAATCAAATTATTTATTGTACAGATATTGACATAAAATTAACAACTTTTAATAATTTAATACATGAATTATTTAACAAACATGCACCAATTAAAACTGCTAGATTAACAAAAAAAGCAGCACCGTGGCTGACAGAAACCCTAAAAGAGTTTATGAAAATTAGAGACAATGCTCTTTCCAAATTCAAAACGTCACGATTGCCTGCGCACTGGGACTATTATAAAAATGTACGCAATTACGTTAATCAGGCTATAAAAAATGAAAAAAAAGCATTTTTCCAACAAAAAATTAGCAACAACAATTATAATAAAATGTGGAAGGAATTAAAGGACCTTAATATATATAGTAGGCCAGTAAACAATGTTATTCCAGATCATCTTTCTGATCCGGACGAATTGAACAACTATTTTATTTCGAGTTTACAATCAGGAAACCTACCCGATAATGACACTTTACAATTCTATAAGAATAACATTAAATTAAATATCGAGGAATTTAATTTTTCCCTAATAAACAATGAACAAGTGAGAACTTTTCTTTTTGACATCAAAACGAAAGCTACTGGTGTTGACAAAATAAACATTAAAATGCTTATATACTGCTGTCCTATAATCATTCCATACATAACTCATATTATTAATGAATGTATTCTACGTAAATACTATCCACAATGCTGGAAACATGCATATGTGCTACCTCTGCCGAAAGTATCACAGCCGGCGGACTTTAAAGATTTAAGGAACATTTGTATTTTACCCACTCTTTCTAAAGTTATGGAAAAATTTTTAGATTTTCAAATTAGGAATCATTTAAATAAATTCAACATCATAGCAGAAACGCAGTCAGGATTTCGCCCGGGTCATAGTTGTGTAACTGCCATGCTAAAAGTGGTTGATGATATTCTTTCGGCAACTGATGACGGAAAACTAACTGCTTTAATTCTTGTAGACTATTCAAAAGCTTTCGACAGAATTAATCACGGACTACTTTTGGCAATGTTGCACTATTATGGCTTTAGTTCAGATGCGGAGGCTTTGATGAGTAGCTATCTCAGTGATAGGAAGCAAGAAGTGATTTTAAATAATAAGAAATCTCGGGAGCATATTGTAGACAATGGAGTACCGCAGGGGTCTATTTTAGGTCCGTTAATGTTTATTTTGTACACAACAAACTTACGCAACTCCTTACGCCATTGTCAAGTTCACTTTTATGCAGACGACACGCAACTTTATCATTCATTTTCCATAAGTAACCTTCATACAGCGTCAATTGACATAAACAAGGATCTTGAATTTCTTATGAAGGCCTCACGAAACATCTGCCTAACTGTAAATCCTGCTAAGAGCTCGATTATGCTGTTTGGTCCGCAAAAACTACGTCAAACGTGTATGGCACAGCTAAATATAATTGTAGAGAATGAGAGAATTAAATTTAGTGACGTGACAAGAAATTTAGGCCTGCAAATTGATCATTCTTTAAGATTTTCGGCCCATATAAATTTAAACTTAAAAAAAAGCATATAGTAATTTAAAACTCATATATGGGTGCTGTTCTTTAATTGATCGTAAGTCAAAAATAATGCTTTGTAACGCACTTGTCCTGTCGCACTTTAACTATGGTGACGTAATATACAACTCATGTCTCACAAAATATGACAATCGCAGAATTCAACGAATTCAAAATGCATGTGCAAGGCTTATTTGCCATGTCCAAAAATATGAGTCGATATCCTCAAAAATTAAGGAGCTTGGGTGGCTAACTATGGAACAAAGGAGAAATTTGCATAGTTGTATTTTTTATCACAAAATTGTTACCAGTAAAACTCCCTCGTATTTATATAAGAAACTCAAATTTGGACATTATACGCATCAACTGAATACCCGATACAAAAATATACTATCTCCGCCTATGCATCGGACTTCTCTTTATGAAAGGTCTTACTCATTTAACATATGTAAAATGTACAATTCTATTCCTCAAGAGGCTAAAGAAATGAATTTGCCTCGTTTTAAAAAATATGTATCTCAGCTGATACTGGACAATAAGTTCTCGAGATAATTTTTAATAATTTACTTATGATTCTCCCACAGTATAATACAATATCATCTTGTGACATCATTTATTATAAACTTACCTTCCCTCTTTTTCTCGTACGTATATATTTTTTTCCGATAATTGAATAAAAACATGTATATTTTTTTCTTTTTTTTCTGTATGCTAATTTTTTATTTTTAATCAAATCTGAATATTTAGTGCGTTTTTTGTAGTAATACCATCAAACAGTGTTTTGATAAAAAGTTTGCTCTTTTGGTTGACATTAGAATTTATACTGTATGTAAATTTATGTGCGTACATGGGCACCAAATTTTATTTTTATTTTATTAAATTTTATTTTTTGCGGTTAAGTGGTAGAGCGGGTATCACCCGAACTTCGCCGTTTTCATAGCTTGTAAAATTTAAAAGCTCTGTGTATCTTAAATTGTGGAAATAAAGACATTTATTTTTTTTTATTTTTTTTTTTTCGGTTTCCCGATGCCGGTCAGTCCTCCCGTGGCCTCCGACGCCTCACGGGAGTCGCGCCGGCGCATCAACTACAGCCACTCCCCACATCCCGCAGGGTTAGTGACTGTAGATACCAGAATCGTGTGCCCTAAGCAGACGGAGAGAACCCAGAATGACCGCCTTCTGCATTTGACCTGCCAGCCACTCGGCTGGTTTTTGGCAGGCCGGTATGATCTTCAGTTCCGAGAGCAGCGTAGGCTTTATCCCTCCGAGTACACCGATAATAAGGACGACCATTTTGACCGAGTAGCCTGGGTACAGCACTTGGAGCTCGTACCGGAGATCGCGATATTTGGCCCGTTTCTCCTCCTCCTTCAAGGTGATGTTTTTCTCCGCAGGTGCCGAGAACTCGATAACATACATCACCTTGAGTTGATGGTCGAGGAGGACTATGTCAGGCTTGTTGGCTTGGATTAGCCTGACAGTCGGGAACGAGTAGTTCCAGTAAATCCGGCATTTCTCGTTCTCGACAACGGACTCAATATCTCCGGGAACGTAAGGCAGCACTGGTGTCTGGTCTACCCCCGTACGAGTGCCTTAGATGGTAGTATAGCACTCGTAAAGCCGCGTTATGTCGGTGGATGTAGGCCGAAATCGCATATATGGGGCATGCAGAAAGTAAGTGCATGAGCGATTCCGGCGCCTGATGGCAGGTCCTGCAGTTGATATCAGGGACCTCTACACGCCACACGCGGCTACGGTAGACCAAGGTGTTGATAACACCATCTTGGCAGGCCATAATGAATCCCTCGGTCTCCGACTTAAGCCCTGCTGACCTTAGAAAGGCGAGGTCAGCCTGGTCGATAAACCCAGTGTTTCTATGTTCTTATAGAAGACACCATGCTGGGGTTTATCGACGTGCTGCCGAAACAGATTTTCCTGTTCGGCAGCTCTAATTCGGGCTTTCAGACGATTTGGCTGAAGTTCGGTGACTGACTCAACATCAGCACCTCGCCGGCCTCCTCGCCTGATGTCAAATGCGAGACCGAGTTCATCTGCGGCTCTTTTTGCTGCCTTGAACAATCCTGCTCCCACTCCTACAGTTTCGTGATGTTTTACGAACCGCAAGAGGGGATCTGAGCTCCTGAGTATGTTACATGCCATACTCAGTACTACTCTGCCATGCGTACACTCCAGGCTCAAGAGTCCTCGGCCCCCCCGTTGACGTGGGAGGTACACACGAGGAACGGACGATCTAGGATGAATACTTCTGTGAATATTCATCATCTTGCGGGTATCTCTGTCTAATTGACGCAGCTCATCTACCCTCCACTTTACTACTCCGAAGGAGTAGAGCAGAATCGGAACGGCAAGCATATTAGTTGCAGACACCTTGTTCTTCCCCGAAAGTTCGGAAGACCAAATCTTTCGGAGGCGGTGTCTGTACTTGCCGCGGAGAGATTCCTTTATTTGTGTTACATCCTGGATGTGCCTTTGTTGCACTCCCAGGTATGTATAGGTCTCTCCGGCATCCAGATGTCTTAGGATGCTTCCGTCTGCGAGCTGCGCATCTTCAGGGAATTCCCCGCATCGTCCTCTCTTGAGGTGGACGACTGCACATTTGTCCAACCCGAACTCCATACCAATTGCCCGCGTATATTCTTCGACCACCCTAAGAGCGTTTTGTAGTTCGCGCTCTCCGGAAGCATAAAGTTTAAGATCATCCATATAAAATAGATGGGTGACCTTATGCCTCCGGTCGCTGGGTGGTCCAGATTGATATCCGCGGGTTTGGCGGAGCCCAACAGACAACGGCAGCAGTGAGATGCAGAAGAGGAGAGGACTCAGGGAGTCACCCTGGAAAACTCCTCTCCTAAATGCCACCTGCCCTGTCGTGACCCGCTGTGCACCTGATGGGATGGTGAAGCGGGTCTTCCAGAGCGGCAGCAGCTGTTCTATGCATCTCACTAGTGGTGCTGGTACCGCAAGACATTCGAGCAAGTACAACAATAGCTCATGCGATGTTGTATCAAATGCCTTGCGGTAATCAATCCAGGCCATCGATAGATTCCGCTTGTATTGCACAGAATCCTGTGTAATACAGCGGTCTATCAGCAGGCTGTCCTTGCAACCTGCCATGCCCTTCTTGGCACCACGCTGTTCGTGTATCTGCTGGAAGACCGGATCAACACACCTCAGTGTCCTAGCATACAAGATACGTGTAAATATCTTGTAGCAGGAGTTAAGGCAAGTGATCGGCCTATAATTCCTCGGGTCGGAAAGATCCCCCTTTTTTGGGATTAGCACAGTACGTCCCTCGACGAACCAGTCCGGAATCTGCTGCCCCTCGTTCAACCATGAGTTGAAAACTCGCGCCAGACGGCGGTGAGTGGAAGGAAATTTCTTCCACCACCAGTTGTTAATGCCGTCTGGGCCCGGGGCAGCGAAGTTCTTGGTACCAACAAGTGCTTGTTGGACTTCCTCCGTACTGATTGCCGGGCACACTTCTTCTGGCTCTTCAAGATGTCTGTGACACAGAGCCTCGAAGTGTGCAATTGATGGAGTGTCGCTATTGAATGGACGCGGCGTTTCGTAGATTTCCTTCCAGAAGGTTTCGACATCTTCTACAGTCGGCGGATTCTCGACAACACGCTGTGGCTCTTGAAAGAGGCGGGAAGGATTCGTACGAAACAAATTGTTTTGTTCCATACTCCTCACCCGCCTCTTCAATGTTTTCTTTATCGCCATGAGCGCTCGGATTCTATCTAGACAGTGCTGCTTGATGGTAAGCATCACTGTCAGATTTAGAGTATGGTGTTGACGTCTTAATCCGGCAGCTATGCGCCGGATCCTGGGAGTAAAGACTCTACCAGTCGTCTTATATTCCACCGCACTCTGGATCCGAGAAGCGTGTTGTCTGGCCGACTGTATCTTGCCTTCGATTTTTTGTACACGCCGCTTGGCTTTCTCGACCCCGTGATTGGTTGACCTCTCACGGGGGACGAGTTGCTTCGCGGCGTTGTACACGGCACAGTTGATTTGCCAGATGTCTACATCTTCCGGAATTTCCTCATCGATGACCGCGTCCATTCTGGCCAGGTCTTGTGGCTTTAGGTTAGCCCTGGTGTTAAGGCTAACCCCTCGTCCTTAAGTCTACACCGGTGAACTCTAAAGGATGTTCCCCATCAGCTGGTAATTGCCGCGGTGGTACTGCGGCTGGCAGTTCTTCCAGCTGACGGGGTGCCCTTACGTAACCTGTCCTGAGCAGAAAGGATACTTGATCTCTCAGATGTTGTTGAGAGAAGGCGCGATGCTCTGGATGCATTTCGCACCAAAGTGCATGCATTCGCGCCATGTATCCCCTTTGCTCAGGTTCGCTACTCTCGCGACAGGTCAGCAAGTCATCCCGAAGTTCCCTCGTCCACTTAAAGCGTCCATGTCCATTGCCTTGGTTATCAACGTTGAGACCATCCGGTAAGGCCCCTCCCACCTGTCTCTGACCCCCATCCGGTTGGGGTCGATTGTGAGGGGCCCTTCTTAGATTATAGGGAACCCAAGCAGTAAAGGTAGCAGGGTGGTTAGCCCTGGTACCCCGGCCGGCATTAGTCAGGCAGAGTTGCCTCTGCCTGTCCAGGGTGCACCAACGTGGAGGTTGCCGGTCCTTTGCAGACATTTATTATTATTATTATTATTATTATTTGTATTGTTGTCTACTTCTATTATGCTGTCGACTTCAAAACGTTAATAACTTAGTAGTCTTTTAGATGTCGAGTTAACCCAGCGTTAAAGAATGTACTTACGGTAATATTTTATATTATATTTCACAAAAATCAAAATAACTATACAAACTACACCAAAAGCGAAGCAAAATCTAGCAAATAAACTGCCAAAATCATCTATCACTTTTTTCAGAAGGACGCTTACTAAGCATTGTTGCCAAATCAAATACCTGCAACATCTCTTTGTATAAAATAATAATAGTAAATGACGATAATACCCGATACACACGATTTTATTTAGTTGTTTAGATATTATCTGTTGAATGTTGAAATCAATTGTTAAGAATTTATTATTTTGCCACTTGGCAACATGGAACATGTACGTTTCCACTCGCGCGAATTTTGAATTGCATTTGTAGCTTTCACATCATATATTAATATTATTCATTTTACGTGCATAACACACGAAGTATGCTTAATACTTTAATACAATACAATACTATTATTATGTTATTTTTATAATCCAGATATGATTTATAGATGTTTTTACTTTTTCACTTTTTATGTAATAAATTTATTTTTTTGAATTTATTGTTATCATTATGAATACATAGGACACGCCCATATACCAACTCACAAGGAAACATAACAAAGCTAAAAAATATTTTTTTAGTAACTAGAACCAGAATATCACCACCTAGTGGAAATAATTTGAAAAAAATTTACTTAGTTAAATCAACCAAATCACGATATCCCTGCAACAAATCTATAAAACGTGAGTGTTCATCTATTCGCAAAATGAACATTTTCTACACAATTTCAAAATGTGCTCAAACAGCAACGTCCATCAGACGTCCATTTTAAGTCCTTTGAAGTTGGTATATTAAATGTCCAAACATGGACGTCCATCGGACATCCATTTTATGTCCTTGAAGTTTGTACATTTAATGGTCGGATACGGACGTCCTTTAGATGTCCGTTTTATGTCCATGGACGTCTGTACATAAAATGGACTTAGAATGGACGTCCCTAGGATGTTGTGTGCTATTAGGATAGTTGCGTTTTTACTTGTATATAATAAATAAAATAAATAATATACTATTTCGGTTGGGCATTTTGAAGTTTTTCCTTTAAACAACAGGAGTTGAGACTCTTATTCTCCTTTTTATTATTTCTCGAATCTAACATTATAGAAAAGAAATTTGTAAAGGGTTTTACTTCTTTTATTGTCTAGGTCTAGAATTTATTTGTAAATTTTTGATATTTGTTAACATAATATGCATATTATAGCTTGTGAGAACTCAGCATCCGCTTGACCTATATGGCTGTAACACTAATCAGATCTAAGTTAGAAATAGACGAATTTAATAAAAAAGAAATGTAGTATTGACGTTCGTGAGATTTTACGCACACACATAGCAAGTGCCATTTGTATCTCAAAACAGTCGCAAACGCATATTGGGACCCCAAGAAGATGTATCGAAAACGCAGATTTTTTTTTCGGGTTGATTAGTTAATAAAATACTTATTTTTATAAAAAAATATAATTCACGATAATAGTAATTGTTGTTACGGTAAATTATATTGAAATTTTCTGTTTTCATAAATTATTATAATCTTAGATATTTACTGTTAACGGTTTTATATTTTCCGTTAATTATATGTCCCTACCGGAAGATGTAAACCCCAAATCTGATACCTCCTTCCACTTCTGACTTTTCCACTTAATTCTTGCAACCACTGAGTGAAAAGAAAACTCGCAGGATCTTTTGCATCTAAAACGGTAAAGAATGAGATGAGCTGTTAGATCAAGCTAAAGCAGGAGAGACCAGTGATTCATAACGGGGACGATAAGCTATAAGTGCTTGAGTTGAAGTTAAATTTCTCACGCTTTTTTAACGGCGTAACGCACGGGCATGGGTCTTCTTCTTACACTACACTAACATTTCTTAAGAGATGACTTTCAATTTCAGACTTTACATAATATATTTACAGAGCCGTTGAACAGCGGCAGTGTAGATGTGTAGCTGAAATTCATTCCCCTTGGCGATAAAACTTTAGAGCGCAATCAAATTATTCACCATATTGTGGCACGAGTAGCGAAACTGAAAACTGATAACAAGAGCTTTAAATTGATTGACTAACTGACTTTTCTAAAATGGTAAAATTGAAATTGTTTCCAAAGTTTAGTGAATGCGATAATCGGCTACGTTTCTAACAAATCCCAACGATGTAATGCAGTGTTAATCGCTTAAAAGGAAAGTTAGTTAAGAGTACATAACGTATGTTTATCAGACAAGATTCAAATCATTTTTGACGTTAACTTTTTTCTCTTAACTTTTCTCATCAGTTTGTCTACAGAAAATGCAAATAAAGGAGAATATACCGTTTAACTTTTACATCCACTTAACGAACCAGATAGGTTTTCGTATACATGCTGCTATAATTACTTATTTTGTCTAACTTATCTATAGAGTTCGTATGTCGGCGAGTCATTCCAGTGTCGTCTGCGGGAATCTTGATGAAAAATGTAAGTTTATGTCATGTGAATTTGTTTACATTGTATAATTCTTTTTATAACCACATAAAAACTAATTCGATTATGTATTTTCATTAATCATGTACTTGAAAAAACCTTCTATGTATCTAAAAGAATTAGTTCGAATGTAAATCAAATTTCGTTTAATAACAAAACTGGTTGCGAATTATGTAGTTGCATAGACATTGAATATCCTCTAAAAAAATCATATAACTGAATTAGCATTTGCATTATTCTTGCTGCCAGAATGTTATGCGATACTTTCCCGTAGGTGCTGCTCTACGTGTGATTTTTTTACGAATTTCCACCCAATATTCTACTATCTTCACAGCCTATACTGACAAGATGGGGCTGAATGCAGTATCGTATTACTACAGAAACTTTGTGGATATAAAAGGAGTCCTACTACAATTTAATGTTATAGGAGCCGTTGTTATTGCAAATGCTTAAGAAGCTATTGTCTATCTCAGTTAAAAAAAAAAATATAATTTACCGTAATCGATGCGATGAATGTAATGTAGTGTTTGGTCTTCGACAATATGTGTCAATTATCTGGATACATCGCTGAACACGTAAACAAAAAACTAGAAAGTGTTTTACACAATAATCCTGGTTTTATCATAGTTTATCGAATAGTAGACCTACTACAGGGCAAATAAGTGGATTGTTTAGGACCTCAAATAAATATGACGTTTTTACGAATGTTCCCCTGTTTTAAATATGCGCCAATAACATCAATATGTAAATGGATTTTTTGCAGACAGGTGGCAGATTTTAACAGTAGAACATATGGAGAAATTTTTAATAATAATACACTGAACTGATAATGTCCAACTTATAAAAATATATTTTACAATAATTTCATAGTAGGTACCAGATGTGGTTATATGTATAAGTACAAATTTTACTATTCTGTGCTCTTGACAAAGGCCTAAAAAGCCGAAACACGTGTAGAGTTTTTAATAAAAAATGTTTGAAACATTAAAAAGAAAATTTCCTTCATATACTTAAAATATTTTAATAATATACTTCGCTTGTAGCAGCAACTGTGAATAATTGTGGTGCAGCGAAAAAAAATTTTTGGTGTAAATTGCTAGTGCCAATATACTTTCACTTTACTACTTTCATTAGTCATTTTTAGAGTCTCTACTATAAGCTGTAAGCCACTGGGACAGATTGGTTTTATCGCTATAAAAAAATACTAACTAGAGTTACTGAGAGGATTGGGTACATAAAAATATCAAATCATCATAATAGGTTATTTTTTTTGTTGAAACAGTAAAATGCTACAAAATTTTTACAAAAGTGTTGAAAGTGTCCACCGCATTTCTTCAGACACTTCTGAAGAGAGGTTTAACGGAATAGAAAACGTTTGACAGAAGAATGGGATTGTTATTGATTCCTTCTATTTTCTCTGTAATTCTGAATTGAAGGTGGTTAATATCAGAATTAAGAATTTGAAAGATTGAATTTGTTAAAGAAAGTCACAAAAATAAATTGCTTGGAGTAATGTCAAATAATCTTGGAGAAAATTCATGTACAGCGTTAAAACTAATCAAACGATTTTTAAATGCTTGTAATATGTTGACTGTTGCGATTGCTGTATGTTTGGACTTCATCTTGTTGGAAATAACCAAATGCCATTTCAATGGCATTAACATTATTAATGAAGAGAATGAATATTTTAATAATATACTTCGCTTGTAAGGAATAGTACCGCAGCAGCAACTGTGAATAATTGTGGTGCAGCGAAAAAATTTTTGGTGTAAATTGCTAGTAATATACTTTCACTTTACTACCACCATTAGTTATTTTTAGAATCTCTACTATACAAGGTAAGCCACTGGGATAGATTGGTTTTATCGATATAAAAAAAAATACTAACTAGAGTTACTAAGAGGATTGGGTACATAAAAATATCAAATCATCATAACAGATTATTATTTTTTTTTGTTGAAAACATTTATTTTTAGTAAAAATGCTACAAAATTTTTACAAAAGTGCTGAAAGTGTCCACCACATTCCTTCAGACACTTCTGAAGAGAGGTTTAACGGAATCGAAAACATTTGACAGAAGAATGGGATTGTTATTGATTCCTTCTATTTTCTCTGTAATTCTGAATTGAAGGTGGTTAATGTCAGAACTAAGAACTTGAAAGATTGAATTTGGTCAAGAAGGTCACAAAAATAAATTGCTTGGAGTAATCTCAAATAATCTTGGAGAAAATTCATGTACAGCGTTAAAACTACTCAAACGATTTTGAAATGCTTGTAATATGATGACTGTTGGGATTGCTGTATGTTCGGACTTCATCTTGTTGGAAATAACCAAATGCCATTTCAATGGCATTAATATGATTAATGAAGAGAATGAGAATGTTTACTCTGTCCGGTTAAATTTACGTGAACAAAAAATGGACTAACAATTCTTCTCGTATTAATAGCACACCAAACACCAAATATTTGCGGATGAAGGGGGGTTTAGGCATAACAATTTTTTGATATTTTAACACTCCAAATTCACATATTCTGAAAAATTAACATAACCACTGAGATTGGTTTATCAGGGAAAGTTTTGTCATGCCCGTGATCAAAATTGTTCAAAATCCATTGACAGAATGCCGTTCTACGTAGATAGTCAACTTATCGTGCGGATTACGGTGATATTTCGGGCGCGAGTTCCTCTTTAGAGTACAGGAACAGCACTTTTCCCTATTAGCAGTTAATAGGGGCGTAGGTAGCTGCAGTGAAGACTGGTTTATGTCCAGGGGTTTTTAACAGTCCAGGTGGCGTTCAGTCATATATCGGGATACTACACTTTTTTTGAGCTCAGGGCGAGTGAATTTATATCATTTTAAAAGGATTTTTTCCTCAAAAATCTGCGTGGATCACAACTAAACGAGCCAAACAGCTCCGGAATGTGCACAAAAGTAGCTTATTTTTGTTTGTGTTTCAGGCTAGTGGTTTTTTCAATATAGACTGACAATTTAAATATACAATTTAAAAATTAATACGATTTATGAAGTAAGGAATATTTTACCGGAAAATTAAAAAAAATCGGCATAAACGGCAAAGTAGTGAATAATTTTCATTCTCCCTAAATGATAATATTACTACGAATTATTTTTGTAACTAATTAATTATTCGTTAAACAATTGCCTATAGGTGTTAAGTTTTTGTGGACCCTCCACTGAGGCCATTAGCAGGCCTATTGTGGCTCATTCCTCATTACATTTCACCCAATAAGTTCAGTCTCTTAATGAAACTGTTTTTATTGGGTGAGAGTGTATCCAGATCCTCTGGCAGCAGTTGCCCTTTGCCAAATTTAAGAATCGGATCCTCTCCACAGCCGGACAGGTGCATCAGACGTGGTCTGCCTTTCCATCATCCTCCAGACATAGGCAGCACTCGATGTTCTCCGCTAGGCAGAGTTTATGCAGATGATAGTTTAGTCGGTAGTGTCCCGTAGATAGGCCTGTTAGGGTTTTCAGGTTTACCCAGTTTAACTCTAAAAAATTTCTTCGAATCAACTAATCCTGGTAAATCTTGCCAATATTGGACAGTTTTCCTTTAAACCCAGGTTGAGATAGCCATCTTAGCAATACTAGAAGATATGCCTATAGCAGTTCGAGATTTAAATACCTGGCGTCAACAAATATTTAAAATATGAAGGGTGTACCTAAGAGATATATGTAAGAATAAATAAAAAATCTGCGACTAATAATCTTACCTGCACAAAATAATATTAAACTATTGTTGAACTTTAGGCAACTATTATTAACAATATCATAAATACATTTACTAGAAATGAATAGGAATAATTATTTTACATTTAGTTATTAAATTATGTATGTACTCATTTGACGGTTCTAACATTTCTACCTTCCATATTAACAATTAATTAAATAATATAGAGCTTACTATTACCTGTGATGGTATTATTATACCCCTTTGACTTATAGCAAAATATTTACAATTCCCAATACATATGGTAAGAGAAAAGAATTATGATAAAAATAACTTATTGTACTACAACTTATGAAATTATTTCAAAACAGTTCGGAGATTAACATATTCTGTAAAATAATAACAAGAAATATACAGCGTGTACCTACGAGATTTGGCTAATTTGGAAATAAAATGACTGAAAAATAACAGCTGCAAAAATCATTTCGTTACATAAATCTGTATCTATAAAACTGTGTTTGTTGAACTTAATTTTTGTTACTATTAGCCCCTTATTTCATATAATTTAGTATCGTCAACTATGCCATGCGATTTCTAATTCAAACAAAATTTTAAATTATCTGCAATCGATAATATTATTGTAATCAGAAGTGAAGATTGTAGTTTCTACGAGATGCATCCGCAAATAAAATTTATGTTCAGAATGATTTATTGCTTTAAGATGAAATGGAAAGTGTAATTTATATAAACTTTTTCATTATTATAATATATCTGAAATATTTTGGATTCTGAAAACTACCAACATCTTGAAATTTGCTGAATTTAATCTTTTATATGTATCAAAACAGGATTAAAGACCCTTACAACGACGTCTTTCACCACATAGCATGCACACGATCGTCCTCGTTAAAGAATGTGATCTTAACACTATGTCATTCCTTGTACAATTGAAATTAGTTTCTTGCTCATTGGTGATATTTATTAATTACTTAGAACATTTGCTACTCGTTTTCATGGACAACTGTCTACTGTATGTTTCAAATGTATTGAGCTCTAACTTTAACTGCAAATATTTTAAAAACGTCCATCAGAAAAATATTAAAAAATTATGTAATCATTATGTGGTGCGAGGTAACATAACTTGACATATCGTTTAACAGAAGTTATTAAAATTTTAAGAGTAGTTTACAGTAGGCACATCATGAATTCGTAATTTTTAAAATAATTATAGCTTTATCTTTTTTTAAGATATCCGCAGTTAAAGTCAGAGCTCAATACATTTGAATCATAATAATAGTGCAGCATACTATATCTTATTATTGTGCTGTAATATTCGCGAATATTTGTATGCTCTTTAGACAATTCGTGTTTATTTATTACACCCTGTCCAAAGGTATGAAATTACTCTCAATTTTTATTGCTATTTCAAATTAAACATTGAATCCACTTTCTGTCAGAGTAAATAAATAGGTTTTTGAGTATTTTATATCTAATAGCAATTACCTTTAATGGATCCAGGTATACATATATCTACAATTGATTGCGTTTACTAACATTTAATTTCAATGAAATTCTGCGCATTGAATTCAGTTTGTTAATTTTTTAAGTTAATTAATGTCACAATATATTTCACAATTCAATCGTTTTACTCGCATTCGATAATAAAATATTCCTGTTTTAATAAAACCCAATGTATTATTAAATTAAATAATACCGAAATGTAAGATTATGTCGACGATTATTTTTATATTCGGATAAAATTTAGTAACAATCACCGAAGAGGACAAATATTTGCTCAGAAATTAGTTTCACAAATTTAAATACAAATGCCTAAACTTAGTATAAGCTGTTAGACCATATTTCCTTTACCAACATTAGATTTTCTGTATTTTAGATGTTTTAGATATATAATTTCAATAATGCACCATGTATAGAGCCTTTGCAAGAGTTGAACAAATAATCATTTCAATTGTGTTTAGTTGTGAAACGCAACACCGGCAGTCTGCCATATAAACGATTTAAAGTTCTGTATTTCCGATTATTTTCAGAAAAAATTTTTCGACCAATAAAATTACACGTTATATTGATCATAAAGAACCAGACGTTTCCAATATCTTGAAACGTCGCATGGCTTAGTTCCAGCTCGATTCGACATTGGCATACATGGATATTGGGAAATCAGCTTAAGACGGAAGCGCTATAGTGGCCAAATTATGAAGATACCTATTAAACGTTAAACTTAACCTCAATTAAATTTTATATTTGTTTTATTGTTTTGCTGAATAAAGTTCTGTTTTATAGCAATATATTGTTATTATTGACAGTTTTAAGTCTTTTTAATGTTTGTTTTAATAATAAAAGGACATAAGTAAGTGCAGTTTCTTAAAATAAGGTAATAAGGAATTTTTAGGTAATGGAGTCTACTACCAACATTGTATTTTTTCTGGTAAAGTATCTTGAAGCCAACAGTAATTTCATATGTTTTTGAGGGTAAAGAAGTATATAATACAGGATATGTAATATTGTGTGGTACTTCTGAAGAAGACGTTACTAATTCAGTTAACATTTACGCAATGTGTCTGCAAACAAGTGTCTTACAGGCTCGTCCTCACATAATAATCTGTAGGATTTTCTATACCGCATTCATGAACAGGTAACACAGATTCTTCTATTAAAAAGACTCCTCATTTTCTTGATAAATTAATTAACATAATCATTGATTATAATGATGTGTTTGTGAGTTGGTTGAGGTTGGTAATGGTAATGATGGGGAGGCTCACGCCTGGCAAATAGGCCACAGACGGGCCCTTCAACCATGTACTTCTCTTGCTTACTCATCGAATCTTTCTGAGCTTATAATGAATGTCAGGATGTCATTCAGTGTGAACGAGTTCATCTTCTCCCTTGGAAGCGCCTCAGTACCGAAGACGCTATGCCTCAGGCTCCTGAACGCATCACACTGCCCTAGGAAGTGGTCGGACGTTTGTTTATCAGTCCCACATTCTGGACATGTAGGGTCTTCCTCAACACCTATCAATGGTATGTCTCCTAAGGCTACAGTGGTCTGTTAGAACTTCGATTATTTGATGTAGTTAATTTGTTTACAAATATCCCGGCAGATAACAACATAATTTCTATAATTAAAGAAAAAACTACAAATGCTGGATGCTAGATGTGTCGATAGTGTTATGGAATTACTTACTTTATGTATAGAAACAACATATTCTCAACAAGAAAGTGTATTTTCAAAATAATAGATACCACAAAAAAATGAAACAAACTGTCATGACATTCTTATTAGATTGTATCAAAGTGACGTGACGTCGATGACGATAATTTTTTCCATTAAAATAAAATATAATAAATAAAAATTTATTATTTTCTTTTTACAATTGAATAAAAAAATACCGAATGAGGCATGGACGAACATGTTTTTCTGTATTTTTTCGACCTTATGTCATAAATAACTATTTTTTGATAACACAAGGAATTTATAAGCTGCTGTTGTGTGAAAACTATGTATGAAGTATATATTTGTGTCTCTTTGCTATATATATATATATATATATATATATATATATATATATATATATATATATATATATATATATATATATATATATATATATATATATATATGTTGTTTTTCAGGTTTTCGCGGGTGGTGAATGTTAAATTCGTTTTCCGGGTATACTCCCGCGTAGGTGATAGGCCCCGAGAGGGACCGTGGTTGTCTGAACGACGTTTCGGCAGAATCTCATCTGCCATCTTCAGGTTCTAACCGATAACTGCTTACTGCGGCTTCTGGTTCGAGTAACCAGAAGCCGCAGTAAGCAGTTATCGGTTAGAACCTGAAGATGGCAGATGAGATTCTGCCGAAACGTCGTTCAGACAACCACGGTCCCTCTCGGGGCCTATCACCTACGCGGAGTATACCCGGAAAACGAATTTAACATATATATATATATATATATATATATATATATATATATATATATATATATATATATATATATATATATATATACATATATATATATATATATATATATATATATATATATATATATATATATATATATGTATATACATGAAATTTCCTAATGGGACTGGGCGATGATATCGTGACAGTCGCAACATTCGTATTAATAAACATATTATGTTTAGTTAGATCACTCTATAGTATACAGAAAATATAAATATTAATATGTAAAAATCATATAATAAGGATATATAAAAATAATATAAATAAACTGATAGAGATTTATGGATATAGATATAACTACTTGTAAGTGAATGATAAATATAAATTACATTGTAAAACAAGACAATACAAAACGAAAGAGATACAAGAAAAGTACTTTTATATCTATTGGTAAATTATTATGTAAGCAAAGAGCTAAGCTGTTTCTAATATACCGCTGTCTTTATAAACTGTGTCATTAGGGTAAGTAAGACTGTTTAACTGATTACACAGCCCACAAAAAAAAAAGTTTTCTGACCTAGCAACGAGACGAGTATATCCTTATGTATTTTTGATCGCTGATTCCGAATCCGGGGTCAAAAAAAGTCGTACACCCCCAAAAAAAAATTTTAGAGCCAAAAAACAGAGATAACGCTCTGAAAATGATGTTATCATTTTAATCAACCGTTTTGTTTAATATTTTCGGGAAAAATTGAATGTATTACAATAAAAATAAAGGTAAATTACAGCGTTCACCCAATTGGTATGAAACGCACCCCATAGAGGGTGAGAACCACCCTCATCTGCAACCAAACCAATTGATAACGACAATGACTGAAAGACATTTAAAAATGTTTCAGTTTCGTTAGGTTTGCAATAAACTGACGTAGAATTCATGTAATACCCCAAAACTACCCCTATAGCGCTATGAAATCATGATGGATGATGTTTTCATAACTAAAATGAAACCAAAAGAGAAAAAGGCATGGCTAAATTTTAAGAAAGTAACGGAACATTTTCTGGGAAATAAAAAAGCTGAAAAGTACAAGGAATTTGTCGAAGAAATGATAAAAAATTTCAAGAATCTAGGGTGTAATATGAGTTTGAAAATTCATTTTCTTGATTCCCATCTTGATTATTTCCCGGAAAATTTAGGTGACTATAGTGAAGAACAAGGGGAACGTTTCCACCAGGACATAGCCGAAATGGAAAAACGATATCAAGGAAGATGGGACGAACACATGATAGCAGACTACTGTTGGTCTCTGAAAAGAGACACGAAAGAACAACACAAATGACAGTCAGTAAGAAGATCGTTTGAAAATAAAGTTAAAAGATACCATAAAAAAAAAGATTAAGAAAAGAAGAATTAAAAGCTACTGACGTAAAAGTACTTCTCACCCCCCTTCAGGGATGCGTTTTATACCCAAATGGTGTTAAGATTGGTGACAAATGACTGCTAATATCCTAGCCATAAGGATCTCTGCAAATAAGAACATCCATATAATGAAATCGTTATCAAATTTTATGTTTTTTCCTTTCTTGTTTCTGTAATTGAAGTTAAGGGTTGTTTTTCATAACGATATAGGGGTAGTTTTGGGGTAATACGTGAATTCTACGTCAGTTTATTGCAAACCTAACGAAACTGAAACATTTTTAAATGTCTTTCAGTCATTGTCGTTATCAATTGGTTTGATGGCAGATGAGGGTGGTTCTCACCCTCTGTGGGGGTGAGTTTCATACCGATAGGGTGAACGCTGCAATTCACCTTTATTTTTATCGTAATACATTCAATTTTTCCCGAAAATATTAAACAAAACGATTCAGGGGGTGTTTTTTGGCTCTAAAATCTTTTTTGGGGGTGTACGACTTTTTTTGACCCCGGATTCGGAATCAGCGATCAAAAATACATAAGGATATACTCGTCTCATTGCTAGGTCAGAATTTTTTTTTTTGTGGGGCTGTGTTATCTTTTGTTCCTCCCCATGCCATAATCCGTATATAAGTTGGGATTATATTAAGGAGTAGTATAGTGTTTTAAACGCTTTTTCCCTAAAAAGTTTTTAAATACTTAAATTTATGTAGGATACCTCGTAACTTTGTGATTACATATTTTACGTGAAGTATCTCAAGTATCTATCGGTTGTAATTCCTAAATATTTCACTGACGTAGTCTCGTTTATATTTAAGTTTTGATCAATATTATGTGGATCCAGGTTAGGTAAATTGTTCATATATAATGTAAAAGGCAAATTAATTTTTTTTCCGTATTTCATTGTTAGCACGTTAAAACCAAGCCAGATTTTTATTAATTTAAAGTCGTTATTATTTAATTCTTTCTGCTTTAAACAATACAACTATGTCATCGGCAAAGCTTATGAGGCCTCCTGATGAATTGAAAAATTGCAAAGTTCTATATATGTTGAACAGGATAGGCCTTAGTACGGTATCTTGGGGTACTCCATATTTTAAATAATTGAAACGCGCCGATATGATCAGTTTACTATTTTGATGGTGTAGTAACTCTATTGTTCATTCCCTTCGTGTAGATGTGTACATTTAGCAACATTGAAATATAATATTTTACGTGACATTTTATCCAAAATAATTTAACATTTATGTTTGACTGAATTAGACATCTCATGCTAAATCTTTAAGGAAGGTTTCGTAATGAAATCACTGTATTTAGTGATTATTTCCTTTTCTGTTTGGAATCACATGTTGTGTTGGAGATGTGCACGTTTATTGTGGGATGGTAATTAGCTATTAGTACAATTAAATTGTTAATGTTTCAGAATATGAGGAATATGTCGAAATTTGCAAAAAAGAAAATTGTCAAAGGAACTTGTTAAATAATTTATATGAGTTCTCTTCCAATTTCGTTAAAGGGGGTAATTTAATAGAACACAATTTGGGATTAATTGTTTCACCCAAGGAAGCTATTAAGCTTTATGTATCAGCACATTTACAGCGTCTATTTAAATTATTCTTATCTGACTTTATGTTTACAGTGTTTGATTAAGAAAATAAGTAAAGAATACAAATTTCCAACATTTCTAAATTTCGATTAAACTAGTTGAAATGTTTGTATTCGGACGTTGACGCTTTTGATTGGTTAGTTTGAGTCGTAACAATGAGGAAATAGTTTACAATAATAATATTAATTATTAAGTTTTTAGCACTTACTTCGTAGATACTATTGTTTACTTGAGACTATTAAGAAAAATTTCAATTTTAACAAAAAAAAAAAGTTATCCGTCGGTGTGGTGTCACGGGCAATGGCAGGTCCTTCTACTCGGACGACCAAAATTCAAATCTTGGACCAAGTCGTTGATATAAAGTTGATGAGTGGACTGGACCTGCTTGCGACGACAACTTTCAAAAGAGATGTAAAATCATGCATTCCATGTATTTGAGATGTGAGCATGTTACAGATCCTACTGCTGCCCTAAGGAACTGTTTTGGTACCACCAGATCTGTGGCAAATGGATGGTTCACTGCTACGGGTCAATGACTATCCATCAGGTGGCACCGAGAGATAAGACTTGGGCAAATCTAGGATCTAATTAAAGGCTCACGATGGTCGCAGAAGAGTTCGCTGCCGGCGTGGAAAAAAGTATTTCGTTTTGTGTGGAACAGGAGAAAGCAGTTACCTGAAGGATTGTGGTATACGATGCAATTACATATGGAAGCAGATTCCTTCTACTCTTCCTAGAAAGGAACATGAATGAGAAGTACATTCACAGGGCCTTAAAACTCTCACAGGTTGGAAATTTTCCAGCAGGATTATTCTAGATCCCATACTGCTATTATAACTAAGAGATTCCTACAAGATGTTAACGTAATCGTTCAACCATGGTCCACAAGATCATCTAGTTCGAAGCATGCCTCGCAAAACTGGATTGTGAAAGATTACGTGAAGCACCAACGAACCATTATTTTCAAGGTAGATATCGGTGTATAATCATAATGAAATTTTAATAATTTTTTAAACTCTTTCTAAGCCTATTTGTTTAGCAAAAATTTGTTAAAATATTTTATCTGTTACTAAGGGTTGCATTTTCTATGTCACATAGTATATAACAGCTTATTTCTAATAAGAAAGCAGGATTTTTGTATTACCTGAAGAATGCCAATGTTATTAGTAAGACGTCAGCTGCAGCTTCTGGCCACAGGATATAAGAAGTTTAAAGTTAAAAGGATAAACGTAATTAAAAAATTGTCAACATGAATTCAACTCTGTTTCAATAGAAAAATGTTCAAAGGAAATAGTACCGCTTTGCATATACGAAAAAATGACTTAGTTCCTCACTTCTCTTTCCAGGTTTAGTTATTCTGATAGATAATAATAATTAGTTAGTAACCAGTTTTAAATTATTTAATAACACCAGCAGATTGTTGTATTATATTATTTTGATTGTACCAAAAAAAAATTTAATGAAAAGTAATTTAAACTTACAATTAGATGTTCAAAATGTGCTTCGTCTATATCCCGATAACGTTGTAATCGACTAACAAACTCGCTTTGAACATTAACGGTGATATCAAGACTTATCTAATGAACCTCCTGCCACCGGAATTTTCTCTCTTAAATCTTTTAAATTTACAAGTCTATTTATGTAAACTTTGCTTTTTAAGTAGCCCCGTAGAGAATAGTCCAGCGAGGATAGATCCGGTGATCTAGCTGGTCATTTCATACTATCTCTTCTTCCTATTTACCTATTAGGAAAATCTCGTTTAAGTAATTTCGAACAGGCACCGCATAATGTGGGGTAGCACCGTATAATGTCGTTGGGAGGAAAATCAGGATATTCGTTTGGGAACAGGATTGTTAGGGCAGGAATTAACTCCTCCTGAAGAATTTGTAAGTAAATTTTACCAGCCAGAATGTTTAAAAAAATATAAGGACCCACAACTCTGTCACCTACAATGCCACATCGTACATTCGTCTTCTAGGTGCGGCATGTATGCACCTCCATCATCTAATGTGGATTTTGCTGTGCCCAGAACAGAACTTACAAATTTGTTTGTTGAAAGTGCTTGTTAAACAAAAAGAATGATCCTCTCCATCGAGAATTTATGGAGTAGAATAAAAAGAAAAATCAAAGAAATGGAAGGATAAATGGAAAATTTGAATGAATTGTCGAATGCAATTCAGGAGGAATGAAAAGCTATTCCTCAGAACTTCCTTCGAAATTTGGTGAAAGGGATGACCAGGAGGGTTGCGCCTCTAGTCTCAGCCAGATAAGATCCTACCAAGTACTGATGAGTTGATCAATTATTAAGATATTAGCTTTCATTGGGCGCAAGCGTTATTTAGTTCGACCTTCGACCTTTATTATTATTGTTAGCATTATGAGTACAGCTGCAAATCGTTTCTGTGTATCATGGTCGTAGAGTACAGATGTATTTACTGTCGCCGGCATTCACCTTGACCGCGAAACTCTTTTTCCAGTCCAGTCTATTATTAGCTTTCGAGTTGTGTACACGTTAAGTCACTTGGGCGTATTGCATATTGTTTTTGTGTTTTTATTTTATTTGTTGTACTGTATTGTTGATATTAATTTAATAATAAAGCATGGTAGACGTACGCAGATGTAGAAAACGGCCATTTGCTGACAAAGTGAATAAATTCATAGGTGAATTCCCGGATTTATTCTATGATGGTGCTAAAATAATTTGTAAAGTGTGCGAGAAAGATTTGTGCTGGGACTAAGCGTGATTTTGGACTTCACGTAAATAGTGTACACCATAAAAATAAAGAAATGGCGTCCCCTTCGACAACACAGTTTATGTTTAATTTACTATTAATGGTGATTGCCTGTGATATTCCGCTGCACATACTCGACAAACAACCATTTCGAGAGTTCTGGAATAAATACAATGCCTAGGTGAAGTTACCAAGTCGCACAACGTTATGTAACTATCTACCAACTGTACACGTAGACATGGTACATAAGATGAAATGTGAATTAAAAAATACACGACAGTGGTTATCTGTTGATGAGACAACAGATTGTAAAAAAATTCTGGTACTGGACCCTCTTAAACCGACAGTTCCACGGTTACTAGCTAACAAAATACTAAGTCAGTGTACTAGCGAAACAATTACCAGGGTGGTGCTGGAGACGTTAGAAAAATTTGAACTGTCAAAAAGTCAAGTGTTGATGTTTGTGACTGATGGCGCTGTGACAATGCGTTCGGTAGGCCGTTCTTTGCAAGAACAAGGTTGTACGTTTATACATGTTACGTGTAAAATGCATGCTTTACATCTTGTGGCAGAAACTATTCGAAAAGGTTTTCCAGAGGTGGATGCATTAATAGCAAGTACAAAAAAAGTGTTTCTTAAATCTCTTAAACATCTCCGTGCATTTCATAGCAAGTGTTCCGGTATTTCTGAACCACCACAGCCGATTCTTACACGTTGGGGAACATGGTTGCAGGCAGCTTTTTATTATGCTGAATATTTCCAACAAATTAAAGCTGTGATACTACAATTCATCCCAGATGAGGCTGCAGCTATTAAGAAAAGCCAGACAAAATTCGAAGATATTTCCGTTGAAACAGCTTTATTGCGATGAATTATAAACCATTACATGAAAGCATAAAAAAATTAGAAAACAGTGCGTTGTCGTTAGTGAAGTCAGTGCAAATTGTGGACGAGGTAAATCTACTGCTACACGCCATAGGTGATGCAACAAAGAGCGCGTTAAAGAAAAGTACGCAAGTGTGTTAAACAAAGGTTGGTCTCAATGACCGACTGCCATTAGAATAAAGGATCATTAAAAATCTAATAAACTCGGAATAATCGAAGTGTGCTGTGGGATAATTCACTAAGAATTATCAAAGAACAACCTAATGCCACGTGACATCTTGTTAACATCAAAAGTACGATTTTTTTTGTACGATGGAACTTGATTGCATCATTCCAAATAAAAAATTCATGTCTCAATTATTAGTCTTCCGATCGGGAAAATTCAAAAAAAGTCCCGAGGAAAACATGAAACTTCATGATTTTGGCACCGGAAGTAAGAAAAAAAATTGGCCTAACTGGTTAATGTTGAAGTCAGAGCAATTTTGCACTGTTTCATATAACACCCTGTAGAAACTATTTGTAGTTTCTTGAGATTTTCGTCAATAAGATAGATAACTGAAAGATCAAGTCAACAAACACTGAAAAGAGATTTGATATTTTTTTTTTTGTGTTAGAATCGATCGAAATTTTCCACGAAGACGATTATAATGTTGCGTAGTTTAAAAACTCATACATGCTTTTTAATTTTTGATTTCAGCAGTTTTTCATTTTTTTACTTATGTTCAATATAGATTGTGTTCTGTTTTAATATTCAGCTTCCACAGGGTTTAAAATTATGGAATGTCAGTTAGAAAATATGGGGCAAAGCACGTAAAAATATCAACCTTATTATGTAAGTATAGGTATAATCTGTTTGTTATTCAGAGCATAATTCAAATTTCCATACCCTCTAATGTATTTGGCACTGATATAAAAAAGAATAATAAAATACGATAACCTTATTTTTACGTTTCTTAGCTATAGATAGAGATGATAAAACAGCCACTTCGAAACAGAAGAGAAAATATACATAGCAAAGCAACGGATTCTAGTTTTTTTAAACTCTATCCCCCTTTAAGCTAATTGAGTGCGACAAAGTAATTAATTCTCTATACACATTATCCGGTACCTATCGACACAGTTTCCAAATTCACCATTAATGTAAACAACAATAATCCAATCAAATAAGTTATTTATGTTTGTATGCTCTCCATTTGTATGCCGATGTTCATTTATAATCATGAATTTCCACCTGATGATATCTGGCTATAACAAGAAAATTGCACTCGGGGTTTGCCGAACATACAGACGTAATTTGCTCTGAAATAATGATTATCCATATAGATTGACGTAGTCTAAAAAAGGCGTGAATGTTTAAGGTCTGTCTGCCTGTGTAGGTTGATTTAGTTTTACCACAAAATTCCCTCAGGAAATTAGTTGAGGATTAAATTATTCGTAGTGGGGTAACAATAAACTTTACATATAAATCTATAAAGAGGCGTTTTCCTGCCCTGTTATTCAAATTAGTAATTCAAAATTTACTTAAAGGAATAAAACAAAATTTAGAAATAAATACATATATTTAAAACAATACAAATTTAGACTCTCTTCCTCCGGGCGGGGAAGCAAGTGAGTAACTAGAACAAGGTGTAAGATATTCTTAATATTAAACAAACTTAAAAAATCGTTAGCGATCGACAACTTAACAACTAAAAGAATTGTCCAACTTAATTGAGAAATTTTGTTAGGTGCCACCTTTTTTTATATGCGTTTTACCAAAATTCTGGCTGATCAAAGTCCACTGTTACCGTAAAAAAAAAAGGGAAAAACGTGTAACTGTTTCAATAGTCTCTCAATGTCCACGGGAAAATCAAATACTTTATACATAAGGTTCATGCTCCAAACCGATTTGCAAATCGTTAAAGTTAAGTTGGGTGTTGCACCTTAGCGGCACCCCCAGCAGGCAACGGTAGAAGCTTTCGTTGCTAGGTACCTAGTTACTTTATAATTTATTAAAAGGGATCTTACCAGCGGCTAGGGCACAGCTAGCATATCTTTTAATTTCTTACTCTTAAAACTTCAGAAAACCTCACGGCAATATATATCCTCTCCAACGCAGAAAATGCAAGGCAACGTATTTCCAACCAGTACACAACAGCATACCAAAACTCACACCACCTCTTTCGATCAGAGCTCAGCATTCTACAATTCAAGACTTCCTGCCGCGGCCGTGGCTCAGCCTTGTCTCTCTTTCGCGCTTAAAACATTATCCAAAAACATTGTCACACCAACGAACGCACTAGTTACAAAACCTTGCACAATATAGGGGTCCAGTAGAGCCACGCTACAGGGGTAATACAGCAACGTTTAAGAAAATTATTTTAATCAAATCTGGAATTTAATGTATGATTTGAACAAATGAGCAAAGAATCGTATGGGACTGATGAGAAAAATATGACTTTCCAGTGGAAAATATGTGTCGACAGCATCTAAACATTGCCTACAATGCTTCTGACTAGTGTACCATTTTGCTACAAAATTTGTTTATATGATTACAAATACAAGTCGGAAAGCGCAAAGATTTTTGTGAACCCGGTATAGTTATATTTAATGCATACACGCGTCGCACACGCAACAACGGCACTCGTTCAACTGAGCATCAATGTCTAAAGCCGCGTACACATATGAGCACGCAGAGGCTGAGCACGCACGCATGCTCAAATGTGGACGTCTTCCTCAGGATGCTCGCTTTGTGTTTATGGCGTGAACTCACGAACGCATGTATAGAAATGTGAGCCACAGTTTATCGGCAGACCCGGTCAGTTTGGTGTGTTGTGAATCCGTGTATCCGGAATAGTCTAAGCACACACAGATGCTCACAAAAATGAAAGTTTCGTAAATAACTAGTCGAAGTACATTGGGCCTATGGTTGTGGTCGCTGACAAGATTATCTAATAATTAGGATTTGAAGTACTTGTAAAACAAGTGTCAAGTGTGTTAAAATAAAATGAACGGTGGTAAAGTATTAGAGTTAGAAATAGTCAAATATGACATGAATATATTAATAATACAGTATGTTATCTTATTGCTATTACAGCGACATGAAACAGAAATTAAACAGTGAAGTGTGTGTGTACAAAATATAATCAAATAATATTAGAATTTCAGTACCTTTTTCCAATTGAATTACTTCAGGAAAGCTGCGATCAGGCTTTTAACTGATTTAAGGGAACAAAAGTTAAGAATTGAATAGTAGAGGTATAATATGTTTTCACATAACACAATTTAAAAGGCAATTTTACAATGGAAAGTTTGGGAAATAGTTTTATTCAAGAATACAAGAAAGAGATTTATAAAACTCATGATAATCTCAGAGGATTTCCGACTGATGTTTTTTACGACCATTTACCGACTGTAGTTGTAATTGTTATATGGCAATTCCTTCTCGATTTTAGTTTCTTATATGCACAAATTACGGACTTTGAAAATACAGAAAATTAACACTACCAGATGTTGAAATAGAATATATATTTCTGGATTTACTTTTAAAATAATGTAACAACAAAAAAATGAGAAAAATTTTGAACAGCAGGAATTCACAATTTAACGCATAATGTTTAGAGACTCATAACTTTGGAATGGTCGATTACAACGATCTCAAATTAGGAGGAATTATAAATAAAAATCAAAAATAAACTACTGAAAATGTTAGACTTTTACTCAAAGTATTAACTGAGTGTAGTAACTTAAAAATTGATTTAAAAAAAATCTGTTTAATCGGGAAACTTCGCCAGTGGACACCACGCCTTAAAACAATAATTTGTGTCATATATATATCGAAAAATTAATGGATTTCAAAATACAAGATTATTAAAAAAATATTTTTTTTTCAATATATTAATTACGAATATTGAGATTTTTTTATTGACATTTTGTATACAGGTATAATTAAGGCAAGCATATTATTCAAAATATCAAAGTCACGTCATTATTTAGGTTTTTTAAATTATTGCAAGCCTGAATCCTCAAATTTAATTCTTCTATTGTGTTTACTGGCGTAGCATGTACTTGACTTGTTAAGTAACTCCATATAAAAAAAAGTCTAAAATTGTGAGATCAGGGGATCTAGGTGGCTAATCGGTTGGTCCTAATCGGTCCTAACGGAAAATAAGCGTTACATTAATAATGATAATAATAACAGTATTAATCGATTTTATTAAAGAAAAATGCAATACATATATTTTTAATATTACACAGAGAGGCAATATTATCGATTTAAGAAATAATGAATTTATTCTATATTTTACGGACATACTGTATAATGAATAAAAAATTCGTCATTTATTTAAAACGGACTGCATTGCCCTTATTAATGCTGCTGCGGATGACTGCAAACCAAAAGGAACTACTCGTAATTGGTAAATATTACCCTCGATGCTAAACCCTGTATATACTCGTATTCTTGAATCATAATGTAATATATAATCAACTAAAATAAATTTTTCAAATATAATTTTATGAATGTATCATTTGATTTTATTGTGCCTATGATACTTTCAATATTGACAGGCTTGTCATATTTGTGGACTAGTGATTTGATTCACTTTCCTTGCATCCAAACACAACCTAATCGAATTATCTTTTTTTTAACTATTACAATTGGATTACTATAAATGGTTCGTGATTTCTCTATTATTCCTTCTGCTAAAATTGTTTTATTACATCTCTTACTTGTTCCCTATATTTAAATGGTATTAGATAAGTTTTTACATTAAATGGACTTGTTTAATTTGTTTTTAATCTGTGTTCATAAATGTTAGTAACCCGAGTTTTATAATTGAATAATTCTTTATACTTTGCTAATAAATTTTTAATAATATCTACATACTTATCATGATAATTTATAACATTACATATATTATTACTTTCCTCCTTTACTTCCCCCTTTTCTATCATTACATTCATAATATTTATATTTTGACAAATTTGAGTTATTATATTGTGTTGCTTTTTATCTTTTATATTATCTTCTTCTTGAATGAATTCCATTTGTGACTTGCCTATTTTACAATATAATACTACCGGAGGATGCCTATCACCCAGCACTATTCATTAATATAGATATTAGTAAATCCAGTCCGTCTAAACGTCCGCTTAAATCTAGTACCGACTTTAATTTTAGGAAAGCAAATTTTATTACACTATATGAAGATTTGGCAAATACCGATTGGCATTTTCTGGAGAATTATACAGAAGCAAATACTACTGTTAAAGTCCTAAATAATAAATTTGAAGAAATATTTGAAAATAACATTCCAAAGAAAATACCAACTTCTAAATCGTATCCTGCTTGGTTCAATGGTCAAATTATAAACAATATAAAACAAAAACATAACGCTTGGCAGAAATATAAAAGAACTTCCAGTAATGAGGATCCAAATAGGTTCAAATTATTGAGATCTCAAATAAAAAATGATGTAAATATCTCGCAGGCGGTATATCTTCAAAATATCGAAAATAATATAAAAGATAATCCTAAGAAATTCTGGTTATACATAAATACAAGGAACAATAACTTATCTAATCCTTCGATATTAAAATATAATAATGAAACCACTGAAGATCCTCAATTATTAGCTGATAGCTTCGCTGATCATTTCTCTAACTTCTTTACGCAACCTGGTAATAATAATTTAAATGCTCTTAATTCAGAAAACGTGTTGTTCTTAAATATTAGTTCTGTCACGAAAAATGATGTAATGAATGCTATCAAAAAGATTAAGCCGACTAAGACTATGGGTCCTCATTTAATACCAACGTTCATAATAAAGGACTGCGCATTAGTTTTGGCTGGCCCACTTACTATAATTTTTAATTTAATATTGCAAACTTCTTGTTTCCCTGATTTATTGAAACTTTTGAGGGTATGCCCTATTTACAAAAAAGGAGATAGAAGTGAAATAACAAACTATAGGCCAATAACCATCATTTGTAACTTTGCAAAATTGTTGGAGATTATTCTACATGCAATCATATACAATCACGTATCTGGTATGATATCGCTTGAGCAGCATAGATTCGTGAAAGGCAGGTCTACAATCATAAACCTTGTGTAAATCCCAGTATATCAGCGCCAAATTAGATCAACAAAGTCAGGTAGATGTAATATATACTGACTTCTCCAAGGCATTTGACAGACTTGACCACGGTATTTTATTAACTAAATTTGAGAACTTTTGACTTTCCAAGCCAATAGTTAAATTTTTTAAATCCTATTTGCAAGATAGGTATCAATTTGTTCAATACCGTGGATACAGGTCTGGCAAATTCTTGCAGAAGTCAGGCGTACCACAAGGTTCGATATTGGGACCACTTTTATTTGTCTTGTTTATCAACGATATCACATCTAATCTCCATCGGGTACATTATCTATAATATCTATTATATGCGGACGACTTAAAACTATTTTGCGAAATTAAGTCTGAGACAGATTGCGAATATCTTCAAACAGCATTAGATAACATAAATCTCTGGTATGCGAATAATATATTACCGTTAAATGGATCAAAATGTAATGTTCTGACATTCACGAGGAAGGTAACCTCAATCAAATATAATTATAAACTGGATGATTTAATATTACCAAGGCCAGATTACATAAAAGATCTTGGAGTTGTTTTTGATCCTAAATTATCTTTCATACGGCATATCGAAACGACTACTTCGTCGGCTTATAAAAGCCTTGGACTTGTCATGCGCAATTCAAAGGGGTTTGATAGCTTGCATACGCTTAGAGTGCTCTATGTTTCATGTGTTAGATCGCGGTTGGAATATGCATCAATAGTGTGGAGTCCCATTTATAATATACATATTTGGTCTTTAGAAAAAATACAACGACGATTTGTAAAATCAGCAGTATACGTACTTGATGGTGAATATCCGGAAAGAGGCATTCAAAACAATATTTTACTTGCACGTCTCAATTTATCCCAGTTTGCAAAACGTAGGGCGGCACAATTTATAATTTTTTTGTATAAGGTGGTTAATAATTTAGTTGACTGTATATGGATATTAAACCAAATTAATTTTAAAGTTCCAAGAATATCATCACATCACAACCGCATTTTTAAATTTCCTACAGCTAATACTAATATTATGATAGCATCCGCTGTATATCAAATGATCGCAAACTATTGCAACGTGGAGGACAATATTGATATTTTTTCTTGTACCATTGATAAAATTAAAAAAGTTGTACTTAATAAGTGAATGACAATGTTTTAATTTGTGTAGTTTTGTATAATTTATATTTATTTTTATTGCTATTGTGTATTGTTGTATTGTTATTGTTGAATAGCAATATTTTAATTAAAGTATAACGTATTGTTAGTGTTAATTTATTACTATGTATTATATTAATGTTTATTATTTCATTTCCATTGTAATATTTATATTTTTTTACTCTAATTGTTGGTAGATTTTCAATTTTTTGCTTTTTGTTACTTAAATTTATTTAAGTGTTTTGTATCCTGTAATTGGGTTCTACCTGTAGGACATGTATATGAAAATAAATAAATAAATAAAAAATATCTCTTTTCAAAATCAATTATTACCTTATTTTTATTAAAAAAGCGACCTAAATTCTTTATTTTTAATAAATTCATTCACTGAGGTTTTCAGGATAGACTTAATTTCTTGCACCTGATCTCTTGTTAGTGGCATTATTGTTTTGGTTGTTTACTAAAATAACTATTTAACTTTAAACTGTTAATGTTTCAGAGCTCCGCAAAATACATTTACTCTCGATGATAACCCATATATAACTCCTTTGTGTGGGTAAATTTTAACTTCTTTTTACGGTTTGACCTATGGCCTAGATAGGTGTTGTAACTGTGTCGTAATAAGTCGGAATAGTGTAATATTCGTATATCTGACAGGTAGCGATCTAGCGTTGACGACGGCTATCCGGCAATGCAGTATTTATATTGTTGCACAAAGGCGAGAATGAACAATTGTTTTAAAAGCTCATATGAATATGGATGCGGTGGAATGCACTCCGTACAATAGCCTAGGGTAATGGCTTCGTGCTAAGTAGACAATGGCTGATTATAAACATAACCATAAATACAAACGTTGGCAACTTCAATCATTTCCCGACGTATATGCTAAGCGCTGCTCTGCCATGGTGCTATTTTCTATAGGGTGAGCTGTTTTCATGGAAATCTTTATTAACCCGTAAGCAGTAGAATAATTAAGAAGTTATTTCTAATTTTTGTTCAGCAAAAAAATAAAACGGTCGTCATAAATCAACTGAAGGAAATCATTTTTTATATGATATGTAAATATCTATACTTATTTTTAGTAAAATTTCAAAACGCTATGGGAATTTAACATTACTTACAAGACTTGTTTTTTTTTTATTCATTTATTTAACGTCGGCCTATTTCCGCTATTAGGGCCAATATCGACAACAGGAGACGAGCTACCCCGAACCTGAAAATTTTGCCGACCTTTTCTATATCGAAGAGTTTTTACTTGCCTAACATCTAATAGACAAGGGACCAACTGCTCCAGAGACAACCACGAGATATTCAAGCACATATAAAAATGTGTTCGGTTTTAGGTATAATTACTGATATGCTTACATCCTTGTTGTACATAGGCATTTCTCAATTAATCTATTTTTGTTGCGTTTGGGAAGATTTACGTAGATGGCGCTAGCAACACAGGAAACGTCATCGTTGATGTTGGATCCGGTCGCCATATTGTTTGTTTTGATGCTGATGTTGTATGGTGCGTGTCGTTTTTTATTTTATATTGGATTACGAACTGTAAAATACTGTGACTTTAAAATATTATTTTATTTGAACTTTTTATTAGTGTTAGTGCAGTATTTAAGGTTACTATAGCCATGCCACAAAAACATTGTCTTATTTGTGGATTCAATGTAGACCAGGTGGAAAAAATGCACTATTTTCCAGTCAATGACCAAAAGTAAGTTTGTGTTTTGTGTTTTAAAGGTATTTAAATGAAATTACTTCCTTCTTGTTAGGTCCAAAATTTGGCAAGAAACGATGGGAATAAAATATGTTCCTGATGTATCACTTCGCAACTATTTGATTTGCAATCGTCATTTTTCTATAGACAGTTACATGACCCTTGTAACACGGAGGCTGCGCGCAGATGCTGTTCCCACATTATTGCCATGCCAAATACAACTGGATCCTTCACAAGAAATGGTAATTCAAAGAAATGTGGATCTTAGTAGTGATCAAGAGGTAAGTCGAACAGTTTATATTAATACAGACATCTGAAATTATTCAAAAATTTTGCAGGTGAATTGGAGCAGCGTTCTTTGGCAACAGCTACATTTGTGAAGGAAGTGCATGAGCTGTCTGACAGTTGCAATGGTAGCAGAGCTTCACCTCCAGACGGAAAGGAGCTGAAATGCTGTGTTACAGAAAAATCAGCCCACCTAAAATGTTGGAAAGTAGTCTTTGAAATTGTTAAGCGGTGGAAGGTCCGGAGATTTACAAAAACAGGAAGTCTGAAAACCAGCATACCGCCTTTCCAGATTGGTTGGTTAGTTAGTTTGAACGTCATCATGCAAATTCGAACATGCATTCATTTAAGACGAGTAACTGCTTTAAGACCTCGCTCTCTCAACCAGGATGCATTGGAAAACTTATTTGGGGCTGTTCGCGCTAGTTGTGGGTGCGGAGTCAGTCCAACATCCGTGCAGTTTTCAGCCAGTTTAAAAATTCAAATTTTAAATGGGTTGATAAAACAAAAAATAACAGGCAGCAATTGTGAGGATGATGAGCATGAGTTGCTGACAAACCTTACCTTACCAAGTTCCACACCCAGTGCATCCCAGCCACCATCAGGTGATAATATAGCAGACGCAATTGCCAGAGCGGTGGAGCAAGGAACAACGGCAACTTTATCAGTTGCTTATGTCAGTGGGTTCATTGTGAAAAAGCTTCTTGAGCATATATATTGTGCAACCTGCTGTCACCAGGTGTTGTCAAGTCCGGAGTCTCCTCATAATTTATTTATAAATTTTAAGGAATGGTCACATACAGAACATTTGCTGTATCCTTGAGAACCGTTAGTGGTGGCTGTAGGTCAGGCCATCACAATATTAGGAAACACATTAGACAGCTTTTACCCTAATCCCAAGATTTCTGTTGTGGTCACTGAATTCATTTTTGATAATGTGAACTTCACATGGTATACCTGTTCTGACCATTATGAAATTGTAACCAGGGAGATCGTGAAAGCTGTGTGAAAAATTGGGATTCCTTGGTGGTGTTAAAGAAAAAACCAAGAAAACATCCAGAATCGTAAGGATGCAAAGAAATCTAAGCATAAGCTGAGGACATTCCAGCATCGATATTTGTTAATATTAGGTTTGTTCCAGCAGCAGTCAGAAACAGTTTGCAAACTATAAAATAAATAAATATGTTTTATTTTATTAGCTTCTTATGGCTTGATAACTTTAATGTTATTATTAATGTTTTTTTATAATTTCAAGTGTTGATGCTGCTTGAAACTGTACTATGTACATATGTGCCTACCTAATATGTTTATATTTACCCAATGATTATTAATTAGGTATATAATTTATGTATCTAGGAGCAAGTACTTCGTTCTTGTGTAGGATGTGTGTATTTATTTGTAAAACTTATCAGTGTTTGTAATATGTTTTGTTAATGTACACTTTACCTAAGCAATTAAATATTATTACTATTATATTTGTTAAAAGTATTGTTAAATTGCAGACCACACTGTATAAATAATATGCAGCATTAATCGATGTTGATACATATATCTGGGATGTTGAGAAGCAAATGTACATTTTTTTTCCTTATTGGTAGGCTTATTTACATATTTTTTGTACTTGCCATATAGGTTTTGTATTATATAAGTACCTCTTGTTGAAGAAAGTATTATAATCGTTATTTAATTGTAATATGCTTAACTCTTTGTTTAGCCATTTATTTTTCTGTGGTTTAGATTATTTAAAATATCTTGGCTTAATTATTGCATTCGTTGTGGATTGTTATTTTATTGATTTTCTATCAATAAACGATTTATTTTACCTGTTTCGTTTTATTTCCTCATTAAAATGTAATTGAAAATATAACAACAGCCAACAAAAAGTATCGCGCGCTTTTTTAAATCGCGGCTCATCATCGTGCGCGCCACCTACTCTAATCTTCCCAAACAGTAGACCAGTGCAATATTCCGAATCGAAACAATAAAAATTTTACATTTACTTGAATGTCTCGTGGTCGTCTCTGTCTAATCCGAAGGATGGTATATCACCTACATAACCCTTGCCTAAAATTCCATAGCTTCTGCGTATACGCTGATGTACGCACCAAGACGGCTAAAAGACGGAGGAGGTCGCCAAGTTTCACTTGTGTTACCATCAAATTACTGATTGCGACTACCGTTGCTTAATTTTCGTATCGAAATACGAATATTATTAAGGCAGATCTACACTCGCCCTCACGGACTTGTTCGTTTTATTGATATCTTTGTAGCACCTAAAAATCCTAGAAGTAACACGGCATTGGAATGATTAATAATTGGAAAAGTTACATCTAAGCGTAACAAAAAAGATATATTACCATAGGTCTATTAGTCAGTAAGTACAGTATAGTCGTAATTTATCTAGATTAGAGTATAATATATATATTTTAACATCTTAAGAATATTATTAACAACCTAACAGTTACCTATATGACACATATATTCAACATCATCATTGACTGGAGTAATGTTTTTTGGATGTTAAAACATTCACCACTGGAACATGACATAAGTAAAAGTACTACCTATTACAACCCTATATTTTTTATAAATTAAGGAAATACATTTTACAAACTTTTGTTTTAAGTTGCTGATTTACCTTGGTTATTAGAACTGAGAAATAGTTATTAGAACTGGACTCTTCATTGTTAGTTAGTTGATTAGGGGACTATCTTTCGAGATGATGTAAACTCTGGGTTCCCAAGCGTCCCATCTAAGGATCCTCCAATTACACTTGAACTAAATCTTTAGAAAGCTTGACAGAAATTAAACACACCATTGGTACCAAGTTCTTGACCCACGAAATTAATATCACTAACTCGATATCTAACTCACGGTTGCAGTCATCTCTCAGTTTTAGTCAATAACGAATGGCAACATGTTTGGACCAGGTCTTCAATAGGTTCTACTACTCGTATGTTCATTCCAATATTTCAAATTGGATCAATTTAGAATTAAACAATAGCAGAGATTTAATCTGTGTGATTTTCGGACACATGCACATCGAGCTCATCTTTTGTGCGCTGGGAAAGATTAAAATGGATACTATCAACCTTGCAGCTACTGATCTATCTCAACTACCGAATCAATCTCTGCTCGAACTACAATAACGAACGTCACCAGCTAGATCAACTTATAAAACACTGACCGACACTGCCATCTAACATTCTTTTAACTCCAGGTATGCTTCATCTCCTTAAAAGATTCGCTTCCCTTAGCAGAATTATTCTTATTTCGTTAATATTATTTCTCGTTCATAGACAGATATGGAGAGTAATCGATTACTTAATAATCAGATTACTACTCACATTACTTTTTTCCAAAAAAAGTAATGTAATCAGAGTAATCAGATTACTTCAAGAAATTAAGTAATCGTAATGTCATAATTACATTTTATGTTGGGTAATCAGTAATGATTTCCAATTGCGAATAATCAAAGTACTTTCACAATATGGCAGATTACCTAATAATCTTGATTACTGAATAATCAAGGTTACCTAATAATCTTAATTACTGAGTAGTTTGTATAGAAATAGGTACCTACTCTACTACCAGGTAAGTAGGTATGGCAGCGGTTGAGCCAGACAGTGACGTCACACACCTGGCGCTAGTCGTTAAGTATTGGATCTGCATTACCGACAGTTCAGACCCGGGAAATTCAAAATGTGCTACTGCCACCTAGTGACCAGTAGGGGGAGTTCGGGCCGACCTGTTTAAAAACTGTACAGACTTGTTTAAAAGCTGTACAGGTCTGTTCAGGTTTTAAACAGGTCTGTTCAGGTTTTAAACAGGTCTTTTCAGGTTTTAAACAGGTCTGTTCAGGTTTTAAACAGATCTTTTCAGGTTTTAAACAGGTCTGTTCAGGTTTTAAACAGGTCTGTTCAGGTTTTAAACAGGTCTGTTCAGGTTTTAAACAGGTCTGTTCAGGTTTTAAACAGGTCTGTACAGTTTTTAAACAGGTAGGCCCTAACTCCCCCTACTGGGCACTAGGTGGCAGTAGCACATTTTGAATTTCCCGGGGATGAACTGTCGGTAATGCAGATCCAATACTTAACGACTGGCGCCAGGTGTGTGACGTCACTGTCTGGCTCAACCGCTGCCATACCTACTCAGGTATGAATTTGTCTATATACAGGGTGTTCGAAAATTATATAGCCAAACTCTTGCAGTAAGAGATGGACTTAATATAAAACAAAAGTTCATAAATATTTGGTCAATAACACATATTAATGGAGCCACACCCTTTCAAAGATGGTAATTCACGCAACCTAAGTCCCATATGCACCACCCCTGACCACTTTTTTGAAAAGTAAATGCAAGACACTGTTAATATTCTCAACAAAACGTATATGTTATGGTTTCTGAGATACAGCACAAACACCATTTTTTCCCCATCTTTGAAAGGGTGTAACTTCTTTAATATGTATTATTGACCAATTATTTATAAGAATTTTTTGTTTTGTATTAAGCCAATCTACTTACTGTAATAGTTTGGCTAAATAATTTTGGAATACCCTGTATACAATGTGGTCTAAAAAGTTTCAAACAAATGGAAATCTTTTTCATTAATGATTTTATTCTCCACAAATTTCTATTAGTCCGGGTGCTTATGCCAGAAATCAAATTATTTGAAATTGACTCAAGAGTAAACTACTCTTCTTATTTACGATACCGAAAATTGTTATTTTAAAAAATTATTTCTATTTCCAATTTATGTCTAAATACAAAATTTGATTGACCAATTCGAAAAAATTCAAATTTCATCTTTTATGCTTTTTGCTCCCGAACTAAATTGATGTCTATCATTCTCTTGAGAGAAATATTTTCAATTCAACAATATCTACCAAAAAACCTGTAATAGTTTACTTTGTTACAATATTAGGGGTGATTATTGGCCCAAATAAATTTTTTGGAAAAAATAAGCATCGTTTTTGTTTCACAAGAGTTTTCATTGGCTCTGAAATTCTTAATAAAAAAAGTTTTTCGTTTGTATCAAACTTTTTGGACCACGTTGTGTATTGTGTATAAAGTTTATTCTGTTAATTTGCAAATAATAACAAGTACTAACATAATACCTAAGGTACCAAAGTCGAAATCATCTCAATTTATTTAACAGAAAACTAAATAAATTTGCCACCATACTTCTTAAGAGGGCTAATCGAACCAGTGTTTGCAAGGTAATTTTTCAAAATTTATTTCTTCCATACGGTTTGGTCAAATTACACAAAATTTGGAGGATCAGTAGTTGAAAGTGTAATAGAGGCTACATGTATATCTATTTTAATTAATTTACTTTATGTAGGGAAAATTTATACTGTAAATATAAGTGAAATTTGAACGTGATTAGCTCCTGAATTATGATATCAATCGGTAAAATTCGAAGTAAAATTCATACATGTCTTCTAGAATGAACCTTCATAATTATACTCAGCAAGTTTCAAACTTTTATTCCGTACTATTTGGTTAAAATAAATTTTCTAAATAAGTATCTTTGTCACTACAAATGGAGTAAGGAAGTGTCACCTCTATCGGAAATCGCACCTCAATGAAGTCAGCGAATAAAACGTCCAGTGAAGGTATAGTCAAGAGCAAAATTATTCAGCGGCGCATGTATAAAAACTTTCTAGAGAGTGACACAGCTATTCGAAGCTTTTTCCCGACTAGGCCCCTTAATGATTTATAAACTTGTATCATACTACGAGAAGTGATTCTGCTTAATCAGTTTTATTGCGATTGCCCACTAGTAAAAGATTTTTACGAGATAAATGGAAATCCCTCTTGAGGCCGTCGTGCACATCAGTCGCAGACCGGTTTCTGGTTATTGCCTTCGTCAGTGCGACGTTACACAACGTCATCAAAGGGGATTTCAAACCATAAGTCTCTCTTTGAACACTAAGAACAAATGAATAGATGGTAACTCTATCTAACATTAAAGCTGAATCACTTCTCGTAGTATGATACAAATTTATAAATCATTAAGAAATGTGGTGGCAAATTTATTTGATCTTCAATTAAATAAACTGAGAGGATTTCGACCTTGGTATCTTAAGTATTATGTTAATACTTGTTACTATTTGTAAATAAACTTTTACTTTGTCTGTTGGAATATTTTGGTATTATAATAATTCTTATTATTCATACCTTTATTAAATAATTTATTATGTATTAATGACAACAAAAAGTATAATTTTATTTTGGCTGAGTATGCTGTAAGCCACATTTTTATTTTTACTACGTTTTGTAACCTGGATACCTAACCACCTAACCATAGCACTCAAACAGCACTACTTCAAATTGTAGATGATATCACATCTGCTATGGATAATAAGCAAATTACATTTATTATTTTTCTTGACCAAAGCAAGGCATTTGATTTAGTAGATTTTAATGTGTTAATCGCTAAACTAAAATATATAGGATGTGACAATAACGCCAGTACATGGTTTAACAATTATGTATTTAATAGAGTTCAGAGCGTTAAATATAAAGAGACTACGTGCAATTTAATACAAACTAAAAGTGGCGTTCCACAAGGGAGCATCCTAGGACTTATCCTTTTTTCAGTATACACTTTTGATTTACCGCAATGTCTCAATTACTGCAAATATCACCTGTATGCTGATGACTTACAGATTTACATATCTTGCACAATAGATAATATGGCTGAAACAATTCACAAAATAAATGCTGATCTATGTAATATATATAACTGGTGTACAGACAATGGATTACGTATAAATCCAGAAAAAACAGTTGCGATGTGTATTGGTACTCGTCAAAATTACTCAAAAATAAATCTCAATGATATCAACATAGTATTAAATGACATAAATATAGACTTGTCTGATACCACTAAAAGCCTAGGAGTAATATTTGATAATAATTTGAATTTTGAAAAACATATAAATAAAATTATTAGCTTATCATTTATGAAACTAAAAATGCTCTATAGAATGAAGAAATCATTATCATCAAACACTAAACTTAAACTCATACAAAGCCTGATCTATCCTAATTTGGATTACTGTTCTTGTGTGTACTATGATTTTTTAACACAACAAAATAAATTTAGATTGCAAAAATTGCAAAATTCATGCATGAGATTTGTATTCGAAATACCCTATACCCATCATGTTACACCTTTTTTGAACAATTGTAAGGAACTAAAAATACATAATAGGTTCATGTATCTTTATTGTATTTTTCTTTATAAACTAATGAAAAGCACTATACCAAGTTATCTGTACAACAAATTACAATTAAGATCAAATGTTCATAGCATAAATGTACGTACAAATAATTTTACAATACCACAACATTCACTATCTAAATTTCAAGGATGTTTTTCATATAAAGCACCCACTTTATTAAATATCGTATTAAATTTTTTAGGATTAACAGAAAATAGTTTCAAAATTAAATTAAAAGAATTTTTATATCAAAATCAACTACAGACACAATAAATATTATTCGTATGTTGCTACCTATAATAAAGATAATTATTGTACAATCACTATGTTCAACCTATTAATTTTATTGCTATTATTTAATTTCATTTCACTAAATGAAACAGGCGGTGTAAAGGATCATAAGCTTATGCGAACACCGACCTATTTGTGTATAGTTTATTTATTTAGTATGTACTGTATATTTATATTTTTTTTAATATGAACTAATTTGCACAATAAACCATATTCTATTCTATTCTATTCTATTCTATTCTATTCTATTCTATTCTATTCTATTCTATTCTATTCTAAATATCCGTATATATCATTGTTTTTATAAAACAATTTTTTTTGTTTACTAGCCGAAACAATCCTTCAGTAAGTTAATAAACTGTAAAAGGAGCTTAATTATAGCAGTAATCAAGAAGTAATTTAAAAAATGATTACTAATTACTGGGTAATCAGTAATCTGATTACTTTTTATTAGGGTAATCAATTACCTAGGAATCTTGATTACTTTTTACCTGAGTAATCTGTAATCAGTAATCGATTACTTTTTGGCGGTAATCTCTCCAGCTCTGTTCATAGAGAAATGAGTACATTATTATGTGAAAAATCTTCTTTCTGATAAATTCATATAGGGTAATACCTAATACATTTAATTAAAATAGAGTTATCCGTTTATGGACTGTTATCTCCACAAGGTTTGCTTTCATTATGGTATTTACCTTACTTTGAGTCTTCTAAGAGAACTGCTAATCTTCCAGTTAGAAAGGGTTGAGCTAGCTCTCTCTGTCTCTCTGGGTTCACGTATTTCTACCATGTGATGCGGTAAAGATCCCTACTTTCCGAGAAAATTTTATATTTGAAAATATTCTTCAGTTTAGGAGATTTCGATAATATTGGACGAACTATGCGGATTATTGAAAGGCATATCCTATGATGCAAAATATTATAAAATAAGTGCAAATTATTATGGAATGGTACAGATAAGAATCGATATGTCTGTTTAGTCGAAGAATCGGACACTTGCCATTCGGTAAGGGAATTAGAGGTCCTAGAACGGATGTGAAGTATTCATGGTATTCCTGTTCTGACCATTATTAAATTGTAACCAGGGAGATCGTGAAAGATGTGTGGCTAATTGGGATTCATTGGTAGTGTAAAAAGAAAAAACCAAGAACACATCCAGAAGAATACATTCGGTCAATTTTAGTTATTTACTCTTTAAACATATTTGTGGAGTTGTAAACCTTATAATTTTCTCTTCTGTAAAATTTGAATTTTTGCACATATGAGATTGTCCTGGCAATGACGACGTTCATTAAATGATTAAATAAATATGATATTCCTTTGAACATGTATATATTTTAAATACAATAACTATATCGTATCTGATACTGTTCCACTCTGTAAAAGTACTGATATACTGACAGTGGTTAGTTTTGGTGCCAGTACGTACAGCTTTACTGGCCACACCGTGCACTTACGCAATACAGAACGATGTAATTTATGCATTACATTAAATAAATAAATGTATGAAGCGTTCTATATGAGCAGGACGTTGGCCAAATGGTCGCTGGTTTGTTATTAAACTTTCTAGAATATTTAACATTTATTAATGGATTTCACTACGGCTAACATTTTCATCAAAAGATATACATTTACTTTTTTCACATAGTCAAATTTATGTAGAACTGAGTTTTGCATAAATTTTCTATTTTTCTATGTACACTTGTCCGCCGTAAATTCATTGCAACATGTTTTTGACAATAACAGTTTTAATTTAAAAAAAGATAAGTGTACCCACGCCAATATTTAACTATGGAACTTTCGAATAAGCATATTTGATGAAGTTTGCTTTAATCCGGATTTTCAATTTGTGCACTCTATAAAACATACATTTTATTTCCTATATAAGTTTGTTACTGGTTTTCGTTGTCTAAGTTTTTAAAATTGACATTATATTAAAATTGAAACTTACATTTTAGATAGTGTTGTGCAAATTTAATCTCGTTTGTGGTCGAGATAAAGATGACACTGGATAAAAATACAGTTTTGTTGAATGCTGGGGGAAGAATCAACACGAAATCACAAAAACGCATGACAGAATGGGATCCTCAGATCGAGACAATCCCAACATGTTTTTCTTTTATTTAATTTTATATTTAAAAACAAGTTTTTATACACAGCAAAAAAAGTACACGTTTACTTTAAAAAGTTAGAATTAAGGAAGTTTCTCATTAGATAGTAGAAAATGAGATCAAGGCACATATATACCTTGAACTTTGAATGGTTTTTTTTCGTATCAGCTGCAGAAAACTTAATAAAATTCCTGCCTAATTTGGACCAAAATTACAACACTGATACTTTAAATATCTTAAATACACCCTACTTTTCATTTATTTTATTTCCAGTAACTGGTCAAGAGGTAAGAACATCTATAACATTCCTAAAAAAAATCCAATTCTATTGACATTTATGAATTAAATAAAAAAAATATTAAAATTGCAGAAGATATTATTGCGCCTCCTTGATACAATTCGTGCACGTGACAATCAAAAGATAACAATTATGGTAATACTCGATTACTCGAAAGCCTTTGACACTACATATATACACTCATTGCTCTGTGTTTAAAATATTACAAAATGAGAATAAGTGACATCAAATAACATCAAGAGATACTGGTGACATTTATTACAAAAAAATACGACACGGTTACAATCACTGATGTTGCGGAATCATTGTTCCTCTTTAGCGCATTTTAGCCTAAGAAATAGGATTTGGGATGGATTGACTTCCAAATAGAGCTACTTGTGCACAGTTGTGCAAAAAGGATATATGTCACGAAACATTTCGCAGTATCTTCAAAATTTCGAAACATATGCAACTCACATTTGCGGGGCGCAATCCTAATAGCGCAATGCTATAAAATGAGGAAAAATATGTTGAATCCTGTCAAAGAAAATCCCTTAGTAAGCTGCAGAAGGTTGGCTTTGCAGTTCCAAACATCGTAGGCCATAGTACAGCGAATATTACAGAATCGTAGTTTACATTTCCGCCATGTTCAACATATGCAAACCCTGCATCTGTAGAATACCCCAAGACTCCTGAAATATTCTCGGTGGCTTCTGCAAAGAATTGTTGACAATGCAAACTTCCTTCCATTCGTGTTGTCCACCGATGAGGAAGATAATATATTCTTTATTTATCCATAGATAGATAGTATGTACATAAAAAAATAATATATATAAAAATAATAGTTACAAACTAGTACTAGTTTACATAATATAGAAATATAATATAGAGAAAAAAAATAATAAACCTCAAGCAACATCAATTTGGATGATATGCATTATCTTTTATAAAATATAAAAGTTGACTCATAAATTGGTTAATGGTATTACTAGTCTTAACTACGTGAGGAAGAAGATTGAATTGTACAGCACCTTTGTGAAACAGACTTCTCATTGTACTACTCCTAGAAGTTCTTTTAACATAATAGTTATTTGCACTAGCCGTTCGTGTGTTACACATATGTATGTCTGTAACAGGCAACAATTGTCGTGTGAGATATTCCGGTAAAATGTTATTAATCATATTGAAAATAAATGTTAAGCCATTTTAATGTATTAAGCATTAGCTGACTGCTAGTGAAGCGATTGCATCTTTATTATTCGCATTGCCTTATTTTGGAAAACCTGGAGTCTACTAAAATTTGTACAACTTATATACAACACAGAACAGCGATAGAGAAAATGAGGTACTATTAAGGTATTATACACAGTTAGTTTAGTAGTAGTTGATATAAATGGAGCCACTCTGCTAAAAAATCCGATCTCTTTGCCGAATATCTTTGATATATATTCTATATGTTTGTTAAATTTCAGTTCACGATCAATTATTAGGCCTAGATACTTTATTTCCTGAACAATTTCAACTTTTTTACTATTTAACTGGATACCAAGATTTAGACTAGCAAATTGTTTATATAGATAATTATTACCCACGAACATAAATTTGGATTTTAATTCATTTACTTTTAGTCTATTGATATTTTTTCCTTCAAAAATTTTAGTTCTAAATTAACAGTACTTACCATTTCCTCAAAAGTTGTACTCTCATAGTAAATAAGAGTGTCATCAGCAAAAAGATGAATTTTACATTTTTGCAACACATTGCCAAGGTCATTAATATAAAGAATAAATAATAATGGACCCAGTACACTGCCTTGAGGAATCCCAAAAGTTGTTTAACTTGGCTTCTGATAAATTCCCATTCATGTTACTTGGTACCTATTTGTTATATAATTTGTAATCCAGCCTATAACGATGTTCTCAAATCCATATCTCTTTAGTTTTAATAGTAGTATATTACGGTCAATTGTATCAAAAGCACGCTTAAGATCAATGAAAACTGTGCAAATCCCAACTCCTGCTCTGTCCAACAACTGCTTCTGAAATTACTAATTGCAAAGCCATTTCATATGAATGTTTACCACGAAATCCCGATTGATATGTGCATAGAATATTATTTGAATTTATGTACTTGATTACTTGATCATAAACTATTAATTCTAAGATTTTTTCACAAAAAGGCAACATATTTACTGGTCTTAACTGTTCGGCCGGATTCGCATTAGGTATTTTTGGTATTGGTACCACTACAGATGTTTTAAAACATTCAGGCATAACAAAGGATACCCTATTATGTGGAAAAGATTTTTTTATGATATCACATCCGATTTCATCAGTGCTATATTTTTTCTTTGTTTAGTCACTATTTTATTTAGATCTTGTAGGATTAGCATTAAATGATGTCATGCTAGAATTAGAATTTACAGCCGGTATAGATTCATTAATTATATCAATATCTATATTGTCCCTATACTTATCATAATACTGTCAATATTATCTACATAATACTGATTCAATACATCCGCCAAGATATATATACATATATATATATATATATATATATATATATATATATATATATATATATATATATATATATATATATATATCTTGGCGGATGTATTGAATCAGTATTATGTAGATAATATTGACAGTATTATGATAAGTATAGGGACAATATAGATATTGATATAATTAATGAATCTATACCGGCTGTAAATTCTAATTCTAGCATGACATCATTTAATGCTAATCCTACAAGATCTAAATAAAATAGTGACTAAACAAAGAAAAAATATAGCACTGATGAAATCGGATGTGATATCATAAAAAATCTTTTCCACATAATAGGGTATCCTTTGTTATGCCTGAATGTTTTAAAACATCTGTAGTGGTACCAATACCAAAAAATACCTAATGCGAATCCGGCCGAACAGTTAAGACCAGTAAATATGTTGCCTTTTTTGTGAAAAAAATCTTAGAATTAATAGTTTATGATCAAGTAATCAAGTACATAAATTCAAATAATATTCTATGCACATATCAATCGGGATTTCGTGGTAAACATTCATATGAAATGGCTTTGCAATTAGTAATTTCAGAAGCAGTTGTTGGACAGAGCAGGAGTTGGGATTTGCACAGTTTTCATTGATCTTAAGCGTGCTTTTGATACAATTGACCGTAATATACTACTATTAAAACTAAAGAGATATGGATTTGAGAACATCGTTATAGGCTGGATTACAAATTATATAACAAATAGGTACCAAGTAACATGAATGGGAATTTATCAGAAGCCAAGTTAAACAACTTTGGGATTCCTCAAGACAGTGTACTGGGTCCATTATTATTTATTCTTTATATTAATGACCTTGGCAATGTGTTGCAAAAAATGTAAAATTCATCTTTTTGCTGATGACACTCTTATTTACTATGAGAGTACAACTTTTGAGGAAATGGTAAGTACTGTTAATTTAGAACTAAAATTTTTGAAGGAAAAAATATCAATAGACTAAAAGTAAATGAATTAAAATCCAAATTTATGTTCGTGGGTAATAATTATCTATATAAACAATTTGCTAGTCTAAATCTTGGTATCCAGTTAAATAGTAAAAAAAGTTGAAATTGTTCAGGAAATAAAGTATCTAGGCCTAATAATTGATCGTGAACTGAAATTTAACAAACATATAGAATATATATCAAAGATATTCGGCAAAGAGATCGGATTTTTTAGTAGAGTGGCTCCATTTATATCAACTACTACTAAACTAACTGTGTATAATACCTTAATAGTACCTCATTTTCTCTATCGCTGTTCTGTGTTGTATATAAGTTGTACAAATTTTAGTAGACTCCAGGTTTTCCAAAATAAGGCAATGCGAATAATAAAGATGCAATCGCTTCACTAGCAGTCAGCTAATGCTTAATACATTAAAATGGCTTAACATTTATTTTCAATATGATTAATAACATTTTACCGGAATATCTCACACGACAATTGTTGCCTGTTACAGACATACATATGTGTAACACACGAACGGCTAGTGCAAATAACTATTATGTTAAAAGAACTTCTAGGAGTAGTACAATGAGAAGTCTGTTTCACAAAGGTGCTGTACAATTCAATCTTCTTCCTCACGTAGTTAAGACTAGTAATACCATTAACCAATTTATGAGTCAACTTTTATATTTTATAAAAGATAATGCATATCATCCAAATTGATGTTGCTTGAGGTTTGTTATTTTTTTCTCTATATTATATTTCTATATTATGTAAACTAGTACTAGTTTGTAACTATTATTTTTATATATATTATTTTTTTATGTACATACTATCTATCTATGGATAAATAAAGAATATATTATCTTCCTCATCGGTGTACAACACGAATGGAAGGAAGTTTGCATTGTCAACAATTCTTTTGCAGAAGCCACCGAGAATATTTCAGGAGTCTTGGGGTATTCTACAGATGCAGGGTTTGCATATATATAGCAAATCTAGCATGAGGAGAACCCTCATGCATGCTATTTAATGGACTCCACATTTTGTCACCACGCATGACTGCAGCACACTTCCTACTACAATTTACAATTAACACCTTGCCGGAACTTCTCAAGGATGTGCCTCTATACGCCGGGATATGTGGTTTCTCTTAGATGGTACCCCCATACACAATGCTCGTTACGTAAGAGACTGGCTTATTGTGAAATTCCCGGAGAGGTGCATGGCCTGCTCGATCGTCAGCCCTGACTCTGTGCGATTTTTATGTATGGTCCAACAATTTCAACATTAATCAGTACGATCGAGGAATTATAAGCCAGAGTGCAAAATTCTGCCGATAGCATTCGCTAAAATGTTGGGGAGTTTTAAAGATACTTTTATTACTTGCCTGAAAGTTACCAAAAATATGAAAACGTTTATATAACTACACACATTCTAGCTTTTTTAGCTTTTTCCTTCCATTTATTTTAGAATCACTCAGCATTTTTTCTTTCTTATATTATCGGTTTTTAGTTTACCTTATATATTTTTGAGAGTTATGTTATAATCATTCGAGAATTTTACTGATTTAAATTTCCATGTCACGATTTTTTATCGTGTAGTGTCATATGAGTTTCTAAAAATTACTTTTAAGACATAATAATTGTGTGCATAATTACTGTGAATAATATTAATTATTATTTTTTTTATTAAATTTAAAAATAAATTTATGTACGCTTTTTTAGCACATGCTTCAATAAAATTATTTAGTTAGGAATATATTCAGGTCTACTTTGGAGAATTAGTTTCATAAATTTAGATTAGGTTCATAAAAATTATCCTTAAAAAGGGCATGTTAAAATCACTTTAAAAGACCGCTTCTTCAGCTTTAGTGCTTAAAATTTAATATCAACGGAATTTTGCACACAGGAATTTAATCATTTATAAGGTAATATTTTTTTAAACAATTTTTAATAACATCATTTAATATCCAAGGTTATTTCAATCTATTCATTATTCTCTGCTACATCTGATGGGATGACTGATTTATATGAGACAGATTCCAAAATTAAATAAAGAAAGGGACAAGATAAGTTAGAAATAATTTGTAAAATAGTACACTTGATTTCAAAAAAAACTGGTACAACTCTTGTAATCGAAAATCTTAATAGTTTAGTTGTGTGCATATGTCTGTAAATAGGGCCGGACAGGCATGTCGAAAGGGGGTGGAGAAGAGGTGATTTACCCCGGACCTGGGTTTTTTGGAGGAGATCGGTTTTCTCTGTGTTTTTAAACTTATTAAACCTTTTTCTTTTATTTTATTCAATTGGAATTTTAAAAAATAATTAGAAAATAACTTTTTCAGAACATTTTCAAGCCTGCCATATTATTGTTTAAAAAAATAATATTTGTTACGGATAATTCTACTAATGGTTGTAATTAAAATACTAACTGAATAATGGTAATTCTATTTTTAAAATAAGAACACAAAAATACCACTTGAGATTAAAAAAAATGTAAACAATGCAAACTGAACATAAAAATACAATAAAAAAAGTAAAATAAATGAACTTCAATTACGTAATACAGAATTAACTAATATTTTGTCATTGCTCCATTAGCGTCTAAAACTGCCTGAAGTCTTGCAGGCATGGATAAAATCAGATTTCTTGCAAGGTCAACTTCTTGCGACAAGTTCTCCCAAGCGTCTTCAATTATCCCTTCCAATTCTTGGGCATTATTTGGATGGTTATTTAATTTTCTTATATGTTTCACAATTAGTCCCCATACATTTTCAATTAGATTTAAATCCGGACTTTTAGATGGCCACGGTAACAACTCTATGTTTTTATTAAGAAACCATTGCCTGACACGATGGGCCGTATGTATGGAGCAGTTGTCTTGTTGGAAAATAAAATTATTTTCCGGAAACACCTCTATTACTGACGGCAACATAATATTGTCTAATATTTCAATATATTTAATGGAATTGAGATGACCACCACTGTTCCAACACACACCTAACCCATTTAGGCTCATCCAAGCCCAGACATTGACTGAAAACCTTCCTGATATTTGTGGATCGAAAGTATATTTTTCGTCGTATCTAGTGGAAGGAGGCCTATATAACGCGAACATGTCCATCGTTACAGGATTTAAAAACCTTTTCGTCAGAAAAGACAACTTATCCCCAGAAGTTTTCATCATTGATTATATAGTTGAGTGCAAAAATAATCCTACCCTGCTTCTTTTCTTCTGAAAGTTTGTATTTTTTAGCCGCTGAACAACTCTTCAAGTCGCTTTGTAGTTTTATTCTTCTGCAAGCAGTAGATACCGAAGCAGGGAAATTTGTCTCTGAAATTGCATTTACTGCAGTCTGAAAAGGGTTTTCTATTAGGTAATTTATAAGATTTTTATCTTCTTGATTATTGCTCTTTCTGGGCCTACCGGAACCAACTTTACGGGATACCGTTTGGTTGGTTTCCCATTGTTTTTTAACACTCATTATCGTGGTTTTACTCACATTGTATTCAGCAGCAAGTCTTCTTATGGACTAACCATCTTCAATTTTAGAAACAATTCGAAATTTTTGAATATTTGTTAGATGTCGAACCATTTTTAATAATGACGCCACTGATTAACGTCAAAGTGACATTTGTAAGATTATTAATATCAATCAAAGAACGAATGATTTACATAGCTAAAAGAAAGTGTACCAGTTTTTTTTTTTAAATCAAGTGTACTAGTAAAAAGAGAAATAAAAAAGATTTGTACCATGGTGCTTAAAGATATCGATCACGGAAGTATTGACCCCTAATGACGAATTACTCTGTATAGAAATAAGTTGTCGCTTTTTTTTTCATTATTTCTATTAGAGAAAAATATGTAAAAAAAAAATATTCTCTAATTTTGTGATTTAATATTTGCTTGTACATTGCACAACTCTGTTATGTTTTTTAGTAAGTGTTGCATTTTCGTTTATCAATTTTTATTTATTGTTTTTGCTTTAGAAATAATTTAAACGGAATGATCAATAAAATTCCAACTTGCGCATTCACCATTTTTTGAACTGTATGTTTTGTTTAATATCCTCCAATTAAGTTTAAATACGAAACAATTAATTTACAAAAAGGTTAATTTGCCTTTTTAATTTATCTTCAGTGTCATAGATAAGAGTAAATTGTCGAAGTGTGTTTGCTTTCATTTTAAATTGTGCTGGGGTAGCCACATGCTATAGGGGTTCCGCAACACCGACTGGCGACATTGTATACCAAAATGACAAATTAACACTTCAGCTATAATAAACAAAAACGTAGTATGCGTCAAATTAGATTTGTATACAGGTGGTCATAAAGTTGCTTTTATTATAATCATATTAAAATATTTCTGAATCTACAGAGGATATAATATGACTTTGAAAAGGAAATTTTATAACGGTGTATTTCTAAATATAAATTAAAACACACGTTTTTCACATTTCTTTTTTAATTTTACATAAAGTGAACGTAAAAATTAATTTTTTCACTGAAAAGTTCCAGTATAAAAAAATATAATAGCAATTGTTTCATTTATTTATTAAACAATTTTTTTTTTAAAGAACTATCGCGGCCGGAAAAATTGTATCAAGCTACCAAGTTTTCTGTAAAATTATTTTGCATCAATTTGGATTTTTGAGTTGATCCTAACATTGATAACTAAAGATCGAGAGTAAATCGTACATTTTAGGTCCGTACATATCGTCAGTGGCGGATCCAAAGGAGGTGTAAAAGGGCACGTGCTCCTACCCTGTCGTTTATTTGACAAAAAACATTGTTTTCTGAAAGATACATTTCTATATTTAATTTCAATTTGTGCATATATGATTTTAGTATCACGAATATTTAAAGATAACATTGCAATAGTGTTTAACATGGGAGATTACACTTATTTGTGGTTGACCATAATTATATGATATATTAGTAATAAGTAAAAGCGCTTAACTTCTTAAAAAGCATGAAGTAAAACATGTAGTTTATGATTATTATATTTTCTACCAGTACCTAATAAATATATTTCATCATCGGTACCCCCATTTTCACCACGGGAAGACATAAAGCTTGCTATCCTTTTCATCCTCAATCTCCTACCTTGGTGGGTAGGATATGTGATTACAAAACTAATGGACGTGAGGATGTAGCAAGTCGAGCCCTGATATGTTAATGAGTGTCATGACAAAACTAAATTATCTCAGAACTCAGGGCGTTTGCACCCAGATTATCTGAATTACGATAAAACTTACCATGAATTATTCGTTCTCGTTATAAGGTGGTGCTTTAAAATAAAATATCAAATTCAACATTTATGAAACAGGCTATATATGCACAAATTGCATGAAAGAGAATAACACATATAATAGCTATTTGTATGACTAGGGAGAAAAGTGTATAATTTCCTCCCGCGGATAGTTTGATCAATATCCAAGGGAGGAAATGGCACTTTGCTCCTGTGTAATACATATGATTTTTTTCTACGACCATTTACAGTATTTTACATTGGTTTTACATATATTTTATTATATTTTCTTATGCATGACAATCAAAAAACCAAATGTGTCAAAATGTCATAATAGGTATTTAGATAAGTAAATATTGTTAAAAATCAAAGTACATGGAACGTTGCTAAGGTTGCTTCTTATTTTCAAAATAAACAAACTTCCAAAAAGTTTATAATAATGTTCTCCGAATGTGAAGATGAAGTTCCTCAAGATTTCTGGAAGAAGCAAACGTGGTTTCGTTAAATCTATTACCGTTAAAGTCTCGTGAAAAATATGAAAAAGAGTACCAGCTATTTAATTGTTGGATGGAGACTAGGCAAATAAGAAAAATATGTGAAGAAGTGGTCCTATTTTACTTTTCCAAAAAATGCGCCGATTTGAAGCTTTCAACATTATGGAGCAAATACAGCATGTTGCGATCTACACTCCAAATTAAAGACAATATCGACATTAAGTTTCCTAAATTAGTAGCTTTTTAAAAAGGAAATCTACTGGATATAAAGCCAAGAAAGCCAATACTTTTTCAAGGAAGGATATCAACAAGTTTATTGCAGATGCTCCAGATGAAACTTACTTACATATGAAGGTAAGATTGATCGTTATTGTTGAATAATAAATAAAAACGTAACGCAGCATTTTTTATTAGAAAATATATATATGACAATTAAGTGACATTTTAGGCAGTTATCATAAGTGCATTTTCCTTTTTCAGGTTGTGCTTATATTTGGAATTGCTGGGGCATGCCGTAGCGATGAATTAGTTAAAATGGTACTTGAGGATATCAGTGATAAAGGCGATATTTTGGTGGTGCAAATACCTGACTCAAAAACTAATATCAAAAGGACATTTACAATAACAAATGAGATTTTAAACGGAGTATCTATCTTGGATATGTATAGAAAATATCTGGACTGTAGGTCCCCTAAAACATGTCATTCTAGATTTTTTGTAACTTATGCTAAAGGGAAATGTACAAACCAGGTAATTATCAAAAGCACAATTGCCAAAATTCCATACAGAATAGCAATATTTTTAAATTTGGATGATTCGAAAGGCTACAGTGGACACAGTTTCCGCCGTACTTCAGCTATGTTATTAGTCAATGCTGGAAGTGACATTCTCACTCTAAAAAGGCATGGGGGATGGCGAACAAACGCAGTAGCAGAAGGGTACTTAGATGACTGTATTTCTAAAAAATGTGAGGTAGCCAGCCAAATAATTACGGAAGACAGTACTACTTCAAGTACCAAAAAACGTTGTCTTGTTTTTGAAAATTTTGTTTCTACAAGTACTTCTCAGGGACCAAGACTTTGAAAAACAACAAACAGGAACTTATCTCCACCAGCAGAGCCAATATTTCTTCAGTGGCAATCTCCATTAGTAATTTAACTAATTGTACCATAAATTTTAACAATATTTAGTTACTGATGTTAATTTAAACCTCGATTTAAACTGTTTTAAATTTTTATAAATAAAAATAAGTAATAAAAAATCTGTTTCAAAGAAAAGCATTCATTTTCAGGAAGTTTGTGTATCAATAAAAGAAGTCTATACACTACTATTACAGCTATTTGAAGTTTTTAGTTGTTTGTTTCCAGAGGCAGCCAAAATATTTTCCTCCCTAGGGAAGCAAAGTATCTTTCTCCCGAGGGAGGAAAAGTACTACTTTGCTCCCTGAAATGAGGGAGCAAAATAGTATTTTCTATGTAGGGAGTAGAAAAAACTATTTACATTACATTATGACAATTGTACATCAAATGCTAATTATAGTATTTACTACAACCCTTATTCACAGAGTGTATGCAGTAGATCAAAACAAGGCTTTAACACCCTGAATATGACCACATGGAGGGTTCACAGCGTATTTACTTGATGATACTCGAAGTTAAGGTTATCGTTATCTTACTCAAACTAAATAAAATGGGGCTGATATTCCCTCATCATAAGAATTAAAACAAATACACAGTTACCAGCTACCAGTGGCACATAAAGGTAAGTACTCCTCAAAACTCTTCCTCGTCCTCTTTTACCTGGACTTGGAATTCACTCGGTGCTCACGTAGGTACATAGGCTCTTCAGTCTTAAGTTTGAAAAATAATGATATATGTTTGTTTTTTAAATGTTTGTTTTCTTCAAATGTTTTCTTAACCGTCTCTCACGTCACCGAAGTGACTCCCAGGAAATCCTAGGAATTTGTTTTGAGTAAAGAGAGACGAGGCCTTACAGTTTATTGTGGAGTCCGAACCACATTTAGAGCATCGACTGTTCTCTCCCATCTTAATCCGAAGCAAATTACAAATAAAATTTGTTGCTCAACGGTTTCCGGGTGACTTCTTACAGAGTTTATTTCAGTATATTATACTCTATTGGTCAGATAGGATTTTAAGAGTTTTATGCCATTATTTCTAAAACCTAAATTATCTAAGGTCGCTAGAAGTTCAGTATGGCATACCGTATCAAAGACTTTAGTTAAATTTATAAACACTGCTAAGCTTTTGACTCTGTTATCTAAGGCCTGGTAAATTTGACTTGTCAGATTGGTAATTGCATTTTGTGTGCTCATACCGTTACTAAAACCAAATTGTGCGCTAGATAGCAGTATATATTTTTCTAGATGGATTGGAATTCTTGACTTAATGACTGTTTCAAAGAGTTTTGCAAAATTGCTAATTAAAGAATTTGATTGACCAATGAAGTTTTAGATGTATTTTATTTGTTATTGAATATGATCTCGAAGCAAATCTGTCCAGTAATATAAACATCCTCTTTTCAGTTAGTTCTTTCAGGAACTTTTAAGGGAAGATAATTGCTTGGTAATCAATTTAAAACATTTTTCTCATAATTGTTATTTTATCTTCGTCAAGTAAACTTATTAAACCACCGTTTCGGAAGTACATTGCGCTTTCACATTATGCATGACAGGTATCTAATTGTCTTGACATAACATGAAAATTCCATTAGTACATGTTCACACCACCCTCTATTTTGGACAATAAGTCGTCGTTCTATAAAATACTTAAAGAAAGTTGTTAAATGCACGTGTCAAGTGGAACAAATAGAAGTTGGTTTTTGAATACAAGTTACATGTAACAAAATGCCTCGCACGTGTATAAACCTAAAAATGGAAAATTTAAATAAACATTTACTAAAAAATTAAATTGATTCGAAAATCATTATATCTGATTTTAATAAATACCGTAATACCTACTATTAGTTAAGTAATTTATTTAAAATTTTTAAAGAAAAGGCACTTTAATGTAACAATGAAGACCATCAAAAATACAAAAGGTATTCAATAATGAGTTGCCCCACTGTGATTGTTTACGCACTTATTTACTCGGCCAGGTGCACTTTGTACTAGATGATCAATGCCATCTTGGGATATCTTATTACAAGCTCTTGTATACGAAACCAAAGGTCACTGATATTATCTATCAAGCCTATTTGGAATAAACGATTTCGTACCAAAGACACAACTAAAGTGTAAAGTGTTACATATATCGTTGGAAAGAACATTTCTTCCAGTTTTAAAATGACCATAGATATTTGTAAACTGCATACGGGTTTGATAAATAAAAGCCATAAACACATTTAGGTTCAATTTTTAAATTTTAAAACTTTGCTTAAAGAATCAACTGTCATTTATATTCAATTTTTAAATTTTAAAACTTTGCTTAAAGAATCAACTGTCATCGCTATTTGCCGCTATGGAGGTACAAGAAAAATATCGTGCGCATGTTTGCGTCTCTTTTAAAAATGCAGTGTGAAAGATGAAGGTTACGCTTTATATATTTTGTTCTCAATCATAAAGGACGAAATATATCGACTTACTAATAATTTATATTATTTATTTCCAAACGTTTGTTATATTATCTTGAGATCTGCCAAGTTAAAAATTCACTATTTTGTCGAAATTTTGGTTTGGACTTTTGAGAGAACTTTGAGAGTTTGTGAAAATAAAAATTCACACGTAGGAGAATTCTCGATTTGTTTATTTGTAATATATGTAAAATTAATAAGAGAGAGGGTTTAATTGGATGTAAAGGTAGATGTAAAAAGTGGTGGCATTATTTGTGTGCAAAAACAGAAGATGATTGGAAATTACTTGATGATGAATGAATGAATATGCTTTATAATTGTCTAAGAAATACATTCTTATTGACAAAGCTACTAGTGTATATTGTTACAATATATGGTCAAAATAAGGTATAAAATATAGATCAAATAATAAAATACAAATATAAAACAAACAACAAACAAAATATAACGACATACAATAATATATACACACATATTTATGGACCTAACTATACAAGCATGTACTAATACAGTTGACAAACAGCGAAAAATTAATAAATATCAGGTACATAGTCTTAAATTAGTAAATATAACAGTGAAAGATAGAGAAAATAACAATGAAAAAAAAAAACATACTAGAACAGTTTATAGAGAGTCATTATAATATTCAAATAAACTATAATAAGCCTTCTCAATCAATTTCACCCTAACTGCCTCTCTAAATTTCTTTAATTGAGTCATATTTCTAAGAAACAGTGATATGTGATTGTATATTTGTTTACTTTCATAGGTTAATGGGTGCTTCTTTGCTGTTGTTCTGGGGATGGGTAAGGGAAGAAATAAACTCAATGTCTGCCTCGTATTATATTGAGGCTGAGAATCCGAGTTTACCCCATTTAACATTTTCTTATCTATTAGACATACTGTCTCTAGGATAAAGATACATATTACGGTTAGTATTTTATTACTGATAAAAAAGAGGTTTACAGGAATCTCTTGAATTCACTTTGCATACATATCTTAGAGCCCTTTTTTGTAACACAAATATACTGCTTAGCAATTTTTGACTACACAATCCCCAGAAAGGTATTCCATATCTTATTTGTGATTCAATTAAAGAATAGTATACCGTTTTTGCTATATTATAACCCAATTCGTTTGAAACAATTCTCACTGCATAACAACCAGAAGCTAACTTTTTTCCTACATTAGTTACATGCTGATCAAATTTTAATTTATCGTCAATATATAGCCCAAGGAATTTTGTGTGTAATCTATTATCAATAAAATGATTATCTACTATAAGATCATCATAACTAAACTTAAGTGACTATATTAGTTTTACTTATATTAAATGTTATTGGGTTAGAATCACATCATTCTTTGACCTTATATAGGTCAGACTTTATGGTCTCCTTCAGACTATTAACATTTTCTCTATGCCAGAGAATCGTAGTATCGTCAGCAAAAAGAGTAAAATTACCAAGAATGTTTATAGTCGCTAAATCGTTAATATATAACAGAAACAAAATCGGACCTAGCACAGATCCTTGAGGCACACCACAGTCAATACCTGATATGTCTGATATCTCGTCTCCAATTTTTACTACCTGACCACGCTAAGAAAGGTAAGATTTAAACCAACTAAGTGTCATACCTTTAAAACCGTAACACCTAAGTTTCTGGAGCAGTATTTCATGATTAACGCATTAGTGTAAAAAATTATTTTACTTATGTGATTCCTGTAAAGGAAGTTGTGAGGATATGAACAAATCACACCAAAAAATCCATTCTCGATAGCATCTCGAGTATAAATAGCAATATCAAAGATGTGTCAAATAATCAAGAGTTGATCAATAACTTGATACAAAAAGAAGTAACAAGTGTCTATGAAAAAATTTAACTATTACTCTCCAACTTTAAAAGTGACCTTCAAACTGTCATTAACGAAAAATTAAATAAAATCGACCATTTCTCCCCGGATGAGACAACAAGTAAAAATCATATACAAATGCCGTTCAATGCAGCTCAACATTCATTGTAAAACCTAAAGATCCTAAACAAGGTTCTATATCTACCAAGTCCGATATTCTAAAAAATATTGATCCTGTGCAGGCAAACCTAAATCTAACTCAAGTTAGAGATGTTAGACAAGGAGGTATTATTGTCCGTTGTGAAGCGAACAATTAAAGAACTAGGTAAGGACAAATTAGGTAACAACTACACCGTGAAAGAGGTTGCCAAACTCAACCCAAGTTGGCATCATCTGGAGATGATTAAAACTAGTGAGTCACGGTTCACTGAACCGTAGCAATAGTTATAAATAAGATACATTGCTAGCAAATGTTAGTATCATCTGAAATGATGCCATCCTGTTTGGCGTAACGCACGTCGAGTGCGGTATATGGTGCTTTGTGGAAAACTACGCCAGTGTTATCTTCGCGTCAAAGGTTCCAACCCACTTCAGGGCCAAGATTCTAGTTCCGATTAAACCGCACCCCATATTTATATTCTGAAGTCACTGAGTATGTAACTGTAATATCGAATTCAGACTCTCTTGCATATAGTAACGATAATTTTAGTTGTAATTATCCCATTGATATAAAAATTGTCCCGTGGTAAAACAGTTGATAGGGGAAAATAAACTATTAGTAAGATCATAGTACACATTCACATTTAGTTAATGTCTTGCATAGTTTTGGAACATATATTTGCAATTATAGTTGTCATTTCCAATTAAAATAGGGTATGTGTGACTAAACTATTAAAAACTGCAGTTTTGAAACACGTATTCGTCAATATAACAGACTACTACTTTTCCATCAGTAAGGAGATAAAACACTTATTTATTACGTGCCGACTATTTTACAATGTGCAGCTGCTAGACGGCTGGAATAAACGTGAAACCTTTCAAACGTTTAAATCAAAAAAGGCTATAATACTAAAGAAAAAAAAGTGTACCAGACATCTAATTAATAAATTTCTTTAAGTTTATGTGTTCAGTAATATTATTAATGTTTTCACAAATCCGTCATCGTGAGAATTGGCGTCTTCCGGCCATTTCGAAATATGACTGATAATTCAAGCAATTTTTTTCTTGACTTGTGGATCTCTAATATAAATGTAAGTGTGAAATAATTTCAATATTACATGAAGTCGACACGTTACATTTTAACGGTTTAAACGTAGAACCTATACAGTCTATTAAATTAGGCAAGTGTTGTGTATTTCAGTATTCAATTAATATATGAAAACAGACTCACGTCATCAAGTATGAACACGGATCTGAAATAAATGCAATGTTCGATTTAGACAAAGAGCAAAAACATGCACAAACGATATTCATTAAAAAAAAAACAAATTATTTCTTCATTTTCATAATTTAAAACGAATCATCTTTTAAAATTGGAATTTACTTACAATGAACATGAAGCATCATTCTCTTACTGACTGAGGGTGGTACTCCATTCGCAGCTATACACAAATAGGCTCCCATTTCAGACCTAGTAACTTTTGTAAGCGAAAGTGTTTCCCCTTCCACGGAAGTAAGCCTCTCGTTTTTGGAATTTGGCCCAGTGCGTGCTACAATTGCTCCTCCATCTTCTCTCCTCCAAACCACACGTGGTTTTGGATAACCTCTTGCTTTACAAATTAATTTAGCGGAACCTCCTTCTGGTACCATCATATCTCCCGATGTTTCTTCATAGATTATATCAGGGGGAATCACTACTTCCAGGAAAGCAGTCTGTGAATAAACAAGATAACTAATTAAAACACACATTTAATATTCGTGAATATCGTACATTATAGACCAGAAGTTCTAACTAGAGGGCGTATGTCTCAACTACATTATATTCCAGATGTCTTTAAAGTAATTATAAGGCTGTTGAAAATTTGAATTTTATTGACATGAATGATCCTCAGTGACAGTTTTACGTAACGATGTTTTGTTGGAAAGTAAAAAATATTTTAGGGAATATTTTTTTATCATAATATCTGTTGACAGTTAAAGAAGAAGAAGAATACTACTAATAAAACTGCTAATTGACTAAACAAAATCAGTCTAATGGAATACATCAATTAGTAGGCAGTCATATGGACCTGTCAATTCAGCAAATTGTTAGACTATCCAAACTAATAAACAAATATCAATACCTGCTCTAATTTAAAATCATCTGTAATGGATTATACTATGAGGGTTGATCAAACGAAATTTGGTTTACTTATATGAAAAATATACTTTCTTAATAAGAACAGAATCTTCTATTTTTTTGAAGAATTTTTCTGCTGCCGATTTTTTTAAATAGGACCCCCGACTTTTAAACCCGGAAATGAAACGACCGGAAAATTTTACGTTCGGATATGACCTTCGGCACTTACAAAATTGAAGTTCAAGAGTAAAGTAGAGGACATTTAGAGGTCAATTTTGTAAGTGCCTAAGGTCATATCCGAACGTAAAATTGTCCGTTCGTTTCATTTCCGAGGTTAAAAGTAGGGGTCCCATTTGAAAAAATCGACTTGACCTTCAAATAACATTGAACGTCTTGATCAAGGTCAAATCCACCGTCAGATAGCCAGGGAAATTTTCTACAACTTTTCTATTTAAAGTTTCTTTCTAGGATTCGTATTTTTCAAGTTATCCTGCTGTTCCCATACTTTTATGCCACCCGGTATAATGAAAATATTGTGGACACGCGAGAACTAGGTGCTGCAGATCTGCAATTTCTCCACATATACATTCTGGTGCTTCTGCCAACAATTATCACCACTGGGTCACAGAAAATCCGCATGTAACTACGCAAATAAGATTCCAAACTAGGTTTGAATTCAATGTTTGGTGCGGCATGATAGGTATTACCTTTTCTCTTCCTATTCTACTCCTATGATCTACCTATAACCCTTTCTTTAATTATTATTTTTAGATCGACATTTAATCGGTCCATTCATTTATCACAACAATTTAACGGGAGCAGCATATCGTGAACTTCTAGACAATCAAATTTTATCCGAGACAAGACAGCTTTTTACAGAACAAGAAATCAACAAATTGTGATGCCAACAAGATGGCTGTCCTGCACATAATACTAATAATATTTGACGAATATTGCAGGAAAATTTTGGTAACCGCATAATTTCAAATAGAAGACCAGAATTGTGGCCTCCCCTCTCGCCTGATATAATCCTCCTAATTTTTATTTGTGGGATACGGTGAAAAATGAAGTGTATGATTTTGAAAGCCCGGAAACTATCGATATTTTGGAGGACAGAGTTAGGGACGTTTTCGGCACAATAAATGACAATACTCTCAGAAAAGTAATCAACTCGGTTAGGCCTAGATGAAGAAAATGTATTCAGCTAAATGAAGGTCATATTGAACAGTTTTATTAAATCTTCTTACTTCTTTACTATCATTTCTTCTATTATTATGTTAATTTGCTGTTTTAAAAAAAATTTCTCCATATCGATTATGTTCAGTATTTTAACAGAAAATGAAAATTTATTAAACATGTCAAATTGATAACCTTAATATTACTGTTATTGTTTGTAATGGTGGGTATTAGGTATATCCATGGCCTACTATTTTGTTTTGTTAAGCAATGGATAGCTTTTCTTAAATTAGTCCCTTGAAAAACAATTTTTTTCTCGGCATGTGATTATCATTCGAAAGCTCTTTTTTAAGCGCAATCTGAAAAACGAAAAATCCAATATGGCTGCCATAAGAAAAACAAAGGTTACCTCGAATATTTCGAAAACGAACATTCTCTTCTACACCAAAACATTAGTCTCCAAAAAGTGTCCTAATAATGTAAAAGTCTAAAACCGGTCTGACCAAGGATTACTTGGCTACAGCCAAAGAGAGAAATAACAAAATTTTCGATTTTTTGGAAAATCCCAAAAACGGTTTCAGTTAGTTTGGAATCAGCATAAAATTTGTTAAAACTTATCCCATTTAACCGACTTTGTAGCTCTTATGGTTTCCGAGGTCGCAATGGTGAGCATCGAATTTGGGACACATGGTATATGGGGCAAATCGTACAATTTTTGTTAGCATGAGCTTATTTTTAGCACATTTTCATAGAAATATACAAACTTCTATTTGGCTATTCTCTTTTCATTTGAAATATAATGATATTTGTGTGTATGTGTGTATATATATAGCGCTAGCTTATGATAACAACTGCTTCTGCATTTGTACAATGATGAGATCCATTGAAAATGCAAATATATTCTACGTTTGTGGTTTCATGTATAGTGTTAAAGCCATTGAAATTATAATTTTTACAATTTTCCATTTATTCCATTTTTACCGCTATTACTAATTATGATTCATATACAAACAACATTTCCACAACATGTTATTTATTTTAAATCACTGGGTATGCTAATTTTTCGTAGTTAGATGACAACAGCAATGTAAGTAAAAAAGGTGCAGCTGTTAAGTTGGTATCCAGTGTCCGGTCTGGAACTTTCACAATCTTTGTGCAAACCTATCCCAAATGTTTTTTATGTATGAGCAGCCCATTTTGTCCGGACCCCATTCTAAAAAGGGCTCTCGTTTCCCACGGGTTAAAGCTGTCACTCTCAAAGAAAGCATTTAAACCAATTCCATCGAGTCAATTTCTTACTCTATGGCAATTTACTTGTTGTATCTCACATGCTTTTCTAGTTATGTAGCTAATTGGGGTTAAAGTAACTGACTCCTGCGGGATTTTATAAGAAAGGAATACGTTCTAAATCCAATTATAGAATTGACTATGAATGTATAGGGTGAACACATTTTCTCTTAAGATTGTGTTTTATCTCTTACATTGTAAAATACTAAAAATTCTTAGTAACAATGTTTCTTACAGTGATTACCTAATTTGCATTTATTACTGCTTGTAGCAATCAAAATTTACAACTTTTGTGTAGTAATATCATATTACATATAACACGGTTACCTGATATTAAATGTTACTAAAAACTTATTTTAAATTAGGTTCATAATTTATTTCAATTTATTATTTAAATATAACTAAATGATCACGTGGTTTGTACCCATTTATGAATGTCCTGTAGTATATAATCATATTCAATGATACTCCTAGCAGATGTATTTTTGGGAGTTTACAGAATTTACAAGTTTCAGCTAATTGTGAAAAAACCGCTCTTTGTCAGGAGTCAACTACAACTTGACGATATTTCTTTGTTTGTACTTCAGTGTGTGGTATACAGTGTGATTCAGGAAAAAAGTAATAATATCGGTCATTGTAAGAAAAAAAGTTTATATAAACATATTATGTCCGATTCTGAATGGTTAAGGAGATGGAACAGTTTGAGTACTTGTACTTTTATACAAAGTCGCAATAGTGTTAGTCATGACTAGACCGGGCCAATTTCCGTGGTGATTCAGTGGCGTCAGACGTATATGTAAATAACTGACAATGCGTTTATTTTTCGATTACGGCGCACTTATTTGGTCGCATTTGACAATTGTAAATGTTACATAGTGTTTAAAAAAGTGCTTATTTTTCAACTGTCCTGTACAGACGACAAAGGCTCAGAGAGAACACGCGAGAACATTTGCATGAGTAACACAGTTTCTATATTTTCTTCCGAGAAACTTCTCCTTCGTTGTGTAAACACATTTGTGTACAACAGAAATGGTCGTTAAACATAGACGAGGGTGTTATATGCAAACTTAAAAACAAGTTGTAAGTTATCAACTGAAAGATATCATTATAATTTTGTCACTAAATCTCTTGGTGACAAAATTCTATTTCATAAGGTTACAAAAATTAATAGTATTTCAAATAATAATAATAAAAAACATTTAATATTGTACACTTTAAACGTTGCCCCTCTAAATCATTTATGTATAACGTCTGCATTAACTGCTCAAACGTCTTCCACAACAGCTGCCTAAATTGATCAAAAGGTAAATTGAAAGGCTAAAAATTGACAAACAATGACTTTTAAGAGAAACTATGAAAACAGAAGAAGAACTAAACACAATTTTAAGGTATTTATGAATAGCTTTGTAGATAAGTTTTTAATGGTCATAACAAAAAAGATAACAGAGGAACTCGAAAGACAAATAAATAAATTTCAAACACTAAACGATGAAAAAAATAGTTAAATAAATATTAAACTATGCTTATTAGAAGACCAATTAATTAAATGGCAAAATGAGCACCAAAATCTCAAACAGAAACTGCAAGATATCGAAAATAACAGCAATATCAGGGTGGCACTAAAAATATTATGAACAAATTAAGTGATATAAAACAGAAAACAAAAACAAAATTGCCCAAATTGATAGTGTTTGGAATTAAAGAAGATAAAGAAGAAGATTTAAAAATGAAACTATTAAATATTTTTAGCAAAAAGTTGGGAGTATAAAATTGTCAGATAGAAAATTGTTATCGAAGGACACTCAAAGAGAAAATAAACAATCCAGGACCGATATTTGTTAAATTTACTTCTGTTGCTGATCGCAACGAAGTTTTTTTAATAAATAGGAGCCGTAAGGCGCCAAAATAGCAGTTACTGAGGAATTAGTTAAACAAAGATATGAGGGTTTCCTGCAGGAGAAAGAGGCATTTGGCAAAAATGATGTCTGGACAAAGTTTGGAAAGATGTAAAACTGAACAAAATTTTATTCTATGGCAACTCTAGAAGACATGGAAAATATTTTGAATACAAAATAGGACCCTTAATATTATTGCTCTTGCTATGTTTAGTTCTTTCTTTTCTTTCTGATTGTATACAATATATACACATATTTTTCTTTTGTCATTATTATTATTATTAATATTTTGTTAGATATATACGTATTTCAGTAGGAATAATGTTGGATTTGAATTGCAAATGAGGGATCTATCTGTTGCTTTTTATAATGTAAGGTCACTAACTAGCAGTTTTTCAGATTTTCAAGATTTTATACTACAAGAAAATTTTGATATTATTGGTACCACGAAAACTTGGTTAACCAGTGCTACACCTAATAATGCTGTAAATATAACAAGATTCAATTTTATTACATGTGATAGGGAAACTAGAGGAGGTGGAGGGGGCTTGTACTTGAAGCATCATTTAACGTATGAAGTTATTGAAAAAAGCTGTTATGAAACATTGGAACAATTAAGGGTATGACTGACTGTTAACAACAAGCAAATTATAACTGGTGTATTATACAGAGCATCGAATAAAAATATTTTAAATTTTTTAAATAATTTTGAGGATACTCTATCAGACTTAATTCCAAATTGTAATGAGGGGTATGTGGCGGTGATGTAAATATTGACTTAGATTTAGATAATAGAAAAACATTACTTTTTACAGATTGTATTTGTTCTTTGAATTTAAAACAAATAATAACTAATCCAACTCGAATTTCCAATAACTCAGCCATTTTAATTAACATTATTTTAATTTTAAATGATATGGACTATAAAAAATGTGGTCTAAGAACCGTAAGTAATGTTTCTGATCACTGTTTAGTCTTTTGTACATTAAATAACAAACAAACTGTAACAGAGCAACCTTTTATAAAATTTCGCAATTTTAAACGTTTTGACAGAGTTATTGAATAATAGATTTGAAAATATAATTGATTGAATTCCATGGTTTACTGATAATATTAAATTAATTATATCTTTACAGGATAAGGCTCTTAAGAAATATTAAAAACAAAGAGAAAAAGAACATCGAGATTATTATAAAACATTAAGAAATCAAACAAATATTGTTATTCGTAACGAAAAAAAAAACGTTATTTGGAATATGTTGTAAAAAAATAAAAATATTATGAAAAAAATTAAACGAGTTGAACGTAAGAATAAAGAACTACCCGATATCTTGAATGTACCAGATGACATCAATAATAATTCTCTGCAGCAAAGTGTAATTGCAAAGTTCCAGATAGGCATTTAATACAATTTTATGACACTAACTTAAAAACAGATTTTAACACACTTTTTACTTTTGAAAGAGTTTCAGAAAATGTTGTTTATAAATATCTACTAGAAATAAAATCCAAAGCTACAGGTGCAGATAAAATTAATATCGATATGTTGTTATTATGTTTCCCACATATTTTACCCTACATGACACATTATAAATTTCTGTCTGGCCAAAAACGTTTTCCCTGATGCCTGGAAACTGGCTAAAACAATACATCTGCCAAAATGTAATAACCTTAACAGATTTAATTACCTCCGTCCCATATATTTACTTTCAGTTTTTTCCACAGTAATTGAAAAAATTATGATTTTTAAATACAGAACCACCTAAATATATATAATATTTTACCTATAAATCAGTCAGGAGTCAGGAGTGGTCATAGCTGTACAACTGCTTTATTAAAAATAACAGACGATATTTTAACTGCAAGCGACGAAGGAAAAACGACTACTTTGGTGTTTATCAACTACTCCTAGGCATTTGATATAATCAGTCATCAATTATTATGCTCTATACTGCATTTCGTCGGATTTTCTCAAAATTCAGTAATATTGATAAATTATGGTAATGTTATCTTTGGAGTCTAACAAGGATCTATTCTAATAGCCCTTTTTTGTGTTTACACCTCCAATTTATTCAATGTTCTACAAAATTGTAATGCGCATATGTACGCCGATGACACGCAGATTTATTTTTCATTTGATCACATAGATATAGTTAAAGCTAATTTTAAAATAAGCAGTGATTTAAAAGCTTTAGCATCGATATCAGGGTTGCACAATTTGCAGATAAATCCAAGCAAGTCAAATGTGTTAGTTTTTGAAAAAAATTGACATCTTGTGAAAATTAATATTAATAAAACAAGATAGATTTATTGGGGTTCAAAATAAAACAAAGAAAGTTTAGTGCCATATCCCAAAAAAAAAAAACAATTATGCAGCTACGGACACGTGTTTCGGAGTTATTGCCCCTCATCAGTGTCCCCATTTTTTTAAATATCGCTTTCCGAATAGCGGTTAATTTTCGACGTGCGGTTGTTCTTTACCTACTGGATGCAATGCAATATCCGTTAGTATGTGTCACGTGTACTTAATATGTAATACGGTTTCGTTTTCTGCAACGCTGCTGAATTACTCAGAATTTGGCCCAGTCTAGTCATGACAATTGTCTATTGTGAGTGACACTGATGATTAATACTTGACATGCTGAGCTGCTGCAGCTGCTGTTACAGAATATCGTCGGCAGTTTCCTAACCGAGTTCCGATTCGAAATGTGTTTACACAGTTTTCCAGACATTGTATGAGACTAGTAAACTACCCAGAGTACAAGTTTCATCTGAACGTGTAAGTGAACAAGATATTGATCTAGAGGAAAATATTCTTCAGTTAGTGGAGCGTAATCCAACTATTAACCCATGGAGAATTTCTACGCGCCTTGGTGTTTCACAAACAAAAGTATGACGAACATTACATCACTAAGGCTTGTATTGATTTCATATACATTTTACGGTGGGTGCAACATATTTAGCCAAGAGACAATGCAAAGCGTTGGAATTTTGTCATTGGATAAATGCCAATCGCCAATTAATTTGATTGATACTGCTCACCGATGAAGCTACTTTCACCCGTGACGGTATCAACACGTAACTCTCATCGGTGGTCAGATGAAAATCCGCAAGCTACTGTAGACACACTTCGACATCACCTTTCTCTAAATGTGTGGTGCCCTATCAACGATAATCAGTTGATTGTTATTTTAGAATATCATCTTCCAGATCAAAGATATGGAGATATTTCTACACATTGAATTACCACAACAATTGGAGGAAGTTTCTTTGGCTATACTGATTGGTATGTACTTTCAGCATAACGGAGCCCTATTCTACACATCCAGTGATGCATTAACTAAATAAATTTTTCCTCGTCTATGGATCGGTCACGGTGCTGAGGGCACCGTGGCCATTGGACACAAGGTCTCCAGATTTCATTCCATTGGGTAAATGAAAGGTGAAGTCAATAAAATAAAAGTGGTCATGGTCATATTATGCATCTTTTTCTTACCGATACTATCATCTGCCGAAAGATTTCCCATTCCATCTGAATCATACTGTATATTACATGTTGTAAAAATTTCACAATGTAACAAACTGCACAATATTCTTATGCAAATTTCAGTTGTTTACATTTCTGAAGCACTTATAAAAGCATATATTTATTTAATAAAGTTTAGTTCCAAAGTTTCACTCAACCTTGTATAAGTGGAAATTACTTAAAAGACTTGTTTGAATTCTGAATATTTTTGGTATATGAAACTTGGCTAAACGTGGCGGATATGACGAATTTGAAAAATACATAAACACGTGACACCATCATCTTATCTATGCAGTTATGCTTAGAGTATATTATGTAAGACTAGACACAACATGATACATATTTAATAAAGTAGCCCAGAGGCTTAAAGAGTTGTATCTATTAACTTTGGCAGGTAACAATGACATAATAGTTTATTATAAAAAATATAAAGCAGTATATAGAAAAGTCATAAGAAAGGCTAAGAAAATGCACAATAATTTTTTTATTGGCAAATTCCGACAATAAATCTAAAATGGCATGGAATATCATCAAACCAAAAAATCACAGTAACAAAGATGTAAATTTACATGTAAACAGTAACATAGTGAGCGATCCACAAACAGTTAGTAACAGATTAAACGATCAATTTATTAATTTATTAGAAACTGTCTTGCCAATTAATAGCACTGCCAGCAGTAACATTACCTCAAACCCCTATTCATTTTTTATTGATCCTGTAACAGAATCCGAAGTAATTAATGTAACTGTTAATTTGAAAACTCAAATGTTGCTGGACATGATAAAATTACCATACGTTTAATAAAAAAATGTATAGCTAATATATTGAAACCACTAACATATTTAGTAAATTTAATAAGTGAAGGTATCTTTCCTGAAAAAGTAAAAATTGCCAAAATTATTCCAATATTTAAATCGGTGAAGCTACCGATGTTGGAAGCTACAGGCCAATAGCCATTCTATGTGCATTTTCTAAAATATTTGAAAAAACAGTAGCTGTTAAAGTAACTAATTTTCTTGACACCTTCCAACTGTTCAATGTAAACCAGTTTGGCTTCCGAAAAGGTCTTTCTACAATTTGCGCAATAAGTAAGTTTTTGAATTCGTTATATGAAAATTTAGAAAACAAAAACTGCTGTTGGTATATTCTTAGATCTCAGTAAGGCATTTGACCTGGTATGTTACAAAAATCTTCTTAATAAAATGGAGAAGCATGATATACGTAGACAAATACTAGAGTGGTTCACAAGCTACGTACAGTATGTTTAAATTAACAGTTACAAATCAAATTTATTACCGACAACTTTAGGTGTTCCACAAGGATCAATATTGGGGCCACTATTATTCCTAATTTATACAAATGATCTGAAATTTTCAAATATTATTATGTTTGCAGATGACACACCTATACTCTGTAGTAACAATAAGATAAGTAACACTGTAGACTCGTGTAACAGCGAAATGCAGGATCTTCAGTTCTGGTTTTCGAATAATAATTTAGTCCTAAATAGCAAAAAATCTGTTTTTATTAGATTTAACTACCCAAGCACCAACAATGAAAGCCTTTTGATTAAATCTAATTGTGGTTCTTTATAGCAAGTTGATTCCACTAGATTTCTGGGAATATGTTTATCTCAGGATTGTAGCTGGAAAATTCACATTGACTCTGGTTGCAAGAAGCCTACCACTGCTTGTATAAAACGAATATCTCATGTAGTTGATACTGATGTATTAAAAACTTATTATTATGCGCAAATACACTCAATTATATCGTATGGTATAATTGCTTGGGGGCCATTCTAGTGAAAGTGAAAGGGCTTTTAAATTACAGAAAAAGGCCATTAGATACATAGCTAACATAAACACCAGGACGAGCTGCAGGAACTACTTTAAGGCCTTTGAAATCTTAACCTTACCATCCATAGTTATAATGCATTTATGTTAAAATTAATCTTTACGAACTAATCAATTTAAATGCTTTCCACTCATTATAATACAGGAAATAAGCAAGTTCTAGATATACCTTTACTCTGCACCAGCTTGTATGAACATAGCCCTAAATATTTAGCTATTAAAACATATAACAAATTGCCACATAAATAAAAGTTGTTTAATCAAGAACAGTTCAAAACTAGTATAAAAATTCTGTTAACTGATAATTGTTATTATTATTTCAATGAGTATATGAATGATAATAATCTGTAATATTACAATTCTTCCCATACCACATTAATCCTAAATCAAATTTTATTATATCCTCTTTTGTTTGTTTGTTGCTTGTTTGTTTTTATTGACAATCATATTTGTATGCTAATCTGTATCTACATGTACAAATTTTAATTTAATTCATTGTTATCTATGTACTAGGAACATTGTTTGTTATATACAATTTATTACTTATATTCTGACCTGTCCAACATTATGTTAACATAATCACATTGATGAATAAATACTTATTTACTTACTTACTTACTTACTTAATTACTTATTTACTTACTTAGTTACTTACTTACTTACTAACAATAACACATAGGGATAGATAATATTCTTATGGTTATAGAAAACTTAATTTATTGAAGTCATTATAAATAATCTTGATATGTCTGTGAGTATTGCGCGAAAATTAATACTTGAAATCAAAATTTGCATACTGAATTTTTTTTATACTGTTACTTTCGCTACAACTAGAATGATTTGCGTTTATCTATTATTATACAGTGTGTAAACTTATGACGGAATAAATTTTGTATCTTGATAACAGACATTTGCAGAAAAAGTATCTCAAGCAGGTCGAATTTTGTTTTTGAAACGTCAATTTTTGCCATAAAAATGTGATACTCTTTTTCAACCCTCTCCCTATAGATTAACCCTTTCGAACATTTTAAATTCATTCCATTATTAATTTGCACACTGTATTGTTGATTAGAAATTATACAATATATGTACAGACACAGCACAGGCATTTCCGCTACGGTTACTATCAGGTTATAGTTTTTATTCCATGATTTTATTTCATTAATCATTGCTGAAGAAAATTGCTTTCAAAGATACGTATCAAGTCTGTCCTACAACAATACCCTAAATATACCGTGTGTCCCAAATTCAGTGCTCGCCATTGCGATCTCGGAAACCAAGTTTTAGCAAATTTTGTGCTGATTCCAAATCTGTTCAGAAATCACGGCTAACTGAAACCGTCTTTGAGATTTTCCAAAAAAAAAACGAAAATTTTCTGATTTCTCTTTTTGGCTGTAGCCAAGTATTCCTTGGTCAGACAGGTTTTCGACTTTTACATTATTATGACACTTTTTGGAGACTAATATTTTGGTCCAGAAACGAATGCTCGATAGTCTTTTGTTTTCGAGATATCTGAGGTAACTTTTGTTCTTCTTATGGCAGTCATATTTATTGACAACTTTATGACAAATAAAACCTGAATGATCATCTGAAAATTGATATTTTTAGAAAATTGTACAAATAAACCGATTTACAGTGGATTTTAAGTACATAGACAATAATTAGTCACCGTCTGAATAAGCAAGTTCATTGTCTCTGGCTTTACAAAAACTTCTTGATTTTCCATGGCTTACCATTTTGTTTTGTTAAGGACAACTTTTCTTAAATTAGTCCGTTGAAAAACAATTTTTTCTCGGCATGTGATACATCATCTGAAAGCTCTTTATAAGCACAATCTGAAAAACGAAAAATCCAATATGGTTGCTATAAGAAAATCAAAAGTTACCTCAGATATTTCGAAAACAGAAGACTATCGAGCATTCGTTTCTAGACCAAAGTATTAGTCTCCAAAAAGTGTCTTAATAATGTAAAACTCTAAAACCTATTGATCGAGGATTACTTGGCTACAGCCAAAAGGAGAAATCACAAAATTTCCGTTTTTTTGGAAAATCTCAAAAACTCTCAGCCGTGATTTCTTAACGGATTTACAATGAGCCTAGAATGTTGTAGCCGTTTTCGAGATCCCAATGGTGAGCATCGAATTTGGGACACACGGTATACTGTTCAATCTGATGTCCCATAGTTACTAAATGTTTCTTTTTATATTTTTGTACACGCGTTTATAAATTGATTTGCCAATCTGTTATTACTGCATTTTCGACATGGCTCGCAATTGCTCCTATATTTTGACTAGTTATAGCACTCTCATTGTTCATGTTTCCTCAAAAATAAAAATTTCACTAGTTAATCGCTGTGGTAAAATATATGGTTCAATTAACTGATTGCCAATATCTCTAGCCAATACATTGATCGAAATATGCTGCTAGAAATAACATTCCCGAATAGCATGGAGTGTAGATTCTCATCTGACCAAATATGGATATTATGGGCATCAAAAATTCATTGTGTTTTATATGTATTTCCATAGTGGGCACATATTTTAGAAAGTTCGCTGGCATTTTTAAAGATGCGTGTAATTTAATTTACCAGAATGATTTTCGGGATGTAATGCACTTTATGTACAGCTACGTTTAATTTAAATGACCGGAGGACGCTGGTATCCAGTGTTATTTGTCGCAATGGGGAATTTATTGTAAGCTTATTATTAAAACAGGATGGCTCAGTGGTATTAAAATGATATATGGGACCATATATAACACCCTTTCAAACCCCCAGAGGAAACAACTAACTGAGTAATGTCAGCAGATCTAGGTGGCCATTGCAATTTTATGATTATGTATTATGAGTGAATGATATTAACTAAAGTAGAAATGCACAATATGGTGCGGTATTTAGGGGTACCGATACTTTTCTTTCCGATCCTCGATATATTGTACCGGTTTTACAGTTTTCGATAGTTACTTGATTAGCCAGTACCTATCGCATCAAATATTGACATGGATTGACAAAAATTGACTGTCATTTGTTTTGTTTTTTATATTTTTGTTTGCATTTATTAGTCCTTTTACATTGTAGGCAAAATTTTGTGTCTTATATTAGAATAAAGAAAATTTTAAAAACCCTTTCAATAAATGTCGGATCGGATGTGATCCGGTACTTCGTGTATCGGTATTTTTCCGTTCGATATTGTATCCAACCGGTAATTTTTAATCTATACGATATGCGATACCGGTACATTTTATTGTATCGCACATCCCTAATCTAAAGTGCTATTATAGGGGCAAAATTACCCGAAATGAAATGAATTCATAACATAAGGAATCAAAATTAGTAAAAAAAATTACAGCACTTCATTTAAAATAACTAAGTTGTAGTGTGCTGTGCATTTGTATGCGCCTCGAAAAAGTCAACTACATTTTCGAATTTTGTACAATAAAATAATTAGTGACAGTTTACTTTTTTTAACTAGAGTAGTATACCAGAAAAATGCATGATCCTATGTACTTCAGGACCTATACTAACCAAATAACTTTCCTCAATGACATTTGTCGAAATTAAACAGACTTTTCAAATTATGATAAGCCTTATGGATCATGTTACATTCTTGTTTTTTGAACCTTAAATTTTTGTCAATAATTACTCTTAAATTTTTTGCTTCTTGTAAATATATAATCTTCAATTTTCAATGAAATGTTACTTTGTACCTCTTGACTAATATTTGATAGGTCAAACAATTATCTTCTCACTATCCTGGTGAATGTCACTGGCGCTAAATAAGTAATATAGCTGTATAGAAGTGATATTTATAATACGAAATATAAGAAAAAAAAATACAGGTATAATAGTTTACAACAGAGGACCCAGTATTGAGCCTTGTGGTTCTCCACATGATACTTCAACCATATTAATCAAATCTACCTACACATAAAGAGTTCTCAATTTTTGGGTAAATATATCATTACTGGTATACAAAATTTTCAAATTACGATAAGCCTTCCCGATCATATTCCTAGTTTTTTGAACCTTAAAATTTTTGCTAATATTTGCTCCTAAATTTTTACTTTCTGCACTGGGGTCAACAAATAATCTTCACTTTTCAACGAAACATAATCTTGTACCTCTTTCAAAGAGTTTTGTGCCAAATACAATTAACATCAATTTGCTAGGGATTATATATATAGAATATTCATCAGCAACTTGACTTATGTTTGAGACGTCAACATTTATTTTTTCACTAACCTGCTGGATATCACTGGCGAAAAATGAGTAATATAGCTGAGTATCATCTGCATATAAGTGATATTTACAATACATAATATAAGCAAAAATAGAGGTGTGCATAGTTATAACAGAGGACCCAGTATTGAGCCTTGTGGTTCTCCATATGATACTTCAACCATACTAATCAAATCTACTTTCTCCTACAACAATATGAAATTTTACATCCTTGCATAATGATTATAAAAACGTTTGTAGGATTAGAATAATAATGGAAATGTATCTAGTCAACTTTTGTAAATCTTATTAACAAATAATTTTATCGAAATAATAGCAGCTTGGTAATAACAAAGAAATTTAAATTCAAAACAAACAGTGTGTCACATGGGAATAATTGTGTGTAACTTTGCTTCTTCCTCATTATATAGACAGAGAATATCACTATCTGCGGTATCCTTACAGAAACAATTAGTCAGAGGTATAGTGTCTCCACAATGTATACTCTAAGCAGTTTAGCAGTTAACTAAGCAACTTACCTGCATTTTCATGGGATCGGTATTTACTTGGCACATATATTGCCCCCCTGTCTTCTCGCTTAACGCCACGTATATTTAGCGTCCATGTGTTGAAATCGTTGTGTGTTACAGATAATCGTGCGTTGTTGGTAATAACGTGTTCGTGGATTGCTAATATTGCCTTGGTGTCTGCCTTTATCCAAGCGACCTGATTCAAAATGAAATGTGAACAGTTGTGGTAAACAAGCTTTTATTCGATTATCTTTTATTTAAACACAAAATATAGCAGCGAGTTTTTAATCAACACGTTTTCTGACCTAAGGTTGTTGATATTAACATATTATTAACTCTAATCAAATTAAGCTTTATTCCATATAAAATGCGACTATTTAAATTGAACTTGGTATACAATGTTTGTTATAAAATCAGTTATTCTTCAATAGCATGTTTATTATAATAATATAAAAATAAACTCAACAAGTTTTTCTTGATAAAAAAAATCTATCTTTATTTTATACATTTTTTTTACACAAACCCGTTCTTCGTGCAGTTGTGTATGTGTGTGTATAACATAATTTATTAAAATGGTAATATGTTGTTTGTATTAAATCGTTGAAAAAATCACTAATCACTAACTATACTGTGTGTTTCAAATATATGGTGCCCAATTGATATTATCTAATACATTTCCAAATCGTGAAGAAGAGTGAAATAACTTTATTATCAGTTAATAAAAGGCCTCTAGGTGTTGAAGGTGTGGCAAGGAGTAAACACCTTGTTTCTTTTTAAAAGGTGACTTGGGACAAATATTTTATTTGATTTTTTTTTACTATTTATTACCATACCTATTTGGCACCATATTGTTGCAACACCCGTATGTGAAAACTAATTGCGGGATTATGAGTGAAATAAAAAAAATTGTTTTTTAAAACGGATTTTTTTTCCATCCGACCATAGTATGAGCATTTTAATTTAAAAAAATTCTTTGTATTAACACGGTCTCTGTCAATGCAATAGGATGAAACCGATAGCTGATTTTTACCATTCTTCTTTGATTCAGGGTTTTTGGGAAACATCCTCATATTTGAAACGGTTTTTTGAATTTTTGAGTGATTTTGAGCTATGACGCACGGTGGTTGTCATCGCCCTCTCATTAAAAAAAGGCTTTGAAATTATCGGATGACGACCCGTTGGTATCAGTACAGTAGAATATGATGACGGGTTGTCATCAGTCTTTCATAGCAGGAGGCCATAATGACACAGGGTGGTTATTGGCAGTGAACTTCTTAATATATTCATACTTTAGTTGTTACGTAAGTAATGTTGTATCCCCTAATTGGGCTTCTGCCTCTTCGATACGTTATTAAATAAATAACTTTATTTTTTTTATTTAAAAGATATTAATAACAAAATTATTAAAGCGTAGTGACGGGTCTCATAAATGATCGAAAACCAAGTGACCAATTAGCTTCCTTTAACAGTCTCGTCGAGTCGTGCTGTTAACAAAAGATGGTTGAAAATGATTCCTTAGATACATAAGTATGTGCAAAAAGGTCTTATTCGGTAAGGCCGTAATAAGACACAAAATCGCGAATTAAAAAGTACCAGTTGATCACGTTTTTAATAATTTGAAGGCTCTGTAAAAGAAAAGTGACACTGTGTATACAAAATAGTAAAGTTGATTACACGCATTGTATATGTATTAAATTTGAGTTCGAGTCATAAATCCGGTGTCAATTGAAAATGTTTTGTATGAATGTCTTTGTTGCAAGACATCGTATATCTATGAATGCCCACCATAGTTTGTAGTAGTATATCTTACGGGTTATATTAAAAAGTGGTAAAAGAGAAGGTTGTAATGTGAATGAACAGGAGAAATCTGGGTTGATTCTGTCCGAATTAAGGAGCCAGGAAAAAAAATAAAATCTGATATAAATATAATTTTAAGGAGTGAAAAGCAAGCATACAACACTAGCTGCATGTCGCATCCTGGTGGGAATGATTTCCATGTTCAGTCTAGGAAGGTTTCTCTGTTGATCAAGAGATTACAGATTATTATTGAATTCGGATCACACCTTGAGTGTCAACATGAATAGCACCAATACAACACTGTTTACTTATCTCAATCAGGCGGGAATAAATTACATTCTTCAGTGCAAGAGGAAGGAGAAACCATTTAAATCAAAAATTTGTCTGTTGGGTCAAGAAGTTACACATTATTATGGAATTCGGATGATATTTGAGGATCAACATTATAGCACTCATGCAACACTGGTTGCAAATCTCATCCAGGTGGGAATAAATTCACAAATTCAGTACCAGAGGAAGAAGAAACTTATTAAATAGCAACCAGGCAATGCTGGTTGCATATCTTATTCCAAGTGAGAATAATTTGTTTACTTGCCCTGTTGGTAAATCAAATTGCCGATCTTTGCAATCAAAAGATGGGCATAGTGGACTTCTCAACTCAGCGGCGTTTGCACAATATGCAAATAGGAATAATAGGAAACTCTAATTTCAATGGATATGTAACTGAATCCAGAGATGACAAACAGAAAATTATGTAGAAAGATTTGAGCCAAATACGGAGGACGAACGTACGACATGCGACGAGAACTATGTAGCGACCAGCAGGTTTTCACGACTTGCACAGTAATCGGTGGCCTCTAAGCGTGGCTATCCTGAGATTATATCTAGAAGCAGTCAGTGTTGTAGTGGAAATCGCGGTAATAGGTATGTTTTGTCAGTAAGTTCAAGCTTTTCTGTGGTTTTGTTTCGTGCGTTTACTTCATTCCAGATTATAGATACTTTTATTAATTTTACGTTTTTGTGAACATTAATTTTCAAATTACGCCTTATTATTTACATCCCGGCATAGAAGTTTAACATACTATACAAGGTTTATTATTGATGCAAGTATACACTGATAACCATAACCAACTGTTAAAATAGATATGATATAAGTGGTAAGACTTTGTACTATACACCACGCCTCTCACTGACGTCAGTCAATTTTATACTTATCACAAAGCCTCATGAATATCATATAGGTATGTCTTCAAATGTTATCCGCTTTATTGTGTTGTTCCACTCACCCATATTTATTAAATTACGACAATGTTTTAATTTTGCTTGTAAATATTTAAATGACATCATGGTGTGGTGAGTGATGCATCATAAATAAAAATATGAATTTAAAGTATCTTGTGGAATAAGGGTTTTTATTGAACCTTAACTTTAATAATAATGGTGCTATGGAAGAATCACAGATTTTCAGAGAAATTTAAGATAAATGTTATTTCAGAAATGGCCATCGTAGTGGTTTGTTTTCAGCTTAAATGTAGGATAGTGGGGGCAAACCCTTAAATGGTTTCACTTTCCATTGGACCTAAAGTAAACAATCAAATTAAATGACAATGAGGCATTTCTCGTTTATACTAAAAGGGTTAAATTGTATGTTCATAATTAAATAATACTACTACAATACTGTAAAACTAGTATAATTACTAGCGTAATTTTTCTTAGGAAAAGGCAAACTACCAAAAAAAAAAAGAGAAAAAAAAAACAATGTTAAAATGATGCTTGTCTCTCGAGAGCTAACGAAAAGATTAATGGTTAGGACACTACAAATCAAGTATACTTAAAACGAATAATGGGAAAATGCATGTGAACTTTGTTCAGCTAAATATATAGCTTTTTATAGAAAGTACAATTTACAATAAAACTAATTAAGTATCCCAAATAAAATGCACAAAGAGCGTCTAAAATATGGAATAAATTCATTAAAATTGAAACAATTTATTTTTGGAAAATATTCTCGCATAGCTCGATTTTGTTTTATAAAAAATATTTATTTTTATATCAAATTCAATTTCCGGCCATCACTTGTTTTCGATTAATAACCTCATTAACATTTTTTGTAAATGGCAACCCCATATTTTTTTCTTAACTTTGATAGAATCTTTAATTGTCAAAATGACAGCGTAAAAATGTTAACACCGTACATAAGACAATTTTCAAACAATTGAAAATTAAAAACTAAATTTTTTTTATACAAAATACAGTTGATTATACGCATTGTATCTGTATTAAATTTGGGTTCGAGTCATAAATACGGTGTCAATTGAAAATGTTTTGTATGACTGTCTTTGCTGCAAGACATCGAATATCTATGAATGCCCACCATGGTTTGTAGTGGTATATCTTACGGATTATATTAAAAAGTAGGTCAAGAGAAGGTTGTAATATGAATGAACAGAAGAAATCTGCTGTTGATTCTGAATTAGGGAGCCAGGAATAAATAGACAAAATCTGATATAAATATAATTTTTACGAGTGAAAAGCAAGCATGAAACACTAGTTGCATATCTCATACAGGTGGGAATAATTTCCATGTTCAATATAGGAAGGTTTCTCTGTTGATCAAGAGATTACAGATTATTATTGAATTCAGATCACACAATTTTCAAACAACTGAAAATTAAAAACCCTAAATTTTATTATTACACCTAAAACAACTCCGAGAACGTAAACGTAAACGTGGCGAATGACAGCTACGCATGCGTGACGTCAATATTCCGTACATCTATACTTACGTTTAACGTAACATTTCGTGACCGTACGTATAGCAAAGACGCAGTCGTAGAAAGTCGAGCGTGAGTTTGGAAACTCCCGATTAGAGCCAAACAAATTCAAATGTCAAATTTATAATAATTTAAAACTTAACCTTCCTTGGAGCCTTGAAGTTGTGTGGTTGCTGGTTTTATTTTAAATTGTTTATTTTTAGTTTTTAAATGATTTTTAAAATATGGAACCGACTAATAAAAGAGCACACCTTCCAATTGAAGACAATTTGAATCTTGCAAGAGAAGTCGTCAAGTGGCCTGGCGAAGCTTAAAATATCATTTTTGCGAAAACGAAGTAGATTTTTTGATTCTATTTTAAATAAATTATTCTAATAAATCATCCATAAAGAGCAACTCCTATATGACTTAAATTTTCATCATAATGAAGAACATATAAAATAACTGCTTTATCCACATCATCATTATCACGATCACCACTCAAAGCTGCTAAGATCACAATTTCATCCGTATCTACGTACCTTTTTATTTTCTGAATAAAATTCTAATAGTATTCGGAAAGTTAAATGACCTTCCCATGTGCATGTTACATTCCAAACGATGTTATAACTCAACTTTTAAACTACGACCGTATCGTCTGCTGCTATGTTTACGTCAAAGCATTATGTCTACGTTCTTGGCGTTGCTTTAACTCTCTCTAAGTGTTCGAAATGCCATCCACCGGTTAACCGACAACATACAAATTAAAACTTCTATTCGTTGTGTCACCGTTAGATGTGCCATATTAATTAAATTTTAAGAGAGTTTCCTAACACTAGTACGTCGAATAGTATTTGATATAAAACTGACTCTTTTTTGAATCTTTGATTCATACTTAATAGTAATGGTAATGTTTGGGGAGGATGACGCCCGGCAAGTAGACCGCATACGGGCCCTTTTTACCAACTCCCAGCTGTCCTTTCAGCCATGTACTTCTCTTGCTTCCTCGTCGAATTTCTCCAATCTTCTATTGAAGGTCAGGATGTCACCCAAAGCGAGGGAGTTCATCTCCTTCCTTAGACGCGTCTTAGTACCAAAGATACTATGCCTCAGGTACTCGAATGCTTCTTATTGCCTCAGGAAGTGGTAGGACGTTTCTTCGTCACTTCCACATCCTGGACATATAGATTGTTCCTCAACACCTATCAATGATAGATGTCTCCTAAGTCTGCTGTGGCTTGTCAGAACTCCGATTAAGGAATTTAGAGTCTTTCGACTACGGCCCAGTAAGCAGGTCGATCCCGATTTGTTCGGCCCCGTTACAATATTTTGAGTTTGCCTAGAGGCCCGGTTGGTCCTACAATTCTTCCTCAGTATTTCGTGAGCCCACTTATTGAGGACCGTAGTGACCTGTCTCTTTGTAGTGCCTAATATAGGTAGACCTCTGCCACTCCAAGTCTAGCCAAGTCACTGTATTTCCCGTTGCCTGGAACCCCGGTATATCCCGGGATCCACACTAGTCGTACTTGTTTATGCCTGGTAAGCTCTTCTAGTTCATCCCCGCACTCCTGAATGAGAGCTGATCTGGTCCTGGAACAGTATACCGCTTTTAGAGCGGCCTGGCTGTTGTAGCAGATGAATACTCTCTGTTCCACCTCGTTACTAACTTCATCCTTACCTACCACCGATGATAGGATGGAGTAAACCTCTGTCTGGAAGACCGAGGTTGACTTATACCTCCTTGATATGTCAAAACATAAGGCACTTTGAAAAACTAAATCTGATAATTTTATTTGCTTAATAACAGAGCTTTTACTTGATATGTAAAAATATAAGACATTTCGAACACTTAATTTAGTACTTCTATTTGCTTAGCAACATAATTTTTGATTTATTGTTTGTTAGTAATAAAATTTAGGTTTTCTAATTTTCAATTATCTTTTGCACGAAATTTCTGTTGTGTAAGGTGTCAAAATTTGTATGCTGTCATTTTGACAATTAAAGCATCTAGGATCTTTTTCAAAAAAAAAGTTTCAATTTAAATGATTTTGTTCCATACCAGCCGTTCACTTTATGATTCTCCAGTATCCGTTTGAGGTATTTTTATAAAAAAAGCTTGTAAATCAAATTGTAAAATACATTTTAAACAAATATTAGAATGGATCATATTCTATATACAGCATGTCCAAAGCAACTTGCCAAGAGTAACATGTACAAATGTACAAATGAATAAATAATGCTTACATATTTTTCAGTTTTGAATGAGACCAGAGCGGCAAAATACTAACACCTTTCATGAACACCAAAAAACTGCATGCTATGGTTGACGTGTGTTTCGTTGATTAAGTTGATATTATCGGGAGGTTTCTTTTAATCATTTATTTAACGTCGACCTATTTCCGCTACCAGGCCCAATCACCGATGCTAGAAGACTAGCTATCTCCAACCTGGAAATTTTGCCGGATCTCTTATCTGTCGAACAGAAGGGATTTTTTACTTGCCTAACATTTAATAGAAAATGGACCAACTGCTTTACATCCCTTCCGAAGGATGGTATATCACCTGGACAACCCTCGCCTAAGACTGCATAACTTCTGTATATCAGCGTATACGCAGCTGATATACAAATCACGAGGTCGCCGAGTTTCACTTGAGTTACTATTAAACTACTAACTGTGACTACCGTTGCTTAACTTTTGTATCGAATACGAGTACTGACAAGGCAGATCTACGCTTGCCTCTCTGGAGGTTAACACTCAACTTTAAATACATAGCAAAACTACTCTCACTGCTTTCTGAACCATGATTATCTAATAATTAAAATGGGCGGATTGGTATAAGCCTCTATGGTTCACGATCTTTTGATCTTATTTATAGTCTGAGAAATTGCAACTACTCGTAAAAAAGTGACAAAAAGTTACCTATTGCCCTTCAGTTAGTTGAAGACTTTTATTGAATTGAAATTTTGCTTAACTTTTTTTAATTTGAGAAAATCCTTGAAATAGTCGAGGTTGTGGAATCACCACACTTGAAAACAAGGAATACGCCATAGCAAATTGAAATCCACCCATCATGTCGCTTAACACTATTTGCTATTTTGTGTTGGGTAAAGAGAGACAAGGCCTTATAGTTTATTGTGGAGTCCGAACCACATCTAGAGCATCGAGAATTCCCTCGCCCATCTTAGTCCGAAATAAATTACAAATAAAATTTCTAACCTACTCCAGGATCGAATCGAACCATCGATCTTCGGTACCGAGTAAATAGCTATAAGTGCCTTACCTAATCGGCTACCATTCCCTGTGGTCTAGCTCTAATATAGCAAGCACACTTTCCCATCCACAGACTGCTGTTTGTCTTCGTCAATGCGGAGAAAGAAACGGCCAGCCCTACTGGTTGTATACAAATTTATTTTTCCTTAAATACTAGAATGTAGCAACTATACTTTGCACAGAAAATTAAGAATATCTTTATTAACCTTTTTGTATTGTTTGGTTATGAGAAAACGAGGAAAAACAGTTTTAGTTTATGAAGCGTTTAGCCGTGGGAAATCAACAATGTCCTGCACCTACCATCAACCCCTCGTGTTCTGGCCTCTCACTCTAATTACTTTAAGGATAGGTTTAGGCATGCTTCTGATAATGTGGTTGATCATATCTTGTGGGATTTGTGTTCATAAAAAGATAGGAATATCTGCCAGTTGCCTAATGCTTTCTGGAGCCGGTTGACAGTTTTGAAGTGCCCCTACCCAATAAATTCCACACATGTTCAATGGAATTCAAGTCAGGAGAACGCTGTAGAAGAGGATCGTGATTAATTTCATGAGTTCCAAGGACATTGAATACTTGCTGAGTACGATGGGAGAGAACATTATCATCAATAAAGAAAAACATTTTCACCAATAGCAACTTGAAAAGTCATCACAATGTTACTGAAAATATCATTGACGTAAATTTGTCCAGGTTGGGTCTTCCTGCAGATGTATCGATCAGTGCGTCCTCCAACATATATTCCTCCTCACACTATAACACTGCCTCCTCTAAAAGCTACTGTTGGTTGGATATATCTTGGGCTGTATCTCTACCTTGACATTCTCAAACTCGTAAACATCTGCTATCGCTGTGCAAGCGGAAACGAGACTGGTCGCTAAATAAAACTGAATTCCATTCCATGTTTCAGTCTTGATGATCCCTTGTCTAATTTACACGGATCGCATGGTCAATTGGATTTAACCGAGGGGTTCGATATGAAGAATGACTTGACAGGCCAAACTCCAAAAAATTTATTTCGTACTGATTGGACGTTTATTGTAACCCCATGTGCTGCACGTAAGAAGTTTTTTACTTGAGAAGCGTAAAAGGTAGGATTCCTTCTTACTGTAAGTCGAAGATGGCAATCTTGTCGCGGTCCATATTTGTTCAAAAATTCGAATACATTTCACAACACAATTGAACGCAAGTATTTAGAGAATGAGAATTGTATCTATTCGAAAATTACAGAAAAAAAAACAAGAATGCGATGATTTTTTATTCTGGACATCTAAAAATCATGCAGAGGCATACACACGGAACAATTGTTTTGCAGAGCCGTATTCAAGTGTGATTTTTCCAATACCCTTAACTTTCTGTTAATAGTGTATTATACGTTATTTTTATTATTCTTAGTGTTGTTTTTATTTTCGGAGCAAATTAAATATGAAATAATATGTTAGTTATTATATTTTACTAATTCCTTTGTATCTATTAACAATTTTTGAAATTTTAAATATTTTAATTTAATTCAAATTTTTTTCTTAATTTATGCATAGTAGAAGAGCATGAAATTGGAACACTTTTCCTTTACCTTTCAAATGATTATCTTTCGAGACGAAAATTACTTATTGGAATAACTTTGACCACTGCTGAAATTGACAAGTTAATCCCCAGGTGAATAGATTTAGGCAATGCCTAGATAGAGTCTGAACTAAATTAAAGTAACTCCATGCTCTGAACTTGACTTATTTTCTTTAAGTTCGTGAGAAGTACCAAAAGTGGCCAGCATATGTAACATATAAAGCAAATTATTTTGAAAATCGTATTTTGTTTTCTTACTATCCGGAATTAGAAAAAGATTTAATCCTTTTAGATTCCTAACGCATAAAATGATTACAACAATGCAGATTTGCATCAGTTATTTTTTATTTATGAAATATACGAGAACCAGTCTCTACATGTTAAAATTTTAACTAATTTCGTTTTTAAACATTTTCTACAGCTACCAAAAATTTCAATAAGCAAGGGCTCTAAGGCTCATAAAGCTTTAAAGGCTTTGTTTATTTGAATTGGAATGGATATTTAAATCCTTCATAAAAGTTTGTTCATAATATCACGGATGCAACTGAATGAGTCTGGATGTACTTTAAAAAGTACTTCGACTAGTTAGCAATATTATACAGTTTGCCCGGAAAGTATGGATTAAATTCATTATTTCTTAAACCAAAAATATTTAGACAAAATCCTCGGAAAGGTCGATTTTTAATTTCAATTGCTCACCTAATCTTTTATTTTTTTTGGTAATGACGTCATTGATATATTTTTGAAATGGAACGCTCTATATATTTCTCCATTTATGGATTCTGAATCAGCAGCTAATTCCAAAAATGTATTTAGGGTCTAAAATTGATAAATCCAAAGGTGCGGCCATTTTGAATATAAGAATTTACTAATGTTTTGTTTGAACAGTAATAGTCACTAGAACTAACGGTTAGTTAATAATAAAAACAATTTATTGTAAATATACGAACTGTACTCCTTGTTGTAGCTGACAGTACCCTAAACGATGAATAAAGTATTGCTGAACCTTGTTTATAGTTTACTGAGAAATGTTGTTTATTTTTGTTCTAATTCTCTCTTTTAATTTAACAATGTTTTCCGGTTTGGTTTCATAAACTAAGTTTTTTAGATGTCCCCACAGAAAACAATCTAATAGATTGAGGTTGGGTGATCCTGGTGGCCACTCGATGGATCTACGTTTACCAATCCACCTGTTCAGAAAAATTTGGTCAAGATACCTTCGAATCGGGAGGCGCACCGTCCTCTAGATACCACAGGCTTTTCTCAACTTATCCAGGATTAATTCTACTGGGGAATAAATTTAATAACGTTGGGATGAGATAGCTCATTAAAAATTGGAGATATGCAGGTCCGTTTACAGTTCCATCGAGAAAATAGGGTCCAATGATTTTATTTTTTACAGTTCCCGCCCACACATTTACATTTTGTGGATACTATGTATGCTGCTCCTGCATTCATCGAGGGTTTTTCCTTGCCCAGTATCTACAATTCTGACGATTCACTTCACCATTTAATTTGAAAGTGCATTCTTTATAAGAAGAGGATCACCATTGTACAAAATCATCGTTGTTTTACAAAATGGTATCCTCCGATCTGAATCATCACCACTTAGTTTTTGCACAAGCTGATTCTTAAAAGGATGCCATTTTTCTAATTTTAATACTGTATATATTGACGCTTTAGTAACATCATAATCGCGACTAACCTGGCGAACGCTGGTATGTGGATTTTCTTCAACAGCCAGTAAAATATTTAATTTTATATCTTCGTCAACACCTGGGCGACCTGTTTTGGGTAAGTCTTCCACCGTCCCAGTCTCTCTAATTTTTTTTCAATTTTATTCACTATCACTTGAGTTATGACTGGTATATGTCGTTCTGTATATTTGGTATTAAACAAATTACATACTTCTCGTTGAGTTTGCATCCTGTGATACCCAATCATCGTAAGAATTTCAATTATCTGCTTTACAGATACACTCATGTTATAAATTAAAATAAATCGACAACAATTATTGAGAAACTACTACTGGTGTAAAGTATTTTTAAGTGAATCATTGTCAAAGACTATAATAATAAAACAAAAAAAAAACAACACAAAAACTAGCCTGCTTCAAAAATTAATAAAAAACGTGTTTATTTCACTTATTAATTTTTTTTTTTAAATAGCCGTATCTTCCAATTTATTAATTTTAGACCTAAGTGTGATATATTTTTGGAATCAGCTGTAGAATCAGAATCCAAAAATGGAGAAATATACAGGGTGTTCTAACTGAAACAACGATGACGCCATAACCAAAAAAAAATAAAGGATACGGTGCGCAACTGAAATTAAAAATCGAAGGGTCAGAGGATTTTTTCTAAATATTCTTGGTTTAAGAAGTAATGAATTTATTCCTACCTTACGGACACACTGTATGTTACTAAAGGACCTGGCATCCAAAACAAAAAAAAAAAGTAAACCTCCGAGTTATTTTAGACAAGGAATACTATTATGAAAGGGTATACAACTTGATTAAGTAATGGTCCTTATAACAAACTTTCTAAAAATCTATTACCAAAAATGACTACTGAAGTAAGAAATGTACTTAAATTCTATAACAACCTTATTTCTCCAGCTTTAAATAAGAGATTACATGTATCTAATCCAAGTGTATCTAGATTGTAGCTTGCCTAAGATATATATATATACCATGAAAGTCGGTTCGATCTACTGTTTGAGTAGTTGAATCGCCGACTTACTACCTATCAAAATGGTTACCAGAGGAGTTCGAAAGTTTACTCATTGCACCACCTAGTTTCTCTGTGATTAATTCCGATGATTACCTTGAGGATTTACTCGAATCAAATAATCTCAGTCAAGATATAGTAAGAGAATATTTTCAACTCACAAAAGTTTGCGTGAAACAAAATTGCTTCCGATTCAATGATAATTTCTTCAAACAACATGAAGGGGCAGCAACGGGTAACTCTTTGTCACCATTTATTGCCAGTATCGTTTTGAGTAGATTCGAAACAGAAGTAAAAGAAGAATTCGAGTTTTTCTCCAGGATTTGGCTTAGGTATGTGAAAAACATTTTTGCAGTGTTTCATACAGAAGTCACTCATATTGACAACTTTGTTTCTAAATTAAACAGGCGTTTTGCTTCAGTTAAATTCCCATATGAAATTGTAAACTGTGGACAACTACCAGTTTTAGGTGTATTAATAAATTAGAAATAGCGAAAATAAGATAGAATATGACATATACAGAATAGGTACCAGTACTTTAAGATACATCCCTAGGACTCTCGTTGATAAAATAATTAGAAAACGTAAATTTAAATAAATACTTTGAGATTCTTCGAAATTTTAAAATAGAAGAGAAAATTTGAAATTTGTATCGATTTCATGCGATTTCCGAACAAACGAAAAGTCGGAGATTTACGAAATTACCTGTAAGGACTATAATCAAATGTATGTTGGACAAACCAGACGATCAATTCAAACTAGATTCAAGGAGTATATGACTCATCTTAAATACATATAGTAAATCTAGTGTTGCCCAACATGTTTTTGGGGAAAACCATAAAATAAATATTAGCTATTTAAGATTAATTAGGGATGTAACAAATACTAGACAGCTGAATGCATTTGAAAGCTTGGAATCGTACAATAAATCTTATTAACGTCTGCCTCAGCATTTAAACAACCTTAAGTAACTAGCAGTCTTCCGCTAAAGGCCGAAAAACCGAAAGGAAAAAACCATTCAAAATTCAAGCACAGTGTGCTTGAAATTTGATATCAAATAGTGGTATCGGGATTATCTGAAGGTGTAGAAGAAATATATCAATTTGACACTTCTGCGGACTAAAGCAAATTGCTTATACTTAATGGTCATGTTCGTACCTCCATGGTTCTTATTGTAGTTAAGAACATTCTCAACTAAATTATCATAAAAACCATTCATTTGCGATAAAAGCGTATAATTTGAAAATTCTTTATTTATTCAGATAAGCGGTGGCCACCAAATTTGTATATCCTGTGCAGTCTCGATTTTACAAGTATCTCTCTCAAAACTGTTATGCTGAAATAGAAAAACATTTTTTTAATTCAACAAAAAAAATTATTCAGTTTTTCAAACTCTTTGACAAATTGTATTTTGGACACTGTATGGATTAAAATTACGTTCTTACAAATCTGTATTTTAAAATCTATTCTACTTCCTTATATTTGATATATAAATTTCTACCTGGTATAATATTAAAAAATCAATATGGCCAACCAACGATTTATGCCTCCCTTACATCATAAGATGATTCATTGATATTAAATCAAGTTTAAAGTAAATTTTAATAATACTGTGTAAGTAAACCTATTTCTGCTCTATTAGTTAGATGTATTATTGGATTTCGCTTTGAGGCATAGATATATTTTTACCTTTTGTGAAATATCGCGCTGTATTTAATATACTCGTAAAACACTTGCCACAAGGCTTGACAAAATTAAAGGACAATTGAAATTTTATAATAGTAATTTTAACTTATCGCAAACCTTTTCGTTGAGGAAGAATGTTGAAGAATTTGAACATTGTGTGTCAATTTGAAACACTTCTAATTTTGTAGACGGTGTTAAAAAATATGTTGTTATTTAGAAAATAATTAACATTACCTAACCCCGTTTCAAATATTTTAAGAGATGAAACTAAATCAAACCAATGCTTAAGAAATTCTAGTGACAGAAATTCTAAGAATGAATATTGTTTGAAGATAGTTTGTGTATTGTTTATTTAGTAATTATTTGTATTGCAGTAAATTATTTAAGGACTATGTAATCAAAATTGACACAAATAGAAATCGCATGAGTGATGTCACGTGATCTTGGATGAAACTCATGTACAACATTAAGGGCAATTTTTTCACCTTTGGGTAAGTTACTTGTAACTTAAGACCGCGAGTAAACAGTACATTCCAGGTCCGTACATATCGTATTGTATATAGATATACAACATGTTGAAAAAAATGGAGGATTTTGCAGAAGTACAATTTTAACCCTTTCACTGCGGCACTCGATTTCATTATACGGGTTGTCAGAACGGCTGCGGTAACCGCTTGCGGTAATATCCGCATCCCACAAGTAACCCCCAAAATGGTGGTTGTTAGTTTTCTTTTTTTTAAGTTACTCTAAAATTAAGATTATATTAACCAGAATAAATAAGTTTAACCCTCAACACAGAAATGGTTATCTGAGAGCGAATTATATAACATCTTAATGAATAGTGATGCAGAAGGTTTTGATGAAAATAAGTAATTACGAGAATGACAAATCTGACGATAACTTCTTTTCTAACGACGAAAATATTGAAAATATTCAGAATGTTGTTAATTGTCAACCTGTTGATGTAGATATTAAAATGAAGTTTTCACTTAACATAAACTGTTTTTATTTATTCTAATTAATAAAAATAACAACCACCATTTTGCGGGAAGTGGATATTGCCGCAAGCGGTTACCGCAGCTGTTCTGACGAACCGTGCAGCGAAAACGAGCGCCGCGGTGCAGTGAAAAGATTAAAGTTGTGCTTTTGCAAAAACGTCTATTTTTCACCATGTTGTATACCTGTGTATGATACGATATGTACGGGCCTGGAACGTATGGATTACTCGCGATATTGCTATGTTTAAAGTTTCAGTAATAAATGCAATGTTTTAATTTAATTCAGATACACCAGGAAAGTTTAGGAAAACCTGATACAAAATCTTTAAAAATTAAAGGTATTTTTAAAAACAGTTTCACTTCTAACTGTTTAGTGTATTTAGTAAATCAGTTTATTTATGAAGGATATTACACTACTTTAATAAGGTATGGTCATCCGTTTAATTTCCGATACACGATCAGCGAAGATAAGCAACACTGATCGAGTCCGGCAATTGGATGGATGACCGATAGCTCGTATTGTAGAACCAAAATTCTATAAAAAACTTAATTATCTAGAAAAAAAATAATGTTACCAAAAAATCACCCAGATCACATAGAAGGCCCGCAGCCATTATAAACATTTAAAAAATGCAGATCGATATTCCACTGGTTCAAAATATCATATGTCACTTTTGTTTTTAGCAAATTAGATAAAGAATAAAAACCCTATTCAAAACTTCAAAACGCAATTTTTTATCTCAATTCTCCGATTTTTAAAAGCCGAAATAGTGAAATTAATTTTCATTAAGAAAGCGCTCCGCAGTTAAAGCACGATGACAAGCGCCGCGGCGCACTTACAAACATTAAAATGACCAAAACACATAGAGACGTTCATAAGCAATAAATACAAATTGATTTTATTGCAATCCGAGAGGCAACACAAAATTTTAATTTCAGTGGTCGACAGAAGCAAATAATTATCAGAGGCCAAAGCCATCATAAAATAGTAAAAGCTAAATTTCTTTATTTCTATATATAAATTTTAAAAGATGCTAGTCGCACACACCTAAAAATTAATTTTAACAATTTTGACAATTAAATGAATAACAATTAATATCAGAGTAAAATAGTTTAAGACAAAATAATAATAATAATTTCAGGCAACAATCATAGTTTCCACCGCATCTCATTAACCGCTAGATTTATTTATACGAGACTTAAATTTGTAAAACTGGAGTTTGGTGCACCGTGTAGCAGACCATTCAGACAGACAAACCACATCGGGAGCTTTTACCAAATCAGAGCGGGGTAGATTTTATTTTTACTACACGCTTTCAAAACATGGCATCATGTTAATATCGCAATAGATGACGACACAACCCCTATAAATACAAAATTTCAGACAAGTTGAGACAATTATACCATTCGACACTAAAGAGATAAGCATCGTGGTATTAAATTCAATTTGAAAGTATAATTTTTCAGTTTTGCATTCATACTGTTAGACATCACTCCGTGATCGCATACGAATTAACTTAAAACCGGGTGTGAACCCCCCTTACAAAACACCAACTGATCTAGAGCCCTTAGGATATTTCTTCGTTGACCGTTTTACAGGCTGGGTTATTTTTTGGTATCCAAGACACGAAGACGGCGTCCACCACCTATAGAGTGATTTTAAAATATTCACCGCAGAAAACCAGAAGCACTTCTTCGACAGTTTTTATTATCAGATTTTACTTTAAAAATCTATTATGTTTTTTATTTATTAAACTTAAAAAACCACAAGCAGGCTCCTACATACGTAGGTTGTCTAAAAATAAAAAATTATGCAAAAGAACATCATCATCTGAGATCTCCGAGGACAAGGTAAGGAAGTGACTTACATACTTAGGACAGAATCATTTTTCAAAATTATTTTTTTCGCGAGGCTAGATTTGTTAAGATGAATTCTCGAACCTCAGTTTTATATTAGAAAATTCAATTTGTTTTAAAATTAAAGCTTCACACGTCTTAAAATTCATTTAATCAACAAAATTTGGTTAGTTCTAAGTTTTCCGGGTGTTTACTAGGCTGCCATAAAAGTTTCAGAATTTATTGAAATTTTTTGAGTTTTAAGGACCGACAGCCAAAATTTTTACAAAAAAATAAATTTCATCTAAGTAAATCACTTTGTTAGTCCACCAGGACATAGAAAACTTAATTTTTAACATTTTCAATAACTTTCGACTTAGTCGTTTGAAAATAAATTTTCAAATCTATTTTTATTTTTATAAAATAATATGAAGCATAAAAAGATACACTGCTCAAACAATTTTTTTTTTCGAATCCTACAAAGATTTTAAAATTTTTTTTTTTTTTTTGGTTTTACAAATCGTTCATTATTAAGAAAAGTTGTGAAGTCTTGCGCGACCTTTTAGGTAGGCTAGTAGTATCCGAGTTGTAGGTCAACTTGCTGTCTAGTCTACTGAATTTTAACAATTTTTCAAGAAGTGTTCAGTGATTGTGAATTTTACGTTCATCTAAAGGACTCCCTGTCCAATTTTATTTTTGGTCTTAACGACTTGGTCAAATAAATTTTACACTTTCTCAAGTCACCTGATCACACTAGTAAAATTCAGTTTTGTAAGGAACCGTCTGTTCAAATAATTTTTAGGCCTTCAGCGAAAAAATAAATTTCGAAGTTCTAAAAGCATTTGCGGGGAAGTAAAAAGACATATTTGCACAGACCCCCCCCTGTTCAATTTTATTTTTACATAAAAACTGACAAAACTTTTTTTCCAGTATTCCATAAAGTCATTTTCAGGCTAGAAAAGAGCCAAATTGCCAGGGACCCCCTATGAAAAACTTTTTTAGCCCTAATAAATAAATAAAAAGCATAAGCCGCTTGATTAGATCGTTCAGCTACAAAGTCTGAGGTAGAGACAAGTCCCTCAAGCCAGGACCGCCAAGAAGGAGTTGCTGAAGTCTCACTCAGCTCTGCATAGACAAAGGCACACAGACAAATCAATGAGGCTACGAACAGGCTACCTTACCTCTCCGTATAATCAAAATAGACCTTGGGAAAATTCCATTCCTACGATCCAATATCAAGGCAACAAAACTAAGATTATTTTCGTGGCAGTAAGTCACGTGGCGCCCAACTGAATTAAAACAAATGATAACCCATCTAGGGAGAAATCATAGAAACAGGTCTTCCAAAAAACACAAATAAGAGAAAACCACCTTGTTGTATTTGTGACACTCGTCTGAGTCAGTAGGCTGTCAACGGATTAACGCGGGAAGTCCGCTAGCCTGATGCAGGCGGAGAGGGGAGCCCAGGTGAAGGGTCCAGGAAACTTGCCATTCTGCCTGCGGTGCAGCTGGGCAGGCCCAGGCGGTGGGTTAGTTGACAGCCGACGACCGTGATTTGTAGTCCACGCTCAAATGTAGGCACCTAGGTAAAAAGGGCCCAATTGTGGTCTACTTGCCTAGTAAAATAAATAGCTACTACTACTACTACTATTTAACCCTAATATACATAGTCAAGGCCTCCGAGACCCAGCATCACGTTTCGTCATTTACCCAAAACTTATATAATAACTGTTATAACTGTTATAAATGCACTCCTTCTAGGAATGCCTCAAACTATGCTAGAATAAGAGTTTGTCAAAACTAGAATCCTAAAAAACCCCTTATGAGTAACAAAAATACATTTTATTTTTACTAGGTACCCCAAATTTACATAACACGGCCTCTGAAATCCTTATCGAAATCAATTTTTTTACATATTAAATGCAAAAAAATAGATAGAAATGATTGCAAGCGCTGCTAGCTCAAAAATGTTATTTGGTGTACACAAGCCTATAAATATTTATATATGTTACAAGTTCAAACATAGTGTTGGAAATTTGAATACTCAAGTATGCAAGTTTTATTTTTGTTATGACTTGCATTATTCGTATTCGTTTGTAAAGTAAATAACGCAGTATAGTTATTCATTTGAGACAAAACCTTCGATGCAACCAAAAAAGCAAAATGCAAAGTAGATCTGCAAAGCCAGCACTGGAACATAGCATTTTCATATGTATGTCCAAATTTGTAGCTTTCCTCTCAGCAGTAACAGAGCAAACTGAAACATCTAAAAGAAAGATGTTCACTGTGCCCTTCAAAAAGTAAAACGGTCTGCGAGAATTAAAAAATTAATATTTTTAACAAGCATAGTATTAATATATGTTTCACTAAACAATAGTAAATAATATTATGAGTATTATTTTCATGTTTATATTTTATACGTGCCAATAAATAATAAAAAGTCTGTAAGTTTTGAAATATTGCGATTTATTTGATGTGAAAGTTATTATGAAATTAATAGTTTGTGCCTCTTAGGCCCTGGCTATGTAAATCTGTATATCTAACACGTTATGCATCCTAGGGTTAAATATGTAAAGAATAAACTTATGATACAAACAGCTACTGAATTACTTCAAAGACTGTATTTATCTGAGTTAAACAAAGGAGTTAAAGAATGCAAAATTGCCAAACGTTAACTAATTACAGTTTGGTTTTCCTTAATGCACTGCTCGTAGCTTGACTAAATAAACATTCTCAAATACTTCAAACTTCTACCAGTAACTTCGTTAGTTATAAATTAATTTACAATTTAAAGCAAGATATATCGATAGTATACATTATATGAGGAGTAATTTATAGGCCATTCATCAGATATTTGAAATCGGAAATAAATCTAAGAAATTTAAGAAATATATTTAGCGCATTTTTTTGATCATATAATTAGATTCTCTCTCTCTCTCTCTCTCCTACGGGGTCTACATCGACGCCATATTGAAAAAAAATAAGTGAAATAAGGTTTAATATCAATATTTCCTTTTAAAAATTAGTTTTATCGTAAAAAAAAGGACAAAGCAAGATAATGATTTATTACAACCATTTACGGAGTCAAGAGCGATGGACGTTGTAAAATTTCAATGCTTTGCGAAATTGTTAATTTAGTATCTTTGCCTCCTATTGTGACTTTGTGTCGAGCGGTAAGGACAGGTGCGTCTCACTCCGTAGTGCTGGGTTCGATCCCTGATTGAGGATTTGTCCCAAAGTGGTATGCTCGGTAATTGGGTGTAGTCTCTAAATGTGTTAGCCCCTTCCCGTAAATCCCTTTTGGGATGCAGGGGGTTGTATTGTTTGTTGTGGTGTTTCTTTATTTGTTTAATCAGGTAACTGTATTTGACAGCGTTCTTCTCAAAGGCAACAACGAATTCGACAATTGGGGCAGAAAGATGCGAAATGCTTCACACTCCCGACCCCACAGAAACTTATATCCAAAATCCAAAAAATGTACGAAAGGCTGTAAAGCATCATGCAGGAATGTTCGACTGTGATACTCTACCATTTGTTTTTATTGTCTGGGAGAATCATGAACCAACGTTGTTAATATAGCGGATAACTTACCAAGAAATCCCCATACCTTGCATGATTAATGCCCTAAGAAGACGGAGATAATATAGAATGACCATCTTCCTCATTTGTCCGCACAACCCTTAGGTTAATTTTTGGCAGGCCGGTATGGTCTGCAATTCCGGGAACAGCGAAGACCTTATCCCTCTGAGTACACCGATTTCTAGGACGACTATCTTGATCGAGTAGCCTAGGTATCGCACTTAGAGCAGGTACCGGAGATCACGATAGTTGGCATGTTTTTCCCCCTTCTTCATGATGATGATCTTCTCTGCAGATGCCACGTACTCGATGACACACATCACCGTGCTTTGATGACCTAGGAGGACTATGTCAGGCTTGGATTGGCCTGACAGTCGAAACGAGTAGTTCCGTAAATTAGGTACTTATTATTCTAGACAATGGACTCAATATCTCCGGGAATGTAAGGCAGCACTGGATTCTGATTTATACCGTACTAGTACCTCAGGTGGTAATATGGCACTTGTAACGTCGCGTTATATCGGCGGATGTAGAACAAAATCGCGTAAAGGGGCATGCAAAAGGTGAGTGTATGAGCGGTTCTCGCGCGTGACAGCAGTTTCTGCAGTTGATAATAGAAACCTCTACATGCCACACGCGATTACGGTAGACCAAAGTGTTGATAACACTATCCCGACCGGCCACAATACATACCCCAGTCTCTGACTTCAACTCAGCTTTAAAAAGGCAAAAATGTCAACCTGGTCGATAAACCTAGTTCTTATAGAAAACACCAAGCTGGGGTTTATCGATGTGCTGAAGAAACAGATTTTCCTGTTCGACAACTCTGACTTGGGTTTTCAGTAACTGGCTCTACATCAATATCTTGATGAGTTCACATGCGGCTCGAATAATCCTGTGCCACTCCTGCTGTTTCATGTTGTTTTACGAACCGTAAGAGACAATATGCGCTCCTGAGGAAGTTACGTGTCATACTCAGTACTACGCTGCCATGCAAGGCTCAAGAATCCACGGCCCTCCGGTGATATCTGGGATGAATACTTCTGTTAATATTGATCATTTTTCGGGTATCTCTGTCTAATTTGCGCAGCTGGTCTACCGTCCACATTTATTTTGTTTTGGATGGTATGTAATGCATATCAAATTATTTTGACAAAGATTTTTATTAACCGATTGGTCGCTCTCATATACAAAACTGGGGTGGTGACTAATATGTTTATAAAACTTCAGCTAATTTTTAAGTATTAGTAAGTTTTGATGCATCAATTATATGTATTGGTTTTTTTAATATGGTCGCTTTCACGCTCATTAATCCTGTTGTCGCATTACATGATTAGGTATATTATATAACAATTACATTATTTATTAAAATATAAGAATTAAAAAAGGCAATTTAACTTTATGCATTCAAATAATTGAATAAATTAATATGTGGTTTCCGTATTTATTATTTGAAGATGGCAAATCATGGACTTAAAAATTTTTTCGTTTTATGTTTCAAGTTTTTCTTCAACGAAAGTTGTTGTGAGTAACATGTTAATAAACAGGTCACGTGCCACTGTGTGTTTCAATTATTTGTGAATAAAAGTAACAGAAATAATCCCGAAAGAATATATTCTAGTGCCACTTATGGTAGAGGCAGAAGATTTGATGGTATCGCGACCGCGAGAAGCTATATCGCCTGTGTGTGACATGGTAGCGAGGTTGGAGAACCGGGATTCGGCCCAACCACGTTATGAAACTACGAGAAGGTATAGCGTAGCTTTCATATGCAAACAAGATTACCATTATTCACTTTCGACACCAGTCGCATCAGATCTTCTGAACACTTATCTAAAAGAGAAAATGCAAGCCCTGTAGAAATATGTACATATTTATACTTAAAAGTTTTGATATATCGTTTGAATTAAAAGGATAAAATATAGCCGCACAGTATGAAAATAAGGTATAATAAGTTTTTAATCGTTTCAGCTCCTTAATTATTTTTGAATGTAAAGAATTAAACTGTGTTGGCGCTGCCTATTGTGAGTAAATATACAGGGCGCCCCAAAGCAAATGGAACATAGCTCAAGATTCTCATAAAATAATGAGGATTAGTATCTTGATTTCATACAGAAGTTACCAATATGATAAAATAAATATAGTTTAAAAAAACTAAAAAACACGCTTTTAAAGCACATCAAACTAAAAAAGTGAAAAATAATTATTAATATAAACTGAAAACAATAATGAACGAAAAATACTAGTATTATTGTGAAAAAAGCGTGGGTTGCTCGATATACGAAAAATATGGCACAAAGCGCCCCACGCTTTTTTTCACAATAATACTAGTATTTTTCGTTCATTATTGTTTTCAGTTTATATTAATAATTATTTTTCACTTTTTTAGTTTGATGTGCTTTAAAAGCGTGTTTTCTAGTTTTTTTTAAACTATATTTATTTTTCACTTTTTAGTTTGATGTGCTATGAAAGCGTGTTTTTTAGTTTTTTAAACTATATTTATATTGCTTATTGATGCTGATATTATAACATATTACGATCCAACAGATACTTCTAAAAAAAAAATATATTTTTTTTCAGCCATAGACGAAATTTGAATTCACGCCCGAGGAGTCCGTCGTTTCGCGTCGACTAAGACTTGTGCCTTAACCTGCTCGGCCATCGAACGAACTGAGAATCACGGAATGTACCAACAGTAATAAGCCACTTGCTCTCACGCAGAGGATACGTGAGGAAAGGAAATTATTTAATTCTGGCGATCCTGATCAGGATAATGATATAAACTTATCAAATTATTGTTTTGTTACCGGTTCTTCGTAAGTGTACAAAGTTTCAATTAAATCTGTCCGTTTAAAGTGGGTCAAAATCGAGTCCAAAGAGTCGGTTACAAACAAACAAACAAACATACAAGTGAAGCTAATAAAAGCATGTTAAAAAGCTTACACTAATTTAAAACTCCTGAATACTAATGGGCATTTGTTAAACTGAAAACTCAGCATTTTGTATTAATCTCGACTTAATTCCGTTGTAGCGATGTATTATTTTTGTGTCGATCAAAATGAGTACAAGTTTCAAAAAGTTCAAAATGTCTACTTGTGATTATTTATGGAGTCAGATTGTTTGAACAAGTTGCAAGGCACACAGTGATTAAATATGAAAAATGCGATTTAATCAAGTTTTACGTTTTTAACATAACCTAATTCTACTAAATCAACTAGAAACATAAAAGTAATACAATAAGGTATCTTACTGATGGTTGCAATTTAAATATTAGTCACGAAGACTTACTCTCAATGCCTCGGCACTTTATCAAGATCAGTCTCCTGTATTGTTAATTTGTATAATAAAATAAATTGCTGAAATTGTCCAAAATATAATCCAGGGAAAGGAAACTAGATCAGAGTCCTGGACCGGTAGCTACTACACCCTCATGGTTGATAGAAGGACATACGTAGACAAATAAAAGTAAAAATATAAAATGAATAATGAAATACATGACACTTGATACAACGTATTATTCAGACTGAGGTCTCCCATTGCATTAGCATGTATTGTCTCCACTAATATTTGTTCTGCATCCATGTCTGTTAAATTATTATTTTGAACACTTATACTGGATAATGCTCGTATCACTATTACTTCTGTGTGTGCTGTGGTTTGTTGTAATCCTTTACTGGCTATTAAGATCGGAGACAAAGCCTTTTAAACACTCAAAATTCTTGTATATCATTAACAACCTTATTACCTGAAAGTCAGTTGTTTCATACACTGTCACCCACAAAAATTTATTTCGTACGTCCTCTATAACATTTTTTACACGCTTGGCAGATATGTTTTACGCAATATATGGCTACTAGGTAAAGGAAAACCTGGTACCATTAAACGGGGTTACTTTGAACAGTTCAGCCACATTACATTTAATATCTATTGTATTTCTTCTTCAAATGTTATGAAAAAAGTTATGGGAGCCAAGGTATATGTGAGGAACTCGATTATGACTATTATTTTAGAGTTTGTATAATATCTTGCTTAAAAAAATTCTGTTCAAAGTTACACTACTCTTTGGGTAACTTTGAACAGATTTGTATTTTATGTGATAACTAATTTTAGGATGCAAATACGTTCAAAATAAACCATTGAAAAGAGCAAGAAAAATTATTCTCGTTAGATGCCCCACATGTAAAATTATCCCGGTTTCTTACACCTTCCTGCCTCAATAACTGGTTGCATATATTACAGGTACGTAATTGAATACGCCACATAAATTTTGATGTGATGTGTTTATATTTATATATTTTTTTATAACTGCCGTCCCTGAAAAATGGCAAATTTTTCCGACACTTGATAATTACTATTAGTTTGCTTTATGTTATGTTTTGAACACTAATACGTTGTATTTTGTTCGTAACTAATATACATATATGTAAAAATTGTATATAATTAATACAATTATGACAGACTGCTGTTGCTGATAAAGAATACCTAAATAAAAATTTTCATTAACTTTGAACTACGTTTTAACAGGTACAATAACTTTGTTGTAAGTTTTTTGTTTGCATGTCTTACTAATAATGAAACTTAACTGTAGAGATATTGTGTTTGACTTGTGAGTTTATGTTGCTATGCAAAAAGTTTAATATACTATTTTGTCTAGTAAGCACAAGTCAAGTAGTTTACCTTATTTCATCATATAATCCATATATTCCGTATTTTTGAAATCAAATAATTTACATAAAGTCAGGGGCGTGCGGTGAGTTTTGATACAAGGGAAGCAGTTTGTTATATAGGGTGATGGGTCGAAAGCCGCGAAGTTATGATATCTAGAAAAAAAGTACACTTGTAGGACCGCCACTCCTTAATAAACATAAAACATAAAAATACCACAAAAATTAGACAACCCCCGATTCCAAAGCCGAAGCTGCACGGGCGAGGGTTACACTTATGAAAAAAACGCAGACACACAACCGTACCCACCGACATTGCCAGTGCCGGTGGCGGGGATCGAACCCGCAGTGAAATGGAGAGTTTGTTCAGTCATATTTGCCATCATGCACTCTCTAGCCAACTATAAATCGAGCCGGCTAGTTAAATAGTTAACATGCACATACTTACCTACCTATTTATAATGTAGTTTAATCCGCCTCTCCTTTTTTGCGAAGTCGGAAATAACTTCGTCGTAAAAGTTTGAATTTTGGGACATCTCCTTCACAAAGTCACTTTCTATTGTCAACAGACACAATTTTGAAAGCCGCTCTTCACTGGTTGAACTTCTTGAACAAATTTTTATTCTTTTAAGGTCGAAAAACTGCGTTCAACCGAAGCACTAGTTGCAGGTATCGTCAACACTAACTCACACAATTTCAACACTTCAGAGTAGGCCTGATCCAAACTATTTTCTATTATAAAGATAATCAGTTCGTTGGCGTTATGTTTCTGACTAATATCTTCTGTAGCATAAATAACTGAAAGTTCTGATCGTAACCCAACTATATCAAAAACATTTCCCTAGTTATCACTCAATGACTGAAGTGCGTTTTGTGGAAACTGTTTATTTTTAAATTCATTAAAATTACACAATTCTAAAAATTGTATATCACTAAAATTTTTAAATCTATTATTTAGTTGCCCAGTGATATTGTCCAAGATTTCGATAAAAAGTCTTCGATATGAAGTTCTACGATCCACTATAAATTCAGTTCGTATTCTTTTTCTTTGCGGCTCTAAATTGTCACTACTAGTTTTCTCCCAGAACTTTTCAAATTCATTTCTTTTGTTACAAATCAAATTTTTGAATTCTTCAATTATCTTTACACAAAATCCAACGCCATTTGATTTAGTTTGCAAAATATTGAATAAATTGTCAGTAAATGGGAATATTTCGGAGAAAATATTTAACAAAAAATTAAAATCAAAGTCTCTTTTCAATGAATCTAAGTAACCTCTGGATCCATTCAAAGTCTCAGTGTCCCAATCATCTTTGCTTTGTAAAATATTTTCAAATAAATCAATTAGAGGCTGTCGATATTCAGATACAGTTTGTACTAGCCTCCCATTGTAATTCCATCGTGTTGGAGCAACTCTGGGTAGTCTTTTCTGTACTTCCAAATCTAAAGCTCGTATCCGTTTTGATGATTTTGAAAAAAAGGCTGCCATTCCACTAATACTTGAAAAAAATACTTTGCACTCTTTAAGACACGCTGCAGATTGAGCAAGAACCAAATTTAATCGATGCGCAAAACAATGTACAGATATTGCATTATGAAAAGTCTCTTTTACTTTGGCCTGCAGGCCTCCCAATTCACCAGCCATTACAGCGGCCCCATCATAACTTTGGGCGATAAGTTTAGCACCACACTGTAGATCATCGACTATCTGACAAACTATAGTATATAAAGCTGCGACGCTCTTGGACTTTCCCATTTGGATTTGTGTAGCGTACTACTATTGACAACTGACTAATATTCGTAATATCGGTTGTTTCATCTAACACAATTGCAACAAAAGTAGCTTTTTTTATTTCTTGCTTGATCTTTTCTAAAACAATATTGCTTATCGACTGAATCAAATCATTTCGAATATGATTTGATGTACCGTGAAATACCGTGGAGTGTTCCAGATGGTTACTTATAATTGTATCGTATTTTGCTAATAAATCAACTAAATTGATGAAATTGCCCCTATTATCAACGCTCCGAGATTCAGTATGTCCTCTAAAACTAAGTTCATTTTCGCCGAGAAAACAATGTCAATAAGTCTTTTTAACACTTCTCGATTTTTTTTTTACAAGTTCGCTATGCTTACGGTTACTTTCTTTCAACTGCTGATCTAATGAATGCTCAATTCGTGATTTTCCAAATGTTTTTTCTTTTAGCACCGCTCGCAGATGAGTTTCACACTTACCATGCCTCTTTGTCACTTTGTGAATGTTGTTTAAATCTGAAAAACCATTTTTATTCCAAACACCTTTTTCATTTGTGAAAAGTACACATGGCCAACAAAACAATTTACACAAATTTTCACAACCTGTTAACCATTGATTAGCATTGTACATTTCAATATTAAGGTAGGTCTCTATGGCATGATTTAACTTTCGTTTTTAAAAGTTTTAAATCAGGTGTTGGTCTCCCGTTTCTAATAATATCCAGTTTATCTTGAAACGAATATGTTGAAAATCCCTTTTTCAACAAATTTCACACCACACAAACGCATATTTTTCACAGTGCTAGGACCAGCTTCCATATTGAATAAGCAATTCTAAAACTGCTTATACGCGCACTAATGTTCAACGTTTTAAAAATCACTTGTCGCCGCACCACAGGTTTAGAAACACCAAAAAAGTTTTTACAAATATAGCACAAAAGCTGAGAATAATACTAGGAGGATTAATATTAAGTATAATATTAAAATCGATATTAAAATCGAGATTAAAATCTATAAAACAAGACGCATATATAACACCACATGAAATTACAACCCCCTTTATCCCTGAAGGTCTGGAATGACCTTGTGTGGGAGAGGGCTACACATTTAGAGACAATGGACACACACCCAATATCCGAGTATACCACGATTAATCTTTCTCACAGAAAAAATCCCAGTTCCTCGACTGGGAATCGAACCCGGGACCCCAAAGTTTCGAGGCAAGTGCGTTACCTCTAGACCACGGAGCCACATTGCTATGCTATACGACTCAGATATCAAGATTATGAAGTGGGGATGGGATGCATTTCAAGAAGTTGCTTATATCAAAATCGCGCGAGTTCGTGTTCGCTCGATTAATCGAGTGCGTCATCGTTACGGTTTTAGCGTGCAACATTATCTCAGCTGTTGAAATGCAGGGCCGTGTCTATTGAAATTCGGTAAAAGTAAATTTTAATGACTAATATATGTGATAAATAATAATTAGGTTCTAATTATGTGTTTTTTTTTAAATAATCCCAAGGGAAGTACTGCTTCCCTTGCTTCCATGGACCGATCGCCCCTGCATAAAGTAGTAATAGTATATATTTTCCCCCCTTATTCAATTACAACATTCTTATGGTATGATCGGATGGAGCGGAGTAAACGACAATCATTTGAAAAACTTAGTTAAAACACAAAAATGGATTTTAAAAGTAATATTTAACAACAATTTTAGGTACCCAAGTGATTATCTATATAAAGAAAGTGAAATACTTGAACTCGAAAACTGCTCTGCTTGAGTAAGTTGGTAAAATTTTTTAAAAATAAAAATAAAATTAAACTTATAGATCATATTCCACCAGAAGCAGGCAAAATAGTTATCAAAATCCAGTATCGGAAGAAACCATTGGACAAAAGAAAACACCTAGACATATCTTTTCCAATTTAATAAATCAAATTATACTTATTTTGGCAAAAAAAGTAATTAAGAACAGTACAGGGTGGACCAAATTAGATGGGATTTGGGGGTTTTCTCTAAAACTATGGTAGATAGACAAAAACCAATAGAGGTGTCCAGAGCTCAATTTTAGAGAAACAAACAATGACGCAAACCGCGATCGTATATCTTTTTCGACTACCAACCTACAGAGCGTTTTTGGAAAATTGGCATTTTTGGATGATCTCCATATCTCAATTACCACGTGTCGTATCGAAAATCGAGTAACACATTCTTAAGGCACTTTTTTAAGTAGAATCTGTTGCTGATAAGAAGAAAATTATGGATGCCTTAGTTTTCGAGATATAGACATAACTTTTGTTTTTTTAAATAGAATATCCTGTAAATTATTTCATTATTAGATCACAACTTAAATTAGCTTTTGATATGTGTATCTTGTGTCATATTTATCTCTAGAGAAAGTGGTTAATTTTCGAAAAATTAATTATATTTGTGAGGAGGCCATGGAAAACTACATTTCTTATAACATAAAATAATTTAGCAAAAAAATAAGAAAAACTAAACTACAATGAATGTTCGAATTGTCTTCTATTGACATCTATGCATATTTATCGTATTTCTAATATTTATTGAGAAGGCCCTGATAAAAAAAGAAAATCGAAATAATCGTAAATGTCAAAAACTAATTTGTGAGTTAATTGTGAGTGAGCATTATTAAAAATTGTTAAATTTATTAATTATGAAAAATACGATATAATTGAGTGTTTTGTAGAATGCGGAGAAGATTAAAATTTAGCTTCCCAGCTTTATTTTAATAGGTATGTTATAGACAGCAAAACTTTGTGTCAAAAGTGCTGCCTAAACAATATTTTTAGATATCCAGAAAAGAGACAGCCAGATACAAAAATATTCAAAAGGCTACAACAAAATTTAAAAGAGTTTGGATCATTTGTAAAACCTCGTGCAAAAATATATAATAAAGCAGGTAGAGAAGCTGTAGAAAATATTGTTTTAGAACCTGTAAGAGAAAATCCTAATATATCGTCTCGCGAAATACAGGAAATTTTAGGAATCCCCAAAACAACTACCTTGCGTTGCTTAAAAAAAAATAAATTCAAACCCTACAAAATTAGGATGTCACCATCTACACCCAAACGACTTTCAAAGGCGTCTCGATTTTTGCCAGTGGTTTTTACGTCAGTGCAATTAAGTGCCAGGATTTGAAGGAACAATTATATGGACAGACGAGGCCCATATAAGCAGTGCCGGAATTTTTAATAAACAACATTGGGCTCATGAAAATCCGCACGTAACCACTACAGTTAATCGTCAAGGACGATTTGGATTTGGACTGAGACATGCATAATTTTCTACTTATCAGCAACCGATTCTACTCAAAAATGTGCCATAAGAATGTGTTACTCGATTTTCGATTCGACACGTGGTAATTGAGATATAGAGGTCATCCAAAAATGCCAATTTTCCAAAAACGCTCTGTAGCTTGGTAGTCGAAAAAGATAGACGATCGCGGTTTGCGCCATTATTTGTTTTTCGAAAATTGAGCTCAGACGCCTATATTGGTTTTTGTCTATCTGCCATAGTTTTAGAGAAAACCCCAATCCCATCTAATTTGGTCCACCCTTTACTTACTTGTACCGGCATAGTAGGTTAATTTAAAAAATGTCTATATGACACACACACCCCCATATATAATGTATATATGTAAATATTAACAATATAATCATTTTACACAACACTTACACGCATATTACATATTATACAGGGTGTCCACCTAGTGTGTATTTGTTTCATAACTCTGTAACTATTACAGATAGAAAAAAAAATTTAAACAAAAGTTGGTCAGCATTCACCATTGCATACTATAAAAATATTTTTAGTCATACAGGGTATTTCGTTTTGTCTGGGAAGTAGTCAACATTGTTAGGTTAAATGAAACACCGTATATATTATTGCATATTTGGTTAATAAACGTCAAAAGCTTTTCAATGTACTACCATAATATGGACTTACTTTAAGCAGTTCAGTAGTTATTTGAAATTATATAGAGATTTTGACGCATGTACACCTTTACAAGAAACCTTGTATTATTTTAATTTCAAAGTGCTTTCAAATGTTTCGATGCGATAGTGAATTATCATAGAAAGGGGCTTTCAAACAATGTATCCGGTTTTAGATTTTGTTTTTACAGAATGTCTATAATTTTATGTCAAACTTAAAGATTTAAAAACCTCAAACCTTTGTTATTTTAAATGGAACACCCTGTATGTTATTTCATATTCGATGATAGAATTACAAGACCTTTCTGATGACCTATCATACTTGATATTTATTTTCAATGGTTTTAAGGATATGATCATTTATGTCAAAATTTTGAGAAAAAACAAAAGTTCCTATTTTTGATAAATGTTATGCAAATTTTAAATATCCAATAAATAAAGAGGTTAAAAGTTTGACTATTTTGAACTTTTTTTTTCTTTTGTATTGCTCAATAGGTGTATCGCGGATGGAGGCCCAACAGTAGTCAGCTAACACAACTGCATTAGATTTTTCTCTGGAACGTTTTTCCATTTGAGAAATATCTTGACGAAACCTTTCACGATGCTAACTATCAACATATTTTCGGGAAAAAGGTCCAATTGAGATTAGAGGAAATTAATTTTTAATAACTTGTTACTTCCCATGTCTTTGTATGCAGAAATCAGATCAATCCATGTAATTTGTTTCGTTTGCGCCCTTGGGAGTCAACAAAGCTGAAACTTTTAGGTCGGCAAATATATTCCACCGATGCTCCTAACCATATATTTTACGGTAATAACTTCAGGTATCACATGTTTCCATCACATGACCTAATGAATTAGATGTAAAAGTATTCCCATTATGTAATAAAAGAGCAACACTGATATTTGAACTAATGAAATCTCCAATGTTTGAGACTATATTCTAGGTGTAATGATTGGGTATTTTTACAATATACTGAATCGCCTTCCATGGAGTAATGTGAGACTATAGCTATTTGTATGACAAGGGGAGAAAAGTGCATAATTTCCTCCCGCGGATAATTTGATCCAAGGGAGGAAATGGCACTTTGCTCCTGTGTAATACATATGATTTTTTTCTACGACCATTTACAGTGTTTTACATTGGTTTTACATATATTTTATTATATTTTCTTATGCATGACAATCAAAAAACCAAATGTGTCAAAATGTCATAATAGGTATTTAGATAAGTAAATATTGTTAAAAATCAAAGTACATGGAACGTTGCTAAGGTTGCTTCTTGTTTTCAAAATAAACAAACTTCCAAAAAGTTTATAATAATGTATTCCGAATGTGAAGATGAAGTTCCTCAAGATATTCTGGAAGAAGCAAACGTGGTTTCGTTAAATCTATTACCGTTAAAGTCTCGTGAAAAATATGAAAAAGAGTACCAGCTATTTAATTGTTGTTATCGACATTAAGTTTCCTAAATTAGTAGCTTTTTTAAAAAAGGAAATCTACTGGATATAAAGCCAAGAAAGCCAATACTTTTTCAAGGAAGGATATCAACAAGTTTATTGCAGAAGCTCCAGATGAAACTTACTTACATATGAAGGTAAGATTGATCGTTATTGTTGAATAATAAATAAAAACGTAACGCAGCATTTTTTATTAGAAAGTATATATATGACAATTAAGTGACATTTTAGGCAGTTATTATAAGTGCATTTTCCTTTTTCAGGTTGTGCTTATATTTGGAATTGCTGGGGCATGCCATAGCGAAGAATTAGTTAAAATGGTACTTGAGGATATCAGTGATAAAGGCGACATTTTGGTGGTGCAAATACCTGACTCAAAAACTAATATCAAAAGGACATTTACAATAACAAATGAGATTTTAAACGGAGTATCTATCTTGGATATGTATAGAAAATATCTGGACTGTAGGTCCCCTAAAACATGTCATTCTAGATGTTTTGTAACTTATGCTAAAGGGAAATGTACAAATCAGGTAACTGGCAAAAACACAATTGCCAAAATTCCATACAGAATAGCAATATTTTAAAATTTTGATGATTCGAAAGGCTATACTGGACACAGTTTCCGCCGTACTTCAGCTACGTTATTAGTCAATGCTGGAAGTAACATTCTCACTCTAAAAAGACATGGGGGATGGCGAACAAACGCAGTAGCAGAAGGGTACTTAGATGATTGTATTTCTAAAAAAATGTGAGGTATCCAGCCAAATAATTACGGGAGAAAGTACTACTTCAAGTACCAAAATACGTTGTCTTGTTTTTGAAAATTTTGTTTCTACAAGTACTTCATCAGGGACCAAGACTTTGGAAAACAACAAACAGGAACTTATCTCCACCAGCAGAGCCAATATTTCTTCAGGGACAATCTCCATTAGTAATTTAACTAATTGTACCATAAATTTTAACAATATTTAGTTACTGATGTTAATTTAAACCTCGATTTAAACTGTTTTCAATTTTTATAAATAAAAATAAGTAATAAAAAATTTGTTTCAAAGAAAAGCATTCATTTTCAGGAAGTTTGTGTATCAATAAAAGAAGTCTATACACTACCATTACAGCTATTTGAAGTTTTTACTTGTTTGCTTCCAGAGAGAGCCAAAGTATTTTCCTCCCTAGGGAAGCAAAGTATTTTCCTCCCGAGGGAGGAAAAGTACTACTTTGCTCCCTGAAATGAGGGAGCAAAATAGTATTTTGTATGTAGGGAGTAGAAAAAACTAGTATCTCTTTCTTTACAAACACATATTGATAACTTTCTCTACAACATTCCATTGCAGGAGGCGGAATTCTAACAGCTGATATTTGCTCTTGGGAAGGTTCAAATTTCTCACTAAATCATTCAATTTAGCTTGTATAATTCGGTATGGCTTCGACGATTTTAAAGATACTGATCTTTGCTTGGAGTTTCATCTATTAGAGATGTTTCACTTGAATCTTTTTGTATCTATATTATAACCATCTGACGGTTTTGGCATCGGAATTGTCTCATCATATGGAACGGACATCAAAGCAGATGGTATATTGAGATACACAATCCTATGTTTTGATTTACCAGTAAAACTGGAACTATTTATCATCCAGAAGCAGCAGTCGTCACTCTGATCTCAAGGCTCTCTCCATATATAAGCAAAAGTCATTATTTTATGGTCCCTTTAACCATTTCTCAATGTTCTCGAGCAAGAGCCATAGCTGAACATTGGAACCCATACTCATTACCCATTACAATAGACGTCGCTAGAGAACTATAACATACACTGATTCAACACTCAAGGTAGTACAAAGAATGAAGTGAGACTGAGCTATGTCTGATCTTGAGAACTACACGTTTTTACGTGGGATAAGTATAGTTACTTAAGTGTCATAGGCCTGCTGACTTGTATAACAAACCATTTTATGTTTAACTAGCTTTAGCACTTATGGTTTGGCTCTGTGTTGATGAGTTAGTAAGTTAGTGACCACACATAACATTAGATTTACCTGGTGCATAGAGAGTTTTAAAATTATGATTTTAATCTACTTTAAACAAACCTTTGTTGTTTACGGATTAAATGTCTGGGTAATTCTTCGTAGGAACGCATTTGTGATGAGTTTTGAAACTATTTAATTAATACTGGCATTAAAGGAACATTAAGAAATACAAACGAAAACTCTTTAGTTTTCGTTGATTATCCTATGGATTATTAAAACTGAGCGTGATGTAAACTTTGTATTCCTATATTTGGGATTTAGACCTTATTCCTCACCGAAATCTATCAAAATGATTTCGAAGAGGAATTTCATGTCAACGGGTGATTATTTTTAATTAGAATTATGATGTAAATTAACGGTATCGATGTCGTACATTTTCATAAATTTCACATAATATATATTAGACATGGAACATGCATCAGTACTTCTTGTAGCACGGTTTACTGAAGGAACAAAGTTGAGGAGTGAATTTCTCCTATGTTCGTGGCAGCTTTCATTTAGAAAAGTTGGAAGGTATTTTTTTAATTGTTGATAAAGTTTAATAAAGTATAATCTACGTGTCCAGGAAGTTACGGAAGTTCAATGATAGCTTTAAAATTACTTTAGAATGAAATGTTATTCGTTAGGTATTGCTTATTAAGTAAATCTTGCGGCAGGTATGATTAAATTTTTTGCCCTGTAGTAGCAATACGAAAGTTAATTAGAATAAATATAATGGGCTTATTAATAAAACTAAAGTGTGCTCGGCTCCTCCGCCAAATATAAAAATGTATTATACTTTGATAAGAGTTTTTCTTTGATATCAGTGTAGAGCAAGCTAAAACGTATATTATAATTTAGCGATTCACTGATTTGAATAACGAAAAGTTGAGACTATACTCATTATAGAGAAGACTGTTTCTTAAATCAGATTGCTGTTCAAGTCTAGGTTATTTTGGTTCTTTTAAATATCAATTTAAACCGATCACACCTCATTAAGTTTCAATTTTACAGCTATTGTCACATCTGGGTTATAGCTTGGGGTAGCATGCATCGGAAATCCAAGATGCCACGTGTACTACACCGCTTGTCAACCAATTATATTAAATTTCCTTGTGGTATATTGTCTTAATAAGATTTTGCAAAATGTCAAGTTATACAGGTAACTTTCTTTAGAGAACTTTGCATTGAATATTAAATTGAAATTTAACAGTTGAGTTCGCTTTTTATGCTTCTTGTATAGGGTGGTATTTTCATTTTGGCTACTATGCAAATATGATCGTGAAAATTTGTTCAACAATTATCAATGTCAATACCATTCGATAGGAAGAAATAATTTATGCATATTTTATAAGATACAAATTAAAACATAGTAGCAATTTTAGAGACAGATTACTAAAATATTTCTACAGGGTGGTCCGAATTATATGTACAGGGTTATTCATTATAAATTACCCACACCTTATCATCGTTATTATTGCCTATACAAAAAAAGTTTTAAATAAAAGTTATGTGGTTATACGATTAAAATTATTATTTTTATTTTACCTAGTCAGCTTACGAGTAAAAAGGCCTTGATCATGTTTATATGTTCTCTCTGATATTGTTCTTAATTGGCTTTGGTCAAATAATAATAAAACAAAATTTTGTCTGTAGGTTAATTCCAAGTTGCAGTTTGTACAAATCAAATATTTACGATATTAATATAACATAACATAACTATTATAAGATTATTCATAAACAATGAATTTGCATATATGCATGTCATTGCGGATTTTGTGTTTATTTTTAAATACGTATGTATTTTTCTGGCTTTTCATTTATAAATTAACATCGAAGTAAGTAGATTTGTTAAGTCAGAAATCACTCGAGGTTATTATGTGTTAACAATCAACGTATGTTGGTATTATTGTGAAATTTTTATACATTCCATGAAGCTTATTTCAATTTAATAAAAATGTTGTTAATTGAATGGCACACTGTTCCCCTATCAGTCTGCTTGCCTCCATCACAAGGCCACATTGATAATAATGTTTGTTGTCCAAATTTTGTATTTACAAATATTATGTATATAAAAATAATTTGTAAGTACTGGGTGATGCTTGAAGTTCTGCTGGGCCTGCCGCCACCCTCCTCATGGATAAAGAGGGAGTCTATGGCGGCTTATCTCAAAATGCGGGACACAGATAGCTCTTGTGTGGTTAACGGTACGTCTTCGGAGATAGAAATGTATCTGGAAGACAAAGATAAAGTGCAACAGAGCTACCTTCTAGGATTGTACATCACACTCTTCCAGGCAGAGATGTTTGTCATCTTAGCAGTAATAAACAAGGAAAAAGTCAGGAATGGCACGGAAGAAATATACATATGTTCCTACAGACAGGCGACTCTGAAAGCGGTCTGTCCCTGTCCTCCCAGCACGAAGTCGGCCCTTGTTCAGGAGTACAAAGACGTACCTTGAGCTTGCTAGATATAGAGACCCAGTCTTGGACCTGAACCTATTTTGGGTATCACAGGAAGATGGGTAACTATGGCCTTTAACGAGTAGGCTTACGGAACAATAATGGAGCGTTTAAGGCTAAGCATAGACTTCAAACAAACTCGGGACTTTAACAGGACCAAACAATTCAGGGGCGGCCTGGTTATTCGATAGGTGTCGAAAGACTCTAAATCAACTTATCGGAGTACTGACAGGCCACTGCAAACTTAGGAGACATTTATTACTGATGAGTCATGATGAAGGTCCTACCTGACCAAGCTGCGGGAGGAATGAAAAAATGTCATACTATTTCTTGGTGCAATGTGAGGCGTCCAGACGACTGAGGCAAGAAATCGTATGGGCACCGAGGCTCTTCTGATAGAGGAAGTGACCCCGCTTTCATGGAACAACATCTTGACCTTCATCAGAAGGTGAAGGAGGTTTGAAAAGGGGGAAAGTAAAGGGAATGATTGAAGGAACGGTAGGTGATCAGTAAAAATGATCCGTTTGTGGCCTATTTACCAGACTTCAACCACACCCTAACATCATTTCTTCTACCGGTTCCAGTGTTGAAAGATGGTGACGATAGCAATTCCGCTCACACACTACGCTCATCGCTATGCTTCCTCGACTTGGTGCGGCCCACGTGTGGGTGTAAGGACACGATCACGCACCGAGTCAATAGGTTAACCACTTGAAAATAAATATCTCTAAAATTATATTGTGCTGAATCTGGAAAAAGATTCTCCATCTGAAGCTGAAAACGTTTATTTAATTGCTGAAGAAATAAGCACGTTGTGAGTCATTTATGTCGAAAGCAGGAAATAATTGTAACTGTTGATTAAAATTCTAAAATTCTAAAATTCTAAAATTCTAAAATTATAATATCCCTGGAGGAGCAAAACTATGTTTCGCCTGTTGTGTAGACTGAGTTTTTGTACTGTGCTTTTACTTTTACTATATTTTCTAATTATTAAGTTCTTTTGAAAGGATAATAATTTTTTTTAATGTCATTTTTAGATAAATTATATTTATTAATAAAATTTAACAGCGGCTTTATATTATGAGCAGTGGCGGTCGGTCCATGGAAGCAAGGGAAGCAGTGCTTCCCCTGGGATTATTAAAAAGAAACACATAATTAGAACCTAATTATTATTTATCACATATATTAATCATTAAAATTTACTTTTACCCAATTTCAATAGACACGGCCCTGCTTTTCAACAGCTGAGATAATGTTGAGTGATAAAACTGTAACGATGACGCATTCGATTAATCGAGCAAACACGAACTCGCGCGACTTCGATATATGTAAGCAACTTCTTGAAATGAATCCCATCCCCACTTCATAATCTTGATATCTGAGCCGTATAGCATCGAATGCGTTTTGTTTTATAGATTTTAATCTCGATTTTAATATCGATTTTAATATTATACTTAATATTAATCTTCCTAGTATTATTCTCAGCTTTTGTGCTATATTTGTAAAAACTTTTTTGGTGTTTCTAAACCTGTGGTGCGGCGACAAGTGATTTTTAAAACGTTGAACATTAGTGCGCGTGTAAGTAGTTTTAGAATTGCTTATTGAATTTGGAAGCTGGTCCTAGCATTGTGGAAAATATTATTTGCGTTTGTGTGGTGTGCAAGTTGTTGAAAAGGGTATTTTCAACATATTTGTTTCAAGATAAACTGGATATTATTAGAAACGGGAGACCAATACCTGATTTAAAACTCTTAAAAACGAAAGTTAAATTATGCTATAGGAACTTTAATATTGAAGTGTACAGTGCTAATCAGTGGTTAAGGGGTTGTGAAAATTTGTGTAAATTGTTTTGTTGGCCATGTGTACTTTTCACAAATGAAAAAGGTGTTTGGAATAAAAATGGCTTTTCAGATTTAAACAACATTCACAAAGTGACAAAAAGGCATGGCAAGTGTGAAACTCATTTGCGAGCGGTGCTAAAAGAATAAACATTTGGAAAATCATGAATTGAGCATTCATTAGATCAGCAGTTGAAAGAAAGTGACCGTAAGCATAATGAACTTATAAAAAAAAATCGAGAAGTGTTAAAAAGACTTATTGACATTGTTTGTTTTCTCGGCGAAAATGAACTTAGTTTTAGAAGTCATACTGAATCTTGGAGCATTGCTAATAGGGGCAATTTTATCAGTTTAGTTGATTTATTAGCAAAATACGATACAATTTTAAGTACATCAAATCATATTCAAAATGATTTGATTCAGTCGATAAGCAATATTGTTTTAGAAAAGATCAAGCAAGAAATAAAAAAGCTCCTTTTGTTGCAATTATGTTAGATGAAACAACCGATATTACGAATATTAGTCAGTTGTCAGTCGTAGTACGCTACATAAATCCAAATGAGAAAGTCCAAGAGCGCTTTTTAGGATTTTTAGACGTAACAACGAAAAGAACGGCCGCAGCTTTATATACTATAGTTTGTCAGATAGTCAATGATCTACTGTGTGGTGCTAAACTTATCGCCCAAAGTTATGATGGGGCCGCTGTAATGGCTGGTGAATTGGGGGGCCTGCAGGCCAAAGTAAATGAGACTTTTCAGAATGCAATATTTGTACATTGTTTTGCGCATCGATTAAATTTAGTTCTTGCTCAAGACGCAGCGGGTGTCTTAAAGAGTGCAAAGTATTTTTTTCAAGTATTAGTGGAATGGCTGCCTAGCAGCAGTTGAGGAATATTATAGGCGTTTCCCAGACAGAAGACTTCCATCAAGACAAGTTTTTATTGATATACATCGCCGATTTCGTTTATTTAGTCCACGAAATCATGAAGATAATGGAAATGAAAACAGGAGAATCAGAATAAATGAAAATAGAATCCTCAGAGCATTTGATGATAATGACAGGCTAACAACTGCAGGTGTCAAAATCAAAAGTACCTACTCCGAGTTTTATGTAGCAATCGTAGAAAACCTTTCCATTTACAACCCTTTCAAAAATTGCACCTCGGTGATGCAGAAAAACAGTTGTATTTCTGTCGGTGGGTACTAAATTTCGTGGAAGTGACTGCCGAATTTCATCATAAAATATTATCGACTGATGAAGCTTCATTTACTAAAAGGGGAGTAGATCCCTACGAAATCCGGCCTCGCTCATGTTAATAAGAACTTAGTGTCAATGTTTAGTTGGTCACATATCACCTAGACCCACAATCATTTCATGATTTTCTCATAAATAACATGGTAGATATACTCCATAATGTAAACTTTATCCGCAATGACAGTTGGATGCAACTGGACGATGCTCCTACACATTTTGGACGAGCAGTACGCGAATGGCTCAATGAAAATTACCCGGAGCGTTGGATAAGCAGATAAGGTTCAGTGGTCTGACCACCGCGAACTCCAGACATTATACCTTTACACTTTTATGTGCGAGGTTGTTTGAAGGACAAAGTGTATGCCGAGTCATGTGCACAAGAGAAGGAGCTTATTCTGAAAATTCAATTAGCATGCGACCAGATCTGCCTTTGTGAATACCATAATTCGAAGATATCAGAAATATATCTAAGTAGGTGGTGGGCATTTTGAGCAGCTCCTCTAATGATTTGAGTTTTCTTTTGTAAAATATTTATGTTTAGTTATGCTTTTGTTTTACGGAACAAGAGGACATTTTATTCATAAATTGACTGATTTCGAAAACAAAAAAATTTAAATTAAAATTATGACATACATTTCGGTTACACCCTGTATATGATTGGAATATTCTTTTCGTCATTAATGACGAATGTCCCATCAGTTATGTAATGTCAACGCACCTTAAGAAGAAAAAAGTTTGAAATCGATTCTGTTTCAAGTTTAAACATGAATTGTCTACTGTACGATTGAAAGTCGTTCCAACAAATTTGTTTTAAAATTTTAAAAATATTGCATATCTTGTTAAATCATCCGTTGGGTAATGTGAAGTTAAAATCATTAGAGTGAATTATACAATTTTTGTGAATATACAGGGTGGGGCAATAGTGCGTCGGACCTCGATATCTCGAGTCCTACGATAACTAGGAATTCTTAAAAAAATTGCAAGTAAACTAGATATAGAAGTCTATAACTGGAAATTATTTTCGAACATACAGGGCGAGCCAAGACGAAATTACAGGACCAAGTGCATTTTTTTTAAATGGAATGCTATGTATATCAGTACATTTTTGAAGCCTCTTTCTAGGCTCTATTCATTCCTATATTATTATTGGCTGTCTGCCAACCACTTTGATGTAATGAATTTTTTTGTTGAAATAATGCCATCTGCAGATGGATATTAAAAAAAATCACCACAGTCACAATTATGGGTTTTAAGAAAAACTTATGTGAATACCAGTTACGAGACATCTAACTAATATTTTTGAATCATTTTCATTTCCTAAAAATGTACAGGGTGGCCAAAATTAGTATTCAATTAAGAACTTTTTTAAATTGAATTTTCACAATTTTTTCAAATGGAACACCCTGTATATTTTTCATCGATGTGAGGTAAAAATGAAAAATGAACATTTTTTGTAAGTACTTCTCTATGGCTAATTGCAACCATTTTCGCTTCATTGAGCAATAATTACAACATTCAAAAATAAACTTAAAAAAAAGGTTTCTTCAAATAACTCAATAGAAAAAATTATAATAAATGTTCCACATGTTGGCCATTTTGATTGACACATATCTCTATGCGCTTTTGAAATGAGGTTCCCATTGTTCCTAAAACTGCCGGTGTGATAGATCTAAAGGCAGTTATTATTCTTTCCTTCATATTTTGTACTGTTGTTGGTGTGTCTCTATAAACAATTTCCTTCACGTATCCCCATAAAAAGAAATCCATTTTTGTAAGATCTGGGGATCTAGCAGGCCATTTAGTGGGTCCATTTCTTCCAATCCATTGATGAGGGTAGGTATTATTTAAGTGGTCTCTAACTGCATTTAAATAATGTGGTGGAGCACCATCTTGCTGAAACCACATCCTATTTCGAATTTTTCCAGGGAGATTTACCAATATTGTGGCAGATAGTTTTCCAAAAAAATGAAGATAAATAGCTCCAGTCAATGTACCATCAAAGAAATGTGGCCCTATTACATGTTCTCCAATAATTCCTCCCCAAATTTTATAGACCATCTGTGTTGGTTATCAACTTGCATAAAAAAGTGAGGATTTTCCGAAGCATAATAATGGAAATTGTGCCTATTAACAAATCCATTTTTATGAAAAGTTGCCTCATCAGTGAATTAAACATTATTGAAGAAGTTGACATCAACTTGCATTTTACCTCTGGCCCAATTACAAAATTGTAGGCGCTTTTGAAAATCGTCATCAGATAATTCCTGGTGCATTTGAATATGATATGCATGCAACTTATTTGTTTTTAAGATTCGACTCCCTACTTATTCCTACCAATGAGGTCACTTCTCTTTGACTAACATGGGGATTCTCAACCGTTGCCAGCACCACAGAAAACTCATTTTCTTCGTTCACAACACGTTTTATTCTTTCACTTATTTTATATTCGACATTTCCAGTTTCCAGAAATCTATCGAGAAGGTTTTGGAAGCTGCTAACATCAGGAAGCCTTCTTTCAGGATAACGTTGGTGATAAATTCTATTGGCAAGTAAACAATTTCTGTCTGACTCGCCCAAAACAAAAGTCATGTCTACAAATTCAGCTTTATTAAAATTCATATTGTAAAATTCCAAATATTTTAAATTCAATACAAATTGTAACTAACGACCGATAAGTGTGATAAATGCTCCTTTGTACACGACAATTTATACCAAACTGAGGTTTTATTGCTTGTCGAATAACGAAAACAGCAAAAAAATGTACAAAAAAACATTACAGTAAAGGACTGGTTAAATACTATTTACTCATTTCAATGGAAATGGTCCCACTTGTTGTATTCATTTCAAAATTGCATAAAGACGTGTGTCAATCAAAATGGGCAACACGTCGAACACCTATTATAAATTTTTCTAATGAATTATTTGAGGGAACCTCTTTTTTTAAGTTTATTCTTGAATTTGACATTTATTTATTTATAAATCGAAAATGGCTGCAATTAGCCATAGGGAAGTACTTACAAAAAATGTTCGTTTTTCATTTCTACATCACATCGTCAAAAAATATACAGGGTGTTTCATTTGAAAAAATTGAGAAAATTTAATTTAAAAAGTTCTTAATTGAATTTTTGGCCATCCTGTACATTTTTAGGAAACGAAAATGATTCAAAAACATTAATTGGATGTCTCGTAACTGGTATTCACATAAGTTTTTCTTAAAACCCATAATTGTGACTGTGGTGATTTTTTTTAATATCCATCTGCAGATGGCATTATTTCAACAAAAAAATTCATTACATCAAAGTGGTTAGGAGATAGCCAATAATAATATAGGAATGAATAGAGATTAGAAAGAGGCTTCAAAAAATGTACTCATATACATAGCATTCCATTTAAAAAAGGCACTTGTTCCTGTAATTTCGTCTTGGCTCGCCCTGTATGTTCGAAAATAATTTCCAGTTATAGACATTTTTATCCGGTTTACTTGCAATTTTTCAAAAAATTTCTAGCTATCGTAGAACTTGAGATATCGAGGTCCGACACACTATTGCCCCACCCTGTATACAAATTTCTTATGATGTGATAATAATAGAACTGTTAGAAGCTTTATCCTGTAGATATATGTCTCAGATTTCAAATACCTACTTTAAAATTGCATGAAACTACAGGTTTAAAATTTATATGTTGAAAATGCTCGTCGTAAACTGTTTCCGTTAAGGGCCTGTTACGAGTTAACTACTGCGTTCAGTATTCTCATTTCTTTGTAGAGGATTGTTTATGGGAATGAAGCAACATAATTCAGATTCATTTAATAATGTTGATAAGTAAATATAAAGCAATGAGCCGTTACATTTTATATTTTCCTTCATTTCAATTCATCAAGAGATTCTTTTATGGCTGAAATAATCAAATAAAATATACATAAAACATAGCATGAAAAAAATATTATAATCTGAAAGGAAGTTTAAAATTGCCATAATATTTGCTGTTATCAAAGATTAATACGTTTTTAATATCTTGTTAATTAGCTAAAAGTTAGTTGAATGGTTTATCGTTAGAGGGCAAGACAGAAATTGTGTTGCAGTTGTTTGTAGTGGTAGCATTGCTGGAAACGTATTAAAGGCAGGATTTAACTGTTTATTTTTAGTCATCTTATGAGAAAAGGAACTAATCTTTAGATACAAAGTAGAAGAACATAAAATATTTCCTGCAGATTTTGATATTCTGTTTAAAAGAAGTCGTGCAGTTTATTTACTGATTTAATTTTCCATACTAAATTTGGGGAATATTACTCTTAAATTATCTAAACATATTACTTTAAAAATAAAGCAAAACCCCATTAGCGCCCAGCGTCCTCATGTGAGGACACTAAAAATAAACATTTCTGGGATCATGTAAAAACAATAAACAAAATCTATTTTTAGCCTAAGAGCATGTATATAGGTCTAAATTTGCCTGAGAAGGTTTAGTTTCATTCTATAATTTATACAAGCCTGTCGTATTATTTATTGAAAATTTGTATTTTTTATCGCTCCGTCGACTAGTGGTATTTTATATCATATCTACGGTTGTATTTGAGGTAAGTGATGACTTTTATCATGATTACAAACTCAAAACACATATCTTTTGTTGTGCTATATTACGGTTTCATATTTTGCTTTAAATTTTTTGGAAATTTTTAGAAAATGACAGTGTCCTCGGATGAGGACGTTGGGATTTACCATCATATTTTATCTACAATATTTTTCTTTGACATTTATTGATTTTGTTTCATAACGAGCCAATATGAGTAGACAAGTTTTTAAAACTCTAGAACAAGCTGTGGAGTATCTATATTCGGAAGAAATCGATGCGGATATCGTAGCTTTACCACCTGACGTGGATGAGCTTATGGATGAGGATGAGCTCAACGATGTCGATCTGGATGTACCAGTTATATCGGACGTTCCAGGACAAACAGAAATAAACTTGCTTTCCCATGACGATGACGATGTTCCCTTATCGGTGTTTGCCAGACAAGGGCCGTCAACGTCACATCAAGAAGCTGTCGGATTCTTCATCCAATGGAAATGAAGAATCTGCTCCAAAGCGGAGAAAAATGATAAAACCCGAAAAGAACTTACCAAAATTGAAGAGAGCTGATCCACAATTTGGAAAATGGAAAAGTACTGATACGCCACAAGAGAAGTTTGCTGATATGTTGCCCATTTTGTCGGACGCAAGTATGTTGAAAATTTTTGAACATTTTTTTCTCGGAACAGGTGTATCAGAAAATCGTGGACGAAACACTTCGGTATGCAGCTGAACAAAAAAATAAGCCAACGTTTTCTGTGGACATTGAAGACATAAAGATATTCATTACATTTTTGATCTTTTCCGGATATCATAGTCTGCCAAGTAAACGGGATTATTTGTCGGACGCCGAAGATCTGGGTGTACAATTAGTAAAGAATGCGATGAGTCGGAACCGATATTTAGAGATAAAGGCATTATTACATTTGCAAAATAATACAAAGGCAAATGAAAACAAACACGATAGGGCGTTCAAAATAAGACCCCTTCTTGACGGTGTCAATGAACACTTTCGGAAGTGGGGAATTTTCCAAAAACATTTATCTATTGACGAGATGATGGTAAGGTATTACGGCCGCCATGGACTAAAACAATTTATAAGAGCAAAACCAATAAGATTTGGTTATAAATTGTGGGCTATGTGTGCTGGCAGTGGATACTGCTTCAATTTCTCCCTATACTGTGACAAAGAAGTGACTCAGTCGAAGGACCCTTTGGAAACAAGAGTTGTTACAAATATGCTGACTGTAGTAGACGATCCATTCGGATACACAGTTCACTTTGATAACTTCTTTAGTAACTACAATTTATTCAAAATTTTGAAAGAGAAAGGATTTCGTGCCACTGGCACCATCCGAGTCAACAGGACGAGAAAAATGCCCTTTGAAGTCCGTTAAAGAAGTCGAAAAAACAAAAAGAGGAACGTATGGTCACCGATTTGATCAAAAAAATAAGATTATAATGGTTAGATGGAACGACAACAGGTGCGTTACAACGGGATCCAATTTTGACACTGTAGAGCCAATATGTTCAGTCCAAAGGTGGAATAAAGACACGAAAGAGCAGGCTCCAATTTCACAGCCCAGACTGATTAGTAATTATAATAAATTCATTTGTGGTGTGGATCACCATGATTGGCTACTTGAAAAGCATTCAATAGCCATTAAAGGTAATAAATGGTATTGGTGTTTGATCACCCGTATTGTCGATATGGCTGTGATAAATAGTTTTATTTTATATAACTTGCTGCATCCAAAGGATAAGGTATCAATTAAGGAATTTCGTAGGAATATTGCTGTTGCTTACCTAAAATTGGGACATGGTAGACGAGTACAAAGAGGCAGGCCACTCCTCTACCTTCTATATCAAGGGCACAAGTTGTTTATGATGTTCGCTTTGCCGAAAAAAATCATATTTTGGATAAAAGAGATAATCAACGTCGATGTCAGTTCCCTCTTTGTAAAGGAAAACCGCGTACTTTTTACAAAAAATGTAATGCAACACTATGTCTTCCTTGTTTCCCTAAATACCATGACAAATCTTCTTACGCCAAATAAATAATTGTTGTGCATTTTTATCATTATCATGTATCTTTTTATTATTTTTGATATTTCCATATTGTAATTATAAATAATTGTAAAATTTTTTTAATAAAATACGTTTGTAGTAAACATTGCTTTGAATTCGCTTACCTTATTTTTATACCAAATTATAAATGTTCACCGCCCAGCGTCCTCGTTTGAGGACGGCCTCTAAAATCAAAATTAACAACTAATCACATAGAAGTCAACTAAAGAGTCACAGTAGCAACCTCTGTAAAAGTTTTGGAATTTTGACAAAAAAATTAAATTGGGCGTTAATGGGTTAGATGGAGATACGGATAGTTATTTTACAATAAGTTACTGCAGACGTGCTACGAATAGTTGTACAGAGTCTTTATAATGTGAACCCATAACATAAACATACAAGAACTTTTCTACATATTCCAAAATGGGAACAACAAAACTTTTTATAGTCCAAAAGGTGAGCGATGGATAATACAAATGAAAAACTGTGACTAAATAACATATACATATACTGTGTGTCCCAAATTCAATGCTCACCATAGCGATCTCGGAAATCATAAAAGATAAGGTCGGTTAAATGGGAGAAGTTTTAGCTAATTTTATGCTGATTCCAAATCCGTTAAGAAATCACGGCCAACTGAAACCTTTTTTGGGATTTTCCAAAAAAACGAAAATTTTTATTTCTCTTTTTGGTTGTAACCAAGTAATCCTTGGTCAGACAGATTTTTGATTTTTACATTATTAGGACACTTTTTGGAGGATAATAGTTTGGTGTAGAAACGAATGTTCGATATTCTACTGTTTTCGAGATATCCGAGGTAACTTTTGTTTTTCTTATGGCAACCATATTAGACATTTCGTGTTTCAGATTGCTCTTAAAAGGAGCTTTCAAATGATGTATCACGTGCTGAGGAAGAATTGTTTTTCAAGGGACTAATTTAAGAAAAGTTAATTATTACTTAACAAAACAAAATAGTAGGCCGCGGAAAATTACAAAGTTATTTTGATTTCATGAATGTACCTAATACCAACTATTATAAAAAATAACAGTAATATTAAGGTTACCAGTTTGACATGTTCAGATAATTTGACTTTTCTGTCATAATACTGAACATAATCGATATGGAGACAATTTTTTTAATAACCGCAACTTAACATAATAGAAGAAATGATAGTAAAGAAGTAATAAGATTTAATAAAACTGTTCAATATGACCTCCATTTAGCTGAATACATTTTTGGCATCTACGCCTAACTGAGCTGATTATTCTACTGAAAGTATTGGCATTTATTATGCTGAAAACGTACCTAACTGTGTCCTTCAAAATATCGATAGTCTTCGGGCTTTCAAAAATATACTATATTTTTCAGCATACCCCCCAAATAAAAATCAGGAGGGGTTATATCAGGCGAGCGGGGAGGTCACAATACTGGTCTTTTATTTGAAACTATGCGGTTACCAAAATTTTCCTGTAATATCCATAGTATTTTGTGCAGGACAGCCATCTTGTTGGAACCACAATTCGTTTATTTCTTGTTCTTTAAAGCTGTCTTGTCTCGGGTAAAACTTGATTTTCTAGAATTTGACGATAGGCTGCTCTCGTTAAATTGTTGTGAAAATGAATGGACCATTTAAATGACGATCTAAAAATAATAATTAAGGAAAGGGTTATAGGCAGATCATAGGAGTAGAATAGGAAGAGAAAAGGTAATGCCTATCAAGCCGCACCAAACATTGATTCCAAACCTAGTTTGGAATCTTCTTTGTGTAGTTACATGCGGATTTTCTGTGGCCCAGTAGTGATAATTGTGCTTGTTAAAGACTACACAATTTGTAAAACGACTTTGATCGGTCCATATAACTCTCGATTGAGGATCAAGTTTATTCTTTACATCTCTGATTAAACCAATGACAAAATCAAGTCTCTACCAAGATCATTATTGTTTAAAAGCTTGGACAATAGTAGGTTTATACGGGCGATATTTCTTTTGTTTTAATGTCTTGCGTACAGTTGTCTTAGAAATATTTGTTTCGCCTGCAATTTGTCGCACTGATATGCGGGAATTATTGATAACAACTTCGAGAATATTATTTGTGCACACAAAATTATCAATATCATACCAGTCTCTTTTATTATCAAAACTTCCGAACTTAACAAATTGCTTACAATTCTTCGAAAAACTATTCTATCTGGTTGCATTCTCACCAGAGATGTTTCTAGATAGGAAACCGATGCGGTTGGCAAATTTCTATCTACTTTTAAATAACATTCTAACATATCAAATTTTTCAAATTTGTGTGCCATTTTGTAATAATCACACTCTTAAACAGTAATAATAAGTATTCTTGAACAATTTACTAATTAGTAGAGCTGTCCGAGGTGGCTGGAGTACAGCCACGGTCTTGCGATGGCGTCACACGTGCCGATTTAGAAGTGATTTACGCTGCAGTCTTATTTGAAAGGTTAATGCGTGAGGTTGTACCTATAAATTATACATAATGTCAAACGCGCCAAAGGGTAAAAAACGACCGTACGCGGACACAGTGAATAAATTTATCGGTGAATTTCCGGATTTATTCTATGACGATGTAAAATAATTTGTAAAGTTTGTAATCAAGACTTAATGTGCTGGCACAAAACAGATTGTCGTCGTCATATCAACACCGTGCAACATCAAAATAAAAAAAATGGCATGCCTTTGACAACTCAGTTTATGTTTGATTTATTGTTAATGTTAATAGCCTGTAATATTCCGCTACACATACTGGATAAACAACCATTTCGGAAGTTTTGGAATAAATACAATCCCCAGGTGAACTTACTAAGTCGTACATCGTTACGTAGATATATTCCAGCTGTTCGTGAAGACATTGTAAATAGGATTAAATGTGGATTAAAAAATACACGGCTCTGGTTATGTATTGACGAGACGACAGATTGTAAAAAAGTTCTATTTTAAATATTATAGTACGTGTACTGGGCCCTCTTAAACTAACATTTCCACTTTTACTAGCTAGTAAAAGACTAACTGCGTGTACTGGCGAAATAATTACGGGTTGTTGGAGACATTCGAAAAATTTGAACTTTCAACAAGTCAAGTATTGATGTTTGTGACTGATGGTGCCGCGACAATGCGCGTGGTAGGCAGTTCTCTTCAAAGAGACAATTGTAGGTTTTTACATGTTACGTGTAAAGTGCATGCGTTACAGCTTGTGGCAGAAACGATTCGAAAATGTTTTCCAGAGGTAGATGCATTAATAGCAAATACAAAAAAAGTTTTTCTCAAATCTCCTAAACGGCTTCGAGCATTTCACAGACAGTGTCCTGGTATCCCTGAACCACCAGAGCCGATTCTTACACGTTGAAGAACGTGGTTGAAAGCGGCTTTTTATTATGCTGAATATTTTCAACAAATAAAAGCTGTGATACTACAGTTCAACCCTAACGAGGCTGCAGCTATTAGGGGAAAACCAGACAAGCTTTCAAGACGTTTCCCTTGAAACAGATTTAAAAACTATTAATAACAATTATAGAGGACTACACGACGCAATAGAAAAATTGCAAAATAGGTCGTTGTCGTTAGTGGAATCGCTGCAAATAGTGGACGACGTAAATACATAGCTACAGGCTATAAATGACGCAAAAAATAATCGCGTTAGTGAAAAATTCGAGTGTATTACAGAAAGATCCTGATTTTAGCAAATCAAGACAAATTTGTGATGGTGCATCTACAACTTCGTTAAGTGAGTTCACAGATTGTTTTACTTATGCCTGTATTACATCCGTAGATGTCGAATGGTCATTTTCAAAATGCAAAACATATTTTTTCACCAAAGCGAACATCGCTGACGGAGACAGCTGTAGAAACATACCTGATGCTATTATACTATAGATCTTCCCCACTTTGTGATGACGACAACCAAACTACTTCATAAATCTGCTTAAAAGGGTGTTTTATACAAATTTTTATAAAATGTAACATTATTGTTAAAATTTATTTCCATTTACTGTATTTATTCAAGTATTATGATATGATGTAATCATATGAGTCATATGACGGCTCTGTCGGCCAGGTGACCTCGGACAGCTCTACTAATTAGTGAACAACTGAGAACTAGCAGTAATGGTTATTATTTGTCTCAAACCACAGCCCACTAAATGTTACTGAAAGTTATGTGTGAATTTGGTCGTCTTTAGAAAAGCATTTTTCAAATTTTACTAATTACTAACTACTTTGCATGCAAGAATGCCCTTGATGAAGAGGATTTCTTAGTTTAAATTTTGGACACTTTATTGACAATTTTATGACAAATGAAACTAAAAAAAAATTATATTTTTAGAAAATTGTACAAATAAAGCAATTTACAGTAGATTTTCAGTACATGGGTAATAATAAGTCGCGGTCTAAATAAGCAACTTCCTTGTCTCTGGATTTACAAAAACTTTTTGATTTTCCAAAGCCTACTATTTGTGTCCTAATAATGTAAATGTCTAAAACCTGTCTGACCAAGGATTACTTGGCTACAGCCAAAAAAGAGAAATCACAGAATTTTCGTTTCTTTCGAAAATCTTAAAAACGGTTTTATTTAATCGTGATTTCTTAACGGATTTGGAATCAGTATAAAATTTGCTAAAACTTATCCTATTTAACTGACCGTGTAGATCTTACCGTTTCCGAGATCCCAATGGTGAGCATCGAATTTGGGACACCGGTATATGTTTGTGCCGGGTGAGCAACTAAGAATGGACGCCGGCCATATCTCAGATACTAATCATCGCACAAGTTTAGGGAAAAATTGTCTCAAGTAAAGTGACCCTGAAAAATCGCTGGAAAATATTTTCGAGTTTCTAAAATGGCCGATAGGGGGCGTAACAGCCATAACCAAACAGAAAATTAGGGTTTTCTCCGTATGTTGCCCAATTAAGTGGCATTGAAAATATATGCATCGTAATCCTGGGAGAATTTCGAATCTTATTAGTTTTACAATTTTTTTTCTGTCTTCAAAAATAAAGTGGTGGGGAGGTGCCAAAATAAATTTTTTTTAAATGTCGATTACTCCGATTAGACTTAACGGAATTTAACAATCTTGGTCTCGTTACAAAGGGATTTTCTTAGTCTATCGAGTGCGCTTTACGGTGTTTTCATTTGATTATTACCGTCGCCGCTAGACGGCGTTATCTGACATGTCAACAAATATCGTACTTTTTCTAAAAAAATTTAAATGGAATGGTATATTTATTTTTACACAGTTAAACAGAGAATTAAATACTTCAGATGTCAATGAACCGCAACTCGATAACTTTTTTCTAAGAGTAGATATTAGCAAACAAAGTTGAAATTATGAATTATTATCAGATCTTGGCGATGCAATTTGCAAAGTAACTGTTGAAAACAAGTTAACTGTGAAAATGACACAATGAAGAAACACCCCACTTAATTGGGAAAAATACAGAGAAAACCCTAATTTTCTTTTTGGTCATAGCTGTTACGCCCCGAACGGCCATTTTAGAAACTCGACAATGTGTTCCAGCGACTTTTCAGGGTCACTTTAATTAAGACAATTTTTCCCCGACATTTGTGCGATGATTAGTTTCTGAGATATGGCCGGCGTCCATTCTTAGTTGCCCACCTGGTAGGTATTCACTTTTCAGATAGGGCGTTGACAAGTTAAAGTAAGTTACTGTTTAGACTTTAGGGATATAATATGTTGTTATAAATATTTACTTAGTTGAAATATTTTACATGGAATGACTTTTTTGTTTATTGTTATATGTATATATTCTGTTTCATAAATAAAAGCTGTTTTAACTACTTTCGAGGTGTTTTAAAAGCATGTACCTTTTATAAAAACTACATCATTTATTACGTATTACGTTATTCAGTTACCTGAACTCCTCGAAAATGTGACCACCGTACGTCATCAGTTCACGTTACTGTATTAATATTCGAACACTACAATTTCATCCATAGTTCTTGATTTACAAACAAAACGTTTTTACATTTTAATGTAAATGCATGCACATCTATCTAACTCATTGAAGTCGAAGAGAATTCTTGTATGTTATTTTTGTCTAAAATTAGTATTTTAGCTGAATAATACTTTTTAGATGGTTTTGTTTCCTACAACTTTCTCATTAATCTTTTCAATTATTAATGATTACGCCATATAATTTTTTTAAATTTTTTAATAATAGTAATAATAAATAAATTTATTGTGCAAAAAATTATACAATAAATTACACAAAGGGCAGAGAGCTCAACATAGTTGATTTTCAGAACTCCCCCGTAAAAAATAATCGAAAAAATAAAGAAAATTACCCTTAAAAAAAAAAATATTAAAATTTTTAAAAATAAAAAAAAATATTTAATAAATAATTTTATATTTTTAAAAAAAAATCCCAAAATAACCTAAAATAAAAAAAAATATATATTTATTAAAATTATTTTTTTTTTTTTTTTTTTTTTTAAATGGCATTAGGGCGATTGACCCACAGCCAGACACTAATTTATTAAATATTTATATTTATATATTAACTACATTTTTTTTTTCCTAAATTTAACCTAAACCAAACGAATATAAAAAAGTTTTAAATAGAATACAAAAGGATAAGGACAGGGACACACGCTTCTCGCCCAGGGGTCGATCAGGGCATTTATTCAGTACACATACACATTTAGTGACCACGGATAGATTGGGTTGAAACACACTGGGACAGACAAAAATGGATGACAAGGTAAGCCTACTCTAAATTTTGATTTTTGTTTGATTTATAAATAAAATTAAACAATCTACAATTTTTTTTTATTTAGTGCCAAGAGATGCAAAAGATTGAAAGGGGTTTTTATTTTTAATTTAATTAAGTTGTTATATAGTACATTAGACTGTTGACTATGTTTTTTGCAATTAAAGAAAATGTGATCTAGGTCCCCTATTTCATTACATTCTTCACATAGATCGGATGCTACTATACCTATCTTATGTAGGTGATACGGGTAACAGCCATGCCCAAATTTAAGTCTACTTAGATGTGTTATGTTCTTTCTTGAATAATTACAATTATTATACCAGTGTTCTTGTGGGATTTCTTGCTGTATAAGTGTATATCGTGTTGGATTAGTGAAACAATATTCGCTCCATTGTTGTGACCATTGCTTTTTTAGTAGAGATTTATATTTACCAAAGTAATCTTCTATACATGGTGCATTATCTAAGGCTATTCCTGAAACGATACTTTCTTTGGCTAACTGGTCGACTTTTTCATTATTGACAAGGCCGATATGAGCTTTGACCCAAATAAACTTTATTATGTAATTTCTCTCAGTTAGATTATTTACTAGAGATTTAATTTGGAAGATATATGGATTACGAAAAGGAGAATTAAAATCCATATTATTTTTAATGGCTGTTAGTGCAGACAGCGAATCAGACAAGATTAGAGCTTTTTGGTAGTTTTGTTCCTCAATGTACTCTAAGGCTTTTATAATCCCCATAGCTTCGGCGGAGTATATTGAAGTGTCCTGGTTTAATTTATATTTTTTTTTGAACGTTGACAAGGGGTACAAAAAAACGCACATCCCGTCCCGCTTTCATTTTTGGATGCGTCTGTATAAATATGCAAAAAATTGCCCCAGTCAGATGTTATGTTTTTCAGGATAACGTTGCTTTCTCCTTTTAATTCAGAATACCTAGGCGTTACTACATTTGGTTTAATAAATTGTCCAACATAATCATTATTCGTGCATGTTGAGTATAGTTTATCTAATTGAGGGGACATAATAGTGCAGGTATTTCTAAATCCTATGCATAAGGGCGGCGAGTTTTTTTTTAACCAGTATTTATTTACGAGGTCATAATTATTTAATTGGCTGACTTTTTCAATAATTGTTGACTTTTTAATTTGCGACCTAAGAATGAATTTTTCTGATAGAAATTGACGCCTCATCTGTAATGAGGGTTCGAGAGCTTCCACACGCAAGGGTTCAATAGGTGTCGATGCCATGGCTCCTAAGCATAACCTCAATGATTTATTTTGTATTATATCTAGCTTGTGCAACAAAGTATTACTAGCCGAACCATATACTATGCATCCGTAATCAATGATGGATCGGATATACGACCTATAAAAATTTATCGCAGTTTGTGGGTCAGCTCCCCACCATGTTCGCATAATCATTCTTAAAAAATTTAATCCCTTATTACATTTGGTAATTATATGTTCCACGAATGGTTTCCAAGTTAATTTTTGATCCAGTATAGTGCCTAAATAAATTATCTGTTTTTGTGCGGGGAAGTGCACCTTGCCAAGCCGTACGTTATCTGTGTTGGGAAGTGTATGTCTCGTAAAAAATACTATGGCTGATTTCTCTGGTGATAACTGAAATCCGAGGTTATTTATGGTGTTTAATATTGGGGTCATGGCTGTGTCTAGAAGTTTAATACATTTTTCATACTTTTTATTGGTTATATAAAAAACGAAATCATCTGCATATTGAATGACCTCTATATTTATGTGACTAGAATGTAGTTCTGCTGTGTATAAATTAAACATTAAAGGACTTAGCACTGAGCCCTGGGGGAGGCCTATAGAAGCATGGCGGGGTCCTAAGTATGTATTGTCAGGTTGTCGGACATAGATTTTTCTATCAAAAAAGAGGTTTACTATGATGCTAGAAATATTTGCTGGTATTGAAAATCTTTCTAATTTATTTTTAAGTATAAACAGGTCAACAGTATCATATGCACCTTTAATATCTAGAAAGACGGCGCCCAGGTATTCGTTTGCTGAGTAACAGTTCTGTATGTCTGTAGTTAAGTTGGAAACGGCGTCGAGAGTGCCAAATCCCTTTTTTAAAACCGTATTGAGTGATTGGTAAAGGACTATTTTTATTAAGCCACCATTCCAATCTATTTTTTTATTATTCTCTCGAATATTTTCAAGACGCATGATAGCAGTGATATGGGTCGGTATGATTCACTCAAATTAGGGTCTTTATTTGGTTTCAAAATAGGTATTATAATTATATTTTTCCAGTCGTCGATACTCTCTCCGCGAGTCCAGATATCATTAAAAATTTCAGTTAGGAATAATTTTGCGTTATTTGGCAAATTAGCTATCATAGGGTACCTTATGTCGTCGAATCCAGGGGATGTATTATTGGTAGTTTTAAGAACATATTCTAATTCGTTTATAGTGATAGGACAGTGTAGACAATGGTTATTTATATGTTGAGGGTGCTGCCTATACAGAATATTTGTTCTGTCATTAGTGACTGATGGGGCGGCGATTCTATCATGGAAATTTTCCAGCCAATTAAAATTATCGCATTTAGTAGAATTACAGGGAGTTTTTTGCATTCGTTTTGCCTGATTCCATAATTCGGTAGCTGGAGTATTTTTATTTAATTGTGCACACCAATTCCTCCAGTGTGATTTAGCCTTATTTTTTAAAAATTTCTTTGTACGTGCCATTTCTCTTTTACACACCAAATAATTTTCCAAAGAGCTAGCCTGCTTATATGAATTTAGGGCCTCTTTTCTACTGTTGACCGAATCGTTACATTCGATGTCCCACCAAGGAGGGAGTGGACGACTTTTTCCTTTAATTGGTTGGTTTAGTGGTATGGCTGCTACTGCCGCTTGGTTTACACCTTCAATAAAATAGTTATATTTTTGATTTACATCATAAAATATAGGTGGGTTATTTGAAAAATGATTATTTGCCACATTCTCATAGAGAATCCAATTAGCCTTGCTGATTTTCCACTTAGTTTTAGGATATATAATTTTATTATCGTTAATGGGACAATTTTCTAGTTCTATCAAAATAGGAAAATGGTCTGATCCTAAATTATCGGGCATAGTTTGCCAGTTAATTTTTGGGGCTATATCTGGAGTACTGAATGTAATATCTATGACAGAGTTTTGCATATTCCGGGTAAATCTTGTAGGATTACCGTTATTTAAAATAATCAGATCTAAGTTGTCCAACACACTTAATATTTGTTGACCTGCTGCATTATTTTTGTATGAGCCCCAAGCCCCATGATGGGCATTGAGGTCGCCCCCAATGATACCAGGAGAAGTTACAATATTTAGTATATTTGTCCAGTCACTATTTCTTATGTTTATATTTGGTGCGCAGTAAACTGACAGAAATTTTATGTACGAATTATTACTATGTGGGATTTCTACCCCGCAAATTAATATTTCCTCTGGTATATTACTAGGTATTTGTAAATTCTTGTAATGAATTGATTTTTTAATTAATACAGCAACACCGGCTTTGCCATCCCATCTATCTTTACGTATTAGGTTATAGCCATTAAAATTTATATAAACGTCTGGTTTAAACCAGGTTTCAGAAATTAGTGCAATATCAATATTATTTTCATTCAAACATTTAATTAAACTATTTTTATTTGATACAGCAGAACGTGCGTTCCACTGCAAAATTTTCAATTTATTTTTTGGTGTATTATCCATCGATAGAGTTGGTGTAAAAATTACTAATTTTTTCTTTAAGATATTCACAGTCAATTTTTTTGAGTTCGTCGAATGAATCAATATCAGTTAATATAATTTGAAAAAACTTGTAAAAATTGTCAATGAACTGAATATTAAAGTCCTCATCTTGATCCACACTGTAGTTTTCATCGTGAATATTTGGAGGAAGAGGGTTTGTTGGACCGAAAGTAAAAGGAAACATTGGGGGGTTTTTTGGTATGTTTACAGGAGACAATATTTTCCGTTTTTTATTAGGCTGAGGTTCAGGCTGTGACTTAGTAGTTTTAGTAAGAGGGTTTACCTTAGATGTGGAAGGTTGAGACCAAGATAGTCTTCTAGCTGGCTGTTTGTTGTAACTAGGAAGAGGAGGGAAACTTTTTTCGTTATGTTTGTCTAAAGCCTCAAATCTGTTATTTACCATTATTGAAGCATACGAATTATTTATAGTGCTTTTAGCTTCTAGATAAGTTAAATTAGAATTAGCCATTTGTTTTTTAATTTTTTGTTGGGTTTGATAGGATGGACACTCCTTAGATATTGATTTATGTCCATTACTTTTACAATAAACACAATAACTATCCTGAGGGTCTCTGCAGATATGGTCAATATTTTTATTATCTTTGTTGATTTTGCTTTTACCACAATTGATACATAAGGTGTCTGTGCTGCGGCATTGACTCGCAACATGCGCGTATCTCAAGCATTTATAACATTGTATGACTCTTTGCACATAAGGTTCCACAGAACATGCTACACTATTTAAGTACATATAGTTGGGCAGAGAACTGCCCTCAAAAGTTACTAAAACCGTTTGTCTAGGTACGAATGCAGTTTCCCCATCAATTTGTATTCTACGCTTTATTCTTTTCACTTCCGTTATTGTGTTAGGAGATAATAGATTTTCAAACAAATATTTCTCATCAAATATTGTATCCACGTGTCTTATAATACCTTTTCTAGACAGCAAATTATTAGGTATAAATGCTTTGAGATTATCAGATTTAAGTAAATCATTTTTAACCAAATTATTGGCATCTTTAATATTTTTTAACTGAACTTTAACTCTATTTTTACCGACCTTTTCTATTTTCAAAATATTAGGGATCTGAAGTTTTTTGTGTAAAATGTGACCTACATACATAGGATGAAGTCTGCCTATATTCTGATCGTTTGTTTTCTCAATAAATACATAAACAACGTCTGAATAGAGACTCGCTTTTTGTAGATTAAAAACCTTACTTTTTTCTGGATTACTATCACCTGTCTCCGTCTGAACAGAGCGGCTATCCTGAAACGTAGTATTGCTGGGATTACTTTGACTGGAGTCTTGCATTTCCGTATCGCTTGGATGGTGAATTGAATTAACACTATAGATTTCCTCTCTAATTACTGATTGTTCCACATTTGTTCCCCCGCCCTCGGGGGGCTTGCCTAACATTTTAACACTATGTTATATTGCTATAGTATAACCTCTTATTACACTTGTTTTTAATAGAACTATATACACACAGTTTTTAGTTAACTTAACACCACTTTTTTAAGAACACGATTCGCTATATGCTTATCGATGTACGATTCGCGGTGAACTGATAAGAATAATATAATAGTATACAAGTAATATCATAGTATAATGTATCAGTCAGACAGTGACAATTTAATTAACCAACTAGTAACCACAGATTAGCGCAATACTTATAGCTGAGAATTAAACAGAATAGTCTTGACCTCTTTTTTTATACATACCATAAGACAAGCTTAAAAAATCGAAATATTCGCTTAATTCAGAGGGGGGCACAGTATGAAAAACTTCCCTCAAACTTCCTGGTACTATGCTGAGGTATGGTATAGTTGTTGATTCTAACGTTTATATTATGTATTTCAGATTGTCTTGAGAGCAATTCTACCAAGTAGTTAGGGGTATTATTGTTCACTACTTTGTACAAAAATTGACAGAATAATAATTTAATTCTGTTTTCAATTTTAAGTTCACGGTGTCTGTTTATGTGTGGAGTAATGTGTTCACGATAGTTTGTTATACAAATAAATCGAAAGCATGCATTTTGTACCCTCTGTAATTTATTCTTATTTAGCAACGTAAGAAAATTATAATAAACAACACAGCAATATTCAATTTTATGATAAATTAAAGATTTAACTATTTTCAATTTTAGTTCTTCCGGCAATGAGGATTTAAACTGATATATAGATTTCAGCACCATAAAACACTGTTTAAATATATTTGTGACATGTTCGTAAAAGTTAAGCGAACTATCCATATATAAGCCCAAGTTCTTCGCGAACTGCACCCATGGAATTTTGGTACTATTTATTAAAATTTTAATGTCATCAAAGTTGATTTGATTTATTTGTCTCTCATTTCTTGCACAAATAGCCACTGATTTATTAGGATTAATTCTTAATCCGTTTTTGCAACACCAATTTGAGAACTCTTTTAATTCATAATTCAATATACTAATTTCGTCATTTATATTATTGACTTTGCTCCCAGTATATATTTGTATATCATCTGCATACATATGTATCTGACATTTTGTAAATACTGTCTCTAAATCAAACAGGAAAATTGAAAATAATATTGGACCAAGAATGCTCCCTTGAGGAACGCCACTCTTAGTCATTACTTTATTAGATACTATGTTCTCAAGTTTTACGGTTTGATACCTATTTTTAACACGAGAATGTTCAAGAAGCGATGTTTTTCTTTTTCTATTGTCATAAATCTAAGTAAGATTATTATAATTGGTGTCCGAAAAAAATTTTCTATATTATGTTTACTAATATCATCTTTATTAAAATAACAGTCCAGTAATGTTTATACACAATTTAAACATGTCTCAATGTATTTATTATTTAAACTACTTATAATTAAACTCCGCGAGTAAATCGTGCATGACGTAAAAACCAGGGGCTGATTCAGGACACCACGCTGACATACACATAAAGATATGGTAAATAATATATCTTTTAATTGACGGTTTTATAGTATCCAAAATAACACGAGCAATAAATATTTCACTGAACATACAATACTGCACAGTAGTAATTTCTATAGATTTCCAGTAAATTCACAACATCTGTTCTAGATGTTCAGGAGTTAATTTTTGACGCCTATCGATCAAAATCCATTTATACGAGTAAAACGATCTCCCATCGTCTATCGAGGGACCACAGGAGTATATTTAAAATATATGAAGTTTTTCAAGGAAGGCACGTTTAGGTTGCGTTCAGGAAAGTCTTTTTACCTACGAAGTCCACAATACCACACAGTGTACGAAATCCGGAATTGTTTTGTAAAATTCTTTCAAATTTTCTTTCACGCATTCCTCAAAATCTCCTGATAACATATGAACATAGGAACCAGCGCAGATCGAATTAAAATGTTTATTGCGTATTGCATATCTAGGTGAAGTAGTTGTACACTCAACTGACAAATAATTTTTTGAAAAATGACTGTATTGTACATTAGGTCTTCCCGAACAGCTGGGCTATTAAACGCTCGCTGAGCGTGCGTTGATTATCTTTACATCATCAAAATGAATATAATAATTGCTTGTCGTCTCTAACCATGTGCCTCAACGCATCACAACGGACTGTACTGGTAATGGCGTATTCGACAGTTCCTTTTCAAATAATTTTTTTGGAGACGGCGCTTTTGAAAAGGTCTCCTTCATGTTGGCTATTAATCTGTCTATTTCGTTTTCTTTAGGTGGATGAATACGTCACCCGGTCAACTGTTTAAGAAATAAAACTAATGCATAGTGCATACAGTTTTTGTGAGTTTTTTACTGAAAATGAATAAGTTTAAACCCCAGAAACATAAATGGTTATCTGAAGACGAATTGTACCGTCTGGAAGATAATTGCGCGCCCCGAGTTATGTATAAGATTCTCCTTAATCTTAAGAAATATGATATTGTCACATCCCACTACGTGAAGATAACCATATGAATTTATACCATTATTATGCATATTGTATTCACTTATTACTTGTCATTCATCTAATAAAGTCCTCTGTTTCACTATTATATGTTAATTATTTTATTGTAAAGTTTGGAAACAGTTTTTAAATACAGAGTTGTTACCGCGAAACGCGTAACTCCCGGTCCAGGTATAGAATGGAAAATGAAATAAATATACGACGCAATGTATTAACTGTGGTAATAAAATTTAATCTACACTCCTCCTCTCTTAGAGACTTACTGACGAACTCGTACAACGATATTATACAAAAGTCCGTGAGCACTTCCCACTAGCCAGACCGTATATCTATCTCATTTTCCGTCCTTCACTCGGACGTACAATAAGTTACCAATTTGAGGTAATTAATTAATTATGAGAATGACGAATCGGTCGATGGCTCCAGTTCTGACGACGGAAATATTGAAAATATTTAGAACATTGTTGATTGTCAACGTGTTGATGTAACATTTTTTATTCTTATGTTTAAATAAAGGTTTCACTTAACATAAATTGTTTATTTATTTTGATTAATACAAATTTAATCTTAGACTAACTAAAAAAAAAACGAAAAATAAGAAATACTGTTTTAGGAGTTAGCTGCGGGAAGCGGTATTGCCGTAGCCGTTCTGACGTCCCATATAGCGCCGCAATGAAAGGATTAAAATTTTGCTTATGCAAAAACATCTATTTTTCACCATATTTTATACCTATGTACGATACGATATATACGGACCTGGAATGTACGATTTACTCGCAATCTTTACTTATTATTAATTCGGGACATCCTCCAGACTGATATGACTTTTTAAAACGGAATAAACTATTCGCATTCAAGCGAATAAATTAATACGGTACTGTAAGAACAGCTTATTGAGAATAGGAAAACATGTGACAAAAAAATCACTAGACAATTTTGTTGAAACTTATAGTTGCTAATTTACCGACACGACGGCTATTTTTCAAATGACAGCATTTTAGATTTAGGTGAAGTATCAGAGAATAGATCAAACTGGTGTATATTTGGAAGAAAAAAATTTAATCAGTACATTACGCTTTATATTTCAATTTGAAAGAAAATTTAAAGAATTTGTATTTTTAATTTAAGAAGTTATAGTATGGTATGATAAACACAAAACATCTCTGGAATTTTAATTGCGTTGCACTTGAGTCCTCAAGAATTTTTAATATTTCAAGAAAACAATAATTGTGTTTATAATGAAATATTAACAAACGTCTCTATAAGAACTCTCCGGGATCTAAATAAAGTATACATACTTCGTTAAGGCGGTCATATAAATTATTAACTATGTTGACGTTTAAAAATGTTTACATTCGAAATAAAGCGCAAGTAGGTATCTAACTTCTCAAAATTTACTTAATTAATCATTTATAATAATAAATTCATTTAGATATGTTGTTGAAAGGGGAAAACACGTAACACGTCTATTTCGCTGCAAAATATATTGACAAACATTTTTTGACATCATTTGGAAAAATAATGTAAATTTCTTTCAGAAGAAGATTTCGTGCAGATCGCTATAACTGGAAACACATATACAGGGTGTCCTAGATTTAAAGTGAAGTAGAATAATTGGTACACTTAGCTGAATTCAAAACACCCTCAAACTTCCCTTGAATGTTAACCGTTTTTGAGATACAGGGCGTTTTATGGTTTTTGGCTAAAACTGTAGTCGGTTATATTTCTGGAATGGCTTTAAATATTTGAATAAAATTTGATACGAATATTATACTCTTGTACCCTGTGTAACATTTTTTGGTAAATATTAGTAGACGTTTAAAAAGCCAATCAGTATATGAAATAATGTCATGATATTTGATGGTACGTTTAAGGTTATTCTCCAATAAATTCTTAAAAATATTGATTGTCCAAATTTTAAATTCTATAAATTAGGCATCAACTAACTAACGTCACTATTTTATTAATTTTACTTATTGTTGCTTGCCAAATGTGCTTTATCTCCTATTACTCTATGTCACTTTAAATCTGGAACGACCTGTATAGGCGGTGTTAAAATACCAAACTTAGGGTCCCTTTTGGTATAAATCTAGTGCTTGTATTGAAATAGCTATTTGTATGACAAGGGAGAAAAGTGCATAATTTCCTCCCGCGGATAGTATCCAAGGGAGGAAATGGCACTTTGCTCCTGTGTAATACATATGATTTTTTCTACGACCATTTACATTGTTTTACATTGGTTTTACATATATTTTATTATATTTTCTTATGCATGACAATCAAAAAACCAAATATGTCAAAATGTCATAGGTATTTAGATAAATAAATATTGTTAAAAATCAAAGTACATGGAACGTTGCTAAGGTTGCTTCTTGTTTTCAAAATAAACAAACTTCCAAAAAGTTTATAATAATGTATTCCGAATGTGAAGATGAAGTTCCTCAAGATATTCTGGAAGAAGTAATTTAACTAATTGTACCATAAATTTTAACAATATTTAGTTACTGATGTTAATTTAAACCTCGATTTAAACTGTTTTCAATTTTTATAAATAAAAATAAGTAATAAAAAAATCTGTTTCAAAGAAAAGCATTCATTTTTAGGAAGTTTGTGTATCAATAAAAGAAGTCTATACACTACTATTACAGCTATTTGAAGTTTTTACTTGTTTGCTTCCAGAGGGAGCCAAAGTTTTTTCCTCCCTAGGGAAGCAAAGTATTTTCCTCCCGAGGGAGGAAAAGTACTACTTTGCTCCCTGAAATGAGGGAGCAAAATAGTATTTTCTATGTAGGGAGTAGAAAAAAATAAGTTTTTATGCATACATATATGATATTGCAAATGTCATTTTTGCATGGAACTATCCAAATGCCTTCGCGACTGGTCCAAAAAAATTAACCATTTTTTGTGCCTTTTTTGCTAGGTGTTAATGAGGATCCTCATTTAACATTCAGTTAGTTATCTCTTGATAATGAAGTATTCCAAAGTTCTATAGTCGAATTTTTAAGATGAAATTTCACGACTAAGAAATAAAATTAGTACAAGAGTTGCCTGAAGATTATAACAGGCGTTTACAGTTCTGTGAAATAATGATAGACAAGTGCAATAAGGATCTATATCTTCATATATTCTTCTCAAACGAGATTCCAATTTATCTAAATAGTGAAATAAAGAAACACAACTGTAGGTATGGGGCATGGGAAAATCTTTACTGGCTAAAAGAATCCCGCTCCCAGTTCCACAAATAATAAATTTATGGTTTGGAATTATTGGTCGGCATTGGTCCCTTTTTTTGGAAGAAAATTTAGAATACTATATTTATTACATTATTAGAAGGAAATTGAACACGCCATTTTTGCCTTATTTCCTCACCCCAGTAAGTTAAATAACACAGGCCTGCAAAACTTATGGTGGGGGGTTTCTATATTTTAATGTAATTCTGTATGACTGTTTCATGCAGAATCCAAAAATGACTTGCATTTTGCTCTATCACGTAAGGTTTTTTCACAAAGTAAAAATACATGAACGGTTTTCTAATAAAATGTATTAAAATAATGCATTACAGTAAAATACTTCTCATTTTTAATTACAAAATTTAAATCAAAATTTACAAGTACCTATAAGAAAATAATATTACAAAAAAGTTGTTAACATTTTTACATGTCTCTTTGCGAATGAAAACGATTTCTTTTACTTTCAAATGAACGCTTAGTTGAAGCCCGTTTATGTGTTTCACCTTCAGAAGATTCTCTCTTTAAACACCAACAATAGTCAGCCATCATGGCGACGTTCCATCTTCCTTGATATCTCATCTCCATCTGTTTAATGTCCTGGTGAAACCTTTCACCTTGTTCTTCACTCACCGTCCCGAGATTTTCTGGAAAATAGTCAAGAAGGGAATGAAGAATAAGAAGTTTCAAACTCATATTACACCCCAATGTTATATAATTTTCTAACATATCGTTGACTATATTCTTGAAATCAGGATCTCTGTTATTACCTAAGAACTTTTGAACTACAATTTTGAAGCCAACCCATGCAGCCTTTTCTTTTATCATTCATTGTTGAGTCAAACACTCTGTCTTTCATTAACTCTCTAATTTGTGGCCCAAAAATACCTTCCTTAAGCTTGGCTTCTGATAAACTAGGAAACTTTGAACATAAATACTTGAAGCAGTTACAGTTTTTGTCGAGACCTTTAATAAATTGCTTCATTAGCCCCAACTTAATGTGTAACGGAGGCAGAAGAACTTTTTTCGGATCGACCAAACTTTCTTGTACAATATTTTTTGAACCAGGTACTAAATTAATTCTACGTGGCCATTCTTTTTTTGCCAATGTTCACCTCGTGCTCTACTGTCCCATTCGCATAAGAAACAGGGCATTTTAGTATAGCCAGATTATTGGCCTAAGAGCATACCTAAGATTTTAAAATCTCCACATAACATCCAGTTGTGGTCTGCATATTTCACCATTTCAAGTAGGAGTTTCAAATCTTCATATCTTTCTTTTAAATGAACAGAGTGTACAACCGGGACTGATGCGTATATATTACCATTATGCAACAATACACCCTTTAAACTTATTTTAGATGAGTCTATGAACAACCTCCAGTCATTTGGTTGATAAATGGATGCTCCTAACTTTCTAACCAATCCTGGAACTTCATGGCAGTAAACAAGGGATCCCTCTTGATCAAAGTATTCTAAAAATTCAGTTTCACGTTTTCTATACCATGAGAATGTTGTTCCTGGAAGAAGTAAATTCTTTTCACTCAGTCTAGATCCTAAAAGTTCAGCAAATTCTTTTGAAAGTCCTAAGTCACGAATTAAATCGTTTAGTTCATTTTGAGTAAAAAGCTGAGGCTAAGTACTTTGTAATGAAAAGTCTTCATCCGAATCTTCAATTTCTAATTGCGAATCAGAATCAGACGACAAAAGAGTATAATTCTCTGGTACAGCAGGTACAGGTACATCTGGCCCATACGCTACTGGCCTTATTGTTGATGGAAGGTTCGGATAAAATATTTTTTTCTTATTTTTAGTATTAAAGCCACTTACGTCACACAAGCAAAAGTAACAATCTTCTGCATGATTGCTGGGTTCCCGCTACACCATTGGTATGTGGAAAGGTAAGGATTTCTTTTTATTTTGAGTCCACTTCCGTAACGATTCAACATATGTATGACAAGCTCTGTGTGTCGCCCATGTTTTGTCTTGGTCTCCAAGCTTTACACCAAAGTACGCATAATAACTTCTTTTCACGAATTCCGTAATATTTCTTTGTCTTTTTTTAACTGTATATGAACCACAAATGTAAAAAACACATCGGCGCTGTTTTTACAATGTCTTGAGGATATGACGAATTTTTAACAACTTTATCACGTTATTATATACTGTAAGCACACGTTCAACCACAGTTAACTTACTACTGACTGCTGTATGTGCTTTTCGAATACTATGTGTATATTCTGGTTCTAACTAGAAACGTCTAGATTAAACGCAGTGGTCCTTAACAATTTTATTTTAAAAAGATATGTATTAATTACTAACAATGTCGTTACGTATGTTTAGAGTAAACAGTGCGTGATACACGAAAACTAATAATACTGCAGAGTTCAGAACGACTTACTTACTCTAAAAATGTAAAAAAAATTGTAGACCCCTAAAACCATGCAGGCCTGTGTGTTAATTATATATAACACCAAATTCTTTTTCTTCTTTGTTCAGATAACAATTAACTTCCCAATCACAATATCTGGCTGCAACAAAACAGGTATATATGAAAATGGATTGAAAGAGGTTGTGCTATTAAATAGCCACCCTAATCTCAGAATATGACCCCTCTGGATTATCTGAAGAGAGTGACATACGAAAACAAACCAAATGACTTAAATCAAAATGTACCCAGAATACGAATATATTCAAAGCCGAAATAGAATAAACATAATCCCACTACAATGGCAAAAATGACTTGTTTTTATACTTTTGACTGATATGGTGTAAGAGGTGTAATAATCAATCCAATTACTTAACAGAAATTTTATTTAAATCACATGGTAAGCCCCTTATCTGCAGTATATAGATTCTTTCTCTTTTTTTTTTTTTTTTGGTTTGTTTTGTTCCTTTTGAATATTTGGTAGAGAAAAAAAAGCCAAAAAACGGGTATTTTTTGGCTTTTTTTGATATTATGCAATGTTTATGAGAAAAACCACCTAAATTTGGTAAAACTATGATTATTCTTTTATTCAGTCAAGAATGCTTTAGCATAAAGTATTCATACTCGGTATGAACGATGATACTAGACAGAAGAATTATTTTGTATAAATATGTTTCAAGATGAAAGGGGTGCGCTACAATGGAAAACCACAAATGTCCCTTCTAACAACTTGAGTAGTTGAAATTGGGGTAAATTGTAACAAAATAATTGTTTTGTTTAGCACTTCATGTAGATCGTGGCGACAAAATGATACCAATATTGGTCCAATATTGTAAAAAGATTCGCACAATATTAAATTTGGACAATTCGCTAGATTGACTCAATACTGATTGAACTATATTGGTATGATACTGAAAATGTACATCGTACATATATACAATATTGGATTAAATTAGCCCAATATCGTGGAAAGGTTGACTCAATAATACTGAGCAAATATTAGTTCAATATTGTATATATGTACGAAGTACTTTTTGAACATTATTCATAACATAATTCAATCAGTATTGAGTCAATCTAGCGAATTGTTCTGTAGCACAATTGCCTACTTTAGACAAATTCATTGGTGCAATCAGATTTTAACAATTTCTCTTTATTACCAAGAGCTGCGACCTCTAACCCTGGTCAGCACTTTTGTCCGCTGAGTAGCTGTTTCCTGTAAATCTTATTCAACACATAGTAAACTGTGGTTGAGGATAAAAAAAACAAGTTTTTTAAAAGTTTCTTGCGTAACTCTACTGTTCTTTAAAATAACGATAACATTTTATGCAATTTTTAAATTAGAGAAAAATGCAGAATTCAGGTAACTAGATAGTATCCGTTATCCACCTACCTAAATCTCATCCGTTTTCGAGGTGGGTTTCGGATTATTTCTAAATTATTATGAAGTCGATATATTTTTGATTCTTAAGTCACGTTTCTTGGCTAATGGGGACAATCCATGGTCTACACAAATAGAAAAAGGTCACGTTTTCATAAATATTTTGTGACCTTGTTTACTACTTTAGTCCTCAAACAAATCAATTTTATAAACGCATAAAAATTTGTATTAAAAGTAGGGGAAAAATATTCATGTACGTATGGACAAGTATGTATACATGTTTGTAGACAATAAACTTTTTACTCTCGATCTGCATAACCTATTATTAGATAAAAATAGATATGGAATTAGAGGTATTGCCCTGAAAATGTTCACAATGTATTTGGAGTCGAAAAAAATTGTTAAACTTAGCAATGTCTACAGCAACAATTTGTAAGGCTGAGAAGGCACCGCCTCAAGGATCTATTTTGGGGCTTCTACTATTTGCTATTTTCTTGAACAATTTACCTCTTTATTTCAATAATATTCCGGCTTCATATCTTGTTTGCTATGCTGTTGACACCAATGTACTAGTTACTGAGAAATCGATAGAACATTTACGAGTTCTCAGCGGCAAAACTTATGGTATAACAATTACTTGGGCTGGCAAACAGTTTACCAAATTATCAATCTCAATTCAAAGAGGGTGTCGAATGCAATGTCATCTGCGACTTCTTGCTGCCTTGAACAATCCTGCACCCATTCCTTCAGTTTTATGATCTTTCACAAATCGCAGGGGACCTCAGCACCTGAGGATGTTACAAGCCATACTCAGTGCTACCCTGCAATGAGTACACTCTAGACTCAAGAATCCTCAACCCCCTGTTGATGTGGGAGATACACATGAGAAACGGACGATCTGAGACGAATACTTCTGTGGATATTCATTGCAGGTATCTTTATCTAATTGGCGTAGTTCATCTATCATCCACTTCACTACTCCAAAGGAGTAGAGCAGAACCAGAACAGCAAGCATGTTAGTCGCAGATACCTTGTTCTTCCTCCAAAGTTTGGAAGGCCAAATCTTTCTGAGTCAATATCTGTACTTGCCGCGGAGAAAATCCATTATTTGTTTTACACCCTAAGCTATCTAGATGCGTTAGAATGCTTCCGTCTGCGAGCTAGCATTGTCCTTTCTTGAGGTCGACGATGGACATATATCCAAGCCGAACTCCCTACCAATTGCTAGCGTGTATTCTTCGACCATCTTAAGAGCGTTTTGTAGTTTGAACTCTCCTGAGGTGTAAAATTAAACGTCATCCATATAAAACAGATGGGTGACTTAATAACTTTATTATTATTATTATTATTTTTTCCGGAATATCCGATGCCGGTCAGTCCTCTCGTGGCCTCCGATGCCTCACGGGAGTCGCGGCTGCGCATAAACTACAGCCACTCCCCACATCCCGCAGGGTTCGTGACTCTAGATACCAGAATTGTGTGCCCTAAGCAGACGGAGAGAACTCAGAATGACCGCCTTCTGCATTTGACCTGCCAGCCACTCGGCTGATTTTTGGCAGGCCGGTATGATCTTCAGTTCCGAGAGTAGCGTAGGCTTTATCCCTCCGAGTACACCGATTATAAGGACGACCAATTTTACCGAGTAGCCTGGATACAGCACTTGGAGCTCGTACCGGAGATCGCGATATTTGGTCCGTTTCTCCTCCTCCTTCAAGGTGATGTTTTTCTCCGCAGGTGCCGAGAACTCGATGACATACATCACCTTGAGTTGATGGTCGAGGAGGACTATGTCAGGCTTGTTGGCTTGGATTAGCCTGACAGTCGGAAACGAGTAGTTCCAGTAAATCCGGCATTTCTCGTTCTCGACAACGGACTCAATATCTCCAGGGACGTTAAGCAGCACTGGTGTCTGGTCTACCCCGTACGAGTGCCTTAGGTGGTAGTATAGCACTCGTAATGCCACGTTATGCCGGTGGATGTAGGCCGAACTCGCATATACGGGACATGCAGATAGTAAGTGCATGAGTGATTCCGGCGCCTGATGGCAGGTCCTGCAGTTGACATCAGGAACCTCTACACGCCACACGCGGCTACGGTAGACCAAGGTGTTGATAACACTTGGTAGGCCATAATGAATCCCTCGGTCTCCGACTTAAGCCCTGCTGACATTAGAAAGGCGAAGGTAAGCCTGGTCGATAAATCCAGTGTTTCTATGTTCTTATAGAAGACACTATGCTGAGGTTTATCGACGTGCTGCCGAAACAGATTTTCTTGTTCGGCAGCTCTGATTCGGGCTTTCAGACGATTTGGCTGAAGTTCGGTGACTGACTCAACATCAGCACCTCGCCGGCCTCCTAGCCTGATGTCAAATGCGAGACCGAGTTCATCTGCGGCTCTTTTTGCTGCCTTGAACAATCCTGCTCCCACTCCTACAGTTTCGTGATGTTTTACGAACCGCAAGAGGGGATCTGAGCTCCTGAGTATGTTACATGCCATACTCAGAACTACTCTACCATGCGTACACTCCAGGCTCAAGAGTCCTCGCCCCCCCCCCCGTTGACGTGGGAGGTACATACGAGGAACGGACGATCTAGGATGAATACTTGTGTGAATATTTATCATCTTGCGGGTATCCCTATCTAATTGGCGCAGCTCCTCTACTGTCCACTTTACTACTCCGAAGGGATAGAGCAGAACCGGAATGGCAAGCATATTAGTTGCAAACACCTTGTTCTTCCCCGAAAGTTCGGAAGACCAAATCTTTCGGAGGCGGTGTCTGTACTTGCCGCGGAGAGAATCTTTTATTTATGATACATCCTGGATGTGCCTTTGTTGCACACCCAGATATGTATAGGCCTCTCCGGCATCCAGATGTCTTAGGATGCTTCCGTCTGCGAGCTGCGCATCTTCAGGGAATTCCCCGCATCGTCCTCTCTTGAGGTGGATGACTGCACATTTGTCCAACCCGAACTCCATATCAATTGCCCGCGTATATTCTTCAACCAGCCTAAGAGCATTTTGTAGTTCGTGCTCTCCGGAGGCATAAAGTTTAACGTCATCCATTATTATTATTATTATTATTATTATTAAATTTGTATATGTACATTTGTGTGCGCGTCTGTGAGTATAATTATGTATGCATATGGTTATTAATATTTTCTTGTATAGATACATTTTTTAGGATTTTATAAGCAATTTGGTTTAAAATTTGGCAGATATGAATGTAAACGTTGATGATTTAGATGAATTTTTTAGAAAACTTTTATGATTTTAAAGAAAATAAATACGAAGTTTATTAAGTAAACTCGTATCTTCTACATACATTTGTTTATAATTCTAGTTAATATTTCAAAAACAAATAAAACATTATATGGTAAAAAGGTGTCCTGTGTACTTGGAAACCCATTTCAGTATAATTGAAACAAGTTATTGAGTATCTATAAACGCTGTTTCACGAGCAATAAACAGTTTAACTACGGCATATGTATGATGAATAAATAATTATAAACTAGAATAACAAAATTTGAAATGATCAGTTATTTGTTTGTATGCATATTTACGGACTTTTATGTAAATTTATTTAGTCATTACAGCGAATAAATAGCAAATAAATAATTTATAAACTTATAAATCTTTAGAAAGATTATTTAGCACGTTGCTGCATTTCATATGCTCAGAAATATTTCTATTTATCAAATGAAAAATAAGCATTCTATGTATTTGCCGATAAACAGCTATTATTATTAAAACAATTTGGATAAGCAGCGAAAAAAATTCAAAACGGTGTACTTATTATAACATCTAGAGGAAGACCTACGATAACAACCAGAATAAAAATCTACCTACCGTGAAAACAATGACTTATCAAGCATTCGTAATGTCACAAGTTTTGTGATATTCTCTTTTAAAGTTTCGTCTAATATATACATAAGATTACTTTTATGTAGACAGTTTTGTGAATAATAGAGAATTTAGAAAAGCTATAGTAAGGCTGTGTAATTATATTTATAACTTTAGGCGGGTATAGCACTAATTCTATCGTCGATACTGGGAAGTGCTAATTAGGATAATTTTAGTGTTAAGCAAATAAAGGGTCCTTTAATAGGTATTACCTATTTTCAAACAATTACTGCAAGATCAAAAAGTGGCGAAATGAAACAAATTTGTAATAAACGAGAACTAAACGACATGAAATTTTAACTACTAACAATAGCTTAATTCAAGTGTCCCTCTATTACATTGGGTGCATTGCATTGTTGAAATTATGCATTACCCTTTGTAAGTTCACACAATTGATTTCACGTATTTCTTCTTGAATGACGTTTCTGAGATTATGAACTGCCCGTGGGCATCTGTCTGTTAGAGATACCTACAAAGGCAGAAATCTGGCGCAGTCGATCGCAACATTTTGACATTATCAAAGCATTAATCTCATTTTCGTCTTCATTCAAACTTTCTGAGATATTCATGCAAAAAGTCATTTTGGCATCTCGGTCAACATCTTGAAACTTATGACCGACTTGAATTTTATAGGGATGAAAATGTAAATCATCATGTAAAATTATCAACAGACTCGTTTGGCCAATTTGCCAAGCGATTGAATGTGTCGGTGCCGAGCGCAATTTTCCAGTTTATTTTGATGAGACATTCTCTTTTTTATTAAAATCCCTTACTTAACTAAAAACTGTTTTTTGATTAGGAATTTGTCCAATCTGGCTATGTTGAAAACATCTCTGAGTTTGCACAATTAACTGATCTGGTGTAAATAGAACTTTTAACTGCAAAAAACTTAGTAACAGTATATTCTACTTGTCACAGCCACCTATATAGGTCATGCCTAGTGAACAACCTTATATGTTAGGAGAAGGAACAAGCAGTTGATGTCACCTAATTCTAGATCTGTCCTAACATTTGACATGTGGTTTTTTAAAGTACAACATGTGAATGACATGAACCAGGGGGATTCGATTGTTGAAGTCACCTAATTCTAGATCAGTCCTAACATTTGACATGTGGTTTTTTAAAGTACACAATGTGAATGACATGAACCAGGTGGATTCGATTGTTGAAGTTTTGGTACTTGAACGTAAATATTTTTACCAAGGAGTCCAGCCAGTCAGCGTTAACGTGTATCAGGATCCTCTCAAAGAATTACAGGTCATAGGAATGTCCCCTCAAGGTTTAGACTCTTAAAGATAGGGTTATAACCAGAGCTATTTGAAATGCTCCGCCTTCAAATCTCCTCGTCCGAATGTCGTTCTGTGAAAGGGAGCTCACCTTTGCTCTTAGAAACGCCGAATGTATCTCTCCCCAGTTGTCCGAACGCCGCACACTGCTCCATGAAATGAAAAGATGTTTCTTCGTTCTATTCTCATCTTAAACATGTAAGGTTCTCCTTAGCACCTATAAGGTGTGTTCTAGGTTTGCAGTGTCTAATCAGAACACTGATTAGATGATTCAAGGTTTTTAGATTCCTACCAAGTAACCAAGCCAACAGTAATTTGTTCAGCTCTGTTACAAAGGCCTGAGCTTGTCTAGTCGCTGCTTAATCTCCAATGCACCTTTTTTGTCTCGTAAGCCCACTCATTGAGGACCGTATTAACTTGTTTTCTTGTGATACTCAAAATAGGTGCAAGTCCGAAACGGAGCTGCTTAATTCCAAGTCTAGCCGGTTAACCTGCCATCTTGTTCTATAGAATCCCGGTGTATCCTCAAACCTATACGTTTTACTGGCAAGCTCTTCCAAAGCATCACCATACTCCAGAACTAGCGCTGAACTTGTCCTAGGAGCTTTAAGCACCGCCTGGCTGTTAGAACATACACGATTGATACAACATGTAGGTTCTGATAGCCAGGCAGTGCTGAATGCACCTAGGACGACGTTAACGTTAGTTCTGGAGTATGAAGATGCTTTGGAAGAGCTTGCCAGTAAAACGTGTGAGTTTCAGGATATTTTTGAATATGGACCAAGGAATGACAGAGATAGCGCATGCATCGACATTCAGTGGAGGGACTTAGCTCACCTTACTCACTTGATGGCCGTAAACTGGGGAGAGTCGAAGCACACACATTATGAGCCTATTACTACATATTCAAAAGCAGGTGATACAAAGTGTATGTATATTATCTGATCCGTGTCATTTAGTACTTCCTCCTTACATGTCACTGCTAGAATGGCAAATATCTCTGCCTGAATTACCGTAGTGTACGATCCTAGAGCATAGCTACTCTGCCTTATAGGTATATTACAGCGCAAATACGGTCCATCGACCACAAAACCAACGTCACCAGAAAGCCCTGCTTCAAAACAACTCCGCCGGTAATTGAACCAGGGACCCTCAAGTAAGAGACAAGTGTTCTAACCACTTGACCATGATCTCATATTATAGATGTAACAATGCGGCAACTTTTTGCAAGATCAGTTTGGTGGTTTGTGATAATCTATTAATAATTTCTTTCATCAGTATTGATTAATCTGAATTTTATATTCGCTGTTGTCTCGAATAATTTCTGGTCTTCAGTTGCATACTTCTAGTATGTCTAAAATAAACATTGAAGATGTTCTCTGAACATTATTGAACTGAGAGTTTTAGGATATGTTAATAGTTCAATTAAAAGTCTGTGCATGTCATTTTATTTAAATATATAAATTAATGGAGCAGTGTATAGAGGATTGAAATTTTAAATTATGTATAGAAATAGCTAGATAAACCCTCAATGCGCCACCACTGAATTACTGAATATGGCGTCCGAAGACGGCTATTACTTGAGGAAACGGAATGTAGCAAGTAAAACATTCAGGAACATTAGTTTAACTTTAATTTATAACCTAAAGTGTATAAATTGTCTAGCTTTCTAGGGCGGCTGTAGTTCCAGTTTTTTCAGCACTAATTTTAGAATGATGCCTCGCAATATACAAACTGTTTTACAAAAATAGTTTTGTATGATTTAATGGATTTTAAATGAATAAACGCAGCTTTGTATGTTGATACAATCTTTTGTAGTTTTCCTACAATTTAATGCAATCATTACATTCATTATATAATATTATTTATAACGTACAAGTTTATATGTTTGCAAATTTTGTCCTGGGGTACAATAAATATTACAGTTATTATCTTTAGATAAAACCACCCTTAACTATTAACATTTTAAAATAATAACTCTATTATCTCTCTTTTATAATCAGTTTCTATAATACTTAGTTTACTGATGAAAACATCGCACGCAATATCACCCAATCATAACTCTTTTTAGGATTAGGTGTATTGAAATTCATTCATGAGTATAAGGGAGTTCAGTTGGTTAGCCTGGTTGATTTAATTTGTGCATATGTGCTCCAATGGTGACGTGCTGTTTGTGCTGGTGCAGTGCAGAGTGCGGTGCCCTGTGACTGTGCATAAGCAACTGTCAAGTTGACAGCAATTAATTTTTCTAATTTTGAAAGGTCCATTTTCAAAAGTCACTACTTTTTCTTATAAATTGTTTCAGTTAGTGAATTACAAAAATACTAAGGATAATTTTAATAGCATTTAGTGAATTTACAATCCTTTTCAGAAGGATCGCAGTACATGTATTTTCTTTAATAAAAATTCCAAGGTGCAAGCTTTTATTACGCTATAGGTCTTCTAATAAAATAATGGGGAAAGAAATGCAGTATAATCTCTTATAGGTATGAAGCGAGCGATTTCAAATATTGAAATGCAATCATCATTCTAGTGCGTATTCCTCTTTACTTAATGGGACTCAGCGCGCATTCCTTAACCCCGTTAGTTTTTTAGTAGGAAACCTATATTTTCCATTCACATCTCATTAGCACTTTGTTCTATATATACATGCGTCCTTTGCTTTAGTCACAGAATATCCTTAATAGGTTTGTTCCAACAGCCGCCTGGGACCAGTTTGAAACCGTAAGAAATATTCGCCCAGTTGTCTTATATGTTAAGCTCACTGTATTTACATTAATACTTAACTGGGCGAATATTTCTGACGGTTTCAAACTAGTCCCAGACTGCTGTTGGAACAAACCTAATAAGACAGGTTTTTTCACTTATTTCATTTTAAATTATATCATTAAAAATAGATTCTTACTTGAGTTTAGTGATTACGAAATATGTAGCTCGGAACATATTGCAAATACTATGATAACTTGCGCCACAAGTGCTTTACATTTGATTATGACTTTTATATAGGAAATCACACCTCGGTTTTTAGGAAGTATTATACAGACAACCTGTATTTAACTGAAGCACACCTAAAACACAAATATTTACAAGATTTTTACTACAATTCATGCGACAACTGTTCCATATACATTTTTCGTGCATCTTAAATTTGAATATCCTCGTTTATGCATCTAATAAAAAATAGCTGTATGCATTTAAACAGTTTAAATGTTTATCCTCCTCCTTATAGCCATAGCCCACTGAAGGCCTTCGACAGTTTTATTTCCTCAGGTGACTACTAGCCATATGATTTCGTATTTGTTAGCTAAATTATATAAGTTTTTATTGAAGAGGGATCAAGGATATAAAGATTATAAGTTATCTTGTAAAATTATGTAAAAATATGGACGTGTATTAAAATACTTCTATCTGAAGCCCATTTATTAGCGACTTTTTAAAATGGACCCTTCAGTTGCAGTCAACTTGAGGTCGCCATCGGTGCATAAATATAAATAGAAAAAATACACACCCTTGCAGTGGTGAGATCCCCACTCACCCTATATCCCCCTAGATTGTTGACAACACATGTAAATGTGGCGTCGCGACCCTGTGCTACAGTTAAATTTTCCAGAGGATATAGAAAATCGGGTTCAAAAGCAGAGACCACATCTGAAACAAATAAAAGTTGTTTAAAATATATGATGCAATTCTGTCTCACACAATTATAATAATTTAAGTTGTTATGTTATTGCAGAATCATATTTTCTCAAAGTATCTATGCAGGAAATGTCTATGAATATTTTACCGTAAAGGAATATTAAGTTTCTCATTTTATGAAGTCAATATACTTCTGTCCATATATAAGTTGTAGTGCATTTTCAACAATTTTCGGTCTGAGGTGTATTCCACAAAATGTTTTGCTTTAAAGAATATTTTTCATAAATGAATAATAATAATAGCTAATTTTGGCAAATGAATATCATGACTATACTCTTCAAATGTTTGAACCCTTACTTTAACTGCAAATATTTTAAAAATTGAGGGGCAAAACAATTTAAAAAAATTATACATTCATTGTGTATCTATTGTTGATCACTCATTTAAATTTTATTGTCTTAAGTTAAACTGTTATGATTTTGCAAATTAAACAAAAAAATGTAACGGTACTCGTGTCATACTAAAGTTTTAGTTGACATTTTTTGAAAACCACTTATTAGTTGTCTGTAAAATTTTGTAGTAATATGAAGAAATATCTTTTTTATATTTAACAGTTTTTTCAATTTTATTTGTCCAAAACCTTCGTAATAATTTACAAAAATGTGCCAACATATCTGTTCAGTTATAATAAAAAGTTTTAGAGCATTACTAATCACATAAACAATTATTCCAAAAAAACATTTTAAAAAATATGAATGCATAATTAAATAGAATAAATAAATAAAGTCTACTTATTTTATTTATTGTGCTTGATAACTCAATTAATATTTGATACCTGATTTGGCTGTTGAAAGATTAGTCAGGTTGTTTTTATTTTGATTTTAAATCTTAGCTTTGGGTTTGATTAGCGAAAGGTGTTAAAGGTGTTATACACTGTGTCCCAAATTGGGGGTGCATGCATTGCTATCTTGGTTATTATTAGAGATAGAGAAACGGTTAAATAGGGACTTTTTTTGAATAATTTTATGACTGTTTTGATGCCGTTTTTAAATTTGGCCTAGCTCTGTTCGTTTTCCAGATATTTTCAAAAAACTGTAAATGTGAATTTTAAAAAATTTCCTGTATCTGCCTAATTTAATGACTGGTGGTTTTTTAACAAGTACATTATGAGGACACTTTTTTTAAGTTGCCTTCGTTGACGTTACCAAGAAATTTCTGTCGTAATTTGTTTTTGAGTTAATGCCACTAACTTTGTTTTTTCTTATAGGCGCCATATTGGATTTGTTGATAGATCAATAGTACTCTTAATTTTCTTTCAACGATGTATCACAATATCAGGAAAAAGATTAGTTACTGGTGTAAAATATAAAAAAAATCAGTTTTCTAAGTAGGCCATGAAGAAAATTTATTTTAAAATAATCCGATTTTATTAGCTTCAACTTAAAATTTCAACAAATTAATTAAAAACTTAAAAAAAATTGTATAATATGTCGTCTTTGTTCATCAATGCACTTTTGACATCGCTTTAATGTTGAACTACACGCTCCCCTTAAAGTATTTCTGTTAACAGCAGCCAAAGTGTTTCTTACACGTTCTTCTAAAATTTGATTATTTTCTGGTGGTTCAAATGCATAAATTTCGTTTTTTGTATGCCCCCAAAGAAAATAGTCCAACGGAGTGAGATCAGGAGATCTGGCTGGTCATAGAACGTACAAAATGGGCGTAATTTTTTTGTCGATTATTATCCGAAACGAAATGTGGTAATAACGTTGCCAAAGGTTTAAATTTATTGAAAGTATTCTCAAATTGTACTGTACCTGAAAAAACGATGGACAAATATCAGCTATATTTATGGTGATGTCTATTAGTGTTTTAAAAGCAACGTCAGTGCTTTTTGTCCCCATGAATAAACGAGCTTGATTTGAGAATCTCATGTGTTAAGCAGTGCTTCTAAAAATTTGTTGTAATTTTTAAACTGATTCGGTTATTGAAAATCTATACAATACAATTTAGAAGTAAATCATTGACCTTGTAATGTATAATGATTTTTGTTAATTTACACGATATAAAAAATCCCCACCACCACAAATAATAGTGATATTTCCTCATCATTTTCTCAAGCACGGGTAACACCCTGTAAAATTTTCGAACACTCAGTAAAATCGGAACTTTGGTCACGATACTACCAAATTTCGTGAAATTCGGTTAACTGACAAAGAAATACACCCCCTTTTGAAATAATACATTTTTAGACTTAATAATTAATTATTAGTTTGAAAATAAAATAAATATTTATTTTACTATTTTCCTCTCGAATACTGTTCCAAGATGATTGCTATATAAATATATGTTTAAAAATAAATATTAAGTTAAATTTTCAAATGCCCGTGCATTTACACTTTTATATCGTTATCTTCCACAGTCCCTTTTTGCGGTTAGATATCTTGCGATGCGGTCCATTTCATCCTTACAACAACATACCATTTATCTATTACCGAAAGTATAAGTAAACATTTTTACTGGTGTGTGTAAACGGCGTTAGTAATGCAAACAGCCAAACTCTTCTCAAATATTATTGTAGTAGGAAAAGAAATGATATGTTTTCTACCTTAACCTTTTCCCTGGCTTCTAATTTAATATCATAAATTAAATAATAACAATAATCGCTATTGCTGTTTACAGCGTAACTTTTTTTATTTGTGTTCCCTATTTCTTAGTAATTAAATAAACAATACGTAGTTAAAATTTCATAAAGCATTAATGAATAACTAAAAACAATGTAATCGTAGGTAATCCGCAAACAAATATTCATAAAGCTACTGGAACAAATTGTAACAACAGCAGTAAACAGCTCTTTTGTTTTCCCAAACTCATCAAAGAAGCCGGCGTTTTTGTGTTGCAAATAAGTTTGTAATAAACTTTACATTGTAGGAATTAAAAGTCATGATGCACGATTAATGTAAATACTAATAAATCTCCCATGGAACAACTCTAAAGAACCAGGCAAGACGTTCTTCCATGGTGAACGTTCTTCCATGGCCCCCAAAATCATCTGACAATTCACCTATCGAATACGTATAAAACCCATGCAGTCGGCTAGTTCGCAGTCGACTGCAAGTTCCACTAATATAACTTCATTGTTTACGACAAAAGGCTCAGACAGCTTGGGAAACAATACTTAATACATCGAATACCTAATTCGAAGGTTGTTTCGTAGAGCTGGAGAACATGTAAAACTGCGTGGAGAACCAATTCATCAATCATCATTAATTTTGAGGTCCTACGTTGATATTGACGCATATAAGCATGAACAGTCGAGCCGGCTCCATTTACGATTATGTGTCTAATGTGGGTACGTATAAATAATAAAAAAATATAAGACATAAACTAGCTACAATTGAATAATGTCATGTGTAATATGAATTTCATCGACCTTGGTTTCTACATCATGACTGCTATGACATTCGGGGTTTATTAATCATAATGAAATTTCAATCATTTGATGCTCTTTCTTTAGGTTTCGTTACGGGTTTTGATTGTAAGAACTACAGAGGGATAACAGTTCGTAATGGAATCTATAAGTTGCTATCTAACGATGTGTATGCTAGACTACAACCAATTACTGACAAAATTAATGAAAAAATTGTTGGTCGATATTAGTGTGGATTCAAAGCAAGGTAAAACTACAACAGATCAAATTTACATTCTCAGATAAATAATGCAGGTAACATATGAATACAACATCAACAACCGTCATCGGTTTGTCGACAACAAGACTCCTTATGACAGTGTCAACTGAAATGCCCTGTTTAGCACAATGGAGAAATTCAACATCTCGCGGAAGTTGATTCATGTGGTGAAGATTGCCCTTAATAGTGTCAATATCATGCTAGCATTCAAACTCAGCGGTTGTATCTCCAACAAGTTTCCAACGAATAATGGTCTTGAACAGGGAGATGCGCTGGTGTGTCTTTTATTTAACATTGTCCTAGAACAAACCATTAGATCAACCGCAATTAGTAAAACGGAAACTATTTTTAATGGATCGATACAACTGTTGGGTTACGCGAATGATATCAATATTATTGAGCGCATCGAGAGGAATGTCGTAAATACCTTTCAACACATCGAGAGGGGAGCTAGTGAAATGAGGCTTGAAACAAACGATGGGACGACCAAATAAATGAGACCTAATAATCAAATCGGGAGAAGGAACATCATACGTTTAAGAACGTTGCAGAATACGAGTATCTTGGATGCCTGATAGACACAATAAGAGAAGGCTAGTTAAAGCTAATGACTCTTATTATGCTCTCCTCAGTCTCATGAAGTCAATGTTGTTACCACGCTGTTTCATAACAAGGATCTACACAACCCTGATCTAGCTAGCGAGTCCTCACCTACAGCTGCGAAATCTGGACTCTAAGCCAAAACACCCAGGCTTGTCAGAGTATTTGAAAGGGAACTGCTCATAAAACATTTTGAAGCCGTCCGATACGGGGGATTTGGAGAAGAAGATACAACCAAGACCTTCATCAACTATATAAGCAACAGGACATAGTATCCTTTATAAAATGCAGACTGAGGTAGGCTGGGTATGTGGTAAGGATGGATGAATCAAATTTTGTCAAAGAGGTACTCGCGGTTCATCTAGTTCGTAGCAGAAGTAGTGGAAGACCCAAACTGTGGTGGATAGATGGAGTTATGAACGATAGCAGGATGATAGGGATGAACAACTGGAGAGGAGTAGCAACGAATAAAGTCCAATAGAACAACAACTAAAGGAGATCAAGATTCGCTGTAGAGAATTACTGTTTTTTATCTATGGCATCATTTAAATGTTTGCTATTTACATCAATGCCTTGATGATATTCAAATTTATTAACTTATTAACTTATTAGCAGTTATATCCTCTACGAAACAACCTTCGAATTAGGTATTCGATGTATTAGGTATTGTGTTCCAAGCTGTCTGAACCTTTTGTCGTAGGCAATGAAGTTACATTAGTGGAACGAACTAGCCGACTGCACAGGTTTTATACATGTTCGATAGGTGAATTGTAAGATGATTTTGGGGGCCATGGAAGAACGTTCACCATGGAAAAACGTCACTCAGCGGTTGTATCTTCAACATGTTTCCAACAAATAATGGTCTTGAACAGGCAGATGCGCTGGTATGTCTTTTATTTAACATCGCACTAGAACAAACTATTAGATCAACCGGAAAGGGAAACTATTTTTAATGGATCGATGCAACTGTTGGCTTACGCGAATGATATCAATATTTTGAGCGCATCGAGAAGGAATATCGTAAATACCTTTCAACACATCAAGAGGAGAGCTAGTGAAATGAGGCTTGAAACAAACGATGGGCCGACCAAATAAATGAAACCTAATAATCAAATCGGGAGAAGGAACATTATACGTTTAAGAACGTTGCAGAATACGAGTATCTTGGATGCCTGATAGACACAACAAGACAAGGCTAGTTAAAGCCAATGGCTCTTATTATGCTCTCCTCAGTCTCACGAAGTCAACGTTGTTACCACGCTGTTTCGTAAAAATGATCTACACAACCCTGATCTAGCGAGTCCCCTCACCTACAGCTGTGAAATCTAGACACTGAGCCAAAAAGCTCAGGCTATGTCATAGTATTTGAAAGTGAACTGCTCATAAAACATTTTGAAGCTGTCCAATACGGGAGATCGGTAGATTTGGAGAAGAAGATACAACCAAGACCTTCATCAGCTATATAAGCTACAGGACATAGTATCCTTTATAAAATGCAGAGTGAGGTAGGCTGTGTATGTAGTTTTGTCAACAAGGTAGTCGAAGCTCTTCTAGTTGGTAGCAGAGGTCGTGGAAGACCCAAACTGTGGTGGATAGATGGAGTTATGAACGATAGCAGGATGATAGGGGTGAACAACTGGAGAGGAGTAGCAACGAATAAAGTCCATTAGAACAACAAGTAAAGGAGGTCAAGATTCGCTGAAGAGAATTACTGTTTTTTATCTATGGCATCATTTAAAGGTTGCTATTTACATCAATGCTTTGATGATATTCAAATTTATTAACTTATTAGCAGTTATATCCGTTTTTCGCTGTGGTCAGACTCTAGTAGTTCTAATCTACTTCTTACGTATTTTACCTCCTAAGTGTTTATGATGTACTTAGTTTAAAAATTTCTAGTAATTTCACCGCAGTTGATTTTTTCTCAAAAAACTACTCATACGTAAAAAATAAGACGAGCATTTTTATGTTTTTTTTTTTAAATAAAATGCTAAGGTAAAGCTGTTAAAAATATTAAAGTTTAATATAATACTGAATATAAATTGTCCGCTGGTATGTTGATAAAATACCCGCTGATTGTGTCTGGATCCTCTTATATATCTAATAAGTTTCCTTTAAAATCTTTTTAAAAGATTTCTTGTCTTCTGATAAATTCGCGTTAGTTTTAAAATCACACATCGTGTGATATTTGGTTGCAAAATCGTAGTAAATTATTTCAAAGAGCAAATAATCTCTTTATATTGACCTGATTTTGGAATTACTTTCAGCGTCTGATGCAGTGCTCATAATTACATAAACTAAAACTGAATAACTGAAATTAAAAAAAGATGAAATTGTAAAATTTAGCTTCATTAGCAGACAAAAATGTTTGTAATTGATTATATGGTTGGTTTGTGTATTCATGATCGTTAGGACTTGGGCTTAAGGAGAAACATGGAGATGTGTTTGTGAAAATGACGTAAAGCGGTTCGCCGCAGTAGCTTGCGGTGTCATCACCAGTAGTCAGTAGTAGACATGTCGTCGGTTTGAACCCTACGCCCACCCACTAAGCAACTGGTAATCAAAGGAATGCCAACTTTATTAAGAACCACCACTTTATTAAGATTTAACTTCCAGCCCTAACTTTGCACACCAAACCAAAGTTAGTTCAATTACGCCATATTATGATAAATTCCATTATAATTTGGGTATTTAGCCAATAACGGAATTCTAAAAAACCCAAGGCTTTTATATAACACTCGTTTCATAAAGCAAAGTTTTATTGCGCCAAGTTTCTAGATAGCAGTCTTATTAATGGATCTAACAGATACCACAGAAGTAAAAGAATATCTTCCGTACTAGTGACTAACAATCACATGTCGTAAATTTTTATGTTGGCATTAAAATCATGCGAGTTGTTTTAATTGCTCTAATTCAGGGCCGGTCCTAGAATATTATATTGTGCAGATATATCTAATTTACCAAATGTTAAATCTAGAAATATATTAATGATGATCAAGCAAAGACTACATAAAACTTGTATTTCTTCTGACTAGACAAGTGATCTGAGTGAACCAATTAAGTACTGCCTTCCTTTATACAGTGATGGAAAAACAAATTTATTGTATCGACTTCGATATCACGCTAAACCTTGATACAAACAGCAGCGAGGGTTAGGTTAGGTTAGGTTAGGTTTGTTGTGAGTGGGTCTCAATAGACCCTCCACTGCGGCCATCAGCAGACCTATTGTGGCTCACGCCTAATTATATTTCACCCAATAAGTTCAGTCTCTTAATGAAACTGATAACTTTATTGGGTGAGAATGTGTCCAGATCCTCTGACAGCAGTTGACCTTTGCCAAATATTGAGAATCGGATCCTCTCCACAGCGGGACAGGTGCATAAGATGTGGTCTGCCTTCTCATCATCCTCCAGGCATAGACGGCGCTCGGTGTTTTCCGCTAGGCCGAGTTTATGCAGATGATAGTTTAGTCGGCAGTGCCCAGTATATAGGCCTGTTAGAGTTTTCAGGTTTACCCTGTTTAACTCTAAAAGTTTCTTAGCTCTTGATTTCAAAGTGTATTTTATAAACGCCTTCGAATGAACTAATCCTGGTAACTCTTGCCAATACTGGAGAGTTTGCCTTTCAGCCCAGGTTGAGATAGCCATCTTGGCAGTACTTGAGGATATGCCAAGTATTGGTTCTGGTCCGATGAATCGTGATCCCGCTCCTTCTCTGGCTAAGGAGTCCGCTATTTCGTTACTTTCCATACCAGAGTGGCCGGGTATCCAGACCAGAGTCACTTTGTTGTTCTTGCTCAAATGATTTAGAGCTTTCTGACAGTTCCATACCGTTGTGGAGTTACACCGGTAGGAGCCAAGAGCTTTTATAGCTGCTTGGCTATCTGAGAAAATTTTTATTGATCTGCGTGTAAGATGCATATATTCCAGCCTTCGTACACACAGTTCAATGGCATGAACCTCAGCCTGAAAAACAGTTGCATGAGTACCTAGGTTTGAGACTATCCTCACCCTTGGTCTGTAGCTGTGTACTCCGGCTCCTGTTCCCTCGGGAGTTTTGGAGCCGTCTGTAAACCAACAACTGTCTGCCTTCAGTAGGTCGGCTTTATTCCGATCCCACTCATCTCTTTCTGGAGAAAGGATGTTGAAGGTCAGCTCGTAGTAGGCATAGTATCCGAGGGCATTCCCAGGATGCTGTGATTCTCTATGTCATCCAATAACCTGTTCCGCTCCATGATACTAGTCTGCGGCATATTAATGGCCGCTTGTTGCAGTCTGTAGGTTGCCCACCTGGCCTCTCTCCAGATATATATGAAGAGGGGGTAAATCCAGGAGGATTTCCATTGCAGCTGACGGTGTGGTGCTAATTGCTCCCGTTACGGTCATGCATGCTAATCTCTGCAGTCCAGAGAGTTTGGATTTGGCCGTCCGTTGTAATCCTTTCGGCCACCAAACAATGGATCCGTATGTTATCATTGGTCTGATGACCGTGATATAGATCCAGTAAATTTGTTGGGGATCCATGCCCCAGGATTTGCCACAAATACGACGGCATGTCCATAGGGACAGCTTTGCTTTGTGGATTACCTTTTCCAGATGGGAGTTCCAATTAAGTGATTTATCCAGAGTGATTCCTAGATATTTCACCTCCTCCGCAATTGGAATAGTGTCACTCATTAAAGTGGGAGGTCTTAAGTCCTCCAGCTTCCTATTCCGGGTGGGTAGCATCATCGTTATGTGCGATCACATTTAAAGAAACGTGATTGTTTTACAAAATGCCATACCGATGTAGCGACCGCGATCGCAACCTTCACCGCGACCAGAGTAGCATCTTCGGCATGTTCGTACCCCAAGGGATTGCAGATTACCAGCAGCTCAAATTTTCAACATAGTTTGATAACAGTGCAAACGGTTGAATTAAGTGAAAGGACGATGAGGTGGAGGCTTACAGAAAGTGCTTTAACTACGCAGAGACCTGCCACATGACCGCAATTACTACCTAGGCATCGAAGGGCACGTGCACAATTTGTACGCTTACATGCAAATTTGACTCTTGGGCAGTGGAGTGAGTTATCTTTTTGATGATTGCGCTTTTGTCTGCGATCACCTGATGGTCGAAAAAGGGTGCGGAGAGGACGAAAAGTTTGGTATGGGAACTAAACGGATATCTTTTAAAGAAGATTCTGTTATGGTACGGGCAGGTATTTCCACTGAAGCACATACCGACTTCATATTTGTGGAAAATAGTACCTTGAATGCCCATAGATATGTGAAATATATTCTTCAAGAAGCTGTCGTCCCATCTTCCCATTTTATTGGAGATGGTTTTACTTTTAATGCATGCCAACGTCAGACCACACATTGTACGAATCGTAATTGAATACTTGCACCAGCACGCAGAACGGATTTTAATCCGATTGAACATCTTTGGAATTACCTCCAGAGGCGTATTTGTCGTCGTTCAGCTATACCAGAGACTCTTCAAGAGCTACGATTGACCCTTCAAGAAAAATTGTAAGCAATTTCTCAAATTTGCTTAACAAACTTGACTAACTCAATGCCCTAACGGTTAATAGATGTAATTCAGGCTCGAGGATGATATATATGCTACCAATAATTACCAGGATGATCGTTAAGAATAACAACCTTGAAATACCAATCTCTAGTTAAATGAATGAATGTTTAAGTGCGTTTGTGAAATATGTCACGGTGGCCGGTTTTTCTGCCGCTCAATATATACATATATAGATAAATCCATACAGTTTGATATCGATTTCGGTCAAAAAATGATTTTTACACCGATTAGCATTTCGAAAACACATTTAGAGATAACGGACACACACCGAATATCCGAATACATTACGATTAGTTTCTGCATTTGAAAAAATTCCAATTTCGCGACTGGAATTCAAACCGGGGATATCGGAGTGATAGGCAAGTGTCTTTACCGCTCGACCACAAAGTCATTTTGTACCTAATTATATTTTAAAAATTGTCAATGCTTTTATGCTTTTAAATAACCATGTTTGTTACATTCAGTAATAATTACTGTATTGTTATAATAATTACAACAATATATTACAGCCAAACAAGACAATATGTTTAGTAACCGTTATTAGTTTAATGCTATTTGATAATTATGATCACGTGCAGCGCAGCATAACAAATAAGAAAGGATCAAGTCCATTAGTATTTTATGAAAATTAAATAAGAACACATTTTCTGTAAATTGTGGTAGGTTTGTAATTACTAGAACGATTTTAAATGAAAGAGATTCTTTTTGTTAGGGACAATGAGTTGAAGTTATTTTAAATGGAAAAACAAACAAACTAGCTGCATTTTTTATCACAGTAACCGTTTGTATTTCATTTCATTTCAAAACTAGTCTCCATAAAGTGTTCATAAAACGGTTTTTATGCATCTTTTGAATTTGGAAAACATTTTATATTACACTTTCTGTTTTCGTGTATTTTGACATTTTCCTTATTCTTCTTCCAGAAAATTTGTAAGCATGAATAATCTGCTTCAGACATAAATAAACTTTAGACAATATGTTTAATATCCATAATGTATATGCACAATTCCAGTGCCATTTGTACATACCTGGCGTTAAAAATATATTATATGAAATAGACATATTTTAACTGAAATTATGATTTTGTATTTATATGAATATATTCAAGTTGTTATTAAACTAGTAGATATTATCGATCACCAAGTAAACGTAAATGTGTCGTCAGTTACATAATGTTCACTAAAACATCAAACACATATGGTAAAAAAAATGTGAGGAGGGTCGGCCATGAATATAAACAAATCTGAATAGCTAGCGATAGATATGATTACATAGGAAAATTGTCTCAAAAAAGTGTAGAGAAAGTAAAATACTTAGGTGTCATATTTAACAAGTATAATAATTTGGGAAATGGATGTAAGAAGAACAATAAAAAAATACACTCTGCCAAAGCATCGTTTTAAGTGTGATGACCTCGGGAGGGGAAGTGTGGACAAGGAAAATGAAAATAGTTTGAAATAGAATTGTACTTGGTAAGAAAGACTGTAAAGTATTAAGGTTATATAGAGCGTTAAATAAGGAAATTGGAAGCATCCTGGGGATGAGAAAGAGTGCAGTAGTTGAAGTTAACAAAATCAACTGATATGATTCGGGAACACGAAAAGGATGGAGGAGAGCGAATCCGCGCAAAATACTAGACTGGATACCACAGGAGATGAGAAAACAAGGAAGATGTAAGAGGATCTGAGGAGATCGGTTAAGGCTATGCAGAATAGAAACGTAACAGAGGAGGATTGTTTTGATAGCTCCAAAAAATTTACCTATGTAATTGTACAATGAAAAACCAAAAACACACAAGTTTACCGAGATCGGGATAAGAGAAATTTTGGAACGAGACACAATCTTGGAGATGAGACGAAACAATATATCCACACTCTCAACAAGTTTCTGTTTGGACAAAATATCTGCTTCTCAAATATCTTTTTATCTTTATGTGCCAATAATACTAATATTTATTTACGTAATAAACAAATACATACAATTTAACTAAATTGTAGTGGTAAATAAATAATAGAAAATCTGAAATGTCCAAGAATTATTGAGACGAGGAAAACGTTTTACAATAAAATAGCAGATTTTCAAAAAAGTGGAGATCTCGCCGAAAGTCTCCCTTCGGGGAGAAATTTAGTGAGTTGAGACAAAGTTTATATCCATTTAATGAAATATAAGTTACGATCTCCTGTCCTTTTGTAATATCATTAAAAAGTGAAAAAACGTATTTTCAAAATTTGTTTAGCGGAAAAATTATTAAAATGAAAACATTGTCCTGTGCATTTGAATTGGGACACCATGTATAAGACTCCTAATTAAGTAAATGTAATTCTCTGGGCAAAAACATCCGTTTGAATTCCTCTTAGCTACTAAATCGATAGGTTATTTGCATAAAATTAGAGTCTGAAAAAATTATCTTTCAAAGTCGGCAACCATTTAGTTTTTAAGAAAAGTTTATTTGGTCATGAACTTCCTTCATATAAGGTAACATTAAAATAAAAACAGTATCTATTTGATTGATGTATGCAGGGTGTTCCAAGTAAAGCTTCCTGATCCGATTAATTAAATAATTGTATAATAATCATTCTGCATACGTATTTAATGACTAAACTATGTTGTTTCTTTTCATTTTAATTGTTATCTCTATAGGTTAAGTAGAACTTCGCCTTAGATAAGAAAATTATTATATACTTTTGTAATTTTCTACCAATGAAGTCAGTTTATTATTATTATTAACAGTATTAGTGGGAAACTGACGCGATTAAATAGACACTTTAGTACGTGTTCCTCAGTTCTTGTCTTGTCAAGTTCTTGCATTTGAAATATTTTTCTCGCCGTCGCGACCCTCTAGCGTAATCGTCAACTTCATTTGAACATCAACATTTAGTATCTAGAAGTATCTATTCACTGGCTTTTATAGACATTTAACATCGTTTTTAGTTTTCCAGTAAGCAGTCTGGGAAGTTTTAAATGCAACACCCCGTATATTATGAAAGAATTGCCACTGTAGAACAGTCGGTGTAAATATTCTCTTCCTGTCTAAACCGAAATAATATAATAAAGCGACAAGTAAAATTAGTTTTCCAGTAAGCAGTCTGGGAAGTATTAAATGCAACACCCCGTATATTATGAAAGAATTGTCACTGTAGAATACTCGGTGTAAATATTCTTTTCCTGTCTAAACCGAAATAATATAATAAAGCGACAAGTAAAATTAGTTTTCCAGTACGCAGTCTGGGAAGTTCTAAATGCAACACCCCGTATATTATGAAAGAATTGCCACTGCAGAACACTCGGTGTAAATATTCTTTTCATGTCTAAACCGAAATAATATAATAAAGCGACAGGTAAAATTAGTTTTCCAGTAAGCAGTCTGGGAAGTTTTAAATGCAACACCCCGTATATTATGAAAGAATTGCCACTGTAGAACACTCGGTGTAAATATTCTTTTCCTGTCTAAACCGAAATAATATAATAAAGCGACAAGTAAAATTTTGTCTTTTTGCCTGTTCAGCTTTCCATATTCAGTTTTTCAAGTTATATAATTTTTCCCGACAAAATTACTTTCTTATTTCTAGACTTACAGTTTTTAGCAACTTATTATTAAGAAAATTAATACATAAAATTAATTAAGCCCCCCGCAGGTTTGACTATTTGTCAGTCGTCAAATAAATTCATATCAAAGAAATAGAACTTAATATCTATAAACATGATGAGACTTTATAAAGACACAAATATTACCCAGTTTTAATACACTATAAATAAAATAAATAATACCAAAATGTGTAATCTACAAAAAGCAATATTATTATGGATTCTCATCAAGGATGTTTTTTACTTTCTGAGTTTATATCGTTAGAGGAAATAATATCCTTGTGTGAATTCGCAACAAGAGCAGAAAATGATAATTTTCAATAAATTCGTTTAGGTCTTTTGGTTTTCAGAGATCTGTAAATTATGAATACAACTATAACATCTTGAAATATAATTAACGGATTAAAATCACGGAATGTCAAGTTTCGAAGATGATAATAATAATTTTAGACACAATTTGTAACGTGCTTGTCTAAGTTGTGTTTTCTTGTGGTGGTTTGTCTATGCTTTCATAGACGCCAATATGTACTGTAACTTAGTTCATGAGTTTTGTGCAGTGTATTAGTATACTGTTATATTTTGTTTATTTTAATATTAATAAATTACTGTGCAGCTATATTAGTTTCAATTATTATCCGTAGTGATATAAATCCTGTGCTAAATGGACGTTTTACAAGATAAATATTTTTAGTATTTATAGTTGTCTTAAAATAAGTTTCAACCGGTTGCAATGAGATCCTCAGATTCAAAGCTGTCAATAAAATTGTTGAACATAATATAATAAATAATAATTATTATAAATAAACAAACAATTGACTACGATTAATCGTATATATATATATATATATATATATATATATATATATATATATATATATATATATATATATACATATGTATATATATATATATATATATATATATATATATATATATATATATATATATATATATATATATATATATATATACATATATATATGATTAAATATGAATTGAAGGAAACAACTACTCAGCGGGCAAATACCCCGACCTGCATTGAACTACATCTTCAAATCATGATAGATCGATAGCCAATATCATTTGTCAATTCCTAACCAGACACAGATCGATTTCGAACTTATTTGTTCTCTTCAGTATGCCATAGGTTATGGAACAGACAAATGATAGTGGCCGACCTGCTAATTATATACTAACTAAGGTGAAGTGAATAGTGGTGAGAGGTATGAAACTTCTCATATGGTCTGAATGCTACTATCCGACCGACATCCTAGATGTCTCTGTGGCGGATAGCGACTTGCATCACAGCAAGTACCGAGAGCGGCGACCCCTAGCCCAGGTGGACTAAACTAATGTGATTAAATATGAATTGAAGGAAACAACTACTCAGCGGGCAAATACCCCGACCTGCATTGAACTACACCTAGGGGGTCGCCGCTCTCGGTACTTGCTGTGAGGTAAGTCGCTATCCGCCACAGTGACATCTAGGATGTCGGTCGGATAGTAGCATTCAGACCATATGAGAAGTTTCATACCTCTCACCACTATTCATATATATATATATATATATATATATATATATATATATATATATTATATGGTAGGTGTGTTGCAGGGCAGAACTTAGTGACAAAAAATAGGGGGTTCATCTTTGACTTTACTCCTGCTTGAGGACTTGGGTTCCATCATAATAGTACCAAGATTATAAACTTATTTAATTTGTTTTTTTTATCAAATCATAGGGTGGTGTAGTAGAGTGCCACATGGAATAAGGGATCCGGTGACAATTGAGGTTCTATTGCTCCGGGGTTGACACTTAACCCTACCTCTTACAGGTAATTTTTATAATTTTTATAATCAAAGAATTTTTTTTACATTTTCTTAACTGTTCCATTTTTTTTCTTTGTTTAAAATTCTCAAGAAGGTGATGTTTACATGGGGGTAAGTTTATAATAGGCAAGAAGACCTAGTGACATTAATTGCCCCATGTGTTTGATTTGCACTAACGTGGGCGTCGCCATTTTGGTGAACAAAATTAAGTTAAAGATAGTTTTTGGTTGAGTTCGGTGTTGCTGTCCTTGTTCAACGTAAGACTAGGAGTAATCCTGTGACAATCATTCTTCGTTCTTTTCAGTACGTATGTTTTCAAGGACCGTAATACCGATATCGGGAAAGGCATTTAAGTGAACAATTCAAATTCATAAATTATGTCAGTTTGGTTGTTGGGTTGATTTGAAGAAGTCTTCGCACGAAGTAGAGAATTTGGTGACATTATAGGAGATTGTTTGCTCCTTGGGTGGACTCCATTTGAATCAATCCCCTCAGACTAACAATAAGTTAATATATTATTGTTTATGTATGTATGTATCTATATATATATATATATATATATATATATATATATATATATATATATATATATATATATATATATATATATATTGTTCAATTAAAAAAAAAAAATGATAAAATTTTAAATTGCGTTGGTTTTTAGTTACATTTCTGGTGAATTGGTACGAAACAAGGTTGGCAGAATTACTGGCACTTCTGGCCAGCTGCTAATTGACAGTGACATATATTTAGTGAATGTAGTACATCCACCCTGGAAATTAATTTCTTTTTTATTAAGATTAATTGGGAAACTTCCTACTAATAGAGATGTTTTTAAATAATATAAAGCAGATGTCAACATTGTATAGTGAAAAGTTTTTACGTCTACTAGTTTTAAAAATACACACACACACACACACACATATATATATATATATATATATATATATATATATATATATATATATATATATATCTATATATATATATACATCTATATATATACATATATATATATATATATATATATATATATATATATATATATATATATATATATATATATATATATATATATATATATATATATATATATATATATATATATATATATATATATATATATATATATATATATATATATATATATATATATATATATATATATATATATATATATATATATATATATATATATATATATATATATATATATATATATATATATATATATCTACAAATATATACAAATATGTATACAAAAATATGATTTAACAATATACAAAAAATGATATATTTGTAATTATATAGAACAAGACGTAGGTACTCGAATGTTTCATTATTTATAATTGTCACTCTTAGCCCCAAATATTTTATGGCTATCAATTTATTTTATCCAACAATATCATTTACAACTTTTTGGCTTGAAGATGACTATTGAATAGTCGAAATTAGTAATCAATCAATAAAGAATCTTGAGAATATAATAAGTCCCTTTATTAAAAATGTATTGATGTGTATGCATAATTCTCAAATTTTTTTCGTTATATATGTTTTTTATGGTGAAAGTTGTGACAACATAAATTTACAAAATTATGAATATGTGATAGTATATAATAACATTATTATAAGTACTTTATATTGGCAAACGTACAACTAACTAAGTTTCTGTAATTTTATAAAAAACTGATTTCAGTGAGTATTTTAAATTAATTTCCAGTTGCTATTAAAAAAAATATTAGAAAATAATTTCAAGTGGAAAGATTTAATCACCCTGTAGCTGTGTAATCTGTTAATGCAGCTTTGGCTTGGGATGATTTGACGTCGTAGAGAATTTGTCTTGCTGTTTTGACTGTAACGAGAAGAGCTTAATTACTGTGACGTGAGATACTGCATTCAGGTAGAGAGGCATCAATATTATAATTTTCCGGTGTTTTGGGAACTACGGGCCTTAGAGTTAGGCGAGCGGAGGAAAAACTTAGACACGAAAAGTTTTCCGGTTCGACTAGAGCCAGTTTTACCAGCTCGTTGCCTAAGAGGAAAAGTTTAGTTTAATTTTGTTTGGTTTGACGTTAAGCTTGCCTCCTGTCACTTTCATCCTGACTGTTGTTTGGCGCCGCGTTGTTCCCAACAATATTTGCTTTACTCCTATTTTAAAGTTATTACATAGTTTCGCATATCTTCCAGAACTTACCGGGCACCCACTGAGACGAACGACTCTTCTTTGACATGTGATGCATCTACCTATTTATTCATTTACACTACATTATCAGCATCCAGTCTTCCTTGAAATTATATTATATGTTTTATCTTGTAATTACTTGTATTCAACGGGTGTTACTAATTCAAATTCCTCTTTATACCAATTCGTCATTTATCTTTAGGGCGCCGACAAATGTAAAAATAGAAAGGCTGAAATGTATGATAAAATTAAAAGTGCCAATCTACCATACTTTGATCCAGAAAACCATCATGTTTAACTTATTACAAACTATTAATAATATTCTAAATTTATTAATCGTCTTCTACTGTTTATACTAGTTTTATATGGTATGTCCCGTTTTATATTCAACTACCCTCATATCTTCGTTATAATGGGAATGTATGTCAATTTTAATGACATATGACATAAATAATGATACAAAACGGCTTCACTAGTGCTACTGCAAAGGATAAAAATAAATGAGATTTTTTGCAAAATCCGTATTAGCGACAAAGATACGATAAATATGATTTCAGAATCACGACTGGTAATTTTTACTATTATTTTAAAAATAATAAAATAGACATCGAAATGTTATTTTTTGTTGTCTTAAATGTCGTTGACAGTAGATGAGGTAAAAAAAAAATAACAAATAAATTACTTGATTTTATTAATGCCTCATATTTTTGCAAAAAACACAACAAAAAATAAATAATAAAATAAAATTTAAAATGACTACTTTTTAATTAATTTTATTAAATAAATCTGATCGCTCCTCTCCAGTTCTCCTTTTAAGCTCATTATTGAACCCAGGCTCATAAGACCTTTTATTCGCTTTAAAACAAAAAATAGGTCTAAGAATTTCTATTGAAAATTAGTTGGTCATTAATTTTATACAGTTGTGATAAACACAAATCAAACATCAATTATTTATTTATTTGTAATTTTCCACTACCCAACAGATATAAATCCATTTACAGGGTAGGAATTACAAAATACATTAAGTACAAAGAGAAATACCTAATTGACATGATTAACATTGTTCTAGACATGGGCAGATAAAATATAAAGTTTTGTCTAGATGTTGATTTGGGAACATAAAAACTAAGCATTTCTAAAGTTTCACTATAATTAGTTATACCATGAATTAACTTATAAATCTGAGCTTGTATTAGCTCAGACATGTTTTATGCGAGCCCTAAGAGAAGGTATTGAAAATCTGTTAAGGAGATTGTCAGGTGTGTAACCTATAGCTTGATAGACTCCATACTTTTTAAAACAAAGGCATTTAAGGAGACGCCTTTCAATTCCCTCTAGGTTATTTATATGACAATTATATTATGGACATCAAAAACAAGCATATTTATATATAGATCTGATGTAAGATTAATAGAGTAGTTTAATCAGTGTTATTAAAATCATGAGAATTTTTATTATGAAACGCAAAATTTTGAAACAATTATTTGTAATATTATTTATGTGACTATTAAAACTACACTTTAAGTTAAATGTAACACCAAGGCCACGAATGGAATTATATCTAGATAAACTTCCAGGGAATAATTAAAAACGGTTTTATTTCATTTTATAGAATTTGTCACACAACTACATTTGCTAACATTTAACATAAGATGTTAGCAACACACCAAGTGTGTATCTTACTAACCGCGCCGCTTGCAGAATTAAGCTCTCATTTACGGTGTTAATTAGTTGTGATAGATCTTTTACTTATAAAGCCATGCTGAAATTTTGAAATTTCATAATCTGTTTTTCCACGTGATTGAAAATTGGTTCATAAGGTAAAATTCCAAATATTTTAGAAAGATTGTTGATAATTGTGGATTCTTATGTAGTTTTATATATCCTGCTTGTCACCTTTTTTAAAAATATGAATCATTTCGGTCTGCTCTAATATGCTTGGAAAAGTTGAAGTTGCAGTGAGAGATTGAAAAGAATGGTTAAAGTCCTAGCAAGAACACAAGCCTAGTCACGACAAAGAAAAGCAGGAAATTTATCAGGTCCCTTAGTATTATTAGCCTTGATTTTTTTTAAGGCTTTGATGACGCAATTTTCACAAAATTCTTTCAAATTAAGAATATCGGAGGTTGAGTGAACTGTTATATTTTTTTCAGAACTTGGTATAGCGAAAAAATTGTGAGAAAGCATTGGTGATAATAATTATTATCCTGGGTGCTGGTATATTCCTCTCCATCGTAGTACATTGTTTTCGGCAAATTGCTTATTTTTTTTTTTTTTACAAACTGACAGAATTTTTTCGGGACGCTTTTAATATTATTTTCAATATTTTGATAATCTGACTTATAATTACAGTTGGTAGGAGCAACTAGCAACAAAAGGACCTTTTTTATTGTAAAACCAACAGGAATGCTAAAACATGCGAAAATATTCAAGGATTAACAAATTACCGACAAAATGACCATATACCATCCCCAAAGGTAGCACTAATTATCTAAACTACCCTAAAATACTGTCTTAATTAACAATGCCTATTCCCAAAACTTTAATTTTTTTCATCATCATCCAATTGCCAAAAAACACCTAATCCTGACCACTAGTAGACTGTCGACGTCGGCGTCGCTCTAGTACAACTATTTTATATTTTCTAACAAATAATATCCGCTCACAAGATATTTTCATCTCACCTTCTAAAGATTTTCCTAAACCCTATGATATGTGGTTCAATGTTCTAGTCATGAAAAATCAATAAACTTTATAAAAAAAATCAACAAAGGTGTTGCCCCAGATTTTTCATCACACATATATTCATTCTAGAAATCCAAATAATAAAAACGAATACCCAAAGAAATATTCCTGTTTGAGGTGCGATTAACAAAAAAGACATACAAGTACATCCCGTGCATGATACACATAAAGAATTCTGTCACAGCTGATGCTTAAAGAAGCTTACAAACTAACTAACATAAATGAATCAGGAATTTTAAAGTATTATAATATGGAGTAGTCTAGTCTGATGGTGCCGACTGTTTATACTTACTGGTTTAATATTTTACTTCGCCCACATTTTCACAAATTATAAAAATTTTAATTATTGCACAAAATTTTTTCGACCCATGGAAACTCTATGCATATATTTACAATTATAAAATGAGTGTTGTCAAATTTTTATTGATTGATTCAAACCCCAAGAAAAAATATTAGTTTTGTCCATTTTTGGCGTGGTTACAACCTGTTTTCGACTTGTGATGATCAAGAGGAGATAAAATGTAAAATAAGTTATAATACTCATATTGGACAGTGGATTTCAAATAGCGACCCTCAAAATTAAACTTCGGGGCTATACGAAATAAGTTTTATTTTTTAATTTCTAATCAAGAAAAAAATATTATGGCTTCACGACACTCACAGCGTCGCACAGTGGGACAAAGCCCCACTGTGCCACCTAAATCAGTCTACAGGTCTTCAAGTTAAAGTTAAATTAAAGTTATTAGAAACTTTTTTTTTTATGATCGTTTTGAAATTCTCTATCTATCTGTCGAGCCGGATTTTTTGATTTTTAGCCATAATTTTTCATAATTTTGATCTAAAATTTTTACTAACAAATATCGTTTTTTTTCAATTAAAATCAGTCTACAGATCACACATATAAAGATTCGCACAATTTTAGTTTTAATTCATTACTTTACAAATACATAATCGATCTGCCAAAGTAGATTTTTCTTTTCCTTTGTTTTATTCTTGACAGCTGCCAAAATTGTTTAATAAAAATTCAATTTGAGATCAAAATTATAACAAATTATAGCTAAAAATTTAAAATCCGCGTCGGTAGATCGATAGAGAATTTCAAACCGAACATTTGAAAAAAAAGTTTCTGATAACTTTAACTTGAAGACCTGTAGATTGATTTGAATTGAAAAAAACGTTATTTTTTAGTTAAAAATAAACATGTAGAAGAATGAATTGTAACTCATAAGTTTCCTCCTCTTTCTTCAAAACTCTCGCTAAGAAATATTTATTGATTGTTATTTTAAGAAACGTATGCATCCCAAATAGCAAAAATTGTTCTTTAAAAGCACTAAAAATATCTACTCCACCTTTTTATAAAGCTTAATGCTGTATAATTAAAAGTTGACAACAATATTTCAGCATTAAAGAAGTATCTATATACCCCAAATAGGCACAGTTTATACAGGCTCAGTAGGCTTCGTAAATAGTACATAAATGCTTAAGAAGCAATATAGCAACATTTCTGTTTCATTTTACCAGCTTCTATAAACCATATTATAGAGCTATTAAGAAGTTGCTGTATAAGGACTACAAGTAAGTTTTTATGCAGTAAAAGATTGCTTTAAATGTGAGGTACGGTTTGCAGTTATAAAACAACCGTATTATAGTGTCTGTAGCAACTCCAATGTAGTAACTTTGTAGTTGTTGTATTGCAGAGATATAACTGAAATGAAAAAAGTATATAAATGCTTAAAAAGCAAGAACTTTTTGTTGTAAAAGAAAATTACTAAGTTATGGTTTCCAATATATCTTTAAAAAATACTTTTTTACACTATTACGGCTGTGTTATAGTTGCCTGTTTTCATTTTATATATACACACATTAGTTACATAATATGTTTTCTGCTGGGATAGCGATATAAAAATTGTTATGGCGACTTATGAGGAAATTGAACGAAGATTTTTGCCTACAAATTAGTAGATGCTGTCGTCCGTAGAAAACTAAACTTGTCATGCGAAGAAAACTTTTCTGTTGAAACATGCTATGTTGCCACGAAATAACAGACGGGCCTCCAAAATTTCTTAAATTTGATATTATTAAAAATTAGTTAAAAAAATACATATTTTTTTTTTTATAAAGTTGTCATAAAATAATGTAGCCATGTATTCTGAATACCCCATAAGGGATTGTTGTAAATGTTTAGCAAAATTTTCTTTTTCAAGTGATAAAAGGTTAATTGGGTGGAATAAGATTGCTGGTAAAACGATCTCACAGCATCGGACTCTCTGGTGTGTTACACAGACGGATCTCGGGTGGCCACTAGACCGTCTTCCGGGGCGGGAATATATCTGGAAGGCAAAGAAGTACAGGAGAGTTTTGCTCTAGGCTCGTACACCACGGTCTTCCAGGCAGAGGTTTACGCCATCCTAGCGGTGGCAGATAGGGCTGAGGTTAGGAATGGGGCGGAACAGTTAATATACATCTGCTCCGACAGCCCCAGGCTGCTCTAAAGGCGGTGTGCTCCCCCAGGATAAGATCAGCTCTTGTTCAGGAGTGTGAGGATGCCCTAGAAGAGCTGGCTAGGCATAAATAAGTGAGACTGGTATGGGTCCCGGGACATATGGGAGTTCCAGGCAACGAGAAGGCCGATGAATTGGCTAGACTCGGAGCCGAGGAACCCTGTCACGGGCCTGAGCCTATGTTAGGTATTTCAAGAAAGCAGGTCACAACGGCCCTCAATGAGTGGGCCCACGAGACACTGAGGACGCACTGGATGACCAACAGGGCCCGCAGGCCGACCCGAGACGGGGTCGAACAAATCGAGATCGGCCTGGTTGCTGGGACGGAGTCGGAAAACTCTGAATCTCTTAATCGGTGTTCTGACAGGCCACTGCAGACTTAGGAGGCATCTATCATTGATAGGTATTGAGGAAGACCCTACATGCCCAAGATGCAGGAGTGATGAAGAGACATCTTACCACTTCCTGGGACAATGTGAAGCGTTTGGGCGCCTGAGACACAGTATCTTTGGTTCTGAGGCGCTTCATCAGAAGGTCGGAAAGATTCGATGAGGGAGTAAGAGAAGCACATGGCTGAGGGGACAGCTGGGGGTTGGTAAAAAGGGCCCGTCTGTGGCCTACTTGCCAGGCGTCAGCCTCCCCCACCATTACCATTACCATTACTCCATCTCATAAAGTCTTAAAAGATCACTTAGATCATGCCAAAGAATGAAAGCGATGAGCTGCTTTATCACAGTATTAGTCTCCGCAATGAAATTAGGGACTTTGCAACTACATATGGCATTATCCATATAGCTTTAAATTACTTCTTCGCTTTTCTCATTGCTTTCGTTCTTTGGCGTTTCTACAATAAAATTGGTCTGTTCTATTAAATTAATATTACTGGCTTGAGAGTTTGATTCCTCGAGCATTTTTCTAGATGTTAATTTAACTTTCCTTCTGAAATTTCCACTTCGCTTTGTCTTTTTCCAATGCTTGTCCATATTGTAAAGTAACACTTAACTACAAAGAGCATATGAAATCCGCACGAAGCATCAATCAAACTATCTAAGTGATCTTTTAAGAGATTATGAGACAAGGTAAGTTTAGCTGTAAAAGATTTCTATAAAGGTGGAAAACCGCAGCTACATAACTCCAAAAGAGAATTTCAGTTGTCTAAATGCTTTTTAGAATACTTCTTCTACTACAAGTAGAAAGCCTTTATAAATAATCTATATTAGGGTTGACATAGGTGGCATTTGTTTTAAATAACTATATTGGAAGGAGACTACATTGCTATAGAATTTTGCTTTAAAAGACTTTAAAACTCAATGTTATATAACCACTATCGAGAAACAGCTAATCTGTAAAACTGTTGCATACATGTTATACAAAGGTTAATACACCTGTTATAAATCCACGTGGTTTGTATCTGTATAAAAGATCTTACTAAGTCTCTTATGAAGTAAAAGAAAACTGTATAAGACACTTTAATAAGGTAGCTTTATATTTATGCTATGAGATCGTTTTACCAGCAATCTTATTCCACCCAATTGCTTTATAAGCAATTTAGTGCTGAATAAATCCTCAATATAACCAATTAGTTCTATAAGTCGCCATAATGTATTACTTATAAAGTTTTAAGCGTAATAAGAGGACCATATGTGTTACTTGGGATATTACCTATAAATTAATTTCTGAAAAAGTTTTGATTTACTATCAAAAGTGACTGAAGGGGTATGTGGCTATATTTTTGTACACTTCTGAATGTTGAGAAAAAACATGGATTCAATGTGATATTCTTTTAAAGAAAATTTTTTTGTTAATATCAATTGAATGTTTACTATGCTACTACTATTAGTATCATTTTATGTGCATACAGTGTCAAATGCAGTTTGACCTAGAAAATGCCAGATTTTAACATCTGTCATTTTCTAACAGCGAAATAAAAAATTTATTAAAATTACTACCAATTTCAAGAAAGACATTTTTCTTGTGAATTTGTACCAACACATTTTTAAAATAAGAAAAAAAATAACTGCCTAACAAACTACATTATTCAATCGATCTCAATTTCAAGTCAAGTATCTATATGTAAAGGAAATTGGAATGGATGCTCAGAATTTTATTCTTAGATTTTCAACCCCTATATTTTTTAGAGGGGTGTCAGCTGCGAAGCACTTCATGTTTCTATTCTACAATGATTCAAACAATAAAAATTGAAATCAATTATTATTGCCATAAGGTAGAAAATCATGAAGTGAACCAGATTTGGACTCAAAACGTATGTTTTGATGTGACATGACATGACATACTTGTAAAGAGGATAATTGCTTATTTATCAAATATGGTAACATAAGTAAAACTGAAATTAAGAAAATTGACCTTTAGTGAATTATGTGAAAATCTTGGAGATACCCAAATGTGCAACATATACTTATATAGATTAAATTAAAGGTAAGTAATAAAATATCAATATAACACGTGTCAATGGAAATATATAAACATAATACTATCATGTTTGACACTGCCACAAAAGACAATCTTTTATCAATCTTCCTCTAGCTTTGAGAACGGATTCAGAGTGTATTCCGAAACTTCAACTTTTAATCATTTAAAATATTTAATATTTAAGTTGCATTTTGAGACAAAATTTTTTAGGTGCGACTTTTTTTGGATAGGAAAAAACATTTTTTTCAAAAACCAACCACTGACTATTTTTTTTGGCCCAGATATTTATTTAACAAATTTTTTTAAATAATTTATAGGGCATTGGCTTAATACCCAAAGAAGGTGAGAAGAAAAATAAATTGATACATTTAAAATCTGTAATAAAAAATGATATTTGTAGATAAAACGAAACGTTAATAATTTGATAAAATATCTTTTTTTAATTACATTCCGATTTATTTACCACTGTTGCAACAATGAAGCTAAATATCAGTTCACAGTTGCAGCTAACTAAGCAGTAATAAAATTTTATAGATACAGACAATTGATTAGTGAGTTTTATCTCATCATGCCATAGTGTAGATACGACAATAATATTTCTATAGTCCTTTGTATCATGTGTTTTAAAATATGAAAAGATTTGTATGGATTGAACTAGCATAAATCAAGAGAAAAGCCGCAAAGTAATATGCTATTTTTTTATCGATAAATGTAATAAATAATAGAAAATGAAAGTATACAGTTGAAAATTTAGAAAGAGTTCAGTAGCTCTCTCTCTCTCTCTCTCTCTTTATTTCTTTCATGACATCATTAATGGAATAAGCTTGTGGAGTGACTAACAAGTTTACAGTGCCAAAAAAAGAACATTTTAGAGAGATATCAGTGATAATTTTTAGTGGTATTCATAATTATGTCCCGGATCTCACGGCTGTCATTACGTAAAAGTCAGGACAGGCTGTCGCTACCCTACGTTGATACTGATGGGTGTTAGCGTGCATAATTGACACGGCTGCATTTACGACTATACGTATAATATGGGTATGTATAGATAATAAAATATATGAAATATATACTAGCTACAATTGAGTAATGCCCTATTATTGTGTAATATGAACTTCAGCGGCACTGGCTTTTACATCATAACTGCCGTGATATCGGGGATATATTTAAAAGTATTGCATGTACTCAAGAATCCTTCAGGTAATCAAAAATACTTTGTTTGGATATTGAATAGTGAATACTATTTCGAAAATTCATGAATATGAATACTGAATATTTTGAAACGAGTGTATTGAATACAGAATACTGAATATCAGAATTTTATACTAAATACTAGTCATGAATATAAAATATTCGAATAATACCTACCTCTGCGCTGCGGGTTTATTTTCAAGCTATCTCAGAGTAAGTGAAAATTTAATTTAGTATCTGGCACGAAACATTTACAAAAACTAGCATGCAAATATTGTTCAGTTGTTTCCAGTTCTACTTTTCATCCGAATGTACATTCATTAGGAAGTTATTATTTCTGTGAAAGACTATACTTGTATATTATATTGTAATCCATCACATATTTCAAGAAAATTAATTAATATTTAAAGCCCTAAATAAGATTTGAAAATTTTACCTTATAATGATACCGATTTCTCCAACTCATCGGAGCCCTTAGAAAATATTTCGCATTTAACAAACCACTGCTCTCGTTCCCAGAAAGCTAGCTGTGAAGCCATATTTTCCACGGGTTCTTTTCAGATTAGAATATGATCATCTGGCATAAAAAGTTTAAACGACTCTCGTCAGTAACCAATTGGACCATTCCCTTGCCCACGTTCTACGTTATATGCTATACTTTCAATTTAATTGAGAATGTGTCGAAAGTCTCCGAGGCTTTAAATTTCTTTCGTGAAGTCTATTACTTGCTGTTTGAACACCTACAGCAATTTTGGTTTCATTTTTAAACTTACAGGTTGAAATACACAGTTTGTAAGTAAGTTTATACTTTATATTTCAGAGCGGCACAGTTTAATTACTTTCCTGGTAGCTATATCCATATTTTCACCAATTTTATGATATATAATATTGAACATAAAATTAATTTAAATGAAATTGTTGTAAACTAAATACATTTTGGATACTGCATACTTTATACAGTGTCGAATTTAAGAAGACAATCTGCTATTTTTGTGATTTCTATAAGGAGAAATTTGATTGTCAGTTTTGACTAACGTTCCATGGAAATAAATTAACTAGTTGAATTAGATGTTAACTTTAAATGCCACATGTGTTTTAAAGTTAACGGTTGTGTCAAAATAATAGAAATGCCACTTCAACGTCTAAGTTTCAGAGATATCATCGAAATAATTAGACTATTAGAACTTACAAAACAAGACCTCGAAATTAAGAGGAACTTCGTGCCGGAATAAGGCAAACTTGCTGTAAAACAGTGTACCATAATTGAAGAGAGTAGCCAATCATAACAGCAACATAGGTGAGAAATGCATTAGAACTGGGGGCGGGCTAGTTGAAAGAGACTACATTCGATAATTTTCAGTCGAGTATTGTTTCAGTTTTTGTTGAATAAATGATTTACTGTTTTTCATTTGATTTGAAGAGTTCTTTTGTTTCCATGACACTCTATTAAATCTAAAAATCAAATCTCTGGCAACAAAAAAATTCGGTACATGGGATGTAAAAATTGGATTCTGGAACTTTTTTTAATAATTTTTCGATATCTTCAACGTGAAGCAAAATATCGAGAATTGGCCGTAGTCGCGAGGTCACAGTGGGCTGGGTTAATAATTTACAATTGAGCTGATTACCTCAAAATATGCTCCTTATGATGTCCTCCAACTGTACAAATATTCAAATATCTACTCCTAGAAGTAACGAAAATAACAGGTCCTCATTTTAATTGCGACACATTGTATTTCAATACCATCGAAGATAAGTTAAAATGTAAGTATAGGTACATAAAAGAACATTGCATTCCTTTTTTAAAATAATTGTCTTTCATAAACTTTTTTGAACAAAATATATGGATATATACATATGGATTTGAATTATTTATTTAAAATATGAAATACGTTATGATCTAATTAACATTTACGTATGTCTGTATATCATAGAAAATAAAAGAAAGCTAATTTAAATGTTTACTCCTCTGTCTTTCAAAACTAAGGAAGAGCTCTATTAAAATTCAACTGTTAGGGTAGTTTGCCGGCAAGTATATCGAGCAATCGACAACATAGTTTCCGTCGGGACTGTTCCGTTCAAGATCTAACTTACGTTAAACATATACGGAAATGGTTAATTAAGAGATTGCGAGAGTTTCAAAAGGTAGCTCCAAATATCTTAAAAGAGTTCTGCCCAATATGCTACCAAAAGATCTTAAGCAACATTAAGGACCGGCTTTTCCATCGTGGGTTAAATAAACTCATAATTTTAAGATTTATTTTTTTCAATCAAGTGACAATACTGATAAAAACATTTTATATATTAAAATGTTTGTATCACGATGTCATAGATTTTTATGAAATATATGTATAATACTATTTAAGAACCAACTACCCATATAACATTTGATGTTTCATGTATACGTATTGAATCCATAATGTGACAGTAATGTTCTGAAATAGGTATGAATATTCCAGCCGATTCTCGTCAAATGTATAACGTACATCTTATGAATATACATAATATATGTAGATATACTCGTAGTATATCTTCTGTAAGTACATCACATGGATGTAAATAGGTATGAATATTCCAGGCGATTCTCGTCAAATGTATAACGTACATCTTATGTATATACATAATATATGTAGATATACTCGTAGTATATCTTCTGTAAGTACATCACATGGATGTACAGCAGTGAATGCCTAATTAATATATATCTCAGTAAGTTCTTACAAGATTCTGCGGATGTTCCTAAATTGAATATAGCTTTGATATAAAAAAAATTCTCTAAATGCATATTTTTAAAAAGTATAAAGTGTACACGTTTTGAATGAGATTTCTCAGGAATTTCCCAACAAAAGTTATAATGGTATATAAGTACACATGCATCATATGTATATAATTATGTATAGTAAATATGTACATCATATAAATGTCCATATAACACAATGCATCCATCGGACGAACGTTCTACGCCCAAAAAATATCTTTGCATCCACAAATATATTAGAATGATGTACATTTTACAGTGAGCGCGGTTCATCTACATATGTTTAATATTACAGACATTAGATGGCGTCGTTTATAACCCGTTAAGGTTGAATGGTCACAATTTATATTATAATCAAATGAATTTATAAACTTCAAATAATTTTCTCTATGGAAAACATATTTTCGTTATTAATGAAGATTTACATGTCCTTAATTTTAATATTTTACTTAGTATACTTTAACTTTTCAAAAAGGTGAAGCACATTTGGAGCACACTGTATGTATATTCACTTAACATGTCTGCAACTTGCGAAAGAAAATCACGTAAATATCGATTTAACATACAAGTACATTAAAAAGATGAACCTCTGTTCTGCATGAAAGGTTTTGTACAAATATATGTTCGATGTAGAAACATATTCTATGAAAAACAATAGACAGAGAAAGTAAAAATTTGGTTTGATTTCGAATTTTATTTAGTGGCGTAATATTTATATCCACAAAAGAAATCCAAACCCCTATATGACGCCTATGGAGCATCATAAATCGATGGCTGTTATACCAGATAATGACCTTTACTATGTTATTGCAATATATATAATTTAAAAATGACATCTTCAGTCAATATCTATGATGAAAATTTTTGTTTTAAGCATTTTTAACGCCCTGTATCTATGAAACGTAGCAATTTAGGACATATCGTAACTTTACTACATAGAACACAGTTCTTCAATAAGTAAGAGACCCGTTTTTTTAAAACGGAACCACTCTGTATAATATAAAATATCATGGAACCAAAATATTAATAGAATAACATACGTAAATTATTTTCTATATTCTGGCGAATGCGCCAGTAAGATATTTGGTTCTTTGGGCAAAAAAAACGGTACTTTTTATTTTTCTTTGCCAAATTATTAATTTTCAGCTGATTTGAGCGAACTTGGTATCAATAGTTAACTGATTAAATGAGCCACAAATACAAAATATCAAGATGACCAAAACATCAAAATTCAAAACGGCGGAAGCAATTGAAAATAGGCATTTTTTGTACTAGTTATTTTTAATTGAAAGTTGCAAAAATGACAGAACTAATGACAAGTTTCGAAAGAATACACTTTCCTCTTCATTTTAAAACTACCACTCTGTATAATATAAAATATCAAGGAGCCAAAATATTAATAGACATAACATACGTAAATTATTTTCTATATTCTGGCGAATGCGCCAGTAAGATATTTGGTCAAGAAAACAGACCTTTTTATTTTTCTTTGCCAAATTATTAATTTTCAGCTGATTTGAGCGAACTTGGTATCAATAGTTAACTGATTGAATGAGCTACAAACACAAAATATCAAAATGACCGAAACATCAAAATTCAAAATGGCGGAAGCAATTGAAAATAGGCAATTTTTGTACTAGTTATTTTTAAAACTACCACTCTGTATAATATAAAATATCAAGGAGTCAAAATATTAATAGAAATAACATACGTAAATTATTTTCTATATTCTGGCGAATGCGCCAGTAAGATATTTGGTTCTTTGGGCGAAAAACCGGTACTTTTTATTTTTCTTTGCCAAATTATTAATTTTCAGTTGATTTTAGCGAACTTGGTATCAATAGTTAACTAACTGATTAGGCTACAAAGACAAAATATCAAGGTCACCGAAACATTAAAATTCAAAATGGTGGAAGCAATTGAAAATAGGCATTTTTTGTGCTAGTTATTATTAATTGAAAGTTGCAAAAATGACAGAACTAATGACAAATTTCGAAAGAATACACTTCCCTCTTCATTTTAAAACTATCACTCTGTATAATATAAAATATCAAGGAGCCAAAATATTAATAGAAATAACATACGTGATTATTTTCTATATTCTGGCGAATGCGCCAGTAAGATATTTAGTTCTTTGGGCGAAACACCGGTACTTTTTATTTTTCTTTGCCAAATTATTAATTTTCAGTTGATTTTAGCGAACTTGGTATCAATAGTTAACTAATTGAATAGGCTACAAAGACAAAATATCAAGGTCACCGAAACTTTAAAATTCAAAATGGCGGAAGCAATAGAAAATAGACCTTTTTTGTTATTTTTAATTGAAAGTTGCAAAAATGACAGAAATAATGACAAATTTCGAAAGAATACACTTCCCTCTTCATTTTAAAACTACGGTAAGTTAAATCGGTATTTCTTAACCGATTTCAATGAACTTGATTTTTGTATGTAGGCACTAGAATCGGTTCTATGAAATTGTGAAGTAATTATTGTTGAAATGTAAAAATACAAGACTTATTTTGTACTAGTACTTCTAACTACAACTTCTTAAATATCAATAATACAAACTAGAGAAATAATTTATAAAAAATCTTATCTAGGAAACAACACGATGGCAGAAAACGTTTCACCAGAAATTCATAATTAGGTGGTCAGTACTAATAAAATTCGCCCTGTAACTTATTTAATATTATTGAATCGTCGAAAAAATGCAGTCAATAATTAGGTAATGAAGTCTAGCACATCATACCTCTTGAATGTGATCTCGTGCAGCCACAAGTGCTGTACTTTTTTCCTGCAGCTGTGTATGACCCACGCTATAGAAATTTGAGGCAGTTTTTCCAATATTGAGTTAAGACTTTTCATAGCTCCTCAATATTATTAAATTGAATTACTTCAGGACTGCAGGGCGGCCATCTTTATGGCTCTATGAAATTGACAATGACGTTTCTCGGTTACGCCAAAATCGCTTGCGCTGCATGCGCAGGTGCACCCTCCTGAAAAAAATATATGATCTATCACTGACTTATGATCACAAAAGGACCCTAGTTGGTTAAAATACATACTACCCACGCTGGATGGCAAAAACAATTATTATTCACTGGAACCTTAAATTTTCTTAAAAAATTGAACATTATTATATTAACTACTATATTAACTGGCATGAAAGCGAGGTTCGGTGTTAGGACTCTTACCTGTGAAAGTGCTACCTGGAAAAATCTATTCTATCCTCTCTATCCCTTGCTCCAAAAAATAAGTGGCAGTTTGTGGATGCCACATACTGCTACCCAAAGATTTTTTGTTTAACATGGAGTTCATTAGTGCCTAACACCTAATTATGGATTTATGGTGAAATGTCTTCTACCATCTCACCATGTTATTAAGCTAGATATGATTTTTTTATAAATTATTTCTCTAGTTCGTGTTTAAGATGTTGTAGTATCAGGAATAGAAGTACTATTAGAAAATGGGTCTGGTATTTTGACATTTCGGTAATATGTTCACAATTTATTAGTCAATTCTCAAGATCAAGTTTATTAAAATTGGTTGAGAAATGAAGAAATGGCAGGCAAAATACTAAAGAATGTTTTTTTGTTCCAGATTTTAAAAAAGGCAAGTAGACCTTTTTTGAACTCGCTATATCTTCAAAATTAATAAACGGATTTAATTTATCATAGTCTTAAAATGTAGAGAGAAGTTCATTTCAAAATCTGTTATTAGTTCGGTCTTCAATTTAAAAGAACGAGCACAAAGGAAGGCCTCCCTTCAAGCGCATCTGCCATGTTGAATTTTAATATTTCGACCATCTTGACATTTGGTCTTTATAACTTAATTAATCAGCTAACTATTGACACAAAGTTCGTTAAAGTCGGCTGAGAAACAAAATCTTGGTAAAAGAAACAAAAAGTACGTTTTCTTTTCAACCCACCCGGTATGAAATATATTAAAACTTATTACTTATCGAAAACTCTTGATTTTAGATTAATACGTCACATCAATTTAGTAATTAAATAGTGGTGAGAACATTATAGTATGGTTAAAATGTTTAATTTCAGTAGATTGATAAACATTGATTGATTGATTAGTAACAGATTATTTCATTACTAAAAGTACCAATAAGGGATAAGGTATTTTATTAAATACCTTTAAAATCTTAAACACTTTAAGTGACGTATTATTTAGACGGTAGCTCATGGCCAGTGAAGATTTATATAAAGGGAAAGCTTTCCAATATGTTTTTGTTAATATAATACACAGAATGGTCCTAAATTCATACTAAAATAAATTCTACTTATAAAATTAAGATGCATATGGTTTCATGTCTGAGTGGCAAGAATACTTATTCTCACTCCGCATCCCCGGTTCGATTACCGGTCGAGGAGCTGGGATTTTTTTGGGAACAAATATTAATTCCAGTATTCTTGAATCTTCTCCCGTACAAGATTACTTTAAAGATACATGGAGTTGTATTACCTGTGGTAATTCATTGCCCCCCAAACAGGGCCCTTGAAAAGTGTTTTGCAAACATCTGAATCGATTTACATGAAATTTGGTATGTAAATGTATGAACTGCAAAATGATAATTTTATTAAAAGTCGCTAGAGTGCGCTAATTGGTTTTTTGTCGGTAACTTTTGTGTTTATACATATTTTTCAATATTTGTTAAAAGTTAGATACAAGATTTATTTTTCCAAAAAAGAATTGTGATTATAATTTTTTGTACCACACAGAAAAAATAAGGACCAAGGATCAAGATACTCATATCCAATCCGAGTATTACGAATTAATAATTTTATAAGCAGCTTAAAAAGAAGTAGGCTTTTATTGAAACAAATGTCAGTGACATTTCAAGGTATAACATAAAACTATACCCCCTCAAGAGAGGCAAAATAACAGAGTTTATTCAACTACAAGAAAAAAAGCTATTCAACCTGAACGTCTATACTACAATAAGTCTAGGATTTCTAAGAAGCTCATGCTATCCTGCGTAATATCCTGGAATGACAGTCGCTTATTTTTTCTAATCCGCAGTTGATAAAAACAGATAACTAAGTCGACCATTTGCGAGAGGATCTATTACCTGAAATGCGCTGATTATTACCCGAACAACGATTATGTTTTCATTCAGATTGATGCCCCGTCACACAAAGCTCTAAGAACACAACATTTCTTAGCAGAAAGCATGCCATCTTTTATTCAAGCAAATCAGTGGCCACCGAATTCTCCTGATTGTAATCCATTGGACTATTCAGTAGAGACTGCATTACAAGAAAAGTGTATGCCCAAAGACGAGAATACCGTTTGCCAATTTGGATGATCTGCGTCGTCTTATAGAAGAAGTATGACCAGAAGTGTCCGTAATCTTTAAACAGAAAGGCTGTTTCTTAACTTAAACATAGGCTAAGAGTAGTAAATTTGCAGAATGGACGTCCAATACAAAATGTTTTTAAGTAGCAATAATTAGGGCTGTCAAAAATGTTCCGTGGAACAGTGGCGTACGCGAAATTAACTAATACGAGAAACAATAAACTGTTACAATTTATAACAATGTATGTAAAACTTACCCTCTTAACTAGCCTGATGAATTAGCTTGCTTATCACAAACTGGAGAAGATGTGTAGCCATTTTGCAGCATCAGGTATGTTTCTATGGTTGTCTCCATGAGTGATGTTCGCTTAGGTGAAAATATATTCTTATATTTTGAAAACGACCGTTCGACATCTACTGATGTAATACACGCATATGTAAAATAGTCTTTGAATGCACTTAACGGATCTGGGGCTGCACCATCACATATTTGTCTTAATTTGGTAAAACCGATCTCTTTATTTAACGCACTTGCGAACTTTTCTTTAATGCGCTCATTTGTTGCGTGTAGCAGTAGATTTACTTCGTCCACTATTTGCAGTTACTTCGCTAACGACAACGCACTGTTTTCTAAATTTTTTATGCTTCCGTGTAATGGTTTGTAGTTCTTCGCAATATTTTTAAAGCTGTTTCAACGGAAATATCTTCGAATTTTTTATAGCTTTCCTTAATAGCTGCAACCTCATCTGGACTGAATTGTAGTATCACACATTTTATTGGTCGGAAATATTCAGCATAATAAAAAGCTGCGTGCAACCATATTCCCCAATGTGTAAGAATCGGCTGTGGTGGTTCAGAAATTCCGGGACACTTGCTATGAAATACACGAAGACGTTTAGGAGATTTAAGAAACACTTTTTTTTGTACTTGTTATCCACCTCTGGAAAACCTTTTCGAATAGTTTCTGCCACAAGATGTAAAACATGCACTTTACACGTAACATGTATACACGTAAAACCTTGTTCTTGTTAAGAACGGCCTACCGATCGCATTGTCGCGGCGCGGCGCAGTCACAAACATCAACACTTGACTTTTTGACAGTTCAAATTTTTCTAACGTCTCCAGCACCACCCTGGTAATTGTTTCGCTAGTACACTGACTTATTCTTTTGCTAGCTAGTAACAGTGGAACTGTCGGTTTAAGAGGGTCCAGTACTCGTACTACAGCATTTAAAATAGAATTTTTTTTACAATCTGTTGTCATCAACAGATAACCACAACCGTGTATTTTTTAATTCACATTTCATCTTATTTACCATGTCTACGTGTACAGTTGGTAGATAGTTACATAACGTTGTGCGACTTGGTAACTTCACCTGGGCATTGTATTTATTCCAGAACTCTTGAAATGCTTTGTTTATCGAGTATGTGCAGCGGAACATCACAGGCAATCAGCATTAATAGTAAATCAAATATAAACTGTGTTGTCGAAGGCAAGACATTTTTTTTATTTTTATGGTGTACACTATTTACGTGAAGTCCACAAACACGCTTATCCCAGCACCTCAAATCTTTCTCGCACACTTTACAAATTATTTTAGCACCATCACAGAATAAACCCGGGAATTCACCTTTGAATTTATTCACTTTGTCAGCAAATGGCCGTTTTGTACCCCTGCGTACATCTGCCATGCTTTACTATTAAATTAATATGAACAATATAGTACAACAAATAAAATAAAAATACAAAAACAACATGCAATACGCCCAAGTGACTTAACGTGTACACAACTCGAAAGCTAATAATAGACTCGACTGGAGAAAGAGTTTCGCAGTCAAGATGGATGCCGGCGACAGTAAGTACTACTGTACTCTACGACCATGACACACAGAAACGATTTGCAGCTTTAATAATAATATTAATATATCCATTTCAATTTTGAGAGTATGTGTAATTCATTTTTTTAACTGAAAATAAAAAATCGTTATTCTCCTGTTTTTCTAAATAAATGTTTGAAATTTGCTAAGAACATCTTTCAATCTTTTGTTTGTAAGAAATAAAAATTTCAAATCGATATGTATATATACTCCGGAGTTATGGAGTTCCAAACAGGATACGTTCTTTAATAGCCACTAGGTATAAGCATCATCAATAATTTTGTAAATATCTGTGTATTTTGTTAATTTTGTTAATGTGTTAATAAGCTCAATTAAATTCAACATGAATGTGGCTAATAACAAAAATAAGTTTTTAAATTAATTTAATCGAAGATTATCCGTTCTAAAAATTCCAAGGCACACTAGAAAAATTCAGCTGTTTTCCTCGACGAGTATTCCCTTTTACATTAAAAATGATAATGTCTCATTATTATTGCATATAACTATAATAAAATATAAATTTACGAAAACCTCGAAAAATAGCAGCTATTTTTGTGATGAAACTGAAGAAAGCCAACTATGAGTTCCATTTAAAAAATTTAAATTTGGTGCATAGAATAAAATCTACGACTCGGAGAAAAAAATGTTTTTTCAGAATTTTAATCTACATAAAACAATGCCTTTAAAAAACTTCCCACTAATTTGAGATACTCTGTATATAAAGTAATTAAACGGTATTTGAAAAAGTATACTTAAATGCATTTTATAAGCTCTTCCTTTGTACAAATTTTATAATTGCATGTTTTTGGTTTGGTTCATAACTCACAGCTTTTAAATATTTATATGTCTATTTGGGGTGGACATTTAAACGTTCATTGGGTGATTTATGGTATGCTGTAGTGATAGGGGTAAATGAAAATGGAAAATAGTTGAATATCATTTATTTTGTGGTAAAATTTTAGAGAAATAACAATTTGTGTAACTATTGCAAAGTGTATTTATTGAGAAAGGCACCAGCTGTGTGAATCCATAGTAGTAATTTAACGATGTGTGGAAATATCATTTATAGGTAGATTCTGATATAATGGCATTTACACATCGGGTGAAATGACAATGGTTGCACACAGTACCCTATACATATTTATCGCGTCTATACCAGACATACACACACATACTCAAATATATTTGACCCTGCTACATTGGCGAACATTTGTCAACAAGAACGGTTGGTCAAATGCGGGTTGTCCAGTCGATACGTCATCATGGCAATCACACCCCAAGCGCCAATCATTCCCACGGTTCGAAATTGAAAAAGCGCGAGTCACGTCGGCAATAAAGCGAAGCGCTGGGCCATGCGTCGCGTGCGTTTATCACGATAACTCTAAGGTCAAGCATTGCTCTGTTACATTCTGTGCCCTCGTCGCTCGCCTCTGATGCCCTGAATCATATCCTGTATCCTCAATAGATTAACTTTGCCATTCGCAACACTTTTTCTTTTAAAACAACCACTCAAGTTTCACTCAAAGCACTTCAATTTTATTATTATAACTAGCACATAAAAAAAGAACACTGTTTTTTTTATTAGTTTCAAAACTATAAACTCTCAGTTGCTTTTGAACGAGATCTAAATTTTAAGCAGATATCACAGTGATTTTTTTTATCTATACCTTTCTTTAATTGTTTAATTACATATACTAATTTTACAGTAAGTACTGTTAATAAATCATATGCTTCTAAATTATATACAAGCACTTATAAAATCGTGTGATGATATGATATGCTTGATTGTCTTCACTGGTTTACGGTTAATAATTAATGAAAGACACAAGTAGGTAACTAAACTATATACAGATTTTTTCACATATGTATAAAGTCATTAACTTCCTTGTTGATTTATATGTTTTAAAAATAAAAAAGATTTGGTAAGATAGTAAATATATATGTTTGTTCATGTAATGTTAAAACTTGAACTTGAAAATATCAGAATAGGATTAAGCCAGTTGTAAAACTAAAAATTAGTGAAACTTAGGCAAGTAAAAAAAACTAGGTGTTTGTAATTAATAAATTTCAGTTGGCATATTAGATTTAGCTTAACTGATAATAAAAAATGAAAATATTTTAATCTATTAATACATATAATGATATAATTTAATACGGATTAGCTACCATAAACAATGTTTTAATAATTACTGAGCTGTTATTATCTATTTTTTACATCACTTTATAAAATAATGTATGCTGTTCTCTGTCAACAAGCAGTGGAGGAGGGGGGTTTTAACTATCATTTCTTATCTTCTTACGAAATACTAAAAAAATATGCGCATGTTTCTGAAAATCAATGTTTTTAAGCCAATAGTGAAAACAGCTTCAAGTATAAATAGTTTTTCTTGATACATAAGAGAAAAGGATGACTCATTTCTTTTATTTGGTTTGTATTTCTACATCACACGATCCAATATTTCGTAGCATTAGCTAAAATTGTAATTGTTATCGTTCAATCAGCAAAACACGCATTTAGGAGTTTCATTTAATTTTATTATAATTATATCTCTCTGGATATTCTAGATATAATAATTTGTACTTTTCATTTATTACTAGCCTAGTATAAAGTTGTTCATACAACGGCGTTATAAACGACGCGTTTATTTATTCAAGGAAACTCATGTCGTGCTGATTGTAAATGTTTCTTTAGCTAAACAAGTTCGCAGAAAGCAAGTTGATGTTACAGACACAGTATTTGACCGATGTACTGTGAATTTTAAATCTGAAAATCGTCCAGCATGTAAGTTACGAATGGAACCGCTGTACACTCTACATTGTTACCATACATGTAACATACGCACACACCGAGCTATAATAACAGATTACAGAAATTTGTCGTAAACTGCGGCACATACTATTATTTGACTGATTATGATTATTTGTCTTTAAAGTTAAACATTCTGTTCCTGAGAGCTTTATTCACTAAACAAACAGCATTGTTCTTGTATGCCATTTAGAACATATCATACTGCAAAGTATCATCATTGGAAGAAACATACAATGAAATCTGAGCTGAATAGTAAATCACCGAGATTCTTTTCCTAAATTATCTCAGAGGGAATTCGAACTAGGTAGATCTATTTTAAAACCTTACGCGAGCTTTGACCTTCATATACACAGAGGCATAACTCCATTTATGCCATTGAATAAGCTCCGCCCTTTGCGCATTTCACGGTTCTTGAGGTTTTGAAACACCTCTGCAACAACAGCTGCAATACCTACAACAGAATCTTCTCGGCTATATTTATAATCATTGCAGCAATCGCCAGCTGAGTTGGTTAACATTTCCAGAAATAATGGAATTAATAACATTGAAATTTTTTTAAACCACGGCAAGGTCTAGTTCCATATAATTCAAAAAATTTAGGAACCATAATTCTTTCTTTTATTTATTCTTGAGCCCCATTAGCTCTTTTTTATTTCTTAAATCTTTCGTTAAATTATTATCAATCGTTGATATGTTTGGATGATTTCTTATCTTCTCCTTAATGTCCAGACAAGAGTTTTTCAATTAGCAATTATACTATTTACTGATTTCTTTTCTGGAGTTCATGCCACAAGGGATTTGTCGTCAAAGCTTGATTCTATGTGGGGGAATGTATCGGACAGTTGTCAATATTATGTACGTTTCAAACAAGTCATTTATTGTCTGCATATTCATATAAAACAACTTGATTGGGTTTGAACTACTTCTGCTTGACTTTCCGACATGGTTTATTTTTATTGAAAGCGGAGTTTTAAATAATTACACTCTTTCCATTCTCGCCGAGTTGTCATGTGTAGTGATAAAACAGTTTTGCATTTTTTAGATTCCTTTTTTTTGTATTATTTATATCACGCGCTACGTATATTTTCTGCATGTATATTTAGAATTAAGCGTTAAATTTTATGTTTTCAAAACTGGCTAAAACTAACGGATCAATATTAATCCAATTTTAATTTTAATTTTAAATTTCTAGGTAATTTTTAAAAACTGATGATTAAATTTTATAAATGACCAAAAAAATACCTCAAAAACAACAAAAAATTAAAGGTAACCGATTTTTAAATGGTCAGTCACTATGTTGAACGATTTTTAATTTTTTCTCAGGATATTATACACCATTGTATTTTTTATGATGGAAAAGCGACTAATTTGAAATGTAATAAAAAATTTATATATACCGCAAACGTGATCAACTGACCCGTAAAATTACCGATTAATAAATGACCGGTCATCACCCATCTTTACATAATATTTCAACAAGGGCTGCAGAATTTTTCTTTTAGAATTTTTTTGTTTCAATATAATGTACAGATGAGGGAATTATGTATGGAATAATATATATCTTGCGAATAGCCCTTTTCGGTTTCTTTGACAACTATAGGTCGATCGAAATTTTTCATGACATTTTCACATACTTGTGGCTCCACTTCACCAATAACACTCCGAATATTGGCTTTAAGCTCTTCAATTGTTTGAGGGTCGTTGGCATAAACTTTCCTTCCCTTTCGTGTAGCCTCAAAGAAAGAAGTCAAGGAGTGTCAGATTGCAAGATCATGATGTCCAATTGATATCGCCTCGTCGAGAGATCGTCCAGGAGACTTCGACTACAATAAAGCAATTGTTTCATTACTCTTATGATAGGTGACGCCATCTTATTGAAACCACATATCAGTTAATTCCATACCACTCAATTCAAGCCATAAAAGTATGTTATCATGTTAGAATAACGTTCACCATTCATAGCAACTGCATCGCCAGTATCACTTTCAAAAAGTATGGCCCTATGAGGCATCCCCGTTTCTTAACCGCTGAACTTAATTTTCTTACAAAAATCTTGAAGTATTGAACTGCTATGAGCTACACTGAATTGAGGTGTTTGGATCTGCATTGACACTTTCACTTATTGCAATAATGGTTTCCACTGAATCACCACTACAAATAGGCACAGACACAGGTTTGTTCCTAACCGCGCCACTATGCCATTAAATCGCTTCCTATTGCTATAGCTTATATTAAGAGCAATTTTTCTGCAATAGCTGATTTCATCAGATGAGTAGCAGACTAATTTACCTGACTCGAAATAGGGTTTCTTAAACAAATCATGAAATTGTAAATTACTTCGAAGGAACTGGCTTAAAATTACTGAAAATTCTGAAAAACTTTGCGTTGTGATAGTTTACAATATATTTATGATTCACATTAGCTACTGAAATAAAGAAGCTATTTGGTTTACTTAAGTTTCCAGGCGAATGCACTGAGTTTCACTCTATGATCATACGCCATGATCTACCTGATATCCTAGCAGTGGCAGATATGGGAGAAATAAGAAACGGATTAAAAAATACCTTCGTTCCGATAACCAGGAACCTCTTAAAACAGTCCACTTTCCGGGGACCAGTTCAGCCTAAGTTAGGAAATATGGAGATGCTCTGGTAGAAATTGTTAAACATAGAGTTAAGGCTTGTGTTGTTTTGGGAATCTATCAGGGTTCAGGGGGATGATAATACAGCTGATCTGGCTAGACTTGGAACTGACATGCACTGTCTCAGACATGAACGTATTTTGAGTATCACAACGAAGTAGATCATGGGGGCCTACATTGAGAAATTGAAGGAGCACTGGGAATTAAGCGATGACACTGTACAAGTCCTTTGTAATGAGGAAGAACAAGTCACAGTCGACCTAGTTACTCGGTCACAGCCAGACCAACTGAGCATAGCAATTTCACACCATTTTCAGCGGCTTGTGTATCAGCTTAAGACGAAGAAGCCATGCAATTTTAGGCGAGGATTGTGTAGTAGATATACTATCCTACGAAGAAGATGTAAAGCAAACTGTCCCTTGTCTATTAGATGTTAGACTAGTAAAAGAAATCTACTCTTTGACAAAGAAGAGGTTTGGCAAAATTTCCATATTGAGGGTAGTTCGTCTTCTTGCGTCGGTAATTAGCCTCGGTAGAGAAAATAGTCCGACGTTAAATAAATGATTAAAATAAGAGGTTTTTACGATTTCCTTCTGTCCGTTCTATTTTTGACATACGCTTAATAAATATACACAATTTGGTCTTCAGTTTCAGCTAGCGCTGCGGATTAAGAATATGTGGAACTAATATTGCCATGGTAAAACGACTAAGAAAATGTCCAGTTTTACAATTTCGCTTAATCTTTCAGTAATTTTCAAATAATTTTCTTCTTTTTATTAAACACTGAACTGGATTTGAAACAATGTTATACATTCATATTTTTTAAGATATTTAATCTTATTAAAAGTTATTTATTTATAATTAAACTTATCTGACTAGCTGTAAACTAAACAGGTAGCCGGTAATGTCCAAGTGCCGCTATAACAGCCGTTTTAGTTTGCGAACATATTACGGTTTTTATGTTAAGTGTAGAAGATACGAAAGTTCTTACGTCAATAACTTTTTAATATATCACCGTCTCATAAAATCACCAGAACAAAGTCGAAAGTGCACTTAAGTCGCTGATTGCCGAAGGGGTAAAATTGACACTGAAGTTATAAAGGGAAAGTTTTTATTTTATTCGATATTCTTCCGTTCATTTCAAGTAGGTGGATATCAGTTTGTCAGGATAATATCCCAGAAAATATATTGCTTTATCTAAAAGATTTAATATGGTTTCTCACTGTAGCTTACAGTAATGAATCATACCATAATGTAGAAGATACTCTAACAAAAAAATATGGTTACTTTTTATTTAAAATTTACAATTATTACCCGATTTTTGTTGTAGGGTTTTGCAACTATCGTTACAGATGGTAGTTTCTTGGGCACTGTCGTGTCATGATGCCATCTAATCCATTAGAAAGTGATAATACCTCAAAAAATAATCGTTTATTTATATATGTTAAGGTGTTTTACTGGCCTTAGATAAATCATATTCCTCTGTTTCGCTAGATCTTTGTGTAGTCTGTAATTTATTTTCTGATATAGACATGAAATTAAAATTAGTCTGCCTAATTCTGTTAATGTGTTTTTATTGTATATTTCACCTCTACCCAATCAAAATGCTACAACATATGAATCCTTGTTTGATACATTAACGGCAAATTATCACTTTCTTAATGAAGATAAATTATTGTATTAGGTGATTTTAATATTCCAAGTTAAACAAGTTATTTATCTACTGGTGAACACTCAAATAGGCATATTAGTTCACTTATTAATTTTTGGGTGTTTTTGGTCTTTAATTAATACAATGTATTAAATTCAAATTATACAGTTTTAGATCTTGTCCTAAGCAGGTCATAGATCTTGGTTAATCAATCCGAAAACTACTTAATCTCTGAAGACCCTCTCAATCCCCCTTTGGATTTATGTTTCATTTTAAATTTTGATCAGAGCAAATACATAGGTGGACGTGTCCCTTCATTCAATTTTAAAAATTTGTCTTTGATAGATTATATAATAATCTTTGCAATATAGACTGGTCATACTTGATTAGTTTTAATAATTACATTTTGGATTTTTGGAAAGTGTTTCTGAGACTATCCATAAAACTGCATCATGTCGTCTACACTACACATTGTATAGTGTTGTATTGTAAAGTTTTGTAATGCATTTTATATTTATTTGTACTTTCCTGCCCTTTAATTGGATGCTTATCTCTCTGGACAGCTGTATTCCTAAATAAATAAACACATAAATAAATAAATAGATAGATATACAGATAAACAGATAGGTAGATAGATACATAGATAGATAGATAGATAGATAGATAGACAGATAGATAGATAGATAGATAGATAGATAGCCAACATTTGGCTCAAGGCCAATGGGTTAGAGTTGGCAGTGCACAAGACGGAGGCGGTACTCAGTACGAACAGGTGGTCGTTCACACTACCGATGATAGCTTTGAAGGACAAGACTGTGCCGTGGAATAAATCCGTAAAATACTTAGGTGTGCGGGTTGCCGGCGGATTGAGATATACGGAACACGTCTTAAGGACCGCTGATAACGCTGCATCTACGGCAGCTGTGCTAGCACGGCTGATGCCAAATATCGGCGGCCCCAAGGAATAAAAAAGGAGACTTCTAAACAGCGTTGTCCACTCAAAAATGCTTTACGGAGCGGAGGTTTGGGCGGGGGCATTAGAACGAGAAACGGTACGACGTAGATTGGCGGCCGTAGCGTCATTAGGGTTACGTCGGCCTTTAGAACTCTCTCAGAAGGAGCCAGGAGAATATATAAGAACAGAGGATCCGGAATCCCACTCAGGTTGCTATAGTTTCACGCGTGTGCGATGCTTGGTCGACGCTTTCATGCAGAGCCATCCAAGTGGAAGCCACAAAGGTGCGACTGGCTCCCTGTCAGTGGTTTTCCTTTAGTGTCTTTTTTGAGTTTTGTACACCATTTTAACTCAGCTACACCGTACTGATGAAGACCAATTAGTCAGAAACACGTGTCCACTGTTTGCATCTTTCTGCCATTTGCAATTTTTGCATTTTCCACCGTGCAATTTTCTTTATGCGGGCGTACTCGTTGATTCGCTGTTTTTTTTTACTGTAATGTAATTAAACCCGCGTCTAACTCCTTCTTTGTATATATATATATATATATATATATATATATATATATATATATATATATATATATATATATATATATATATATATATATATATATATATATATATATATATATATATGTATATATATTCATCATCTTGCGGGTGTCTGTCTAATTGGCGCAGCTTATCTACTGTCCACTTCACTACACCGAAGAAGTAGAGCAGAACCAAAACGGCAAGCATGTTAGTAGCATACACCTTCTTCTTCCCCGAAAGTTCTGAAGACCAAATCTTTCGGAGTCGGTGTCTGTACTTGCCGCGGACAGAATCCTTTATTTGTGTTACATCCTGGATGTGCCCTTGTTGCACGCCCAGATACGTATAGGTCTCTCCGGCATTCAGATGTCTTAGGATTCTTCCGTCTGCGAGCTGCGCATCCTCAGAGAATTCGCCGCATCGTCATCTCTTGAGGTGGATGGCACATTAGTCCAGCCCAAATTTCATACCAATTGTCCACGTGTATTCTTCGACCACCCTAAGAGCGTTTTGTAGTTCGCGCTCTCCGGAGGCATAAAGTTTAAGGTCATCCATATAAAGTAGATGGGTGCCTTCTGCATTTGACCTGCCAGCCACTCGACTGACTTTTGGCGGACCAGTATTATTATTATTATTGTTTTTGCACCATTCGTTACCGACATTGTTTGAATATCAGAATGTAGTATCTATGAATAAATTATATTTACTAACATTTATTAAATTTCATTATTATTTCTAGTTTCCCAGTATTGTAATCAGCCTGGGAAGTCTTGAATAAAACACCCTGTATATCAGGGTATTAAGAAAGTAATCTACTAACTTAGGGTATCAATAGAACACTGCAAAATAACATCAAATCGTTGTATATGTATATTTTTGTGAAAAAGGGAATTGTTTAATTATAATAATTACAATATTTCGAATTCTTTTAAAATGTGTCAGAAATTACTATATTGAATACTTCCAAATAATACTAAACAGTAATGACAAATAAATTAAATAGGGCCAACCGTAATGCCATTTCTTTTTTCAGCCTTTAGTAATTTTAAGACGTAGGAAACTTGAATACTTATATATTTTACTCTTATTTATTTATTTTCTCTATTTACTATATTTTTATTATTTGGATATGGTACAATTTCTGAAGAGAATTCCGGAACATTCATTTACAAAAGTAGCAAATTGTAAGCCAAAATTTAATTTAAAGATAGTTTTACAAAATTGTTCTAAATATTTCAAAATAATGGCGATTTTTTTAATGTTTTATTAATACATTTTACAATAAATAAACAAATGTGCAACATGTACCATGTATACATATATCAGGTTTTAGAATATTGTTCATTTGTATGTAATTTTTGGGAAATATTTAAAGTAAAATAAACGTGTTATAAAATAAAGTGAATGACATGATTCATAAACGTTTACACGACTTTATTGAAAAACTACTAAGACCAGTGCCATAAATAGCAATCAAACCAGCTACTAAATTACAACTGACGTTATCGCAAAAAGTAGAGATTCTAGAAGTGTCGGACCCAAGTGGATTACGCGAGATGGCCACGTGACGACGGCTCGAGTTATTGGCCTTCGTCGATTTCAACGTCCCGTGTCATATCTCCACTCGTCGTCATCGCCATCGCCATTCCCATTGCCCATCATGCCTCACCCTCTGTCTCTAAAATTGGATATCTTTTTGACACCCGATAAATAGTTTTCACAACCAGCACATATAAATTTATACAGGTCAGTCTCCCGAACACGTTTATGCTATATAAATGTACATCTGCCGTTCTTGTTGCTTATATCACATTTTTTTAAATTACATATTAAACATTAATATGATAAAATTACATTGAGTAATATCAATTTTCTATTTAATATAATAACTACACCTAAAAAACCATACTTACATTGATTTAAATTAAATTTTTTTTACATTTACAATTTTTCTTTAAATTTTCCTAGGAATCGCATACTTAACGTCGGCTTATTTTCACCTACGCTTACATGTGCTCGTGTATACACTGGCACACTTAACCTGGAAATGTTGCCGAACCCCGACTTTGCCATGGGGCTATGGATTCTTAACGTGCTCACATCGCAAATACTTGGAACCCGCAGTTTTATGCCCCTTTTTGAAGATCCACTATATCAAATCGACTTGTGCCCGTCCGATTTTGAACTCGGACAATTTGAGTGAATTCACGCGTTACTCTCCTTCACACTATCTAACCATTCAAGGAGGACATTGTTTGATATGATAATAAACTAACAATAATAGTATCTTTATGAATTTAAGGGATTATACAAATATAATATAAGACAAGTCAAATAACCTAATAAGTAACATATGAAATATAATATATACACACACATACACATAAGATTATACAGGGTGTCTCACCAGGAATTGCATCGATCGATAAAGGGAAAAGTACGTACCAGAAAATTTTGAAAATTTAGGGAATTACTAACGGCATTATGGTCAATCCAACTAAAATAATTATAAGCATCTGGCACTTCCGGTTATACTGGAAGTCGATACCAACTTGCTTATTACAAATGGAATACCCTATATATTTTATGGTTTTCGAAAAGAGCATAAAATTCAAAGTCAAAAACGTGCTTAAACCCAGCCGTTTCAGATATATTTGACATTTAAAAAAAATTTTGACAGGTGTAATGGTTTACAATAACCTTTATAACTTTCTTCGTGTAAAAGATACTCATTTGCTTTTTGACATGCAGAAAGACCCTAAAGTGATCTACGCTCTACAGTTTAAGGAAATTCAATAATAGTATACCAAGTGTTTCATATTTGACGTCACTTTTTGTGGATAAAGACGACAAATCTGTTGGGCCTATATTTTATAATTATACTTTAACTGATACCTATCTGGAAATAATTATCCCAGAAGCAGAAAACATTCTTTTGCAGAATTTTCCGGAAGCCGAACTTGGTTTATATGATTTGGATGCAGGATGGGGCAACTCCGCAGTGTCCTACCCATTCGAGATCATTTGAATAATGTATTCCCAATATAAATAGCCACCAAACTCGCGGATATCAATGTGGACCACCCAACGATCGGAGGCATAAGGTCACCCATCTATTCTACATGGATGACCTTAAACTTTATGCCTCCGGAGAGTGCGAACTACAAAACGCTCTTAGGGTGGTCGAAGAATATACGCGGGCAATTGGTATGGAGTTCGGGTTGGACAAATGTGCAGTCGTCCACCTCAAGAGAGGACGATGCGTGGAATTCCCTGAGGATGCTCAGCTCGCAGACGGAAGCATCCTAAGACATCTGGATGCCGGAGAGACCTATACGTATCTGGGTGTGCAATAAAGGCACATCCAGGATGTAACACAAATAAAAGATTCTCTCCGCGGCAAGTACAGACACCGCCTCCGAAAGATTTGGTCTTCCGAACTTTCGGGGAAGAACAAGGTGTCTGCAACTAATATGCTTGCCGTTCCGGTTCTGCTCTACACTTTCGGAGTAGTAAAATGGACGGTAGATGAGTTGCGCCAATTAGACAGAGATACCCGCAAGATAGTGAATATTTACAGAAGTATTCATCCTAGATCGTCCGTTCCTCGTGTGTACCTCCCACCTCAACGGGGGGGCCAAGGACTTTTGAGCCTGGAGTGTACGCATGGCAGAGTAGTACTGAGTATGGCATGTAACATCCTCAGGATCTCAGATCCCCTCTTGCGGTTCGTAAAACATCACGAAACTGTAGGAGTGGGAGCAGGATTGTTCAAAGCAGCAAAAAGAGCCGCAGATGAACTCGGTCTCGCATTTGATATCAGGCGAGGAGGCCGGCAAGGTGCTGATGTAGAGTCAGTCATCGAACTTCAGCCAAATCGCCTGAAAGCCCGAATCAGAGCTGCCGAACAGGAAAATCTGTTTCGGCAGCACGTCGATAAACCCCAGCATGGTGTCTTCTATAAGAACATAGAAACGCTGGGTTTATCGACCAGGCTGACAGCCGGGCTTAAGTCAGAGACCGAGGGATTCATTATGGACTGCCAAGATGGTGTTTTCAACACCTTGGTCTACCGTAGCCGCGTGTGGCGTGTAGAGGTTCCTGATATCAACTGCAGGACCTGCCATCAGGCGCCGGAATCGCTCATGCACTTACTATCTGCATGCCCCATATACGCGATTTCGGCCTACATCCACCGATATAACGCGGCTTTACGAGTACTATACTACCATCTGAGGCACTCATACGGGGTAGACCAGACATCAGTGCTGCCTTACGTCCCCGGAGATATTGAGTCCGTTGTCGAGAACGAGAAATGCCGGATTTACTGGAACTCGTTCCCGACTGTCAGGCTTATCCAAGCCAACAAGCCTGACATAGTTCTCCTCGACCATCAACTCTAGGTGATGTATGTCATCGAGTTCTCGGCACCTGCGGAGAAAAACATCACCTTGAAGGAGGAGGAGAAACGGACCAAATATTGCGATCTCCGTTACGAGCTCCAAGTGCTGTACCCAGGCTACTCGGTCAAAATGGTCGTCTTAATAATGGGTGCACTCGGAGGGATAAAGCCAACGCTGCTCTCGGAACTGAAAATCATACCAGTCTGCCAAAAATCAGCCGAGTGGCTGGCAGGCCAAATGCAGAAGGCGGTCATTCTGGTTCTCTTCGTCTGCTTAGGGCACATGATTCTGGTATCTACAGTCACTAACCCTGCGGGATGTGAGGAGTGGCTGTAGTTGATGCGTCGGCGCGACTCCCGTGAGGCGTTGGAGGCCATGGGAGGACTGACCGGCATCGGGCAACAAAAAAAAATAATAATAATAGGATATAAAATTTAAAGAGAGACAGTGCTACACCTCATATGCAAACGTAAGGATCCAATGTTTCAGTAATGTGACTCCGTGGTAGAGAGATCAGAGCAGTTGCCTCTCACAGAGGAGTTCCGTGTTGTACCTCCAGCCCTGGAACTAGGATATTTTCGGAAGCAGAGATTAATCCAGTTTATTTTGATAATGGGTGTGTGTCCGTTGTCTGCAAACTTATCAAACAAGGTTCCTTATGCGTAGTTATTACGAGAATATTTAGAACATATTTATATTGAAATTTATGTAAACAGTATAAAATATGAATCTTCTGTAGTATGTTTAATTTTGTATCATCGATTCCTTTACGCTGACTTTCTCGTAGATCATAAATTTTTTTATAGATTTCCTTTATTACTTATTTATCAGTCCTCTTATTATTCAATCTATTTTGTAACAAAATTCCTTTTTTATATAATTTAAAATTCTAATTCAATTACATTGTGCTGAAGGGAACTGTTCGTTTAAAAGTCTTATAGTATACACATATTCAAACGAGTTTAGAATCGAAACGGCCAACTTTACAAATTTTAGAACTGGATTTGAAAACTGATCCCCGTCTTATGCTTTTGCACTGATTATGATTTCCTTTACAATTTTGATTTAATTATCATGACTTTACTTACAGTTATTTATTTGCACAAAAGTCTATACACATATTACTGGAAATACATAAAAATAAATATTTTTGTGTTATTTACTTTTAAATCTAAAATAACATTCACAAAAAAAAACAGCAAACGAGCCAAAGTGTACTAATTCAGATATATTTGATTGTTAAATCCGATTTCAAAAAGTTGATTGAAGATGAAGTTACTTTGTGAAAATCCATTTTGATTTAAAAAATTGACCAATTGACCAATTGACCAATTTAATAAAAACATTAAATTTTATCCAAGATTCGTCAACCTATTCGATACAAATTTCACTAGTACTGAAGATAACCTCTTAAATTTAGGTCCAAAGTTCACACCGCAAACACAAAACATACAAAAACAAAAAGAAATACTAGGTTTACATGCAGAACTAGCTATAACAAACAACAATAACACCATTATGAAATTCCAAAGCGTAAAACATCAAATAGCACAGAAAATAAACAAGTCTACAGAAACGACTAGCCCCTCACATACAGCCACACTAAAAGGTATCCAAGAAAAAATCCATCACAATAAACTCATTTTAACAAAAACAGATACAGGCAATACTACAGTTATTCTCCAAGAAACAGAATATATCAATAAAATTGAGAAATTTCTAGATGAACAAAATTTACAAAAATCAACCCAAGATCCTACTAACAAATTTGCAAAAGAAACGAAGTCCTTAATACAAAGTTTTGAATATTTGTGTCACTCCGAATTTGAAAAAAAGAAGACTTACACATATGAACTGTGAAGCCCCAAAGTTGTATGGCTTAGTTAAATTACACAAAGAAAATAAACCCATTAGACCAGTGGTTTCCTACACAAATGCACCAACACGTAAGTTATCTGAATTCTTAATAACGAGTTTAAATCTATTACAAAATTTAAGCCCAAAAATACAATTAATAACTCCTTAGACTTAACAGTAAAATTAAACAGCCTAAATATTGACCCCAACTCTATAAAATTAATATCGTTTGATGTGTCGAATATGTTTCCTAGTATCCCCCTTTCGAATATCTTCCTTTAATTTCAAATATACTAGAAAAATGCAAAATTATCCCAAAATTAAGAAATGAAATACTGCAAACATTCAAGTTGTGTTTAGATCAAAATTATTTCCAATTTAATGAAGACATCTTTATACAAAAAACAGGGCTTCCTATGGGTTCGCCACTTAGCCCCCTTTTATCCGATATATTCATGGATAATCTTGAAAATACTATATTGGATTCTCCAATATCAAAAAAACATATTATCTTTTGCTACAGGTGCGTTGATGTCATCCTAATAGGTTTTAAAGGGACAGACAGACAATTAAAAATATTCCTCGATTTTATCAATAACACACATAATAATATATCTTTTACCTTAGAAACAGAGATCGATAATAAATCGATAAACTTTCTCAACTTAACTATAAAAAGACACACAACATCATTTTCCTATAATATTTACCGCAAACCAACTTTTACAAACGACACTATACCATTTAATTCCTACAACCCTCTTTCCCACAAATTAGTCGCATATCAATCTATAACACACCGAGCTTTCAGGTTACCTCTATCTGAGACAGATTTAAAAGAATTAGACACAATAAGACTTATTGTGTCTAATATTTATAGCACATAATAACGGGTACCCTCAAAATATAATCAACAATCTAATCTACAAAAAACAAAATAAGTCCCTCTTGAAAGAACTTTATCCCACTATTAACGAGAAAAAAGTTCAAACATATATTTCATTACCTTATTCAGGTCAACTCTCCTATTCAATTAGCAACACTTTTTCAAAATTTAATATTACCTAAAACATCTTTTAGTTCTAACAAAAATATAGGCAGATATCTTTTCAATGCAAAACAAAAAACTGATATCTCTAAAAAATGTGGTGTATATCGGTTAGATTGCCCAGAATGTAACGCTTCATATGTAGGTTAAACAGGTAGATCGTTCGGAGTAAGATATAGAGAACATATTAACACACAAAAACAACATTCCAACTTTTATAAACATCTAATAGATTCTGGCCATACAATAACTGACGACCATCAACCTAAGATATTACATATTTATGGGGAAAGTAAAAAACTTAATTTATTAGAAGTGCTAGAAATTAATAAATTAAATAGGAATAAAAATTACAACATGTTAAACGACCAAATAGATTTAAATAATTCTCCGTTATTAAACTTATTCAGATAAACTGCTGCTAATAAAAATCACACCATAATATAATTTACTATCTTGAAAAAACCCCTACATTTAAAAACATAACATCTGTACAAATTTGAATTATATTATCAACCATAAAGTGACCCATCCTTCTATTCAGTTCAGTTTTTATTTAAATGAAAGTAAAATCTGTGTATAATTTAGTTTACTTGAAAATGTCCGAATAGGATAAAACTAGTTGTAAAATAACAAATAAAGTGAAAATTAGACAAGTAATAAAAAGTGTTTATAATTTTTTAAGTTAAATCCGATGCTTGATAAAAAGTTTTTCTATAAATTTCATTAAATGTTGAAATTTTATTCATCAATTTGACATTTTGGTTTTTCAACGAACATATTTTTACTATTTATTTACAAATACAATGCTAGTTAGTCCTTGACGGTATTGAATGGCTTTTATCTAATAATAAGATAATCTTAACTAAGCACATAACAAAAATATCATCTATATCGACACCATTATATGTCTCTTGAAACATTACATTAATACACTTTATAGAGGCAGTAAAAAGGGCAAATAATGTTGTTTGTTGTGAAACGTACGTAATAATATTATTGTATGGCTGAGTTATATAAGTAGGGAAGAGCATTACTGGTTTCCTTTTTCTGGTGTTGGCGTATAGTCCATCTCCACTACAGTGGCCAGTCGACTTTAAATGGATTAACTACATAAAAGTGTTGTAATTGCAATTAAAGAAACTGCCGCACGTGGATCTGAGATGTTGTCATACAAAAGTTGGAACGGAGTAAAAAGCAATTTCACTAAAACCTGTGGGGTGCTTGCTACTAGACGGTCGACTGGCTCGCGACAGCGTTCACTTGTAATTGCTGATGCTTGCTGGTAGCTGATTTCGGTTTGGATGGTTTGGTAAGTGTAGGTAAGTCGTGTGTTGATGAAGAACCTATTCTACAATATTTAGATCAGGTACTCAATTCAAATAATGAGTATAAATTTAAACTGCAGCTGTATATTCCATATTTGTTACTTTATTGCATGAAATAGATTTACTTACACTACTATGTGTTTCAAAAGCACTGGGCTCTCTATTTGAATACAAATTATGAAAAAAACTGAGTGGCTAAAGAGAAAAGTAGGGGTTACTGCTTGGACGTATTATATTAATACCCTATACTAGTGTTAACATTTTGTTTTTTAATCTTGTCAATTTACGCATTATATCGCGGCGATCTGGCAAATTTTCTTATCTCAAACGGTCATAATTGTCCAAAAGAGGCAAGAGACATACAGGTTGGTGTACATTTTTCGACTACACGGGGCTGAAAAAGATTCGCAGACATGCATGCCCTACCCTTGTTGCACATTCATCCATGTACTCGCCTGACTTACACCAACCGGTATACACTTAGTGCCAAAATAAATGACCCATTTTATTATGGTAGTAACTTTTTATTAGTTCAACGTAAGAGAATAAAAAAATACATTCGAAAGAGGAAGAATGGGAGCTTTTTAAAGAGTTCCATACGATCCTCTATTCACTCGTGGTAATGTAAAGATTTTTATACTTATAGGTATGACAATGGTTTATTCATCGGGAAATAAAAACTTTTAGGTAATCCAAAAGACAATATTAAAACAAACTAAAAGCCGTGGTTTTCCGAAATTAACTGTAAGGACTGTAATCAAAAGTACGTTGGACAAACTAAATGATCAATTCAAACTAGATTCAAAGAGCATATGGGTCATATCAAATACGGTGGAACAGATAAATCTAGTGTTGTTCTCAAATGCGTTTGCGAACAACCATAAAACAGATAGTAGCAATTTAAAATAATTAGGAATATAACAAATACTACACAGCTGAATACATTTGAAAGCTTGGAAATTACAAAGTGTTAAAATAGTTAGAATAGCGGCAGAGGGCCAATCCCATATAGTCGGCTCTGTTGGTTAGTGTAGGTATAAATAGGATTCAGTGTTAGCATAAGGTTGGTTTTAGTCATCTGCAGATGATGCAAACTTTGTTGGTGAAACATAATTAACAACTCGTTCGATTAGGGCATTCGTTTTAGTTTTAGGGCAGTTTGATGCAAATTCTTCTTAATGATTTTTTAACATAATATTCTGAATATCTGAAACCTACTACAATTTCCTTTTTGTCTTAATAACTGACAAAAATGAGTAGAGTGAGATGCAATTTAATTCACTTCTTTACATAACTCAACTGGTTATAACTTCAGCATTATGGAGCAAAGATAGTGAGAGAAATACAAATAAAGAATTGAATCAAAATACAGTGTGTCTCATTTAAGAGTGTAACAGCGTAATAATTCTTTTGTTTTTTGTCCGATTTAAATCAAACTGGTCTCAAAAGATAGAGACCACCAAGTTCCATTTAAGACAATAAAATTACTTTCCATCTTGAAATGCAAGGCCATCTACGATGATAACTTATATATATGAAAGAAATCAAAAAATCGTAGTAGGTATTTTTTAATCAAAAAATTTTATTAACAAAACTTATTCGAAATCATTCAAAAACCCTGAATCCGAAGTTTAGTTAAATTCTAAAAAAAAATGAGGTTTTCATGAAAAAATTCCAGTCCCCAAATTTCTCGATTTGATAAGCATGCTTTGACTCCTTTGTTTCTACTAAAAGACAATTTTGTAAATGTCAGATTAGTTGTCAAGTAAATCTGTTGGCATTCTGTCTGATTTTTTGTATTCTAGCATATTTTATTTCAATTAAAATGCTTACAACTGCGGAAAAAAATGCAAATTGTTAGATTAGTTGATGATAATTCTCGTACAGCGAGGGAAGCTGCTACAGAATTTAATAATCGGCATCCAGATCGACCCTTAATAGACCATGTAAAAGTTTGGCGAAATAATAATTTATTCAATAGAACTGGTAAACTTCAGTTTGCGAGAAAATCCAAGGTGTAGCCTAAGGAAAATGTCCACAATTTTAAATGTACCCAAGGATACAATTTGGCGATGCTTCCGTCGAAATAAATTACGTCCCTTAAAGCCTGTTTTCTTACACACATTAGAAGAAGGAGACGAAGAAAGGTGGCCGGAATATTGCTTTTGGTGTCAAGGAGAGCTTTTGAACAACCCTGTTTTTTTTTAAATATGTTATTCTCAGATCAAGCGACATTTACAACTAATGGCACAGTTAACTCTCAAAATACACGAAATTGGTCCGTTGAAAACCCTCATTGGGTTGTAAACTGTCGACTCCAGTATTTAGAAAAGGTGATGTGTGGTGCAGTATTTTGAATGAATAAATAATTGGGCCATATTTCTTTGAGGGAAATTTAAATGCAGAACGTTTTCGAATTTTTTTGCAAACTAAATTTTCAATCGAAATTGAAAACTTGGTCCTTATTGCATATAACAATCTGATATTTCAACTTGATAGAGCCCCAATCCACAATGCAATGGTAGTACGGAATTGGCTAAACAACTTTCCCCGGAGGTGGATTGGAAGAAATAGCCCTTTTATTAATTAGCCTCCGAGGTCACCTGACCTCACGCCCTTGGACTTTTTTTATGGAGGTTTCTAAAGAATGAAGTCTACAAAACGCAGCCACGAAGTAGACTACAAATGGAAAACCGGATAAGGCAAGCTTGCGCTGAAATTACGCATGCAACCCTCCGAAAAGTTATGAACAACAGCAGAAAGCGAATTGAAGCATGCATTAGGACTGATGGAGCTTTGATGGAACATAATATTTAATTCTTTTGGTTGTATTTATTATTCATTTGTGTAAATTGTGTTTCAAAAAAATAAATTTAGAAATAACTTTTATTAAAATGCCTAAAGTGATTTTTTTCATCAAAACATCATTTTTTTAGAATTTAACTAAACTTCAGATTTAGGGTTTTTGTATGATTTCGAACAAGTTTTGTTAATAAAATTTTTTGATTAAAATATGCCTACTATGATTTCTTGATTTCTTTCATTAAATTTAGCATCGTTGATGGCCTTGCATTTAAATATTGAAAGTAATTTTGTGGTCTTAAATAGACTTTGGTGACTTCTACCTTTTGAGACCAGTTTGATTTAAAACAAAAAACAAAAGAATTATTACGCTGTTACACTCTTAAGTGAGACACACTGTATGTTAACAATAAATCACTAGTTAATATTTTCTATTTTTACAAAAAAAGTGTCACAGATAAGAGAAAATATCTTTTTGAACAACTGCTTTCCAGGTTATTTGCGATGGTGAAATTGAATTATAAATAAGATAATATGCACAATATGTGGTTTTCTTGAAAATAACAGTTTTAATTGTAAATAACATTATTGTGGCAGTTGTACCGAAATAACGTGTATACTATCATTTTCATAATTCAATACTCGTGGAAAATTGCTGGGAAATTAGTTGTTTAAACAGGTACATACTTTTTATAATGTAAAAAATAAAACTAGCAATATTCTCTATCTGAATTGAACTTTTAACAAGAAAAAGACATTGACAATTTAAATTTCAACTACAACTAACGTCATCGTTTTTTGCTTTTTATTGATGTATGCTTATTTTTTCGTAATTTAGTGCATATCTCCCAAGCTAAAAATAATATAGGTATTCACAACCCTATCCTGGATACTGCTTCAACGAGAACCACTACGTGCAAAGTGCATATTTCCCAAAGTCTCAGGGTACATTAATTCGATGCAAACCAAACCCATCCTATGAGGACTTGTTTTGACGTAGGGCTAGCTCTGTATCTGTCAGTTCCGTGCTATATATAACACATAATATGCAAATCTTCACAACTTAAGAGTAGCCAAATGCCCTTGCCTCGTAATAATATGAATAATGTCTTCTCTGTCAAATACAATATTAGCCGTATCGCTTATTGCTTTCTTCATTATTGAATATTAAATTTTATTGAATAAATAAATAGCTGACGCATATTCGCATAAACGTATTTAATAAATAATAATTCTAATGTAATCAAATAATTGATAAATTATTAGTTATTTCGTATTTTGATGTAGTCCTTATAGTCGGTATTAGATAAAACATTGAATTTTTTTAAGTTATTTATTCAATATACAAATACAATATTTTTTAATTTTCATTTGTCCACTTATGAATGAAATGCTTTTAGCTGTGGTGAAGTATAAATCATTATTAGAGCGTGGCTAATCAGACGGCTTTCAGTAGCGTCCCAGACGTATTATTATCGCAGATGATGAAATAAGTAATATCGCTTACCTTTTACATGTTAACGACCGAGGACAATAGCTGAAATTGCGAATTAACGAGGGTTCACATGATTAACACATTTTCTATGTTTTCAGCTGAAAAAAATATCCTTTGTGGGGTAAACACGTGTGTAAATCGAAAAAGATCTTTCGACATCTCTACAGAAGTAATATTTACAAATATAAAACTTTCTAAATCACTTGTAGGATGTTTATCATTAAAATACCGATTAATATTACATAGCGTTTCATATGCCAGATTTTTATGTAAAATATCATTATACCGCTTACTCACTCGCATACCAGAGTCATCCTTTACAGTTTGTAATTTATTTTGTACATTATGAATTATTTGTAAGGACTCTTCTAATGACATGACACTGAAGAACTTTCTAATAGTTGAATGTTGTCCAGTACTACTGCATACTTGTTGAGAATCACATGTATCGCTGCTTCTACTTCAGGATTTTTTTAAATAGTTTTATGCCTCGGAGATGACTTTTGATTCACTAGGACAACTGTAAAATGAAATTCTTTACTCGTTGGTAGTATACAATTCCATTTACTCATGGTAGTATTCAACTGTTGCTAGCCATGTTCCCCAATGTGTTAAAATAGTTGCGGTGGAATGTCAGGACAAGTTAACTTAAAACTTGTAACCCGTTTAGAGGCTTTCATACGGTGCTTAGCACGCCCTCGTCTCCAGCTTGCCAACATAGAACTTTAACTCGCTGTTAAAATTTTCCATTGATGGAACAAAAAAATGAAAATAAATGATTCATCTTAAATACAATATGGATTTAATATATAAAATTGCAGGCAATACTGATGCATATTTTTTTACTAATAAGATATACGAATATTTTGTTTGGTGTCATTTTATAAAACTAAATAACCGTATTTCCTATTAACAAAAAAAGAATACATTTCAGTAGTATTCCTGGACCGAAGTGGAATATCTGGATGCGATAAAACCGGATGAAATTGCATCGAATATTCAGTATCCACAAAAATTTATTGTTTGTGCTGGGATACTGCGTGACCGGATCGTGGGAACACAATTTAGACGGGAAAATTTTACGGAATCTTTGTACTTACAAATGTTGGAAGATGTTATTGATCCACTGATTGTTCAGGTAGCTGAGGTAAATGACGAAGTGTTTGGCGACCTCACTCTACAAAAAGACAGAGCTTCGCCATACTATGTTGCAGAAGTAAGTCAATCTCTGGACCAACGGTATCCTTGCAGATGGAGTGAACGAAGAATACTCATTTTATGGCCATTACTTTCGACGGATTTTTCGCCACTAGATATCTTGTTATGGAGCTATCTGAAGAGTGTCGCTTACAGGAGAGAGCCGAAATCTCTACAGGATTTAGAACGGAGAATTGTGTAGGCCTGTTAAAATATTTCTAACGAAACATTTCTTATATCAACGTAATGGGACTAAAAATACCTTCAAAATGCGGGGTCACTTGATCCCATGTGCTATTTGAAATTTTCGATTTGACGTCGCACGTATATAGTTGACAAATAATAAAGAAACAAAACTGATTTTTTCAAAATCTTATTGTGGGCTTATTGTTTACCTAGTTCTCGTCTAATTTTTTTTGTGCGTTACCGGGTTTACGCAGTTTATTATGCGTATATCAAATAGTACACTATTCAAAATTATTAGAGGATCATAACTTAAGACTTTATTAGGTTTAAGATTATTGGTGGTGTAAAACTAATAGGTCATTTTTCTCACAAATTCTTTACTTAAGCTTAGTATTATGGATTCACACGGGTACCACTTTCCTAATTTAAATCGGTTTTTCTCCAGTTGCTAAACCAGGTTTGCAGGATATTTAGGTGATGTTGTAGTTGCTGTGATGCCACTATTGGGTCGTTATTTATTGATAACACCGCTGTATCATCCGTGAATGTTGCAATGGTTGTGTCATTTGTAGTTGGTGCATCTGCGGTATAAATTAGGAACAATAGCGGAGCCAATACGGGGCGTATTGGCTCCGCTATTGAGGTACTCCTGAATTTACTACTGAGTACAAGTAACATTTATCACAAGACGCACAACATGTCCACCAGTATTATTGAACAATACCCAAATTCCAGTTCAAACTGAAGTGAAGTACCTAGGGCTACACTTAGACCAAAAACTCACTTGGCAAAAACATATTAAAATGAAACGCCAACAACTAAACTTAAAATTTAGACAAATGTCATGGTTATTGGGACGAAAATCCAAATTATCGCTAGAAAACAAGATTCTCTTATACAAATGCATAATAAAGCCCATTTGGACGTATGGCATTCAACTATGGGGATGCACAAAACCATCCAATACAAAAATTATACAAAGAATACAATCTAAGATTCTACGCTCCATAATCAATGCACCCTGGTACGTATCTAACCACACCATACATAATGACCTGCAAATACCATTTGTCACTGATGAGATCAAGAGACTTACAACCCTCTATATAGAAACTTTAGAAGGGCATGAAAATAACCTGGTTGAAGAAATAAAAAACCCACCAAACGTAACACGGAGGCTCAGAAGACAGTGGCCCACAGACCTACAGCTGATGAATGAGATTAATTAGCTCCTGTCAAATATAACCCGGAAGTGGTACATACAAGAGAATGGTCATTGGACGATCTCTCTTCCCCTGCCATTTATGATCATAACATTTACTTATTACTTCAGTATTGTAAGTAGATTGTAAATAAGCAGTTAAATAAAAAAAAATCAGATTTTCTAAAATTATGGTATTTTAGTCAAAATTGGTATGCATTGGACTTTCGAGGAACTCAAACTCATCAATCATTGACCCATAAATTAAATCTCGACTCGTCTGAACCTATAACTTGGCTCTAGTTCTGTAACTGTCAAAGTTGATGTTCTCGAGCAAACAGTAATCTCGCTTGCTTATGGTGTCGATTCTGGTCAATCTAGGTGTTCTAAGTGTTCATCTGAACCGCAAATTGACTTCTCTGAGCCTATTACGCGCTGTTTGGACCGAAACCTTAACTCTCATAACTCTAGAGAGGTCATTTTTAGCGCAGATGCAGTTAAAAAACTGCCTGCAGTTTAAGAAATCCGTCATTGGGAGCAGTTGTGGCCATGTGGCTGCCTTGACCAGGTCCTCTTGTGACAGGTCCTGTCTCTTGATGGCGTCTCCAGAATCTAGAGACCACATTCAGCACTTGGCTTACATATCGCTGAGAGCGCCCTTCTTGCAAAAGCGTAACTGCTCGTGTCACATTATTCTATCGTTCATTTTTCAATAACAGATAATAACAAATTAGAAAAACGTATGTAACGTAAATAACAGTTTTTGTTTCGAGTTTTACTAAATTTGTTAAATAAACGTCGAAAGAATTAGTCAGAGGTTGGTTTTTGAGAATTGATAACTAAGCCTGGCCAAGCGATGGTAGATTCAGGGTCGGGCGCAATACCAATGCCATCGCGCGCTTGTTTACGATGACGATGACACGACACACTTCAGTTGTTATCTGTCGGTCGATGCATAGAGTACTAATAAATAATAAATAATGTTGAGCGTAAAGAGTAGAAAACGACCGTATGTTGATAAAGTGAATAAATTTATCGGTGAATTTCCGGATTTATTCTATGATGGATGTAAAATAATTTGTAAAGTTTATGATCAAGACTTAATGTGAAATACGGCTGTAAAATTCATTTCAATAGTAACCGGCATAAATATTTTAAAAATGGCGTGTCTTCTTTGGAACCTCAGTTTATGTTTGATTTACTGTTAATGCTGATTGCCTGTGATGTTCCTCTGCGCATATTGGATAAACCAGCATTTCGGGAGTTCTGGAATAAATACAATCCCCAGGTGAATTTACCAAGTCGTTCATCGTTACGTAGATATGTACCAAGTGTTCGTCAAGACATTGTAAATTGGATTAAATATGCATTAAAAAATACACGGCTGTGGTTATGTGTTGACGAGACGACAGATTGTAAAAAAAATTCTATTTTAAATGTTATAGTACGTGTACTCGACTCTGTTAAACCAACATTTTCATTAGCAAAAGACTAACTGCGTGTACTGGCGAAACAGTTACGCGGGTGGTGTTGGAGGCTTTCGAAAAATTTGAACTGTCAACAAGTCAAGTGTTGATGTGTGTGACCGACGGTGCTGCGACAATGCGTTTGGTGGGCCGTTTTCTTCAAAGAGACGATTGTAGGTTTTTACATGTTACGCGTAAAGTGCATGCGTTCCATATTGTAGCAGAAACGATTCGAAAATGTTTTCCAGAAGTAGATGCATTAGTAGCAAATACAAAAAAAGTATTTCTCAAATCTCCTAAACGGCTTCGAGCATTTCACACGCTGTGTCCTGGTATTCCGGAACCACCAGAGCCGATTCTTACACGTTGGGGAACATGGTTGAAAGCAGCTTTTTATTCTGCTGAATATTTTCAACAAATAAAAGCTGTGATACTACAGTTCAACCCTAACGAGGCTGCAGCTATTAAGGAAAGCCAGACAAGCTTTCAATATGTTTCCCTTGGAACAGATTTAAAACCTATTTATAACAAGTATAGAGGACTATACGACGCAATAGAAAAAATTGCAAAATACTTCGTTGTCGTTAGTGGAATCGCTGCAAATAGTGGACGACGTAAATACACAGCTACAGACTATAAATGACGCAAAAAAAGCCCATTATTGAAAAATTCGAGAGTGTGTTACGGAAAGATCCTGATTTTACCAAATTAAGACAAATTTGAGATGCTGCATCTACAGCTGCATTAAGTGAGTTCACAGACTGTTTTACTTATGCCTGTATTACTTCCGTAGATGTTGAACGGTCTTTTTCAAAATACAAACATATTTTTTCACCACAGCGAACATCGCTTACTGTGACAACTATAGAAACATATCTGATACTACACAGTTATAGAAGTGCTCCAGTTTGTGATAACGACAACCAAGCTACTTCATAAGTCTGCTTAAGAAGATGAGTTTTGTACATATTTTCATAAGTATACCAGTATTAATAAAATTTATTTCCATTTATTTTATTTATTTATTTATTTATTATTAGTTATCACTTAGATATACAATGTACATGTGTGAACGTCATTTAACAGTTTAATAATAATGTGAAGCACTAAGCTTACAAAATATAAGGAAATACATAAAAAAGAATTTAAAGCGAACGAAATAGTACAAAAACATACATCATAATATATAAAATATTTTTGTTTTTATTATTGTACTTGTTCAAGTATTATGATATGATGCATACCCAGTACGTCTCTGTAGGATTAATGACCTTGACCAGGCTTATTGATAACCAGTTCATACAAAATACACTGATTTTTTGTCTACTTTCACACTTATAACAATACCACTTATAATGACAACAAATAAATCATACTAGAATAAGCTTGGATGGCATAAACCAACTTGATTAATAAACTTATGAAATATTATATATGAATCAATTTTCGCCGAAAAGATACGACTTTTTATAAAAGTGATCCTTTAAATGTTTTGGGTAGTTTATAACAAATCGTACTTTTATTATAATTTTTCGTTTAGTTTGTAATTAGCATTCTGAAGTGCAGCTATATTAGCGCTTCTTGTTTCTGTGTAGTAAATATTCTTAATTTTGAGGCAAATTTGAAATGGAAATGAAAAATGGATACGCGAACGGTTGAGCTTTTTCTATTTACATGCAACGAGCATACTTTAATTATGTAATTTTTATGTGGATTGCGGTTAGTTACTACATATTTAGTACCCCAAGTGCTTATTAAATTGTGGGATTAAATGGATCCTCTTCTATGTGATATATTACAGGTAATTCAAAATACCTTCGTGGCTATGCAGATATAGTAATAAAATTATGAACGCGTGAAATTGTAACATAGGTATAAGCAATGTTATTTAATATAGAGTTGTATGTGGTGTAGCTCGGCCGCATGCACTATAAATGGAATGGTATTTAATTATGGCATAATACATTTATGCGCGTACAGCAGCATCATTGTTGTCGCCTAACGGCCAGCCCAACTAGGAACTATGTCTCAATCTCACCTACAAATATTGATAAGATCCAAGCTGGGTTAGGTTGCTGGATCCTAATAAAAGTGATAGCCAGCAAATCCCCAGTGTTAAATCTGGATTTTTCGCTGGATGGGAGAGCAAAGCTTTTGCCACATATTTTGTTTTGGTAGTTGCATTAACTGCAATATACTTAAGTATGCTGGACGAGGTGTGGAAAACTATATTTCAGTGTCAAGAAATATCCCTTGATAGCCTACTTAAAAAAAACTCTGAAGTCAAAGGATGTTCAACCCAAAGGTTATTTAAAATTAGTCTATTTTTGTATTGTTTCATATACTTATTACATCATTAAATAAAAACAAATAGTTGCAATACATTCAATGATTCTTGTTATTTAAAATTAATTAAAAATTCCAGGAATGTAAAGCAGCATTGGTGTCTAAGTACTGGTAACGTACCATCCGCAAGCCAAAATGAACTTGGCTGTTTCCGAATTAAGACTATGACCAATCTTGTCGATAAATTTAGACAAATGGGCTCTAGGTTAGTGACAGACTTGCGCTAGAGCCCCTCGGCTCCGGTTTTCACACCTAAAGTCACAGACATGAGCGCGTCAGCTTTTGCTCTGTTTGCCATTTTAAACGATCATCTGCCTACTCACAGTGTTTTATTAACTTTAGTTCCAAAAGCATTATCTCTACGAGTATACTATCTTCTTCGAGTAGAATGGGTACAGAATCTGGAACTCGTACCAGATATGATATTTGGTACGTTTTCCTCCCTCCTTTAAAGTGATGCTTTTCTCTGGAGACGTCAAAAACTCGATCACATGCATCACCTTGATCTGATGATCGAGAAAGACTATCTCAGACTCCTTGGCGTAGATTGGCCTGAAAGTTGGTAACGAATAGTTTCAGTATATACAACTTCTCTTTCTCGACAAAGTACTAGCCCGCACGAGTGCCCAAAATGGTAATAGGTCACCCGTAATGTCGTATTATGTCGATGGATAGAAGCCGAAGTCACGTATATGGGGCATGAAGAAAATAAGTGCATGAGCGAATTTGGCGCCTTCTATTAGATACTGCAGTTGGCATCAGAAATCTCTATACCTATCACGCGGCTACAGTAGACTAAGGTGTTGATGACATTGTCTTGACATGTCACAATAAACTTCTCGATCTCGGACGTCATCTCCGGCTTACCTTAAAAAGGTGAATATCAGACTTGTTGATAAACCTAGTGTTATTATCGTACAAGGGTTTACCGCATGTTGCCGGAAGAAACTGTTTAGCACCTCTGATTCGAGCAGACGATTTGGATGAAGCTTAATAACTGACCAGCACCTCGCCGGCCTCCTTGCCTATTGTCGAGGTACACCTGCAGCTTTTTCTACTGCCTTGAACAATTCTGCTCCCCGTCTTGCTGTTTTACAAACTGCAAAAGAGAATCCGATTTCCTGAGCATGTTGTATGTCATACTTTGCCATTTATATACTTCAGGCTCTAGAGTTCTCATCCCTTTCGTTGGGGTAGAAAGTACACAAGATAAACTGACGATCTAGTAAGAATGCTTCTATAAATAACCATAATTTTGCAGGCATCTCTGTCTAGTTGATGCAGCTCATCCACTTTCCACTTTATTACTCCAAAGGAGTAGACCAAGCATGTTAGTCACAGACGAAAGTTCGGAGGCCTATATATTTCGTACGCATCTTCAGTGAGTTCCCATTATCGTATCTCTTGAAGTGGTTACCTGCAAATTTATCCTATCCGAAAATAGGTGGGTGATATGTGGTTCACAGTTACATCAGCGGATTTGACGGAGTCCAACATACAGTGTTAGCAGTAAGATACAGAAAAAGAGGGACTCACGGATAAAACTCCTTTCTTAAGTAACACCAACTCTGTTGTACCCCGCTGTGCGCCTGATATTATGTGATGCCAGTTGTCCAGGGTGGCTACAACTGTTCAATTTATCTCACTAGTGGTGTTGGTATTGCAAGGCATTGAAGCTACAAGCTACTACGATTTATTTATATTATCTGAGGCTGGAGTGGCGATGTATCTAGTTCCAATAAGAGCGTATTGGATTTCACTCTACTGATTGCCGGTACACTTCATCTGCCTCTTCGAGAAGTCTGGAGTAGAATCACAAAGTGTGCTATTTATGTAGTGTTGTTGTTGAAAGGATGCGTCGTTTCGTACATTTTCTTCCAGAAAATTTTGAAACATTTTATAGTTGGCGAATTATCGACAACACGCCGTGGTTTTTGAAGCAAATGCAAAACTTCCATATGGAATAAAGTATTTTCTTCCATACTCCTCATACTCCCCATACTCATTAATATTATTATTATTACTACTATTATAATTATTGTTTTGATTAGATTTTGTATTTAAGAAAGCCATTTTTGCTATCTGTTCAACAAGCTTGGTCAGAATGTAACTATATTACTAAAAAGATTATTTAAGTACCATTTTATAAACAAACGGTCTATTTTTTAATATAATATGCACGCATATGGTATAAGTCATGATTTGTTTGACAAAGTAAAGTTAAATTATAAAATATTCATGAAAAATAACTCGTTAACAGATAAAACGAAGGGAAGTAATATAAAGTGGCAAATGTGTACGAGTTTTTCAAATTTATATTTCTAATTAATTTCCTAGCAGGATTTTTAACATTAACATCACAAAACATTGATATGGATGATTTATTAGTTTTGCCGTTATTAGTCTATTCATAAAATGTTCCATTCGATAAAACTCTTACAAACATTATATAATAAATTACATCTGTTCGTAAATAAGTTATCCACCTTATTTAATAAAAGACCCAAGATAAGAGCAAAGTGTTTATATTCACAGAATTTCTATGAGAAACAATACAATAATAAATATGAATTTGACCGACGTAAAAAGGTGTTTTTGTAATTTGAACCTGTTTATATGGGTGTTATCCTTCCAAAGAGTTCATATAAGAACGGCAAATAGAAGCATATAAAATTATTTATACCTACATACTTATAATATGAATGTTGTCTTTTAAAAATCGCAATTTAAATGGCACTTCACAAAGATGTTTCAAATATACCGTTTTCTTTTTTTTTTTCAGAAATATTGCACAGTTTTTCAAGTAAAATACGATACCTGAAGCTGAGTTTACTTTAAAAATGTTCTGTGTAATGTTTTAGACTTATTCCATGGCTAACTTGTCCAAAATTTTTCTTTAGGGTTCTATGCTATGGCCTTAAATGGGTAAAAATAAAATCTGCTGTTAGTGGACTATTTTTTATTCGATTTAAATAATTTCTAAAACAGTTATACAGAGAGTTGTTTCTTCTATCAATGAATCCGAAAACTGACCGATTGGTGTCTCTACTGTTGACACCTAAAGTCGGAAGTAATGGGCCTAGGCAATTCCATAGAGACCACAGAGGACTTACAAATTGCCACTATGCAACTACAAACTCTCATAATAACGTCATATGAGAATAGTTGTCCTGTGAATCAAAAGAATACAAATAGAGATGTGTCTTGGTGGAACAGAGAGCTCAGCAAACTTAGAGCTAAAACAAGACAACTGGAGCAAATACAAAAAGATACTGACAGAGTACAATAAAACATTGAGAAAGTCTAAACGAAGAGAGACAAAAAATTGGATTCAGAAGGACGTACATTTACCGGAAAAGAAGTCTCTCTGGATAAAACTTCACACCCAATAAGATTAAATGGGCTATCGGCATTTTTAATCTCTATATATCACCCGGAGGATGTGGCATCTTCAGTTCCAGTTCTCTTACAGCAATTAGTCGAGGAGATGACTCCCACCTTGGTTCGAAGTTTTAGAACCAGTTACAACTTGGGTTATATTCCCCAAGAATTGAGAGAGGCAAAAGTAGCGTTTATATCGAGGGCATGAAAGCGATCAAGCTCTCAGCCTAAATCGTATCGCCCTGTAAGTGTAACCTTGTTTCTCTTAAAAACAATGGAGAGAATCTTAGATCAATACCTAAAAAGCAAAATATTAACCCATCGCTTCATAAAAACCAGTTTGCCTATCAAGCTAGCAAATCTACAGAAACCGCCTTACATAATCTTGTAAATAGAAAGAAATAGCTCTTTATGCAGTCACATATAGAGGGGACTTTTGATAACACATCCTATGAATCAATAAAAAGAGCTGTTTAACAGAAAGTCTTTGATCGTTCAACCGTAAGATGAGTACTATCTATGCTTAACAGCCAAGGATAACGAGGATAATAGGAAGAGCTTCAGTAACAGCAACAGCCGTCAAGAGATGCCCACAAGGTGAGGTACTATCACCCTTGCTCTGGTCTATAATTATTGATGAACTTTTCACTAAATTAAGCGATTCTGGGTTCAACATCTAAGGATATGCTGATAACCTGGTCACTAACAAGACGCAAGCATGATAGGATGATTTCAGGTATAATGCAAATTGCACTCACCATCATCAAAACTTGATCTCCCATCATCTTTCAGACGGAAATTCATTCCATAGAAATCTGCACTTGAGATTGCATAAAAAAAGGCACAACAGGAACAAGAATCTATATCCTCTCAGACAGCCAGGTGGCACTTAAAACTTTAAGTTCCATTAGTATTAAGTCTAATATAGTATGGCAATGTCTACAAACAGTAAAGCAACTGGCAAGGAACAAGAAGTTTATATTGATGTGGGTGTCAGGGTATGAAGGATCGAAGGGAACGAGATAGCTAATAGCCTTGCGATGGAACGTGTAGTCATTCATCGCACCAGAACCATTTACTGGAATATCTCAAAACCACAGAACAGATGCGGTCATAAAATGAGAAAAGGAACATAAATCCTCCTATTGGAAGTTAACTCCAGGTCAAACACAAGCGAAGAAGTTTATAAACTACTCACAAAAAAGATCTAGAGAGCTAATCGTCTTTGACAAACCAGAGTTAAGGATATTAAGAGGCCTTCTCACAGATCATTTTCACAGAGATACCGTTTAAAAAAAAAATAGGCAAAGCTGACAGCGACATGTGTCACTTCTGTATATATGAAGCGGAAACTGTAGAACATATACTTTGTTCATACAAAATTCTAATCAGCTAAATGCCACTATATTTGGAAACCATAGCCCCCAGGAAAGTTATAGGCATCTTGGTAAACCTATAAATTGATGTGTACACATAGATATAACAGTTATCACAAAAAACGTTTTTATGTCGCAGTGAAAGGAGGCCACTAGGAAATAAACGAGTGGCGGCCAGATACTGGAGAGCGAAAACAGCCACCAGAAGACTCCAAGAGGCAGCCTCTCTTCTGGAAGAATGGTGTATCAAGTGGAAAGTCGCAGTCAACGCAGAGAAAAGCCATACGATTCTCTTCAGGAAAGGACGCAAGGAAACCTCCACAGGACACGTTTCCATGTTCGGCGAGGACATCCAATGGCACGATTCCGTCAAGTACCTTGGCGTAATCATGGATAAAGGCTTAACATGGAGACAGAACACCGAAGCCATCGTGGTAAAGGCCAAGCGGACGAGAGCTCTCGTCTACCCAATGGTAGGGAACCAGAGCAGGCTCAGTCTGAGGAACAAGCTTCTGCTAGTTAAAGCACTCATCAGACCACAGCTGACCTAAGCCTCCGTAGCATGGGGATACCAAGCGAAGACCTATCTGAAGAAGATCCAAGCCATAGAAAACGTGGCCATCAGGACAGCGATGAGCGCACCATGGTACGTTAGAAACGATGACATCTTCAGGGACCTGAAGTACACAAGTCACCGAAATCATCCGGGATAGAGCGAAGAAACTGTACACCTTAGCTGAGGAGCACAGGAACCCGCTGATCAGGGAGGCCACCTCCTATGATCCGGCCGACGCACCGAGGCCGAAGGTATAGTTACTGGATAACGGGTAAGTATAACTAATCCTTTCCTTACAGATGGACCAACCCACGGAAAAGATATGACATAACGAACCACCTTCCCACAAACCTTACGAGCGCCGGTCAGTAAACCGACCAGTGCCCGTTGTCCCCCTGGCTCCGTGAAGGACGAAAGTGCTAAGAAAGCACTTAGGCCTTCACCTCCTAGAGCTACATAGTTCGTCCTCACCTTGTCCGATGATCCAGATGACAATGTGTCAATTGACACTTTGTGTACTGGCAGTCAATCCCAAGTCACAGAATATCCACACAGTCCCTGACAGACAGATGACTACCCCCGGTGGTGACAAGCTGGCAAAGAAAGAAGACGAAGACAGAAGAGCGCCAGAAGAGGCCCTAGCCAACAGGGTTCATCAGCCAGGACCCAAGGAGGTTGGCCGAAATCTTTGGCACCAAGCACATTTGTGAGTGGGGCCGTCTGTAAAGTAAGCTAACTCGCCCTGCACGAGGCCAGTTCAGGTCTACAGCGATGACTAGGGTAAAAAGGCAATACTGCCTGGCCCTAGCATCCGAGACCGTCATCATGCCAAATGGATATTGGCGCGAGTGGCGGCTGGTGAAATTTAGGCTATGTCATATCTTAGCATTGGAGCATAGGACCGAAGCGATACTAGGCTATCAAGACTAAATGAAGAAGTTTCCAGAAAAAAAATTGCGATTGAAATTTGCAAAAAATGTTGAAAAAATTGTGAGCCTCCATGGTTATTTCTTAAACGATTTGTAAATTATTTGCGAAATATTTTTTTCCAGAATCAGGTGGAAAATGTAACGACAGATTTCAAATTTCATCAAAAAAATATTGGTTTTCTATAAAGTTACACCATTTTGAAATTTTATTTTAGTTTAATTTTTCACTGTGCAAATTTCAAAAACGTATACTTATACCGGTATACTTATACCGGGAACGTAAATTGGTGAATTCTCATTAAAATGTCGCACACGTACAAGAATTGTGATTCTGAGGTGGTAAGTTAATTATTCAGACCGATGAAACAAAAGCCTACACAACGCAAGAAATTAAAACAAATAAGACACGATACGCGACGGCGTGGTAAAATATCTAATATGGGTGACTCTAATCCGGAAAAGGGCATTAACGCGTGAGCGTCACGACAAACTTTAAACATTTTAAATAGGGGAAGCACTGAATATCACCGTAATCTATAGACCGTGCAATTATAGTTTGATCGTGCATCTTTAACTTCAACGGTATCATTTTTATACCCATGATGATATCATTTATTGCTTGCATATCTTAAATTCTACCATCACGCTTTTATAGTTTTTTTTCAGACTTCTTTTATAAAACTAAGTATAATCAGGGTTTAAGATCAATTAGCTATTTATCTTTCAAGTGTGCAATCTCAAATCAAACCCGGATACAAAGTGGTGCAATTTTTTTTGTAGTCCATTTCCACCACCAAGACCAATCATCGATAACAAGAAATAAGCTCATCATTGCTTCTGTAAACACTAAAATCACTAACCTGGATTTTTTTGAAATTAACCCTCTGGAAAGTTATATACAGGCTGTACCAAAATTTGTAAAATTAAATTAAATTAATTTTAACTTTCATGCAAAATATTGTTAAAAATTTTTGAAAGAAAAAAATCCACCAGACTTTATTTAAAAACTATTTGTCCTTACAAAATCTTATAAACTCAAACGTGTTCAATTAATTACATAAAGTACATTATTCCCACATTCATAAAAGTTTCTCTAATTTTATTCAGATTAAAAATAATGTTATCTGGTCTAATAGAATGACGAACCGTTCGATCTCAAATTCTAAAAATACTAAGAGAATATGTAATAATTTACATTTATTATGATCATTTTTAGCCGATTCACATAAATTGAATGAAAGCATTAATTAAAATATGATATAGGAAAAAGGGATCAGAATTAATACTACATTATTAAACATGTAAAAGAATTTAAACAAGTTTAATCATCAGTTAAATGTGGTTCGTAAAAAATTCTGCTTGAATTATGCTTATATGAAAATTGAATTTATTAGCGTGTATTTCATTCAATAGTAGCGAGATTTTACTCAATATTGTTATTGCTATTTTGTGAATTAAAGATGTTATTTGATACAAATTGTTTTATTTGGTCAATCCATTTATAAATACAGTTTAAAACGAAATACACTGATCTCTGTTTTTTTACAGGAATGTTTCTGTTCAAAAAATTATATAATGTTCAACAGTATTTTGTCATGAATTATAAAAATATGGTATATTTAAAATAGTAAATATTGCACTTGTCGACTGCGCACACTTTTTTCTAATATACTGGTTTGAGCCAGCTCGGTTGTGTAGTTGGCTACAGTGCGCGATGAAAAGCGTAACTATAAATCTTAATGTAGCAACATTATTAATATGTTGGACATGCTAGTTTAAGGAAGGTTGTCATGAGCTACAACGCGGATCCGGACGCCATAAAACAACCACGCATTGGAAACTTACGAACATTCGCCACACGATGTGGATTTTCTACGATGCGAACTAGATAAAATCAAGAAGTATTAGATTAGAGGATGGCCTCAGTACACATTCGATTTAGAAGTTTTGGATTTCATTCCTACCGACTGTTTTTCTGCCTACCCCTTACTCCACGACCATCGCGCCCTCAGGTGACATGGTGTAATAAGAGAATGAATTGTAGAGAGGAATGGCATCAACCAGTGTTCAGGGATGAGTCTCAATTTTTCTTTGGAGGCCTATGACAGACGTAGGAGGGTGACTTCGACGTGGAGAACGCCAAAATTTGGAATTTGCTGTGGAACGTCAGGCAGCCCATACCCAATGTGTGATGGTTTGGAGTGGGATATGCTATGGCAGTTACATAATAGATGTGCGGCAACCCATTGCATTTTTGTAGCCACGAGGGCTGAAAAATCCAAATTTCTAGCTGGATAATGCCCGCCCTCATACAGCAAGTGTTACAACAAACCATTTTCAAGAAGTTAATGTGGTAGCCGAAACGGCTACCCGATCTGTCCCTGATTGACTATGTCTGGGATATAATTGGTAGAAGAGTGGGATATTTATTCCATCCTCCGGATTTTGACCGATCTTCGGCTTCATATTCAAGAGGCTTAAACTGAAGTACCACAAGCCGATATTAATCATCTCATTGACAACGTACTTAATAGAATGAATGATATATCAAAATCACAGAGACCTACTCGTTACTAAATAATATGTTTTTATTCCACGTCTCGAAATGTTGAAATTTTAATCACTTTAATGTCATACTGGGAGACAACTTTGGTGAAAATTTTAATAAAATGGCCCAATGAAATCATGGTGTTGCACTTTTTATTCAAACCGGTATATTTTATTATTCATGTATATGGATCGATACTACAATTTGATGTGTAATATTGTTTCTAAGTATATGAAATCTTTGATTACCTAGAATATGAAAATTTCGAGGCCGTCCAGAAATACGCCATCATCTTAAAGAAATATTAATAATACAACACGGAGAAATCACAATTTCTTAAATACACGAATATTTGAAATTTTTATAAATGATAGATTTTAAAATGTTTAGTTGCTTAATTCGAACTTTAGTTAATTTAGAAAATGGAAAAATAATATTAGCACTATTAGAATCTTTACAAATTAACAAATTTAGTTATCATTGATCAGCTTAAAACAAGATCTCATCTTTTTTTTACTTCAAAGGCTGCCTACCTGATACAGTCACGGTGGCACTGCTACCGAATTGGCTTATTTTGCCCTTGCCTGGTTATCTATACCCTTCCGGTGATTCCTGTGTTCCTGATTAGCCGATAAAGTTCTATGACCGGTCTGTCTGCAAGTATTCTCGGGTCTGTTTTTGTTTCCCAAAAATGCTTTGTGTTTTACGGTCCAGCACATCGCATTGACATATGTTCAGCTTTTCCCAACGCCTCTCAGGCAGGTAGGTCATACAGCCCAGGTTACCTTTATACAACCTAATTTTTTGTAGGTGTTCCTTCACTGATGCATGACATGTGAGAAACCCTGTTACAATAATCAACTTGCTCCTGCTTAGCGTAAGTAGTTGCCAAGTTCTTTTTGTATTCGGTTCAGTTATGATTGCTTTGCCGAGTCTTTGTCCCAGTATGTTTCGCCAGTATCTGTTATGTTCTTTTTTGACCCAGTCTAATAGGCACCTCGTTGCAGTGCATTTTGATACTAAAGTACTAATTTCGGGCCAAAGAATGCTGTAATTGGTCCTTGTTTGGCAAATTCGTCATCTTTGTCGTTTCCTAGTACCCCACTGTGTCCTGGCACCCAGGTCAGTTTGACTGTATTCCGTTCTAGGCTTTCCCATACTAGACTTGACGTCACTTTACAGCATTTTAGTGCTTTCAGTGCCGCCTGACTGTCTGAGACAATATGGATCTGCTGTCTTCGTGAATACACTGTAGGATTGCGTATATTTTGTCCTGGAATACTGTCCTGTGAATAGATAAGGCTTGTCCTTTGGTTTTTACTATGTATGTAGACTCTGCTTCTGTTTCACTCCTCCATACTAGGCCAGTACTCTGTTGAGGAAGTTTGGTATACCTTTATCCCAGAGCTCTCGATCTGGTATGGTCATCTCAAAAGGATTGTGGAAGGAGTATTCTTCGTCTTAGTAAAACTTGTTTTAACTTTAAGCTATACTGTATAAAATTAAAATTTCAATACTTAATAATATATAAAAATGTAGATAAAAATCTGGTAAAATTTTGATTTTCAAGTTAAATTTTGTGCAATGATGTAAATATAGTAAATTCTAATATTAAATTTCCAGGTTATGGGTGCCAGTTACAAAGGCACTAATGAGCTTATCCCCTGTTGTCGGTGTTTGGCCTTGGTAACGGATAAAGTCCAGTGTTAAATAATCGATTAAAAGAAAGCATTATTTACGTTTTACTTCGGGTAATCTTTTAATATTTAGACGTGACAGTAACAGGATCAATTAAGTGATACTTCTTTCTATACTGATGCGATTAAACAATATGAAAACTTTTGGGTACATACCTCTAGATGACTTATTTTATTTTAATGGTTAACTAAGGTACTGGCTTTAATATCTAATTGCACATATTCTATGTATATAGTTCTCCTGCTGAAATAGTAACAGTGCGAGAAGGCAAAACAATTTAGTCTGTACTGGTATAAAGCGGGCGGTTTGAAATACTACAGTACAATTACTATTCGGGTGCGTATTCCCCTTTACTTAATGAGGTTGAACGCAAATTCATTACACGCGTAGTTTTTTTAGAAGTGGACCCATAATTCTATACATACTAATTCTAAAAAAATATATGAATAGTCCATATTACTGATCGATCCATTAAACCTAATTATTTCAAGAAAATCATTTAGAAATTTGTTATACATATTATATCATAATATATCGATGTTGATGAAACATTTTCTGTATGATTTCAGATTACTATACCTAATAAGACAGAATTAATTTATTGAAAATAATCTTTTTCGGATATAGATATTAGACTACCACTTCTATTTTGTTATTCAAAGCGCCAATTTATTGAAATAGAACATCAAACTTACCTTTGTTCTATACTTATTTTCTAAAATAAATCTAATGTATTTAATGTAATACGAATGTAATAATTACACAATTACGTAATTTACAGCAAGTGAAACAACTTGCTTCTTCACGTAGATTTAAATGGTGACAAACTTATGACATCGATCAAACTATAGAAGCTCTGAACACTCGTCAATTCCAGTGATTTGTCAGAATCCTATTGTTTGATGTAATTATTTACTACTAAAATGTAATTTAAAATTGAGCATATTTATGGTTTCCTAGTTGTAAAAGTAAAGCAGGGCATTGTTTGTCGCATAGGTTAATTGCTAACTTACCATTTAACTGAAATATCAGCAGCATATAGAGCAGATGTGGGTATGTCGTCCGAAGAGTTTGTGCGTTATGCATGATTGCACGATCTCAATCCACCCCGTCTATGTGGCCGCTGAGTCCCATGGCCCTGCAACAGACATTAAAGTGAGTGTGGTCCCTTACCCGCTATGCTGGGGATCGCTAGTCCCCCTCTGACTCGAAAACTCCCCGTGCTACAATTCCCAACGAGCAGCTTGCTGGCTGACTCTGATGTTATGTAGTGATGTTACTCTTATCATCAACCGCAAAAGGAATATACAATACTTGCAATTGCTAGCTGATTTAGGCCCTCACCAATGAATTTTTTTATAAAAGTAGTTTCACGTCGTTGCATTTACTTACTATTAAATCAAAACTTCGTCTAAGGTACTAAAACATACTTATAGAATATTTAGGAATTGGTCAATAATAATAAAAATTCGGGTGGAAGATTAGCTCCTGAACTTCCCGGTCACCATATTTATTAGATTAATTAAGGAATGAGCTTACAAAAATAACAATAAAACAAATAATATGAATGTATATACAGGGTGTCCCATAATTAAGTTCCTTCCCTCAAGGGAGCAATAGAACTAAAAAAAATATGTAAAGTTTTGTATATAAATATTTACCATGTAGAAAGAAACTTGCATTGTTCCTTATATTACATTTTTTTTCTTTTTGGTTTTGAACAGTGCTCATTCAGCCACTTATTTTATATTAAAATGCCAAATAGAAACGTCTGTCTTGAATACAAAGTTTGTTGGCAATATCTCGATTTTTCGATTATGGAAAATTTAATTTTTCTTTTATGTTTTGCCCTCATAATGATAACTTTCCTATTATAGAGTGGAATGAAAAATAATATTAACTGAAAATTTTTTTGCTAATTATTATTTACTTTTACAAATCTTATCACATATAAGTATAACATATATCTTTTTAAACAATTGTTTTCCCGGCTATTTGCCAAAATGCTGAAACTTGGATTACAAAAAAGATAATATGCACATTATGTTCAGTACAACTGACTCAATAATGTTATTTTAATTTCAACTATTCTGTCTAGTAAAACCAAAAATAAATAAAACACAAAGTACTCACCAGTTGAACACCCACTTTAAAAAACTTTAAAATATCTACCGACACGTGTTTCTGCTTGCAGAGCTTCATCAGGGTAGCCAGCACATTTAAAGAATCCAAAGCAACAAAACTTGTAAACCTTAATGTAATAAACATTAATGGCTTCAAAGAACAGAATAATTGAAATTATATAGTGGAAATTCCCCTTAGGGTCGAATAAAATAATTTAAAAACAAATTAAGTTCCTCTTGGTAAAAGTTTAAAATATAGAGTGGAATGAAAAATAGTATTAACTGATTTTTTTTTTATTTTCGGTTTTACTAGACAGAATAGTTGAAATTAAAAATAACATTATTGAGTCAGTTGTACTGAACATAATGTGCATATTATCTTTTTTGTAATCCAAGTTTAGGCGTTTTGGCAAATAGCCGGGAAAACAATTGTTTGAAATATATATATCCTTTGCTCATGTATGTATTATATAGTTGTGGAATAAAGACTTTTTGTTATTATTATTATTATTATTATTATATATTATTATTATGACAATTACTATTTAAATGTAAAATAAAAAAAGAGAAGCAACGATCTTCTTAAGAAACTTTGAATAGTTTCCTATTTCCTTAGGACACACATTTTTTCTTCCGTTGGTGTTTTATTAAATTATGTATCGATTGTGATTGTCTATGGAGTGTTTCGAAAAGATTGGGACACCACGTAGCTGTATGTCAATTTAACCCAAAAAAGTAGGAATCAAACTTTTTGTTTTCAAGATACAGGGTGTTAAAGTTAAATTGATTTATTAATTTTTTTCTCTCTATTTCAGCGACTATGATACATATCGACCTCAAATTTGGATATGTTTTTGAGGTCGATGGTTACAATGCTGGTATTGCCTACATCACAATTTATAGAGGGCGCTAGTTACTGATTTTACACCATCACTTTAAGTTAGATTTTGGACATTTTCTTTCATTATGATTGGAACGATATTTAATTCTCTTCAAAAAAAGTATACTTGCTAAAAATTAATACAATGTGCTACTTTCGAGAACTATGCTTCTTCAAATTTTTGCAGTTTTAAATCGCATAATTCTCGAAGAGGGTGTTTTAACGAGTATATCTTTTTTGTGAAGAATTAAATATCGTTTCAAACGTAATAAAAGACAATATCCAAAAACTGTCAACAAAATAGTTATGGTTCAAAGTGTTATTAGAGAAAAGTACTATAACTAGCGCATTATATAAATTGCTATGTGGGCAATATCATCATTGTAATCATGGATCTCAAAAACACACCCTTACCAAATTTTAAATCGATCGGTAGATCCCTACTTTTTATGTTGAATCGATCTGGTTTGACGTCAAAAACCTACAACTAAACGCCATCCCAATCTTTTCGAAATACATTGTATAATACAATAGAGAAACAAATATCATAATAAAGAAGGAAAAGGATTAAGCAAAATACAGGTACTGAATTATTTCCCATATTTTCTTAATAAATTTGAAAAACCAAATCAATCAGATCATCTCGAGTAAACCAGATTATAGAATTGAGTGTAAATCATGCATCTCAAGAAAGTCATAAATTAAGGTTATACGTAGATGTAACGTAAAGAATTTTTAGTGTTTGTTCCCCTTTACTTAATCGTTCCAAATGCGTATTCTTTAGACACTTTATTCTTTTTGTACGACACCTATATATTGTCGTATACTGCGATTAAATTACTAAAAAAGAATTTAAATCTGATACTGGACACAGGGTGATTCTGAAAAACGTAGGATAATTTCTAAGGGCCAATCTAGGGGTAAAAATAAAATTATTTAACCTAAATTGCCTATGTGATACTTTGATGTGAAGAATACGCAACTACAAAGCAATTTTGGAAATATTAATAACAAATCAATTTGGCATCACTCTTTTAGGAAGTTGTAACATCGTATACGTGCAGTATATATATATATATATATATATATATATATATATATATATATATATATATATATATATATATATATATATATATATATATATATATATATATATATATATATATATATATATATGTTAAATTCGTTTTCCGAGTATACTCCCGCGTAGGTGATAGGCCCCGAGAAGGACCGTGGTTGTCTGAACGACGTTTCGGCAGAATCTCATCTGCCATCTTCAGGTTCTAACAGATAACTGCTTACTGCGGCTTCTGGTAACTCGAACTGAAAAACAACATATATATATATATATATATATATATATATATATATATATATATATATATATATATATATATATATATATATATACATATATATATACATATATATATATATATATATATATATATATATATATATATATATAAATAAATTATTTGTGTAATTTGAATGTAATTGAATACTAATTTTAAAGTAAGGCTTAAAGAAGAATTTTTTTTATTTCATTGTCTGATTTGATTTCATTATCTAATAAAAATGCAGTAAGTTTGTTTAAATGAACAGTAAATAAATAATTTTTACCAAAAATTAAATACATTATTTCAATTACCATTTAGGTCAAATAAAGTAAAATTTTCAAACATAATAATGTATTGTGAAAACAATAATGAATGAATCTTGTTTTTATGTATTTCATGCTAATACTGTAGTTTCGTTGAAGCTGTTCTTTACCAGTTTCTGGAAAAAAATGCAATATTCATTTATTAGTGTCCATTAAAATAACAATAAGAACTAAAAGCATATTTCTCTTCGTTATAATAGAAATGCTATTGTTATTATTGATTCTTGTTATGAAACTAAACGAAAATTGAAAGGATGGGAAATGCAAATTCTCTTTCTCTATTTCTAATATGTTCGACAATTTAAAAAGAAGATTTATACAGCAATAAACTGCATCCGATTACACAAAAAAAACTGTACACCAAATATTATATAATCGATCACTTCTATAACCTCAAACTTATATAATATTATCTAGTTGTATTATAATTAAAATATTGGCCATTGTAGTGGTTATGTTAATCGTACAATTCTGAATATCCCAACATACTTGGATATTGAGTGTGTATCCATTGTCTCCAAATGTATTCATCTCTCCGGCACAAGGTCACTATAGGAATACAGGGCGTTGTATTACCAGCGATGTTTAATAAAACAGTTAGGTCTCTCCGAACATGTTTTTATATCAAATTTTATTCGTTTTTTATTCCAGTGTTTTCTGGAACACTCTGTGTAATTATCTATAAATTAAAAAGCATTTTAAGTAAAAAATGGCTAACCTTTCATAAGTAAACAAAACATAACCTAGAAGCAACATAATATGAATAAATTTGCTGGAAAAAAGGATGAATCCGTCGACACGTGTTTCAGAGTCATTACTCGTAATCATGACGGCTATAAGTTGTAAGGATAGGTACAACTTAGGTTCAACAACACAAAAGGAAACCACTGACAGGACACTTTTTTGCGGGCAATACCCATTATCCCTTTCTTCCTGTAACATCTCATCCCGCAGTGACCTTCTATTCTTTGTTACTTTAAACCCTGGGTAGGGAATACCACGCAGGTAGCTATAGTTGCCTCCTTGGCAATATTGTCTGATGCCCTGTAAACACGGGGTCTTTCAATTGCAGCCACAAATGTGCGACTGGCTTCCTGTCAGTGGTTTCCTTTTGTGTTGTTGAACCTAAGTTGTACCTATGCTTACAACTTATAGCCGTCATGATTACGAGTAATGACTCAGAAACACGTGTCGACGGATTCATCCTTTTTTTGCGGGCAATACCCATTATCCCTTTCTTCCTGTTACATCTCATCCCGCAGCGACCTTCTATTCTTTGTATATATATATATATATATATATATATATATATATATATATATATATATATATATATATATATATATATATATATATATATATATATATATATATATATATATATATATATATATATATATATATATATATATATATACATAAGTACAGAGACAAATTAGACGACTGTCTAAGTTAAGAACAAAAATTATAAATTAACTTCGGGGATGCAGTCAACGGGTTCAAAAAAGAGACTCTTTTTCAAATTCAAGCTTTCGAAACTTTATTGTTTCTTCCTCAGGAATTCTACAAAATTGATATTATAATAATTTATTAAAAATGTTTAAAGTACTTACTAATTTGAGGTTAAAATATTTAAATTGACATGTCTTAAGGACTGGAAAAACATTTATATTGCAAAAATAAATCACATTAGTGAACTACATACTACTAGGATGTTAAAATCAAAAATGCTTGATTAAAAATTTTTGTATCAACCACTACGAAAACTGAACAAATAGCAGTCAACTACATTTTTTGTTGGTTAGTGAAAAAACATAGGAATGTTTACAAAAAACCACATATCCAAGTCTGTACCAGAGAGAGAGGGCTGTCACTTGTCCTCTCCCTCTGTTTCAGTCCTGGCAAATGTGGATGCTACCACACCAAATCAAAAAACCACTAATTCACAAAAGTACTATACAGGGTGTTATTTGTGTTATTGCTATATGTCTGTGAATGCAACAAATAAGTATATAATATACTGAGACCTTCGATATCATTTCTAGCATTCAGCAACAGCAAAAAGGTTGTTGATGGTTACTTTATTTTTAAATGCTATTTTTACGTTGGAAAAATTTGAAATTTTATTTCTCGGTACCCAACATAGCACATGTGTCTCTTAAACTCAGGAAATTATTTTCAAATTTTTCCAACGTAAAAATAGCATTTAAAAATAAAGTAACCATCAACAACATTTTTGCTAAGTTGAAAGACAAGAACAACTTAATGAATTACTCCAATGTGGTGTATTGCATCTCTTGTAATGACTGCGAAGAAAAGTATATCGGTCAAACTAGCAGAAAAGTTAAAGATAGGATTATATCACACAGAAGTGACGTTAGACTTAACAAAGATTCATCGATGTTAGCTAAACATGTCTTATCATTAAACCACAATCTTAATTATGATGATGTTAAGATTTTAGACTTCGAAAAGAACCTTCATAAAAGGACTTTTCTAGAAATGTGTCACATCTTTAACGAACCAAACGCTATGAACGCTAGAAATGATATCGAAGGTCTCAGTATATTATATACTTATTTATTGCATTCACAGACATATAGCAATAACACAAATAACACCCTGTATAGTACTTTTGTTAATTAGTGGTTTTTTTATTTGGTGTGGTGGCATCCACATTTGCCAGGACTGAAACAGAGGGAGAGGACAAGTGACAGCCCTCTCTCTCTGGTACAGACTTGGATATGTGGTTTTTTTGTAAACATTCCTATGTTTTTTCACTAACCAACAAAAAAATGTAGTTGACTGCTATTTGTTCAGTTTTCGTAGTGGTTGATACAAACATTTTTAATCAAGCATTTTTTGATTTTAACATCCTAGTAGTATGTAGTTCACTAATGTGATTTATTTTTGCAATATAAATGTTTTTCCAGTCCTTAAGACATGTCAATTTAAATATTTTAACCTCAAATTAGTAAGTACTTTAAACATTTTTAATAAATTATTATAATATCAATTTTGTAGAATTCCTGAGGAAGAAACAATAAAGTTTCGAAAGCTTGAATTTGAAAAAGAGTTCTTTTTTGAACCCGTTGACTGCATCCCCGAAGTTAATTTATAATTTTTGTTATATATACATATATATATATATATATATATATATATATATATATATATATATATATATATATATATATATAAAACAACACGCCTGTTTTCTTCTTTTTTTTCGACACATTAAATATATAAAACGAAATTAATAATAATTACAACAAATTATATCAACAATTCTTCAACTACTAAAATGAATTTGAATAAACAAATATAATTTGGGCAAAAATGCACATTACAATCTAAAACCTATCCAGCTATTCTATAGTCTATATGCAACAGATAATATATTTAATTTTTATTTCTTATGATAAACACATACATGATATACATAAATATATAATCCATTAACATTTCTGCAGTTATAATGTGTTACAGCATATTTTTTGAAGAAATAATAATTTGTCTCGGGTGCGCATTCGCCAAAACATAAAATACAATTTTCTTTTCCTCATACCTATTTATTCAAACTGTTAACCCTGTTGCAAATTTTGATTTCATATTGTCCGTTTGATCTCTGTACAGGGACGTTTCCCTTATGAACACTTAATTTACTGACTGCATACATGAACGGTTAATTTCAATGGATTTTTGATGTATAAAACATAGTGATGGGCATAGTCGGATGATTTCAATAATCGGATCCTACCGATTCGATTATTCCATTAATCGGATGATAATTCGAATTCATTTTATTCGGTGTAGCCGACCATGTTAAAATAACTTCTCGATTCTAGCGACTATAATAATCATATGAATTATGAATTATTAGGAATTCAAATTAACTTTAATGCAGTTTGGAGCATCGCGCTATAATATAACTCGTGTCGACACTAGTGATATAAAGAACGTATTCATTATAGGGAGATAAAGGCAATAAAGTTATGTTATTAGAGGTGAAGTTCGCCTGAGTTAGCGTACTAGGTAGCCTACACTGCACGGCGCAGACGTACGCACCGATTGCTGACACCGAGAGTCGAGATAAAATCATTCAATTCGAAATTTGACCGATTCGGCGATTCGATTATTTTGTTTCGATTTCATTCGTTCTGTAATCAGAATTTAGTATTTGTATTTCATAATTTATGGCCTGTATTTTTAGTTATTTTTCGACTACTTTTAATTCGAATTACGGAACAAATAATTGGATTACAGGTTATTTTTACGAATTATCCCATTGCTAATAAAACATGCCCTAATTGCAAGAGCATGTAGATTAGATTTAAGCTGATCTAATAGTTGAACTGGTCGTGGCAATAGTTATTTTTAGCCATTACTGTGAGGCCGGCTGCTAAACGGTTTATTTCAATTAATTCTTCCTTAGGTATTTTCCAAATATTTTGGAAAAATTCTGAGAATTGCATTAAATTTTCTCTATTGGTTCCTTTTTTTAACATAAGTCGTGAGTAAACGAAACGAGACACATCCCTCATCTCGTCTTGTTTCGACAGGATCTAATAGACAGTCGTCTCTCGACGCCGCTGAAGTGGATCAAGCGAGAACTACATTTATTTTTTATTTAAGAGCACAATCGAGTAAAAGCCCCATAGGGTCACACCATATACATAATTTGTAATATATTTTTTCTTATCATTTATTTAATGTCGGTCTGTTTCCGCTACCAAGGCCAATCACCAACGCCAGGAGATGAGCTACCACCAACCTGGAAGTTTCGTTGAACAGTAGGAAACTTTTACTTTCCTAAAATCTTATAGACAAGGGACCGTCTGCTTTACATCCCCTCCGAATGATGGTATATTCACTATACAATACTCGCATTGCATAGCTTTAGCGTTTTAAGCTGACAACAAGCTGCTAGAAGATGGGCGAGACTGCTGTATTTTGCTGGTCCGGTGGGATATTTAATGTACCTGATATATTGTTTAATTGTATTAAAGTTTCACAGGAATTTCGCTTATAATTTCAACACTATTTCTTAAAACAGTATTATAAACAATAAAATATATTTTAGGGTAGAAAATCGTATTTTTTAATTATTAAAATATCTTGTAATAAAATTCTTCTATATTTATCGACAATTTATGTGGTACTCGAAACCAGTTTAATATTGGATTGGAATTTCATATTTTAAGATACATTTTAAGGAGATGATCAACAAAAATATTCAAAATTATAAATTTACCATTTACAATATTAATTTAACAGGAATGCTATTAAAATATGAAACATGACGAAGTAATATAAAATTAAACAGCAAGCAATAGAAAATTTACATGAAAGTTGTGTTCTTAATTAACAAGCCAAATTTGTACTTCAATTTTTTTGAGAATTTTAACCATTCTTCTAAATAGTATGTCCTATTCACTATTTAAATAGTTTTCATAGTTATGAATTAAACTGTGTTAGACAGTATTAATTTTACTACCAATGTATTTTTATATAAAACTATACGCGGTGTTCAATTTAAGGCGTCTCTCTTTGTACGTTATTTTGAGCTGTTTAAAATTGAATATTAAAATTTTTTAATACGCCTGTTTGGATGATTTTTTCTGTAGATTCCAAACATTCCTGAATGATACATAAATGGCACCTAACTGACACATAAATGGGCAGTAAACATACCCTCATTTTTTTTTAAAATCGAACACGATATACATGGTGCATCACAGTGAGTGGCCTATTAGGAATTAGGTTTTTGTGAGTGGGTCCCTGTGGACTCTCCACTGCGGCCATCAGCAGGCCTATCGTGGCTCACTCCTAGTTGTATTTCACCCAATAAGTTCTGACTCTTAATGAAACTGATAACTTATTGGGTGAGAATGTGTCCAGATCCCTTGGCAGCAGTTGTGCTTTGTCAAATATTGAGAATGATAGTCTAGTTTAGTTGGCAGTGCCCGCCTGTTGGAGTTTTCAGGTTTACACTGTTTAACTCTAATAATTTCTTAGCTCTCGATTTCAAAGGGTATTTTATAAACGCCTTCGAATGAACTAATCTGGGTAACTCTTGCCAATACTGGAGAGTTTTTCCATTCAACCCAGGTTGTAACAGCCATCTTAACAATACTTGAACATATTTCAAGTATCGGTTCTGGTCCGATAATTCGTGATCCCGCTCCTTCTCTAACCATGGAGTCGGTTATATCAATACCTTCCATACCAGAGTGGCCGGATATCCAGACCAGAGTTACTTCGTTGTTTTTTCTCAATTGATTTCGAGCCTTCTGACAGTTCCATACCGTTTTGGAGTTACACCGATAGGAGCCAACAGCTTTTATAGCTGCTTGGCTATCTGAGAAAATTTTTATTGATCTACGTGTAAGATGTATATATTCCAGCCTTCGTACACACAGTTCAATGGCATGAATCTTGCTTTGAAAAACAGTTGCATTAGTACCTAGGCTTGAGAATATTCTCACCCTTGGTCTGTAGCTATGTACTCCGGCTCCTGTTCCCTCGGGTGTTCTGGAGCTGTCTGTAAACTAACAACTGTCTGCCCTCAGTAGGTCAGCTTTATTTCTATCCCACTCATCTCTTTCCGTAGAAACGATGTTGATGGTCAAGTCGTAGTTAGTCATGGTAGGCATAGAATCCGAGGGCATTTCCAGAATGCTGTGATTCTCTATGTCATCTAGCAATCTGTTCCGCTCCATGATACTAGTCTGCGGTATATTAATGGCCACTTGTTGCAGTCTGTAGGTTGCCCACCTAGCCTTCTCTTCAAATATATGTAAAGATGAGGTAAATCAAGGAGTATTTCCATTGCAGCTGACAGTGTGGTGCTAATTGCCCTCCTTCCGGTCATGCATGCTAATTTCTTCAATCCAGAGAGTTTGGCTTTGGCCGTCCGTTGTGATTTTTTCGGCCACCAAACAATGTATCCGTACGTTATCATTGGTCTGATGGCCGTGACATAGATCCAGTAAATTTGTTGGGGACCTATGCTCCAGGATTAGCCCCAAATACGACGGCATGTCCATAAGGACCGCTTTGCTTTGTGGATTACGTTTTCCAGATGACAGTTCCAATTAAGTAGTCTATCTAGATTGACTCCTAGATATTTCACCTCCTCCGCAAATGAAATAGTTTCACCTATTAAGGAGGGCGGTCTTAATTCCTCCAGCTTCCTTTCCCAGGTGAATGGTACTATTACTGTTTTTTGAGGGTTTACAGACATATGTTCCCTGTCACAAAAGTTACTCACTGCATCCAGTATCTCTTGAAGGGTATTCGATATTACTTCTTCAAAGATTCCTCTGATTAGTATGACTAGGTCTTCTGCATATGTTAGAACCTTAACCTTTCACAGTGTGAGAATAGCCAGTCCACAAGAAGTGACAACAAAAGGGAGGGCGAGAACCCCACCCTACGGGCATCCTCTTGTGGCTCTAAAGCTAACTGTTTCTCCCTGCAGGGACGTTGTTATGGTTCTGTTTGATAGCATAGCACGAATCAAGTCGCCGATTGTCGACTCAATTCCTCTGGCAGCCACTGCTACCTAAAGGAGTCGGGCAGTGCATTATTGAATGCTCTCTCAATGTCAAGAAAAGCTCCCACCGTAATTTCGTTCATTTGAAGGGACTGGGTGATCTTCTCGACTAGGTTGTTGAGTGGCCAGTTAGACAGTTTCGAGAAACTTCAAATAATTTCTAACTAAAAATTTTCACATAGAAGTTTTCAGGGGTGCTCTATTTAATGAGAATAATGCCACGTATCGTACCGGAAGTCGGCACCAACTTCCTTGTTTTAAATTGCATACTTGTTTTAAAAATATTTTAAATAATATGAAAAATTGATAAAAATATTAAAGAAACTGACAAGCACATCCTTTAAATTATTGACTGCTCGAAATGCTCCCCATTAACATATAAACATTTTAATATTCGGGTCATAACATCACTAGTGGTTGCTTGCCGAACTAGTTCTTCAGAAGCCCTATTTACTCTGATTTCTGATTCTTGTCGTGTATTTACAGGCGTCTCATCCACTTTGCTTTTCATCTTTCCCCAAAGATAGAGATCAAGCGTGGTAAGATCTGGACTTCTAGCGGGCCATGTCCAGAGGCCGTGTCGTCTAATTCAACTATCTTCAAACATATCGTCTAGTATGTTTAATATATCACGTGTACAGTAAGAAGGAGCTCCGTCTAGTTGTTACCAACAATTTCCATATTCTAGTAGTGGCAAATGATCCAAAAAAAATCGGTCACTATTGTTCTTAATATCTTCATAAAATACTGAGAAGGTGCCATCGTAAATATGGTAATAAGTATTTAATAAACAAAACACATTAAAACTAAATTTTTCCTGGAGTCCTCTTTCCTTTACTGCGTGAGTGTTTTGATTTGCTCGAATAAGACAGTTACATCTGTTAAATATTCCTTTCCAACAAAACTTCAACTCATCTCTCTCTCTTTCTCTCTCTTATGTGGCTAAGTGGTCGAGTGGTAAGAACACTTGCCTCTCGCCCTGGAGGCCCGGGTTCGAACCCCGGTCAACTAGCTAGGATTTATTCTAAACCAGAAATTAATCCTAGCATACTCGGGCATTGAGTGTGTGTTCATTGTCTCTAAATGTGTAGTCCTCTTCCACACAAGGTACCATGAGGTCCCTTCAGGGATACAGGGGGTTGTATTACCTGTGGTGTTTAAAAAAAAATCTGTCTAGATAATTTTTAAAAAAAAAAGGCATTATCTCCTTGAATCAGGGTTAAAATCATTTCACAAAACTGAACTCTATTACCAGCATCTCTTGAATGCAGAGTTTGTACTTTAGTAAATTTATAATTGTGCATTTTTGCTTCCACAAAATTCTTTCTATAGAGGAAGGAGAAATACCTATGTCATACGCTGCGGTTTAAATAGAAGCTTATGGATATGCTTCGAAATATGCCAGGACAGTTATTTGGTTATCTTCATTTTCAGTAACTGGACTGGAACTTATTTTTATGGCTTTAAAAGCGACGGACTCTAAGAAATTAGCTTTAACTCTTATAAATTTCTTTCATTCAAAAGTAGCAGATTAGTTCGAATATATCTAATAGGCCACTCGCCGTAATGCACCCTGTATGTTTTTACAAATTGAGATAGAGCTTGTAAGTCTCTTTTCAAATATACTATGTGTTAGCTTCAAAAGTTTTAATAGTTTGAATAAAATAATATATTTGTTCTAAGTTTTGGCGAATGCGCAGGTGATACAGATTACTATTTCTTCGAGAAATATGCTGGAACACATAGCTGCAGAAATGCCGTGGACAGTATATTTATTTTTAATACAAGTGTACATTAAATGGAAATTAATAATTAATCTGTTGGTTCTAGATTAGAGAATATCTGGAAATGGGTTTTATTCATTGAATGTATTTTTGCCCAATTATAATTTTTTCCTTCGAATTTTTCTTACAGTTGTTTGATTGAGTATTTGTTGAAACAATATGTTAAAACCATTACTCATTTCGTTTTAATTTGTCAAAATAGATTGTAGTATGTGTTGTTTTCATACTTTTATTTATTTCAAATTACTATTTTGTTGCGTTAGAAAAAATTGTGTATATTATGTTGCTTTTAAGTTATGTTTTGTTTACTTATGAACGAATAGGTACTACATGTGATATTTACATAAAAAGGTAATTATACAGGGTGTTCAAGAAAACAGAAATTTATATTTACAAATTTGCACCGGGTGTAAAATCTTTATTATCTTAGATACAGAGAAAAGCTTAATACGAAAGTTGTTAATAATAATAATATCATCTTTATTTTTGGTTTATACACTAACATTTGTATGATGTACATTCAAGATTACTTAATAATATTGAATTATGTTTAATTACATGTATAATTTATTAAAAAGGGAGTTTTACCTAAATTGTAGAAACAATGTGTGTATGAAACCCCCCTCTTTTAAGTGAGAAGATGACTTTTGAGCCGTAGAGATATATAGTCAATAGGAGTATTATGGCAGGGTTACAATATTCTTTTAAATAATGTTTTTTATTTTATTGACATTCGACAGGGAGAACTAGAAAGAATATTGAGATTAATATAGTTTTTCAATTGTTTAATACTTGCAAAAATGGAACACTGTTTTTGAGAATGTAGGCTTTCGTTTCTATTTTACATTTTTTATGGTTATATAATAAACATAATATGGAGAGAGGTAATACATTGTAACATTTTGGTGCATAATAGGTAATAAATCTTTGACAAATCGAGCTGTTACAGAGTGGTATTTACAACAATTCATTGATGTTACTCCTTGTTTGATGATTGTGAAAGACGACTGGACATACTTGCCAGATTTTGTTTATATAATTTAGACAACAGTAGATGTATAACTTTGTAATATTTAATATATCATTATCTTCATAGAGTGGAACAGTGGAATACATACGTCCTTTTTTAAAAATTATTTTTTAAAATGGTGTTTTGACAGACAGATTTCTTATAGCATTATTTTACAGGCTTCCCCAGATAATAATACAATATCGTATTATAGACTCAACCAAAGCGGTATATAATATTTTTATTAAATTTCTATTCAGAATGTCTCTTACCTGATAAAAATTGTAGTACAGCTTTCTTATTTTAGTATTTAAGTAATCAGCATGTTCGTTCCACCGCAAATGTTGATCAATAATTACTCCTAAATACTTTATTTTATGTACTTTATCTATTGTTGAACACTTACATTCATTTTTGTTATTATATATTTTTTATCAATATTGAGGTTATTTCGTCTTCACCAGGAGCTGAATTATTTTTTAGTGTTCCAATATGTATGATAAGGGCATTTTCAGTTATATGATTTAAAAAATGAGAATCCTTGTTCTGTTTTTTTTTTTTGGTGAGAATGTTTTATTTATTTCTGTTATTTTACTTTTCATTTCTGAGCCAATGTTTATAAAAAAGTCATTAAATATATTAGATTTTACTTCATCATTTGTTATTTAGTTAACTTGGTCATCTGTAATATCAATATTTTTTTTACATTTGTTTTTTGTGTTCTTGTTATAGTGTTTCCAATATGAATTGGAACAGCATAAAAACGCCAACAACGGGAATTTAGTCATATCCATGAGCGTCGACCAAAAAGGTTTAAAATTATCTTTAGATTCTTTAAAATAAATCGAATATTTTTTTTACTATTTTATATGTTTATTTATATGTACAACACCTATAATAAACTTTTCATTTATATACTTACTTGTTTATTTATTTATATTAGTTGAATAAGCAATTTTGATGATTGAATAAAAGTGAAGAATCTTACTCACTTAGTGAATGATATTTTCTACAAACTGTAGAAATTGATATTAAGTCTTGTATAAAATATCACCATCCGGCAAAAACCAACATGGAGGTGTGAGTATTTTTTGCCAGGATAGGATAGGAATATGAAAGGTGTTAGTATGATGGAATGTTAGAATTAAATTAGAATTAAATAACTTTTTCAAATAAAATATAACACAACAAATAAAACAAAAAGAAAGAAATAAATAAATATTTGCATTTTGGTAAAAACTAAAAAAATCAACTCTATAATCTCTTCAACCGTTCATCGACTGAACGTAAAAAGGTTTAAACAAAAATGCTGCATGGCAATTGAATCACAAAAAACGAGAAATAATTATTTAAAATCCGGATAATCACGCAATTATTTCTATAGTTGGTACTTTATTTTTCTCATTGAAACTATAAACCGTTCCCCGAATAACGTCTTTCGAGGTATCGTCAATTCTACAAAATTTTCGTTTTTTTCCTTTCCGCTTTGTAGAATGATCTATAATATCCCGTTCCTTAATAATACGATAAATCGTAGAAGTCGAAAGTTTAGTTAATTCATGAATTCTATTTACGATGTCTGTCGTTTCAATATTTTTTCTCTTTAAACATTCATAAATATTTAAAATAAGACTGACATTGAACATGTAAATCCTTGTTCTTATTAAACTCCGAAATAGTTTCAATTAACGGCGCCACCGGTTCATTATTTTCTTCAGATAATTCATTTTCATGCGTTTCAAAGGGCCTCCAAGAAGCCATGTTAATAATAATAATTAATGCAAATATTGAAATATTAATGAAACCACTTAATAAGATCACTAAAATGCTATAAATACCTCACATAAAATAATTCTATTATCCAAAATTATTACATGAACTGCACTGTACGGTCAATATAAACAACTAGTCCAGTAGTCTATTCAAATCACGACTTAATTCGTCAGAGTTCTGACACTACCGCCCGAGTTTCACATCTGGTCCGCTGCATTTCCACATTCTCATATCGAATGTAATGTAGAGGTATCGTTCAATAAATACAAGCACGATTGGCGCTCTATTTCTTTGACGCTGAGAGTGGAAATGCGCCCTCCTGGTATAAACATTTTAAACTGAAGTGTTTCAATTCATATTGGATAAACTATACCTCATTTACTATGTCCCAAATTTGTTTACAATTTTCATTTGCCTCTTGTATTTTTATTTTATAATATTTTTGCCTCTTTTATTAGTCCGTTAAGCATATTTCGATACCTTTTATATTTAATATTTTTATTGACAGTAAAATTTTTTATTAATTTTTTTTTCATTTTATCCCTAAATCCAATTGATTTAATTATACCCGTTGTAACCCATGGTTTTCGTTTTCTTACATTATAGTTAATTTTTACATTTTTTGTAGATAATTCAATATATTGTTTCAGTTTGTTTTTAAATATTGAGTATGATTCTTCAATGTCATTATTATTTGTTACGTCTTTCCACAGTTCATTTGATAACAATTCATTTATCTTTCCATAATCAATTACATTTATACATTGAGGTTTTTCTAATGGTTTTTCAATTTTGCCTATGTTATGGATAGATAAAGCTATTGTATAGTGGTCAATTAAACTTGTTTGGAATATAATTGGTTTAATGTCCAGTAGTCTTTCATTCAATTTTGTAAGTATATGATCTATAGTACTTGAGGAGGTCTCAGTCTCTCTTGAAAGTTTATTTATGCACGGGAAATATCCGTTTTTTTCAAATAATATATTTAAATAACTTTACTTCAAGGTTATCTTTATTTAATATATTTATATTTAAATCCCCTACGAATACTTCCATATCTTTCGTTTGTAGATTTATAATGTATTTCTTAACTCGCTTAAAAACAGATTAATATTTGTTGAAGAGGGCCTATAACAACCTGTAATCCCAAGCTGAATATTGTCATCTAATTGTAAGATGCAACGTAATAAATTAATTTGATTAAATTTAATAATCTCCGTTTTTACTGTGATATTATCTCTTATGTAAATTCCTAATCTATCAATTTTATTATAATTTAATTTATTATAAAATAGATTAAAACCATTAATATGGAAATTAATTACCTCCCCCAAATTAAAAGTTTCTGATAATACAAGTAAGTCAATATTTTTTTACGTTAATAGTATCTAAGTATATCAATAAATTCCTCAAAGTTCTTTCTTAGATTTCTTATATTTAACTGAAATATATTTAATTTATTTTCTGCATCTATTATGTCATAGCAATCTTGTATATTTTCAGATACAACAGTGTTAATCTTACCATAATCCCCCACCGCATTTAAATAGTCTAAAATCATGTAAATTATACCTATTAGAAATCAAAAAACGATAAACTTATTTTCACCTTATTTTTCTTATCCTACTGTGATTAATTTATTACAATATAAAAAAAAAAAGAAACAGAAAATAAGCTAGACTATGAAATGTAAATATCTTATAAAAAAATCAAAACAAAATATAGTATGTGTGTATAAAATATTCGCCCATTCGGATGAAGTGTTGAAAAAGAAAAATAAGCTTTTCTACCTGAGTGCAAAATACATATATAATTTAATTGTGATTAAGTCATAGTTTTATATAATTACTATTACGTATTTTTCTGGTAAAATTTTCCTTTTATATATATATGTATACATATATATATATATATATATATATATATATATATATATATATATATATATATATATATATATATATTTCCATAACGTGTGTATGCTGATTTGCTGATTTTCTATCGAATGCTTCCTGTCCCTGCTTTAAAAGCCTGGAATATTTAAAAATTTTATATTTAAGGTAATATTTGTCTAGTTTAACTATTATTGGCCGTGGCTTCATTGTATTATTTCCAATTCTATAACATTTCGCAATATTTTCCCTTTTTTACGGATACCTTTATTAATTTCTCATTAAATAACTTTAGCATTTTTTCTGGTAGTATTTCATTTTCATCCTGTTCCACGCCGTATACACATATTGTTCCAACTCTCGAGGACCTAAAGACTTTTCTGAAAGGTCGCGCCGACTTACTGGAAACCCTCGATGCCAAAAATGAATCAAAATGTACTGCAACACCGAATTCGACAAAATACAGTAATAACACCTACAATAAGAATCATGTAACAAAAGGTTTTCATACATTTGCTTTAAAATGCGTTTTTTGTAAGGGGGACCATTCAATATATAGCTGTGACGACTATAAAAATTTGTCTGTAAATGACAGAATGGATTTCACAAAAAAATCGCGTTTATGCACAAACTGCCTAAAAGGGGGTTATTTCGAAAAGAATTGTCGGTTCGGTTCCTGTAAAAAATGTAATAAAAAACATAACACTTTATTACATATAGATACCGCTCAAGATACTTCGACTAGTACTGCTGCTAATATATCTGCTAATAATAATGAGTCAAGCAAAGTAACTTCCTGTGCTTCATTGGGCAAAGTTGATGAGGTTTTATTAGGGACCGCTCATATCCAGATACTAGACAAATTTCAAAGGCCGCACACGGTACGTGCGCTTTTAGATTGCGGGAGCCAATCTAGTTTTATAACTTCAAGCCTAGTGAATCCATTAAAATTGGAAAAATCTAAAATAAACATTACTGTCGAATGTTTAATGAATCTACAGCCTCAATCGCAATACAGATGTGATGTTCAAATACAATCACCTCTAAATGGTTTTAAGTCAAATCTATCGTGCATCATTCTTCCTCAAATGACAAGTAGTCTACCGAGCGTACGATTAAATCCAAATTGTATCGAAATACCAAGTAACATTAAATTAGCAGACCCAGTTTTCTATAAATCCGGCTCGAAGGACCAATGTCAATGTTTTTAACGTGGACTGAATACCTTTTAGCAGTCGTTGAAATAAAGAAACTTGCATTTAGATAAATACTATATTGAAAACTTTACATTACTTAGATCAGCTGTCTGCACACAATCAGCTCTAACGTCGTTCTGGTTTCACAACTCAACTCGGGATGGCTAGAATGCCTCGCAGGGCTGCCAATTTAAAAGAAATAAAAAACATTAAAAAAAAATAATGCAAATGATTCTGATCACATATATTATCAATTTTCTCATTTTGTTGTAACATTTCTATTTGGCTTTCCAACTTTTTAATTTTTTCATTACTGTCGATTACTATTTTTTCTAAATTCTCCATTTTTTCTGCGACTTTGCTTAATATTTTATTTATAAACTCTTCATCGGATAGGAATTCTTTTATTACTTCCTTAATAACAGATTTCATTTCACTGTTTATTTTTGGTGGCATTTTAATTTCAAAAAACACGTATGTGTTCAATTATTTTTACTATACCTAATATTTTTGCACTTTAATTTACTTTTTTATTTATATTTAGAACGGAGCGACTTTAAACACAACCTATTCACTCCGCACCATCAGCACAAGAAAAAAAGAAAAAGAAAATAAATCTAAGATAATAAACATCTTAAGTGGTACACCCGGTACGTGATTTTTGCATTTTCGTGGCAATTCAGGATTAACTAGAAGTGATGCCACCTTTTGTTTTCAAATGAAATGGAATGGAGCATTTCTTACGGCCTATTTTGAGAGCTAATTTTATCACACAAAGAAAAGGTAAATAAATTGACACATTTGAATAAATAACAATTTTAATAAAACAAATTAGAATTTAATATAATCATTTGAAAATAGAAAATTAATGAATAAAATCATGTCCAAATGTTATAAATGTTTGCTTTTGGCTTCAAGACAACACTCTGTTCGGCACCTTTTAAAAAGTGAATTTGCAAATAATATGCTTATTTCGTTTCTTCTTATGCAAGTTATCGCGTGTGATATACTGTTGGAATGGAAGCAAAAAGTGGCTTTAAAATAAAACAAAAAAATATACTACTCCATTTCAAGATTGACATCACAATCCTGTCAAACCAGAAGTGCTAATTCTACGCTATGGCTATCAACCGTTACTGACTGCCAAAGACTTTTATTTTTTAAACTACTTTTTTAATTCTTTTTCATAAATACTAAATCCGGTATACTAAACAAGATGTAAAGTATACATATTATAATAAAGTACTAGCAATAAAATCCTTTCGTAATGTTAAATAATAATTCTTGGTTTGATTATGCTAACAGAGCACTAAGCGTTCAGAAACCGTACAAATTACTTGGATACATAGAACTTAATAGCTTAATATGTTCTATATATGAAGCACCTATTAAATATAACAACCCTTTACTACATATAAATTCTGATTGTATTGTTATAGTTTGTTACACTACAATAATCCCTTTTTCTTATTTAAAGTTAACCGCACATTGAAAAATAGATAATAATAAAAATAACAGATATTGTAAAAAATTGGTTATAGTATGTATATTTATTTTACCATTTTAAAATCAAATTCCAAAATATGGAGATCAGTTTTTTCTTTATAAAGGAAAGATATTTTATGGTTTCTAGGGTACAAACTCTCAAGTACCCTTATTCTTCTTTTTACTACTTTTTAATTACTTTGTTTTTGTCGATGTCGGTCGCCAGTTTCACATATTAAAAATAAAAAAAACATTTGTATTTTAATGTAATAAGTATACAAGAAATTAATTGCAAATATATAAAGTGTTAGAAATTATTTCAATGAAAATATATTGACAATGAAATTGAATAAAAGAATTAAAAGAAATGGTAAAGAGGAAATTGTGAACAGGAAACGCAAAAGATTCCTTTCAACAAAAAATCTATACAAACTGGAAATATAGAAAATGGAAAGCTGAGACAAGCAGTTAAGCAGCACATAAATATGCACACAGTCATAGCATAGTACTTTACGTTTTGTTTCAAGCGGTGTAGTTTTAGTATATGGAAAAACGTTACTTTGAACAGAAAATAGAAAATTGAGGGACGGACGACGTAACTGGATCGAAGAAACCAAGAACAAGAGCTGGAACTCTAGACGTCGCAATGTTGAATGAATATCGTTCAACTCACATTATGCGGACACATGTTTCTTGCCTATCTTAAGGAACCAGCTATCAATGAATGTCTGACATGAAGCAATCGCAAGTGTGGATAAACTGCTTCCATGTATGCATGTAGATCAGGTGCTGTCCAAGAAAATTTGACACTTTATATCGCTTCGGGAGATATTTGCAGGCAGCGTTTGGTATTATAAATAACAGCATTTTGGCTTTCAATGAATTCTAAATTTTCATAGCATCTAAAACAATAATAATGTTACTATACATAGAAACCAACTTAAATGGAAATAAACATTCTTTCGTATGCTTCATTAAAAATTGAAAGTACAGATATGTAATTAAAACAGAAGAGTTTACATTAAGGGAGCAATGACGTGGATAACAAAATTACTTAAATTTTATTAACTAGCCTTACTTTAATACGTCAACAAATTCTGAACATACTCAGAAAATCTCGTTGTTCATAGTAAAATTTTGACAATATGCCGTCGTCCATTTTCAGTTCTCAAAAACGTGTGTTAAAAAAAAAACCAAGTGTACCCTTATTTGCGGAAATATAATTCTGAAAGTAAATGTCAAAAAGAAATTCATAACATTTTGTGAAAAAAGAGTTACAGTAAAGAAACTTAGCATATTGACTAGTGCCTGTAGATACTTTTAACACACTTCTCTCTACGGAAAATTGGTAAGCCTCTGTGCCACATATCATTAAAATATATCGAGGAGGTCTTAAAATATCCAGAAAAGACAAATTATTGCGTCCAAATTTAAGGGCCTGTACGCCCTCAAAAATCAGAGGTAGGAAAAAAAAACAAAAAAAAAAGACGTGTGCGGTATTTTATGATGAGGAACTTTCTTATGAAGTTAGGACAGACATTTCAAAAACACTTTGTATATTTACTTTACGTTTTAAGCACGAAACAGTCATTATTGGTATTAGACACATTTACAAAAGTTTCGATAAAAATAAAAGAAAGATTTTATATTTTTATATTTTGTTATGAAAAATTAGATTACGGAAAAAAATAAACTATGAATTTTTTTCTGTTAAGTACACTAATACGTAAATAATGCGAGGTGGTATTTTGGGGATGTCAGTCATAAAATTTTATTTCACTTTATTTTACATACATTTTATAGAGAGAGTTTATAGTTGTGTAAATTTGATGTCTTCACCATACAACTTTAAAAAGTCTACGGTATTTTAAATGGATACTTACATGTATTGGTTTGTCTTTTAATATAGAACCGTCAAAAGAATTTCTAGTCACATGTTTAAATAAATAGTTGTAGGAAATACATCTTTATATTGATGTCAAAATTGACATTAAATAATCTTTACTTCAGCAGTAATCAGTTTTATTTGATATTTTACTTTCATTCAGTAAAAATCGGTTTTAAATTATTATTAATATTAATATAAAAAAATATATAATTTTTATATCATATTTATTTCAAAACTATCAGTGTAATGAAATAAAAATTAGGGCATTACGAGAAAATCGTTTGTTAACAAATTTTAGGTGTTTTAGGTATAATCTCAAGTTTTGAGGAAAATTCATTTTCAATTAAATCACAGGCAGCTCAACAAGAGGACATTTTTTGAAACAACGGGTTCTATCATAGGGCTTCGTGGTCTAGCGGTAACGTACTTGCCTCGAAACCTCGGGGTCCCGGGTTCGATTCCCGGCCGTGGCACCGGGATTTTTCTATTAGAGAGATTAATCGTAGTATACTCGGATATTAGATGTATGTCCGTTGTCTCTTAATTGTAACCCTCTCCCGCACAATGTCATTTAAGACATTCAGGGATAAAGGGGGTTGTCATTATGTGTGTTATTATTATTATTATTACCAAAATAAGTTTTTATAATAGTAGACATTGGACCTTAGGGTAAGTATTATGTATGTTGTTTTTTTTAAATGGCTGTATCTACCAACTTATCAATTTTAGTTTCTAATTATGGCCATATTTGGAAACAGCTGTGGAAGCAGAATCTAAAAATGGGGAAATATGCAGTGTTCCATTTAAAAAAATATCGATGACGTCATAACGGAAACAGTGATGACGTCATAACTAAAAAACAAAGGATGAGGTGCGCAATTAAAATTAAAATAATAAATTTATTCCATACTTTACGGATACACTGTATATAGAATTTTGTACGAGCCCACTCGGCGTTACATGTAATGAAATATCTAAATTATGCTTTTCCTGAGTAACGAATGATGCGAGTTCCGGATATACCTGTTACATAGTAAATGGAATTATCAGATCTTAACTTCCTAGACTTTTATCTTTGAGTTGCAATGACAACCAAAGATATAATCTTTGTGTAAACTAGCGAAACCTTCAATATAGACTTAAAACTACAACCTAAATTACAACCAAAGATTAAGAAATTTTTTCCACAATGTGAGGACGTTTATTACAGTTTCTTTATTATTGTATGGATTTTATATCTTAGAAATAAAATGTCTTCCAAAAATGTTTTCCTCTAACGCTTCCCAGCTCATCAAAGTAATCTCTTAAAAATCTAGGATTTTATATTTGGTAAAGGGAAACGAGGCCTTACAGTTTATTTTAGAGTTCGAATCACATTTAGGACATCGGCAGTGTCATATCTTATCTTAGTCGAAAATAAATTTCAACTAGAATTTTGCCCCACGAAAGAATTAAACCATCAGTTCTCGCTAAGTATGAGGTATAGTGCAAATACCTACTTAGCTACGGCTGACCAAAGGCTTAACTATTTCAAGAAACATAATTTTTTAGTCTATTAAGTTACTGTTGAAAATACTAAATGAATAATTGAGAGTGGAAGTTACAAAAGTGATTATTGTCAAAATGTCAGTTTTGAGTTATTGCTCATGTTAAATACCATGCTCCATGTCCTAGCAGATATGATATATGCCACATACAATTCAAGTCTTCGTATGTTAATTAAAATATAGAGCTATCGGTTAAGACCATGTGTATTTTTATTACCTTTTTCTTGGATATTTTGATAGCTCAGTTTTGGCACTTACCACCTTTGTAATATGAAGAAAAACTTGTCCATCGGCAATAGGAACATCATAAACATAAGATTTTAAATGACCCTATTTTTTAAATCCTTCCAGGTCTGCCTATCTGACACAATCACGGTCACACTGCAGCAAAGACGGCTTATCTTGTTCTTCCCTAGTTAGCTATACCTTTCCGGTGATTCCCGTGTTGCTTATTAGCCGATACAATTCTATGACCCGTGTGTGTGCAAGTATTCTCGGATCCGTTTTTGTTTCCCCAAAAATATTTTGTCTTACGCTGTCCAGCACCTCACATTGACAAAATATGTGTTCAGCTGTTTCCGGCGCCTCCCTCCAGAGCCTGCATAACAGGTTACCTTCATACATCCCCATTTTTATAGATGTTCCATCACTGGTGCATGATCTGTGAGTATACTGTTACAATTCTTAGCTAGTTCCTGCTTAGCGTAAACAGTTGCAGAACTTTTTGTGCAGGGTTCGGTTATGAATGCTTTACCTGTTTTTATCCTGGTATGTTTTGCCAATATCTATTGTGTTCTTTTTATGACCCATGGTTCTCCATGGCCTATCCATCATTGAAATATCCTCGCACGATCAAGGAAAAATGAGTTCGTGCACCGTCGTGTTTAAAAAAAATACGTTTTCGTACTGCTCGTGAAATATTCTCTATTAGAAGTGACACATCATTTTTAAGAAAATTAAGGTACGATTCTTCATTAATCCTTCGGAATAGAACAAATGGACTAATTAAAATATCGTCGACAATTCTAGCCCAGACACTAATCGGAAAATATTGTTGGTGCCTCGAGTCAATTATGCCGTGAGAATTTTCATCGGCCTATAAGTGGTTTTTATGAAAAGTGATAATGCGATCCCTATTAAATACAGTTTCGTCTGTAAATAATACCGAAAAATGAAAGAAAGGATTTCGAATATATTTCCGTACATACCATGCGCAGAATCTCATACGCAGTACTGTATATTCGGGATTCAGCACTTGAATTATTTGTAAATGATTGGGATGCAATACATTGCTTCTTAAAACGCGATGAACCGTCAAGTGACTCACACGTTCCGTTCCTGCAATTATTCTTCTGCTAATACTAGGATTCGCCTCAACAGTTTCAAGTACCCTTTCCTCTCAACTTGCAACAATAATTTTTAAAAATTCAAAACAAAATACAAATTTATTGAAAAAGTCTTTATAAATTGACTCAACTCAACTCATTTTTGATGTATCTTGTTTTACATCAAGTAAGACTGAATCCCCAGTGCCATTCCAAAATTCGATAATTTGTTTTTCATTTCATCTCCTATTTTATCTTTCCTAGTACACAGTGTATGTATAAAGCTGCCAGACTTTTACGTATTCACATATTCTAATATGATAAAACTTGACTGGCTCATACCTTGCAATCTACACGAATGCCTTGACTGCAGTATAGGAGGTTTCATGAAATATTAAGGCACTTGAGATATATATTTTAATTGTTCCGTACAAATTCGGCTTCGTGGTCGAGTGGTAAGGACACTTGCCTCTTACCCTGGAGTCCCGGATTCGATACCCCATCTAGGAGATAGGATTTTTTCTAAAACCAGAAATTAATCCTAGCGTACTCGAATATTGGGGGTGTGTCCATTGTCTCTAAATGTGTAACCCTCTCCCACACAAAGTACCTTAAAGTATCTTCAGGTACACAGGGGGGTTGTAATACCTATGGTGTTTAATTTTAATTAAAAAAATGATTGATGTGCCGGCCCTGCACGCACAGAAACTGTCCGGTATCTAGTCATTAGCATTTAAATTTTAGTTAGCCAAGAAAAAGAGCAAATCTAATTCAGTTTAATCACTATTATTTCAACGTCATTATATCAAGTCTCCATCATAACGATTATTTCAACATTTTAATGTACCTTAACAAGAATAAAAACGTTGCCGTTTTAAAGGATCTTTCTACATTTATTGTAAATTTAGCATATTTCCAATGCAACATCTAATAATGGTCTTCAGTTTAATAGATTTGAGTGAAAGACCATATCCCATAGTACGAAGGTCAAAATATAAAGAAAGTTAGTATGCGCCTCGAAGGTGTCAGACGACCAGAATATAGTGCAACTGATAAAGAAGCGCGGCTGTCACTCAGCCTCTTCTATTACAATACTTTCTCAATTTCCGTAGGAGTGATGTGACATTCCATCATGATGTCACAGTAAAGTAAATTAACAAAGCAACTCTCTTTAATAACCCCATCTTTGGTACGCTTCTTACTTCTTCTAAACGTCTCTGCCACTAGTTCACGATGACAGTACTGAAATCATTTTCTTTATTCTTTTTACCAGTTTTTATTTTTAATTAAATTATACCATACTTATTTATGACAAATAACAAAGAAATCATATGCAAACTAAATGTTAAATGTGGATAAAACTTAAAAGTCTGGTAACATGAAATTAAAATGGATCTTGCATCTTCACAAGAGTGAGAGGTGGGAGAGTACGAAATCAAAAGGTAAATAACAAAATAAGCTCTTATTTACAGTTTGTGGCAAAAATTACGAATTTAAAAATTTTAGCAGGTAACAATTCAGTGTAAAACAATAGATAAAATCTTGTCGCGAAAAGTGCACAATAACTTAAAATTCTCGTAGATAATATAGAGAATATTCGTATATAAGACAAATTTAAAGTCGTTTAAATATTTTCAGATGAAAGAAAATGCTTGAAGGAAGTAGCGATGAAACTTGAAACATCAGATATGTTCATTTTATTTCTATTTTCGTGAAATAAATTTCACAAATATTATAAACATACAAAGTTATTCAAAGTTTATCTAAATAGAACAATTATGTCTAGACAGTGGATTTTCTTACGTAACGACAAGGACGACTTGACACATATAATATTTTTAAGGAACGTAAGATAACTGAATATTGTAATAATACAATACAAAGCTTTTAAGAATTTTTATATCATACAAAATTAAAAGGAATGTTTCCTGTTTTAGCGATTACGATTACGATTGTGAAAACAGTAATCAAACAATTACGATTACAATAAAAAAATAGAACCATATGAAAGAGAAAAAGCAACTTTATTTTTTTTTATTACATAACGTCAAAACCTTAATCAAAGCTAAACTTTAATTCAAACTTAAATACATAACGAAATTAAAATATGATAGTAAATTTACCAACTGACAAACTGTTAATTAAGAAATGTATTCTTTTTATGTTCTGGGTTTCAGCTGGTTTCGATTAGAGCTTTAATTTAATCCTGTTGTTAAAACACAGCCTCTCCGAATAAACGGGAAAAGGGTTATGTGATAAATAGGGATACCTGCATCCTTGGTTATAGACGCAGAAATCTTCGACTAATTATTTACGACGTACATCTTAGACATTGATGATCAGTTGAACGAGCAACCTGGTTGTGTACGCGTCGCGTGTATGTTTTAAATATTATAACGATTTCGGATTCATAAAGACCATTACACTTTGCAACATATTCGTGAGCATAAAGACAAATTTCATAACTTAAAATATTGGTCCAGTGTCTTGAATGTAATGTAAAGCTTATGTCGATACATATTTCCCACTAAAAAATATATTTAAAATGTGCAAGACACTTACATAATAAAAAAAGATGAATTGTCCCACGACATATTCTTCCGAGAGTAACAGAATTATGGTACACCTCCTTTTCTCCTTTAGTTTTGAAGATAATTTGGGATATCTTATATACATGATAAGTAGCATTTCTGGACATACAAGTGATTTTTTTCACCGAAAGTAACACTAACTTCGATTATTAAATGAAACACTCTGTATATTATTGCATTTTTGAATTCTGTATAATTTTCTGAATCCAACGATACTAAATAAATGACATTTCAAACGTCAATATTTTTTATAATACAATTTCTAGTTTTCCATTTAAGTGTGCCATGACGATTCCGATTTATTCTAAATGACCCGTGTAATGCTAGAAAAATTGAAATATCGTCAAAAATACTAAATTACGTAATTTAGGAGTAAACAAAATTCATCAAAATGGTTTTGGGGTAGAACTCATTTTTTTCAAATGGAACCATATTGCTACCGTGGTAACATTTATTAGTACTATTAATAAGAAATTTATTCATATATCGTATTAAAATGTGCGATAAATACAAACAAAATTACAGCTAAAAGAAAATAAGAAAATACAATTTTGTTCTAATTACCTTGTTATACATAAGGTGGCTTTGGAATACAAAACATTACAACAGTTGTTCAAAATGCTGTCCATTAACGTCTGAACTCGCATAGCTGTTTCTGGAAGAATGTTCGTCAATTGCTGGGCCGTTATGCTATTAATTGTGCGTCTTACTCGTAGCTCCAGGTCTTCACAGGTTGTAACAGCGGTTACGTAGACAATATTTTTTAAGTGACCCCAAACAAAGAAATCAAGGGGTGTTAAATCAGGTGACCTTGGAGACCACCTCACTGGACCATTCGTCGAAATTACGGTTTCTCCAAATCTCCTTTGAAGGTAATCAATCACTATACTTGAATTATGGGGAGGAGCGCCATCTTGTTTGAAATACATTCCCTGTCGTAAATGGAAAGGTAATTCAACTAAACTGTCCTCAATTTCATTTTGCTGAAATCCCAAGTATCTGGCACCAGTCAGGGGTCTTTCAAATATTATTGGTCCAATAATTCTACTACAGACTTTCCAAACCAAAAATTCAAACTGAACCGCACTTGAAAGTTACTCTCCCGTAATAAATTTTGATTTTCTTTAGACCAATATTTTGTATTTTGTGGGTTAAATAATCCCAAATTTGTAAACCTAGACTCGTCCGAAAATAAAATCATTCCAAAAAAATCATTGTTTGGCTGCACGTTATTCTGCAAAATCCAATTGCAATATTCCATCCTACGTTCGTAATCATTTTCGTACAAGTGCTGGTGCAATTGGTATTTAAAAAGATTTATAGTGGTATTTGTGCAAAATTCGGCTTATTGTTTGGTGACTGATTTCCAATTCAAACCCAATTTGCCTTAAAGAAACAGTCTCACCAACTTCTACTCGAGCCAAAACATTAATTTCCGTTCCTTCGTCATTTCTTCGCGATCATTGTTGGGATCACTTCGGAATTGATTTTTAAGACGATTAAAATAATTTCTCGCTGGACATTGTCTATCAGGATATCGTTCGGCATAAAGGTGTCTAGCCGCAACGCAATTTTTTCTACATTCCCCATAAATAATTAACATGTCCACTTTTCCATCTCTTGTATAAATTTGCGGCATTTTCAACACAATTAACAAGAATTTTAAACAATTTTTAAAGACAACAAAAACACCGGTAAACCAACAAATGTTTGACAAGCTAAATATTTCATTGTTCTCAGGGCCACCTTAGTTAGTTACTTCTTAACATTTAATTAGAACAAAATTGTATTTTCTTATTTTCCTTTAGCTGTAATTTTGGTTGTATTTATCGCACATTTTAATACGACATATGAATAAATTCCTTATTAATAGTACTAATCAATGGTACCACGGTACCAATATGGTTCCATTTGAAAAAATTGAGTTTGGCCCCAAAAACCATTTTGATGAACTTTATTTGCTCATAAATTACGTAATTTAGTATTTTTGACGGGATTTCAATTTTTTTAGCATTACACGGGTCGTTTAGAATAAATCGGAACCGTCATGGCACACTTAAAACTAAAAATTATATTATAAAAAATATTGACGTTTGAAATGTCACTTATTTGGTACCGTCGCATTCAGAAAATTATGCGGAATATCAAAAATGCAATAATATACTGGGTGTTCCATTTAAAAATCGAAAGTTAGTGTCACTTCCGGCGAAACCGGAAGTAAAAAAATCACTTGTACGTCAAAATGTGCCGCTTAATATGTATATAGGATATTCCAAATTTCAATCAACTATCTTCAAAGCTAAAGGAAAAAAGGGGGTGTACCATGATCCTGTTACACCCGGTATATGACTATATTTATTTGTTGTGAAGAAGTAAGTAAACTATAAATTCAACTTTTTCATTGACTGGATATTGCAGGGCATAATATCAATTGCGCAATTTAGATTACTGTAATTGTTACACATATTTTGCAGAGAATATTTTTTTATATTCGTTCGTGCAGTTGACAAACAAAACCAATTTCTCTCTTACCTATGCTCTAGTAGGATGCAAATTTAACATACCTAAAATTTGGGTGTAGTTTATGTTGCTATGAATGATCTTGTGCAAAAAATCCGAATGCTTTTATGCTTACGTGAGTCGAAACCAAAATTCGCGCGAAATTCTTATTGAATGAAACGAATAGTAGGATATTCCCCATCTGTTGTAAACTTCGCATGTTTTAAAAATCTACGCTGAATTCCTTCTAAATTATCAATATATACAGCGTAATTAGGACACCATGTGATTGACGCATATTCTGAATTACAGGAGACAAAGTTGGTATAAAATAGTTTCAGTGTATCAATATCCTGCAAGTTACAGATATTTCTGATGATAAATCCTATATCTTTGTATATCTTTTGACAGTATACTGTGTTTTTATGTTTCCGCACTACATAGGGAAGCAGCATAAAGAACGTAGAGGGGAGAGCATATATTGTATACATACACTGTGACATGCGCTTCTCTATGTAGTGTTTTCAGATGAAAGCACGGTATGTAATGTGACTGTTAAAGGACAATTTTCTATCAAAAACAACTTCCAAATCACAACTTATAAGTATGATAATACCGATATAAAAATCAGAATGCAACAAAGATTTTTTAATGAAGTACGACTGCGTTACGTTTTTTAATATTTAAAGATAAATTATATTTTATGCAGTAGTCCCTGACAATAATTAAATATTGCTGTAGTTCGAGACAGTCATCGATACTTGCAACCCTGCAAAAATAAAACAAAAAAATGAGGTCCTAATATTTTTGAAAATTATAATTTTAAAAACGTTAACAAGTCTTGAGAGAAATCAAAATAATCAATTTATTTAATAGTATATTATGGTCAATTCTGTCAAAGGCAATATAAATTACGCTGGCTTGAAGTTATATGTTAAAAAGCTACTCTCCCAAAGAGGCTGATATACTGTCACGAGAATTCTTCCAGTTTAAATATTTTTTACATGCTTAAACACATAGTAGCATAATTGCAGTTAACTGTTGAGGCTCTGGAGAAGTCAACCCATTTTATTGTCACCTCTACCCTTACTACGCATTAATTGACATAAAATTTTTTTAATTTCGATTAAATTAAATTAAACGAACTGTTTTATAGAAATTATTTAATGACCCTTACCCTCTACTCCCTGGAAAAAATATTGTTCCTCTTCAAAATTTATTTAACTATATGTGTGTATGTAATAAAAATTTTTGGATCAAAATGGACACAGTTTAGCAGGATTTATTTCCATTAAAAATATTAGATATCTTCCAGTCAGATAGACCCAATAAATAAACAGTTTGTTGCGTTTACCAACTAATGACTCGTACGCACGAAATTAATAAAGAAAAATGGAAGGTCTGTATCAAATTACATCTCTAAATCCTTCTCGCAGTTACTAAAGGGTGCAGTTTGGCTTTTTATTGTTATATAAGTAGAAAATGATTGGTTAGAAAAGTTTTTATTTACTCGGGTCCTAATACTTTTGTAAAAATTAATTAATCAATTTAAAATTTTTCTTATATAATTACTTTAGAGAATTTGTAACACAACTTAAAATTAAAAGTTTATCATACAATAAACACAGCTAAGCTTTTGATTAGTAATATTTATTATTACTAGAACGTAGCAAATGAGACTGCTCTCAGTAGCGTCCCATGTGAATACCTACGTTGCCAATAATTATGGCAGATGATGAAATAAGTTACATTACGTACCTTTTAAGTGTTAACAATTGAAGTTAATGGCTGAGAGATTGCACATTAACGAACATTCGTATGAGTGAGACAATTTCTATGTTTTCTACTGAAAAATATTTCCTTTATGGGGTAAACAAACATGTTGTATCAGCTACTTTTGAATATGCAGTAATAGGCTAATAATGCGTGCGCCTTGACTCTCTCCACTTTACGTCTCTCAGAATGGCTAGGCTATCGACAAATAACTAAGGTGAACTAAGTCCCTCCACTGAATGTCGATGCTGCTTGTGCATCTAAATGAATGCGCTGTCTCTGTCTCTACTTAGGCCATATTCAAAAGTAGCTGATACAACGTGTATGTGTGTAAGACGAAAAAGATCTTTCGACATTACTGACGTAATATTAGCAAATTTAAAACTTTCTAAATCACGGATAGTGGACAGATATCTGTTTTAAGGGGATCCCACAAGGATCAGTAAGCATATAGGCGACGGAGGTCCACAGTGACAGCCCTACACGCCATCGTGCATAAGGTAGAAAGGGCCCTCCTGCATGGGGAGGTCACCCTAGCAGTATTTTTCTATATTGAAGAAGCTTTCGATAAAGCAAGGACTACTACTATCTGCGATGCTCTTCGGACTAGGGGTACTGCTCCAGTCCTGGTCATATGGGTGATATCTGTGCTGGAAGAGAGACGAGTTAGTGCTACTTTAAGAGACTGTCAGTTGGATTGGGGTGAGGGGTGGCTGTCCACAAGGCAGCTGCCTATCACCTCATCTATGGTGTCTAATAATGGATGGTCTCTTGGAGCACCTAACTTCGAAAGGATTCTATGCACAGGCATATGCAGACGACGCGCTGGTCCTAGTGACTGGCCGCTTCCTAAACGTCATTTGCAACAAACGCAGGTAGTCTGTAGAATAACTGAAAGATAGTGTGGCGTAACAGGTCTCTCAGTCAATCCATCCAAGACTTATATGATCCTTTTCACTAAGAGAAGAAAAATAGAGGATTTCAGGACACCAATCATGGATGTTAAACTTCTCGCGCTTGCGCAGAAGATTAGATACCTGACAGTGACCCTAGATAGTAAACTGTTATGAGGGCCCCAAATCGACAACGTCATCAAAAAGTCGACTGCAACCTTATGGCAATTGCGCCGAGCAGTAGATATCAACTGGGGCCTCAACCCGCGGATCCTACACTGGCTGGCGGTCATCAGGCCGAGATTCCAGTATGGATCTGTGGTCTGGTGGCCGAGCGTGGACAGAGCAATTACGTCCCGAAAGCTGGCAAAAGTCCAGAGACTAGCCTGCCTAGGGATTACTGGTGCAATGAGGATGACACCGACAGCTGCTCTGGAGGATCTGCTAGGCCTGCCAACGCTCCCTTCGTGGATAAAGAGGGAAGCTATGACAACCAATCTGAGAATGTGGGATTCTGGGAGCTGGCAGTGATCAGGTAGAGCTGAAGGTCATGCAGAAATTGCTGGACTGGCGGAGAGGGAAATCTTCCTCTCTGTCCTAAAGGTGAGAGAAGCGAAAGATCAGCTAAGGTTGGAAAGGGAATATACTCACTCTTCCCAGTAGGGAGGAGTGGAGTGAAGTGAGTGAAGGGAGAATTGACTTCCCCCGGACCCTCTGGTGTGTTACACAGAGGGATCTCGGGTGACCACTAGACCGTCCTCCGGGGAAGGAATATATCTGGAAGGCAAAGGAGTGCAGGAGAGCTTTGTTCTAGGTTCGTACATCACGGTCTTCCAGGCAGAGGTTTCCGCCATCCTAGCGGTGGCGGGTAAGGCTGAGGTTAGGAACGGGGTGGAACAGGTGGTATATATCTGCTTCGATAGCCAGGCCGCTCTAAAAGTAGTGTGCTCCCCCAGGACGAGATCAATTCTCGTTTAGGAGTGCGGGGACTCCTTAGAATGGAATGAGTGACATCCTGACCTTCATTAGAAGGTCGAAAAGATTCGACGAGGGAGCAAGAGAAGCACATGGCTGAGGGGACAGCAGGGGGTTGGTAAAAAGTGCCCGTCTGCTGCCTACTTGCCAGGCGTCAGCCTCCCACATTATTACCATTACCATTCTAAATCACTTATAGTATGTTCCTCATTAAGATACTGATTAATATTACAAAACATTTCATATCCCACATTTTTATGTAAAAAATCAATATACTTACTCACTCATATACGAGGGTTATCTTTTAGAGTTTGTAATTTATTTTGTACATTTTGAATTATATATAAGAACTCTTCTAATGACAATACAGAATTCTCCATGTCGTTTCTTAGTATTGGAGCATGGGACCCAAGCGATACTTTAAGGCATAACTATCTAGACTAAATGAAGTTTTAGAAAAGAAAATTGCGATTGAAAAGTTGAAAAAATTATGTGCCTCACCAGATTATTTTTTAAACAATTGGTAAAACATTTGCAAATAATTTTTTTTCAGAATCAGGTGGAAAATGTTTAGACATTTAAATTTTCATCAAAAAAAATATTGTTTCTTTATAAAGTTACACGGTTTTGAAATTTTATTTTAGAATCATTTTCGCTATGCAAATATCAAAAAGGTGCAACTGTAAAAATCAATATTTTTTTATAAAATTTGATATCTGTCGATATATTCTTCACATTATTCCGAAAAAAAATGTTTTGCAAATATTTTACAAATTGTTTAAAAAATAATTTTTTCAACTTTTTTCGCAAATTTCAATTGTAATTTTATTTCTGCAAAACTTCCTCATTTAGTCTTGACAATTATGCCTTAAAGTATCGCTTGGGTGCCATGCTCTAATACCAAAATATGGTGCATATATACAGTATGGAATAAGTTATAATATAACCGGTATTTTTTTAATATTAATCTATATTTTTTATTGTTCTATATTAACATAAAACTGCATACAAATTTAACAGCGTTGCATAAAAAAATTTTTGAGCAAAATAATAATCAGTTTTTTCAAATTTTTACTGAATATCAATAAAACCATAGTAAATTCATTTCTGGAATGGAGGAGAAGGTAGGTACCAACCTGGCATTGAAAGCCATAAAGGCTTTTCATATCGTCTAGATTCCGGGGCTCATTTTCAAATTATACACTCGATTTTCCACTTTACATGAATTAATTTATCCCCTCTTATTTCTTGAACGGAACACTCCAAGAAGTTAATAACATGTTGTCGTTGTCAACGATATCTACATGGAGGTACCCCAAGGGTCATGCCTTTCGCCTCCTCAACTCTTTAACTCTACGTTTCCGATTTCCCCCGATTTCCTAATACAAAACTGGCATGTATACCGACGACATGGCTACATATAGCCACAGCCACGCCGCAAATCAGCTTCTGGGGGCTCATGTGGAAGGACCATATGAGGTCTAATATAGCCAGTGGAGGATGAAGTTGAGCGGTGATAAATTTTACGTCAACTTCGATTCGAGGTAGACAAATTGATACAAAAAAAGTGGCAAGCATCTGGGTTTAACTATCGGCTGACATGACTATACGTAAAAGATATTTCTTGTCTAAGTTTCTTTACCTATTTATGGCAAGAAATAAAAGACGCAGCACCACAAATAAGAAATTATTAACGTTGGTCAAAAATCAAACATTTCGTTTTTTTTTAATTTCCAAATTCTTTATAAAAGTAAAAACTGGTGGCTCTACGTTACTGTTCTCTACTTCTGGTTTTGAGTTACCCTTAGAGGATTTTTGCATTAATGTATTTATCCATATTCCCATTATATCCTGTATATTCTCTTTTTTAGCAACAAATTTTCAGCAGAACAATATGTAACATACAAACGGGCGAAAGGCATTACGAAAAGATTTCGTTGAAAAATATGTTTTGATGTTATTTGATAAAAATTTTATATCATTAGCTACACAAAATAATAATAGATCCTCTGAGTTGTACCTCTTAAAATGTATGGAAATACCACATACCGAAATGGAAATTACCACGATTTTTCGAATCATGTCCGGTACCTAACGATAGCCAAATAAAAATGATATATTACACCCATAGATAAAATTGTTAAGGTCATTCTCAGTATTGATTAAAACATAAAAATCTATGCTGAAACAGAAAAATGTGTGAAGTTCAGATATTAACGATAAAAAGTGAAATCTTTACTCTTTTCAAGACAGTAGGAGAAAGTGCATAAAGTAATAATCATCTTATAAATAGGTAGTCCTATGTGAGCATAAACATTTTTGAATTTACCTGCTAGTCCACTACTATGGTCTATAGGAAATATTTGTTGGTACAGGGTGATGTAAAGTCTACTCTCTTGAAACTGAATGAAATAAAAATTTTGTGAAAATCGTAAAACAGCTAAGTTTTCGTTTGAACATGGATTTTAATCAAGTAAAGGTCGATTCCACCATTTACTCTCTTGTCTAATTTATCGGAATAGCGCTAGTGTCAAAATCCTGTTTTCAATTTTTCATCCATTAACATTAATTTTATTTTGTATTTTTGAAAGCCTTTTCAATTTTGGATAATTTATACTTTGGGGGAAATATGTGTTGTTTAGTGGTTAACATCTCATGGGATCGTATATTTTCTTTCTCAATTTAACGCAAGTCAAATATCTGAAATTTCAAAAAAGTGTCCATTCTACTAGAGATAATACAGCTTAGAAGACAATTATTATCCTTCCAACATGATGGAACCCTATAGTTCAAGAATTGTTGGGAAACGTTTTCAATTGATAGGCATCTGAGGTCCTCAGTGGCCACCGAGATCTCCTGACATTACTTTATTGAATTTTTTCACTTATCACTTACTGACTTTTTAAACAAATTTTGTTTCTTGGAACAAAAAAAAATTTTTCTTGGATTTTACTTTAGAGATGCGTCCAAAAATAAAAATGATGAGTGGACATATTTGCACCGTGATGTTACGAGGAATTCAAGAAACATTTTCCAGATTTTGTGATGAACTTCAAAAACCATGGAGGTTACCTCTAGAAAGTTACACACTATTGGAAGTAAAAAAGGTTTTGGAAGACCAAGTAGAAGAACCGAGGAAGTGGTCGACAATGTTAGAGGTATGATGGAAGTCGATCCTTCTAAACCTTTCAGGAAGTTGTATCAATAGATGAGTTTCTCTTATAAAACCTGCCAAACAATGTTAAAGAAGGATCTGCATATTCCCCTACAAAATTCATTTACAATGTCAAATATTGTCAAGGGACTTCGTCCTGCGAGTGAATTTTTGTGAATAGTTTCTGATCAATTTAAAGAATAATTATCTTTTACACCGACGATGTCTGGTTTCATGAATGGTTATGTGGACAGTCAGAATATGAGAATTTGGACAGAAACGCCACTTCAGCCCCTCAAATTTGCTTCACTTTCCTTGATTAAAACGTGAATGGAAATTTTTATATTCGACACATGTTGAATCCGTTCATTTAGCAATTACACTCACTCAAGGGTATGTCCAACAGGACGAAACTGCAGCACACATCGCACGTACACAATCAATTTTTTACGAGAATTTTACGACGATAGAATAGTGGATCAAAATTTATCCGTTCCATTCTGTTCTCCCAATATTGCTGTTCCCGATTTTTTCCTGTTTCCTCAACTTCTGAAGAAATTGAGATAATTACTCCAGCGGTATTGCGCAATATCTTTGAAAATTCTAACATTTGTTTATTTAGTTCTTAAGTTATTCAATAAACATTCGTTTTATGTTAATTTTTTTCTATATTTCTTTTCTAACTTTATAGTTCATTTCAAACTTATTTGCAACATAAAAAAACTTCGGCTTCCTTGATTTATTTAACATCGTCAAAGAAGCCGACATTTTTTATGTTGCAAATAAGTATGAAATAAACTATACTTTAACTTTCAATCTGACATAATGAAATCACAGTATTAGACATACGTTCGAAAATTCAAAGGTGCCTTTGATCGGCTTTTTGTTGATTTTTAGGTATATTCTGGAGAGAAATTGTACATATTTAAACCAAAATATAATGTACAGCCTTTCATTTACGTTGAACAGGCTCTAAATGAAGTGTAAATTGTCCCAATAAACGTCAGTTTTCCTTTCGTTAAATGCTTATTATAGGATGCCGAGGATTAATCGTTTATATATAGAGGTATAATATCTTAGCTACTCTTTTAATTTGTAGAATGTTTTTAGTAGTCTAAACGCGTTGCTAAGAATTGCACAACCATCTCACGGCCGTGCTAGAGCACTTCCGGTTCGTGTTAAACACAAGATTATTTCAGCCCTGTCGGCAAACGTTTTCCTTTCCAGTCGTTCTTAAAGATCGAGAACAACAAACTCCCAGAAAACATGTTATATCCACTATACTTTAATATAGCATTAAAAATCTTAACGAACAGATTTTTAAAATGCGTTAAATATTTAGAACATGTCTTTATTATAAATATGTGACAGGCTAGAATGAAATAGAGGTTCCAGAATATTATACAAGATGTACTATCATGATTACCCCATTTTTGTCTTACAATAAAATAGATATATTTATTACTTTTTTTTTGTCATCACGGATCACTAAATTTTTTGTATTATTGTATCGAAACGTTTTTGGGAAATGTTTATTTAGAATTTATTAATTGGAAAAATTCATATCTTTTTCAAATGAGATAAGCCGTAGAGATTTATGATTACAGTCAGATATACTTAATACTGAATACGGAATACCCCAAGTTTCGGTCCTTGGACTTTTACTGTTCATTACTTTTTAAATGATTTAGCAAATGTTGTCCATCAACAAATTTTACATTGTCAGGCGGATAATTTTTTTATTTGTTCAGGTTTATCACAAAATGAGTTTATTTTGCAGAGTCAAAACGATCTAAACAAATTTGCTACATGGTTTAGTAAAAATAAATTATTTTTGAATACGTCTAAAAACTTCGCTGGTTACAAGGAAAATCTTATTAAAAATAAATGAACCTTCTGTAAAACAAATAGATTTTTAGGTGTATATATAAGTATAAATCAGTTTTTAAACTTGGAGGATCATATAAAATCTTAATGTCAAAATTATCATCGAGTTGTTATGCAAGATTTCAATTTTTAACTACTAGAAAACTATTATTATACTCATTTTTACTCTAGACTAACTTTCAGCATTTTATTTTGGGGATCCTCATCTTTAATGGTAAATTGCTGAAAAAAAGAGCTTTCCGTAATATTGTAGATTTAAACAAATTTCATTCTCGCAAACAGTTTTTTTCGAATTCCCAACGTTGAACAGTTCTTCCATGGCTCCGATACACATTAGAGTCGCGCTAGCAAATTAACTACAGCCACTCCCACATCTCGCAGGGTTAGTGCCTATAGATCCCAGAATCATGTGTTCTAAGCAGACGGAGAAAACCTTCTGCATGTGACCTGCCAGCCACTTGGCTGGCAGTCACACAAGACATCGATTATTATGACGACCATCTTGACCGAATAGCATGAGTATAGTACGTGGAGCTCACACCAGAGATCGCGATATTTGGTTCGCTTTTCTTCTTCCTTCAAGGTGATGTTTTTCTCGGCAGGAGTCGAAAACTCGATCACATACATCACCTTGGTTTGACTATCGAGAAGGACTGTGTCAGGCTTAATAGCGTGGCGTAGCCATTGACTGTTTGTACACTCCGCTTGGCCTTCTCCATACCGTTTAAGGTGTTAGTTCACCTCTCATGGGGGCGTTGTATACGGTACAGTTGATCTGCCAGAAATCTGCATCTTCTGGAAGTTCCTCATCGATGACCGCGTCAATTCTAACTAGGTCTTGTGGCTTTAGGATAGCCATGGTGCTAAGGATAACCCTCGTCCTTAAGTCTATGAACTCTACAGGATGTTCTCCATCAACTGCTAATTGCCGCGGTGAAACTGCTGCTGGCAGTTCGTCCAGCTTATGGTGTGCGTTTACGTAACCTGTCCTGCACAAGAAGGATACTTGATCTCTCAGATGTTGAGAAGAGGCGGGGTATTCTGGCTGTATGATACACTAGGCATCACGTAACCGCGACATGTATTCCGTGCGCGCAAGTTCCCTGCTCTCGTAGCAGGTCAGTAAGGCATCTCTTAGTTCCTTCATCCACTTAAAGCGTCCATGTTCATTGGCATTGTTGTCAACACTGAGACCTTCTGGTGGGGCTCCTCCAATCTGTCCCTGACTCCAATCCGGTTGGGGTCGATCATGAGTAGCCCTTCCTTTAAGTGTGGTTGGAACCAGAGGTTTAGAATACCAGGGTGGTTAACCCTGGCACCCACGGCCGACATCTGTCAGGTAGAGTTATCTTTGCCTGTACAGAAAAAATTTAAAAGTATTAAAAAATATAAAAAAAAAGTTAATTTTCCTGTTACTATACCATGTCTATCTTTATAAGTTATTAAATTAAACATAATTTAACACTATTTTTTGTTGATGCATGTAAAGCCACTCTGCGATAATTTGGATGTGAACGGGAATTTATCGTAGAAGATAATAATATAAGCTTTGGTATTTATGTTACCTAGAAGTCAGATAGTGATCACTAATGATTGTCGAGATGTGCTCCTATCTGAGCAGAATATTAATACTATAGAATAATTGGTTGTTATAATCCCTAATTGTATAGTAACTGAAACACGATACACCACTTTCATTATGAGGTATTTAGCTAGAAAATAAAAATATTATATTCACATACTCCTCATTGCGGATAACGCCAAGCTAAAAAAATATTAGAAATGCCAAAAATGAAAAAGATCAATAAGTAGCATCAGGAAAACATTAATAGTTTGCCTCAAAAGCCATCGTATGTACGTTGAATGTACAAATGAAATGTGAACAGAAATTTATCACTGGTTCTTTGGTATTTATTAATATGATTACAAAAAATATGATAAAAAATTAATAAAAATTATATTTATATGAAATAATAATAATGTTATACTATTTCCTTGAGTAAAAATATTACAAAATAGCAGAAAATATACATCATGTATCAAGGTTTTCGTTAAATTTTATACCACATTTTAATGGTTAATATATGAAAGGTAATTCATAACTAATGTAAATATCGCCAAGAAAGATGCCTTTTATAGGTGATGTATTCTATATCAGTTTCATAAAATATTGTTCTTATCGTCTTCGAGTTTATTGCGTATTTATGTTGAAATATAACAAAGCATAACATTATATAAAATGCGTTTGTTATGTTTTGATAGACTTTTCGGATATTCATACTAAATTTTACAGGCTATATATAGTGTGTGTACAATGTGACTATAAAGTATTACATAGTTATGACGTCATCGAATATATTTTTAAATGAAACATACTATTTTCGTTTAAATATGTGAACAGTACATCGAAGTGGCATTCCAATTAACTAAAGAATGTTTAGTGCCATATCCCCAAAAAAACAACTATGCAGCTACGGACACGTGTTTCGGAGTTACTGCCCCTCATCAGCGTAGCGTAGCTAAAGAATTGGATCTAGGATGGGATAGATCAGGAACAAGAACTAAAACAAAGCTGGAAAATACAGCACACAGTACTCAATTAGTGCCTTCATGTTCCCATGTGCCCAATTGGGGGCCTCGATGATCACAGTCGACACATAGAGCTCTATGTGTACTACCGGTTTCCACCTCTGTGGCACATGGGAACATGAAGGCACTAATTGAGTACTGTGTAATGTACTTTCCAGCTTTGTTTTAGTTCTTGTTCCTGATCTATCCCATCCTAGATCCAATTCTTTAGCTACGCTACGCTGATGAGGGGCAATAACTCCGAAACACGTGTCCGTAGCTGCATAGTTGTTTTTTTTGGGGATATGGCACTAAACATTCTTTATTTTATTTTGACCCCAATAAATTTATATTATTCCAATTAACTTACATTTGGCCCATTTTGCTTCAGCCGTTCCGGTTTTACAGTATTTTGAATAATTAATTTTTTTTGTTGTTATAGAGTATTGCACAAGTTGAGAATAAATAATTTAATGAAAAATCCCGTGACAAGCTAATTTTTTGGTTCTTTGTCACGTGTTATTAGATTAGGTTAAATTGCAAATGGGTCGTTAAACCGCTATTAACAACCTAGCAATTTCTAGACTTCTGAAGAAGCCTAACATTTTCCTGAGGGCTGCAGGAGTTCTAGATACTTGCTCCAAATATTGTAGCCTATGGCGGATTAGGACTTCGCATGCGCAAAGTATATGTTCCAAGGTTTCCGCTTCCTCTGTACAGAAGCAATATATGTCGCTTTCAGCTTTGCCCATTTCTTTGAGATGATATCTCAGTGGGCAATGATTTGCGAGAAGGCTCGTAAGTATCCTTAACTCTGGTTTGCTGAGTTCGAGTAGGTTTCTAGCATTTTTCTTTTTTTGGGAATAGTTTATAAACTTCTTCACTTGTCTTTGACCTGGAGTTAATAACTTCCAGTAAAAGGATTTATGTTCCTTTTCCCATTTTCTGACCCCGTCTGTTGTGTGGCTTTTAAATATTCCACAAAACGGTTATGGTCCGATAAATGATGACACTGCATCTTCTCTCGCAATGCTATCAGCAATCTCATTCACTTCTATTCCTTCATACCCTTGGATTTGTCTGATAGAGCTGTTTTTCATTAAATAAGTTGCTTTTGTATATAATTTCTATTATTAAGGTTTTGCGTTTTCTTTTTCTATTTGTATGGCTCCTATGGTGATTCTTGACTTATAATATTCAATACTAGTACTTTATTCACGTTTCTTTTTTCTAACTATGTTCTGAGGCCTCAGAAAACTGACAGATAGTACTATTCAACACAACGATGTTCAGTTATATTGATACATATATTTTTATATATAAACATAAAATCACCAGCTATAAAACCCATTGACAAAATTTATATCTACATTTACTTGCAGTTTTATGTATTTTTATACAGTATGTTGAAAACTCAATTTTAATTACCCTGAAGAAGGTAATAAATTAGAAAAACTAGTTTTTCTAAACATTGGACCTTTTTACCCAAAAAACCTTTCCAGCTATAATTTATTGGTCTAAATTAACTACGTGTAAGTAACAAAAAAAGTTTATATATTATTGGCAGAATATAAAAATAATTAGAAATACTTCACACGACCTGAAAACTTCCCATAAAAATGTTTTTGTGGATTTAATTAAAAGGAAGAGGAAAATGAATAATCTGTTGACATCTGAGTCAATGGATCGTGGATAAATGTTTATTAATCCATGCAGGCGCGTACGTAGACATAAACCGGAGCTAGCGCGCCTAACATCAATCGACTGAATTCGTTTGAAACACAGATTCCCTAGCCAAAGCCCATACAGTTTATACATCACTCTAATTAATAAATGGCAGACCCGCGCACATAAGATGATTAAAGCTATCACTCTGTTTACGAGCAACCCTTGAGGGAGATTGCCGAATAGTACATACCGACCAATTCACTGATTCAAATTTCAATAGCCCGAGACGTGAAGATAACAATTATATAATTTGCCAAAAGTAAACGTACCTTTTATATACATAACTTGAATTACATTACCTTCTGTTGAAAATATTGTTTTAATTAGAATTTTTTTAGTTGTACTTTATGAAACCGCTTGATCAGTTAAACAAGAATTATTTATATGTTATTCAATTGTTATATAACTATTAGTTTTGAATACAGACAATCTTTAATTTAGACAAAGACCGCTGTAGATTTTCCTTAAACTATGCAAACGGGATTCTGTCGAGAAATACACTTTAAGTATCGTCTCGTGTAATTAATTTTTACATAGTTCTTTCATAGGTCATAAAATATTTACTTCTGCTTTAGATTTTCCAACAGGGTACATTTATTTATATAAATATATAAGATCTAGATTCTGAATAACACATTAAATATTAATATTTACTTCCGTTCCTAAATTGAAATCGAAAGAAATATACAGAAATTAAATTGATATTTTACTAAAAGTTGAAAATACTTTAGGTTCAAAAAGGCAAGGTATATATATAGATGTCTTGAATGTCCTGATGTAATCCCGCGTAGCTGATAGATCCCCAATTTTATATAAGGAACTGTCGAGCCGAAAATTCTTTATCTCTCACACCATAACTTTGATTATTTTCCGATTCTTGGTAGCGTGGAAGTACCAAACAAATTTTTTTCTTTTGGTTTATTTCCTTGTTGCCATATATAATTTGCTCGCTTTGCATTCGAAACGGGTACTCTTGGAGAGTTGAATTTCGAAGAAAAATTGTAATTGGCAGCCCCATTAAATATACTGTAACTAAAAATATAAAAAAATCGCAATTTTTTGTGTAGCACATGGTTTCCCCTCAAAGTCTGCTTTGCCGTAACTATTAACAAGTCGCAGGGACAGTTACTGAAGTTGGCAGGAATTGTTTTGAATCAAGACTGCTTTTCGCATGGTCAATTTTACGTAGCTGGTCAGAGTGAGCTCACTCAGCGGCCTGGTGATCCTAGCATCCGAGAAAAGAAACACCAATGTGGTCTAAAAAGAGGTCCTCTAGGCCAAAGCTCGGGGTTGGACAGTGGAGTACTTGCTGACAAATATTATTCCGAATTCCACGCGGACGAAGTCGCGGGTAATCAGCTAGTAGTGCAAATTGCTACAATTAACACCAAGACATATTATCATATTAATGCAATTTAATAAGTTACATTTAGCTAATCTTATATAAATGCTACTGCGAATTGATTGTTAGATTCTCCAGAGGTGGATTATCATAAATGGTTGGTGCATATTCATATAATATCAAAAATTTTTATTTTATCTGAGTAGTGTGTAATTTATTCGTTTCTCTTGACTGTTTCCATTACGTTGTTCATGTTTATATTAAAAACTATTAAGTGATTATATTTATAACGTTGAACTCTTGAATATGTTTGTAAGAAATGCAATTTAGCTTGATCAATTTCTATATCTTCAAATATTTTTATCTCGCAAATGTATATTTCAACATGAAACTAATGTAATATTTTTCATATACAGGGTGTCCCAACCAAAACTAGGCACCCTGAATAACTTTGGAGATAAAATTTTTTTTGAAAAATTGGTGAAACACGTCGACCTTGTTTCCAAGGTGGACATATTTTAATGTAATACTTGTATACCTATCATCATCCCTCTACACTACACGGCCACCCCCTCAAAAAAATTCAAATGGCAAAGGGGATCGAGTGATACATCTTTTGAAAGGTCTTTCAATTCTCTACATAACTGTGTACTTTTTTAAACTTTTATCGATTCGTTCCTGAGAAATAATTGTTTCATTATTTTAGGTTCGGGAAATAAAAATAAAAGAAGCAGTTTAAATTATCGTATGTATTGTTCAAAATGACTCCCACTGACTTCCACACAGTAGTATGAAATTCTGTGCGAACATTTCTGAACACATCTGGAGTTAATAAACGGCATTCTCGGACAATTCTTTCACGTAACTCTTCCAGAGATGCGGGTTTTGTTGCAAATACCTTCGATTTCAAATGTCCCCACAGAAAGAAATCCAAGGGAGTTAAATCGGGTGATCTAGCGGGCCACTCCAGAGGACCTCTTCTTCCAATCCGTCGCTCAGGAAACCGATTATCCAAAAATTGACGGACTGCTATAGCAAAATGTGGGGGTACCCCATCCTGTTGAAAAAACTGTTCGCCCTCTAAAAGATGATCGTTTTCTTCGAGGATTTGGGTAATCATTGGGTCGATGTTATTTTCTAATAGATCGAGGTACCTTTCGCCATTTAAATTATCAGGAATAAAAAACGGCCTAACAATGTGATCCCCCTAAGATGCCAGCCCAAACATTTAACTTCTGAGGCCTTTGGGTATGAGTTTCCATGAACAAATGTGCATTGGTTTCACTCCAATACCTACAATTGCGCCCGTTTACCTCCCCATTTAACTGAAATGTCGATTTATTAGAAAAACACGTATTGTACAGTAGATTGGCATTACCGTTTAATTGTTTACTAAAAATCTCACAGAATTCAAGCTGACGCGACGATCGGGATTATCTTCGTTTAATTCGTGTACCAATTTAAATTTATATGGATGAAATTTGTGGGCCTTTACAATTCGATGAATATTGCTTCGTGATACACTGGAAGCCTCAGTTACTTTCCTGATCGATTGAGTATTATCCATCTGCAAATGACCCAGAACTGCCACTTCGACTGCTTCATTCCTAATCGGTCGCTGAGGTTCATGCTTTTTGTTTCTTACAGAACCTGTTTCCATAAATTTTGTCAATAATTGTAAACCATATTGAGAACCAACCCTTCTATCTGGGTGATTTCTATTGAATATGAGCTCCGTAGCTCTAGCACAGTTATCGTTTTTAAAATAAATGCTGACAATTTCTATTCTCTCCTGAAGGGTATAAACCATTTTGAGAACTCACTCTGGTAAAATGTATTTCGATTTAAAATTGGTTGTGAACAAATTAATGTTCAATCAAATACTTATTATTCTAAAACTAAACGGACAAGGAAAGTGTTTTTTTTGTCGAAAAAACTCGTGTTAATTTGAGAGCACTAAAAGATGTAGTTCTTTTATAAACTCCAGTACCCAGTGCAGTGTATTTTAGATTTTTTAAACGATTTCGATTGTGTGTAATCATCAAAAATAAAATTATTTTCCTTAAGAACGAATCGATAAAAGTTAAAAAATTCACTTGGTGAATCAGTATCTTTTGTGGTCACTTAAAACATAAACTAAGAAAACCAAATCAGGTGTATCCGATTTGAGATCAAATATCAACACAGCACTCTCAAAAATTGGTACTTTAAAGAAATAGGGTCCCTAGAGAATAACCTTGTTATATTTATTAATACACTCAGTGAAATATGAATTTAAAAAAAATAAACGTACTCATGAATTACATTTTAAATTCATAAATCTAATGTAATAAAATTATTAAATGATATATGTACACGTCCTATATTTAATACAATAATAATTATGTATGGGTGGTTATCTTATTACCTTTTTGTATGTATTCTGTCGGAGAAAAGGATATATCAAGTATAAAATAACAAAGAAACTTATTAAAAACCTTTAGGTTATTCAATATTTACTGAGAGAAAAGTGAAAATTTTAATACAATAAGAATGGAAAAATACAAATATTTATTTTCATAAAAACTTACTTTTGATAAGAAGCAGGAAATGAGATTATTTTTAATGGAATTCTAAATTGTGTTTGGAGTATTGTGTCAAACTTCTGTTTACCTTTCTAATAAATAAGTTGATTTTAAATGCTTAAATGGGCAATATTCATCTTTTAAACGTTTTACAGCTTTTGTAATGGCAAATTTATCTTTAAAATATGTAACAGATATACGAGACAGAGTGTTTTTTAATATTATTACTATTATTCAGTAAATATGGGTAATCAAATTTTTATTAGAACACAATAACTTTCACGAATGTTGGTCATATTATTGTGATGTTATCCCTTACACCAGCATGTAGTTATGATGAATTCATAGAAAAACTAAACATATCCATTGCTATTGGTGATGGAGATAACATCACAATACGGAACATGCCATTTTTTCTCGTAATGAGTATACCCATTTAAAACTTTCCACCCCCATTTAATAAATTTTCGAAAAAACATGCCCTTTTTGTTTTCGAAAGAAACATCCAAATTTCTTAAATCTAATCATAACATTTCCAAAGGCAATATCTTGAAAAGTATTAACTCAAATTTAAAAACTTTACACAGTTGTAAAAAGAATCAAAACATCTTTAAAACGAGATGTCTCTTGACTTCTACTCCCATTTAGAATTTGTGAAGGGGCCACCTCCCCCGCATAGGGGATGAAATAAAGGGGTTAAATTTATCAAACAACGTGTTTCAGCACTTTTCTCAAAAATTTATAGAATAGGTAAAAGGGAAGTGAAAAATTTTAAACGTGATTCAGGTATATTTGTCATGACCAATTTTGAGAGCTTCTTTTATCTCCTTTCCTTGAATATGTCACAGGCTACTTGCACAACAAAAAATTTGTTTACATTTGCCTGTGGAATCTACATTAAGGGAAAATTATATGTCGCCGATTAGCAACAAAATTAAAGCAGAAATTGTGTCTGAGTTGCAAGACAAACAAGTATGGGTTAGTATAGATGCAACCGCCGACACTAGTCGCAAATCTATTCGCGAAATGGATGAGACAATGGAAATAGGCATGATGCATGAATTTTAGAAATGCATTAATTTATTTTATTTTTACGATATGTATTATAGAAGTATAGAACAAAAGAAAACATTTTTTTAAAATTTTGTTTCGTAAATAATTCATTTTAAAATTTAAAGTTTTAAGCAAGCAAAACCACGTGATTGCGATCGCTACGATATTGGCCTGACCTCATACCGCACAACTTTGACTTTGACAGTCTGTATGCAATATTTTAATATTAACTATTATTTTTCTTCTCGGAATACTTCATTAATTTGTTTATAATAATTTAATTACATAGGTAGCAAATAAATGTTGGAAATAATAGTAATAAACGTTATTGCTGATAAAAATTTCGTATTTATAATTACTCCTTACTTTATGTGATACAGTGAAAATTATTCAAATCATTGGTTTTAATGAGATAACTTACATTAAAATGATCCTGGCAGAAATATAATCGTGTAGATTCAGATAATTTCACGATTCGGACGTCTCGTTTCATTGCAATGCACCATTTATTTCCACTTTTAGACACACAAAATGTACTTTTCTAGGTTTTTATTGTTGTATTTGTACACTTAGATATAATACAATACTTATAACACCTTTTCTTTTGACTCTCCATGGTAGAATATAAAAATTACGTTGTATTATAATTTGTAAATATAAACCGCGAGTATAACAGTATTCACGTGTAGCAAACTTATGCGGTCTGACGTCACACCCACCTGGCGGGAGATATGCGTCGTTCAAATGTTTCTTTTAGAATAAATAACTAAATTTAAATACTTATTATATTTTGTTTTAGTAGAATGAGTGCATTATGCGGTTTTTTCATTGGTAAATATTATTAAATATTTTAGAAAGAATGTAATACTTCATTTTTAAATTTTAATATGAAAGTCACTTACACGATTACACTTCACAGGCCTATCAAAAGTACAAAAATACTGAATAGTCCTTGTACCCTGTGTGCATTTATTTTCAATGCTCACATATGTAAAGTAATATTAATAAAAATATATGGAAACAGTCGGAGGGATGAAATATCCACGCTGTACAATCGTCATTAATTATTATTCAAGTAGGTGTTGAAAGCAGAATTTGATCCACACCGTCCATAAGCTTGTAAAACCATCCTCGCGGGCAACGGCCACGTCCAGTGTTTATAATCTATGCGGACGAGGCCGTATGTTGAAATGAAGGCAGAGAGTGCTCGCTTAACATCAATCGGCTGGTTTCGTTTGAAATATACAAGTTCCTAACCAAAGCTCATATAGTTTATACATCACTCTAATTAATAAATGGCAGACCCGCGTACATAAGATGATTAAAGCCATCACTCCGTTTTCGAACCGCCCTTGAGGCTAATTTCAAATAGTACACACTATTTGAACACATATCTACATTACAACTAAAATTTCAATATATGAGAAGGGAGCTATAACTGAGAGATCTAAAAATATGAATTACACAACAATTTTCATCTAAAATGTGTCTGTATTGATATACAGCCACGCATCAGACAAATTTTAGGAGTATCGACAATTTGAAATTTTTTTACAAAAAATGTGTCCATGTACTCGACGCAATTCGTTACCCTTGTGACTATTACTGGAATAAGTTGTTACTGATATAATACGCAGTTAAAAAAGTTACATATTAGGCACAATTCAGACCCCTAAATCCAAGATCTACCTGAACTATGTCGATTTAGACACATTTCTTGAGTATAACGTAACCAAAACTTGTCTGTAACTGTTCTTATTGCTAACTAGTTGGTTTAACAAGTACTCACAGCGTATATGATTAAATAATACATATTTAACCCAATTATCTGAAAAAAATAATATTTTAAAGATATTTATTCTTCATCCGGGATGTTCCAAGGTTCTATCCTCGGACCACTTCTCTTTGTACTGTACATCAATGACATTGTGATAAATTTTAATGTACATTACTTGGTATACGCTGACGACGTAACAATTTTCTGCTCCGTTAAGAGCTTATCGGATTATATAAACTTGCAAAATATTCCGAATAAAATAAATAATTGATGCATTTTAAATAATCTTCCCCTGAATTCTGTAAAGTTCAACGCTATGACCTTTTCCAGAAAACTGTCTCCCTTTTGTCATAATTATAAATTAGATAATATTACCTTAAATCAGCCTGATTCATTCAAAGGTCTAGGAGTAATATTTGAGAGGAAATTATTTTTTATTCCCACGTATATGAAATTGCTAAGAACTCTTATAAACGCTTAGACGTTGTCATCAGGAATTCTCAGGATTTTACTGATACAAACGTACTACTGCTACTTATCAATGCACTTGTTAAGTCTACGCTGGAGGATGCTGCTATAGTATGGTAACTGGGATATAATGTATATACGGAAAATACAGAAATCTTTCAAAGACGTTTACTAACTTCCTATGGTCTGTACTCTGTACTGTAAGAAACCCTTTAAAAAATTTGTTAACTAAACTTTCTGTCTTGAGTATATGTGACAGGAAAACACAGGCCAATCTTTTTAAATAAACTTCTGAACAGCTTGCTTTCATTTTCCAAGGGCCGTAATTCGTGTCTGTACCACTTTCTACCTTGCGGCATCCCGAACACTTTTTTTACTTAAACTTTTGATGTCAAATCATAGCTAAAAAAAATTTTTGAAAGGAAGAAAGTGTGAAACAGAGATATTTTTTTTATAATCATTATGTAATGGTGAGAGGTATGTGAAACTTCTCATATGGTCCAAATGCTACTATCGGACCGACATCATAGATGTCTCTGTGGCGGATAGCGACTTGAGAAACAAGTACTGAGAGCAGCGACCTCTAGCCCAGGTAGACTAAACTACTGTTATTAAATATGATTTGAACGAAACAACTACTCAGCGGACAAATACCACGACCTGCATTGGATTATACCTTCAAATCATGATTGATCGGTAGCCAATATCATTTGTCAATTCCTAACCAGACATAGACCGGTTTCGAACTTATTAGTTCTCCTCAGTATGCCATAAGTTATGAAACAGACAAATGATAGTGGCCAACCTGCTAGTCATATACTGACTAAGGTAAATTGAGTAGTGGTGAGAGGTATGTGAAACTTCTCATATCGTTCAAATGCTACTATCTGACCGACATCATAGATGTCTCTGTTGGCCATTATCATTTGTCTGTTCCATAACCTATGGCATACTGAGGAGAACTAATAAGTTCGAAAGCGATCTATGTCTGGTTAGGAATTGACAAGTGATATTGGCTACCGATCTATCAAAATTTGAAGGTATAATCCAATGCAGGTCGGGGTATTTGCCCGCTGAGTAGTTGTTTCGTTCAAATCATATTTAATAACAGTAGTTTAGTCCACCTGAGCTAGAGGTCGCCGCTCTCTGTACTTGTTTTGCAAGTCGCTATCCGCCACAGAGACATTTATTTATTTATTTATTTATTTATTTATTTAGTTAAATTACATCCAGCAGCCAAGTGGCCATTTATAGGAGTACATGATAAATATACATATAAATGTAGGTTAACTTAGAAAGAAAGTCTTAAACTAATAAATTACAAATAAAGGAATGAAAATGAAAATAAAATGAAAATGAAAATGAAAATGCTCTACAGTACGTTAGCATGCATTATGAGAATGGAAATTATGAAAGGTATTTTAACAAGGTATATGGTTAATTTGGAAGTAAACTGGAAATTTTGTTTTTAAATTGGATCAAACTAGCAGAAAAAATATCGACAGTTTGCAAATCGTTATAACTTCTACACATTGAAGTAATAGGGCAATGAAAGTGATGATAGGAATTTGATACTTTAATATGAAATGTGTTATTTCCCCTTGAGCAAATACGAGGTACATTGAAAAATATGCAACTTAGCAAAAAGGGAGAGTCAATAATGTTATGTAAAATTTTGTAAAGGAATAGTAAATCCCCCATCTCTCGCCTTTTTCGAAGAGAAATAAAATTAAACTCCTCCAGGAGGAGATTATAATCATAGTTTCTCTCAGGGTAAATACCGTGTTTTTTATAGAACAAGAATTTCAAAAATCTTCTTTGGACATTTTCAATTAGACCTATATACTTTTCATGGTAGGGATTCCAAATAGTACTGCCATATTCCAGTTTACTCCTCACAAGGGCTATATATAGACTGCTAATTACCTTGACAGAGGAAAACTCCCTGCTATTTCTTATAACAAAACCTAACATTTTGAGTGCATCCGATACAATGTTATTGATGTGAAGCGAGAAAGAGAGTCCTTTGTCAAAAGTAACCCCAAGATCTTTTGTTTCTGAAACACGCATAAGCAAAGCACCATTGATGTGGTAATCGAATGGAATGATATTAACCTTGCGAGTAAAAGACATTATTTTGCATTTTTTAATATTAAGCGATAGTTTGTTCTCAATACACCAGTCATTTAAAGAGGTCAAATCTTTTTGCAATTGAAGACAATCAGTAATAGTATTGACTTGGTTAAAAATTTTTAAGTCGTCGGCGAATATTAATTTAGAAGAAATTATTTGATCACAAATATTGTTTACAAAAATGAGAAACAAAAGTGGTCCAAGATTGGATCCCTGAGGGACTCCTGAACTAGCTACAAATGTATTAGATTTGACACCTTCATATTCTACGAAAAGCTGTCGGTTGGTTAGATAGGACCACAACAATCGCAAAATATTATTGGAAACATCATATTCATTTAGTTTTTGGAGCAATTTTACATGTGATACACGATCGAATGCTTTGCTAAAATCTGTGTATATAACATCCACCTGATGCCTACTGTCAAGAGATTCGGAAACATATTGCGTGAATGAACATAGATTAGACGTTGTGTTGCGCGCTTTCACAAAACCATGTTGCTCTTCGGAGAGTGCAGGTTTCACATGTGCAGAAAGTGTATCCGATAAAATGATTTCTAACAGTTTGGAAAAAACAGAAATTAGAACAATTGGTCTATAATTTGTGATATCTGCAACTGAATCAGATTTATGAACTGGACAGACACGAGACAGCTTCCATAGATCAGGAAAAGTGCATGATTTTAAAATTAAATTAAAAATAAACTTTAATGGTAGTATAAAACATTGAATACAATCTTTAATCACTAGGGAAGGGATATTGTCAGGCCCACTTGATAACTTGCTTTTCAGTTTTTTAGCAGCGTTTACAATTTGGTTTTCCGACATCTATGATGTCGGTCGGATAGTAGCATTTGGACTATATGAGAAGTTTCACATACCTCTCACCACTACTCATTTTACATTAGTCAGTAAATGACTAGCAGGTTGGCCACTATCATTTGTCTGTTCCGTAACCTATGGCATACTGAGGAGAACTAATAAGTTCGAAACCGGTCTATGTCTGGTTAGGAATTGACAAATGATATTGGCTACCGGGTATCTATCATGATTTGAAGATATAATCCAATGCAGGTCGGGGTACTTGCCCGCTGAGTAGTTGTTTCGAATCATATTTAATATAATCATTATGTTGAGTAAATTCACAAAACTGTTAAATAAACTTTTTAGACCTTTTTATTTTAAAAAATATTTGAAAAATACAATTGCAAAACAAACAAAAAAAATAATTATTGTTAAAGTGCATGAAGTTTAAAATTTTGTGTTTGATGTCGGTCAATCAATATTTTCTTATAAATGATTTGAGGGTTTTTATGTTTAATTAACTACCTTAAATATCGCTAGTTTTTCCACTGTCCATATATATTTAGCTTGAAAAGTAAATTTGAAGAACGCTTTAACTCTCTTCTGTAACTGAACAGGTAGCTGAGGTCCAATACAATGTTAAACATAAAGTCAAAGGTTTGTGGTTTGAATGGAATTAATATTACACATATACAATTTGCATGCCCTTTGTTACACCTTATATAATCCATACAATTAATTATTGCTAAGAAAATTTCGCATTTCCAGTGAAATAGGAGAAAGGGCGCTTTGTTACACCAATATCTAAAGAAACTACGCCTAGTGAATTAAAGGATCTACGGCCTATTACAGTATTACCAGAGTTGTTTGAGGTATTTGAATGAGCCACGCAGAATCAAAGTCCCTAACGTTTAAAAATAAATAATCTGGTTTTCGTTTTAGCATACATTAGAGAATATACAGCTTGGCATATTAGATCATAGTTTAGAAAGAGCCATATTGCCGATTGGTCAGGAAATCTGTCGATTGGAGATTTTGCAAAAAATGGTAATTTGTTTCACGCTTCACAAAAAAGCTTGAAATATATATTTCGTTGGGACATAAATGGTGTCAAGTTCTGATACAAAATATTAAAAATATATTAGTATACACAGAAAGATTAGAATCGGAATTAGTTTATCGTAAACTATCTAGGTGACGCAGTTGGCTAGAGCGTACGATTACAATCGTGACTAAAAGTCTATCTCTCGTAGCTGAGGGTTCAAATCTCGCCACTGGCATTGACGGGGATTATTTGTATGCTCACGTTTTCCTTTGTGAAACCCCCCAGCTTCTGCTTTAGATTCAGGGGTTGTCTAATTTCTGTGATATTTATTATTTATTTAAACTGGAACTAATAATAACTAAAAAAAAAAAAACGTTAAAAATATTGATTTAGTTATAGCAGTAATATTTGGAGGAGGCTGGCCATCTACTATTCCCTCATATCTGCTTCTTCAAATTTCCTCGATCTACTAATGAAGGTCAGGATGGTACTCAATGAGAGAGCTCATATCTTCTCTTTGTTCCTAAGTCACCTGAATGTTTCTGTTCCAAGACATAGTACAACGTTTCTTCGTCCCCTCAATCCCTATAAGTGATAGATATCTTATGAGTGATCTGTCGGAACTCCACTTAAGAGATTTCGTGTCTTCCGGCTCCGACCCAATAACAAGGACTAGCCTGATTTATTTGGCGTCTTTACAATATCCCGGGCTTTTCTGCAGTTACTGTTTCACCTCTAATACTCGTTCAGTTTCTCATTGAGGACCATCATGAACTACCTCTATGTGAAGCCTAAAATAGGCTCAGATCCATGACAGGGCTTCCCGACTGTTTGGCTAGCTCTCCTGCTTTCTCGTTCCTTGGAACTTTGGTGTGTTCCGGAACCCACATTAGCTTTATCTCTTTGTCTGGCAAGCTCTTCCAATGACTGATTTTGCCCTAGGGGAGCAGAGGAGCTTTCAAAAATGCCTGCCTATCGGAACAAATACATATTATTTACTCCGTGCGGTCCATTACTTCGTCCTTACTTGCCATTGCTAGGATCGTCCACACCTTTGCTTAAAAGACCGTGGTGTATGATCCTTGATCCTAAATCACAGCTCTCTTGCATTCCACTTCCCTGTAGATATATTTGTACCCCTTAAGACTGCCTGCTGATTATACGAGAACCATATGTGTAGCACACCAGAGAATCTAGTGGAAAATTCATTTTCTCTTACTCTACCCTTCTCTATTCGATAGAGTGATAGTTTGCGTCCTCTCTAACCTCAACTGGTCTTTCATTTCCATCACCTTAGAGGGGGGATAGGAAATATATATGAAAGTAACTCATAAAGTATACAAGTGAAAATGTGGTAAACAATAAGTTGGAATACATGGATTGAAGAACAGAGCCATCTATATCGTAAAGGTACCAAAACTTCACAGAACCACTAAACAAGAAGAGTGTTCCTTAAGAATTACAGATCTAATTACCGTTTCAGTACAACCAGGTGAATTCGTTAGCTACAGTGAGGCAATGACTATCTATTAGATCCATTTTCTGAAAAAGTTATTTTGGTCTTTGATCCTGACATTTTGCTACTGATCCGGTGGTATCGAAATATAAGACTTAAGTGATGCAAAAAACGTGCCCAGTGCGCTGAAGGATGAAAGCGAATAGTGTTCAATGATGAATGCCGATTCTGTGTGTGGGCTCACGATGGGCGTAGAAGAGTTCATCTGCCATCGACGTGGGGAATGGTCAGATAATCAGTTTTGTGTGGAAGGGGAGACAGCATTTACTCGACGTATTATGGTATGGGATGCAATAGTATGTTGAAGCAGGTCTCTAATCTTCCTAGAAAGGAACATGAATGCGACAGAGCATATTCACAGAATCTTGGAACCAATTTCGTTACCGTAAACCTGGTGCGCTTTCCCACCTCTGGTGAGAGACCTTTATTTTCCAACAGGATAATGCCAGACTCCATACTGCTATCATAACTAAGAGTTCCTGCAACATGCTGATATAAACGTTCTTCCGTGGTCTGCAATATCACCTAAACTTTTACCAATCGAACATGTATGAAAAATGATAGGCAGACTGTTATGTCCCACCAATGACCGTTCACTTTCAATGAAAGGTTCAGATAGCTTGGGACATAATTATTAAGAAGATATCGGCCACCTAATGCAAAGCATGCCTCACAAAGTTGGAGAGTCTCTAAGTTTAGGGTAGATATCGTTTTCTAATTATAATGAAATTTTAAAAATTTGTTATTTATTCTACGTCCAATTGTTTAGCAAAAAATTATTAGAATATTTTAACGATTATTAGGAGCTGCATTTCTATTAAACACATTTCAGATCTTTGCACCTACTTTTTCTTAAAAACACTTAATTTTTTTCAACGTAATATGAATGTACTGCTGATTTTCACCTGCAAAGCTGTCGCAGATAAAACAAAGCATAAAGTTACATCTTAGTATAATTTAGTTACCAGTTACTGAAAATTATTTATCATTATTTGTACAATCAAGCTATTGTACTATATTTAAAGCTTAATATTATGTGCTAACAAAAGATTATCCTCTGACAATAGTTATTATGAAAAAAATATTAGCGGCTTATTTCAGAAATGCACTGTATTTAAATGCAGACATTTTGCAGCGTGTTGTTTGTTCTTGTTATAATTACAAAAACATTTTAAATTTACAAATATTTTTGTGAAGTTCTAAAACTTCTTATAGACTTTAAATGTTGGCAGGAGACGTCTCTAAAACCTTTACCATAACATGTTAGATGCTTAGTATGGCTACAGCATCGACTTTAAACTAACAATATTTGATTGATGACTCTTGGAATATTACACAGGCAACAGACAATAGCATTTTGGCCTGGCTTTTGGCTTAGTTGATCGCTAATACACGAATACCCCAAACGAGTACAGGTTGAAATGAAAACACGGGCTGTAACCGTTAATAAAAACACTAAAATTTATTCAATTTGTACTGAAAATTATTAAGGGGTGGACTTCTAGCAACATATTTTTTTATAGCTACGTACAAAAGAGTATTAATCCATTATCCGCCAAAGTCCTATTTTTGGGACGACTAGTTTTGAGCCTTCATTTGTAAATTATCATCTTTAAAGTATCTTTGTTTTTAAGTCAAAATGATGACTCAATGTATAGGTATACCTACTCATGGTTAGATCTTAAATTTCTTCCATAGAAACCATATTATCGCTTATTCAATTTGTGCATTTTTAATTTTTTTTATATTAAAACTTGGTGGGAATAGGTCAGTCAAAAATAGAAAAATAACTTTTCTGATTTAGTCGACGTTTCGTTAACTTTTAATAGCATCCTCAGGACTAGTTAAATTTTGTTTTCTTGCTCATAATTAGTAACAAATTAAATAAACGAGAACTGGTACAAAATATAGGTTTAATTAAATACAACATACGAGTAGAACACGTAAACGGTCTTTACCTTCTTAACGATTCACAGCAATTGTTGAAAACCCCAATTAAGTCTAGTCCTGAGGATGCTAATAATAGTTAGCGAAACATCGACTAAACTAGAAAAGTAGATTTTCTGTTTTTGATTGACCTATTCCCATCAAGTTGTAATATCAATATATGGCAGGTGACTAAACCACCAAGAAATTTAATTTTTTTGCTAACAGTTTCATTTCTAAATGTTTTTTATTTGAAATTAAATAATTGCATGTACCGTCCCAAAAATGAGACGGCTATTTACACGCCATCTATAGCACGAATTCATGGTTATGTGTTGTATAAGATGTACATAAACTAAATTATTGAAGAAATATATTGATTTACTTATTGCAGAGTTACGGCGGGAAACAGTTTAATGAGACGAACTTTGATAGGCAGCGATAATTCTGACACTGTTTATTTGTAATTGATAACATTCAAAAAAAAATTTACCTCAATGAATCTAATATTATGAATTGAAATATTATACAAACTGCATAAAATTCTATTCCACTATTTTTTAAAACAAATGAAGGAAATAAAACTGCTAAAGGAGAATACAATTGCATTTCGATAATATGTTTAATAATCAATTACAGAAGTGCAAGAGCCGTGATTGCAGCTACCACCACAAAATTAATCCACATCAGAAGATTGCCGTGTGGGCAAGCACACTATGCCATCGGGTTTCTGGCAATTATCCTTCATCAGATTATTACAATCAATTTGGAAATGCCCAGACTCGTCAAGATATGCAAACAGAATACATCAAAGATAATAATAGAGGTAAACATTTATATTAAGTTAATTTCAATAAGATGCTGTAGATTGACTTACGTTAGCCATACTTTATTAGCTGAACTCTTCATTATTGGTAGATTGAACCTGCACCTGTTTCGTACTGATGAAGACTAATAGACAGAAACCCAACAATGTATCCTATTTATACCTAAATGATTGTTACGGATCGGTGAAGCATGATTCACTACCCAATAGAGCGGACTATGAAAGATTGGCCCTCTGTCACTATTCATACTATTTTTACACTTTTTTAATTTCCAAGCTTTCAAATGCATCCAGGTCCAATATTTGTTACATTTCTAATTAACTTTAAATTGCATGTTGGCCAATACTAGACTTCTACCATGGGTATTTGAGACGAGTCATATGCTCCTTGAATCTAGTTTGAATTGATCGTCTAGTTTGTCCAACATACCTTTGATTACAGTACTTACAGCTAATTTCTCCCCACTTTTCGTTTGTTACAATTTTGTCTTTTGAATTATGAAGCACTGTCATACCTATATCTTTAAAAATCTTCCCAATACCACGGGTGATTCGAGGATCGTATGGAATCAATATAAATTTAAAATTTTTTCTTTCATTTTGAAAGGTCGGGGAATTTCGAAGTGTCTGTTTCAATTTACGTTTTCTAATTATGGTGGAAATGAAATAGATAGGTTCCATACGGTTCTCGACTCACCCGTGGCACTGGTAAGATTTTTAAAGGTATAGGTATGACAGTGGTTTATTTAATAGGAAGTAAACTACAACAACTTTTAGGCAATCCAATAGATAGAAATAAAACAAACGAAAAGTCGGGGATTTACGAAATTGTATGTAAGGACTGCTATCAATAGTATGTTGGACAAACTAGATGATCAATTCAAACTAGATTCAAGGAACAGATACATTCGCTCGATAAGTGAGTCACAGTTCACCGAATCGTAATAATAATTTAGGTATAAATTTGATGCATTGTTAACAGAGGGTTAGTCCTGATCGTCTCCAGATGATGCCAAACTCGTGTTTTGGTGTTTTGTGAAAAATCACGTTAGCGTTAGCTTCACATCAAAGGTTCCAACCCACTTCAGTACCACTTAGTAGTTTTATTTTCTTAATTTGCGTTAAATAGAGGAATAAGATTTATATAATAACTTAGTATTTTTCACTTCATTAAACATTTACCTTTATTACTATCTTGGCTATAATCTAATATTTAATTATGTTTAGAATTAAAACAGGAAGTATATACTCGACTTTCAATAATAATTAATTATCATAAAACTGATATACTGTCCGGATAAAAATGTTGAGTTTTAAACGGTAATCTTGGAGTTATATTATGTAAAAATCAAATAGTGCGCTACTGATAATCTTTCCCCTATTCTTTTAATGTTAGTGGGCAAGACGGTGTTAAGAATCGTACAACGATCTCACGATGTTTGAACACTTCCGTTTCGTGTTAACAGAAGATTTTAGCTCCGTGGGCAAATACACTTCTTTCCACACGTATCTAAAATACATTACACTATTCACTAAACCTTTTCCGAAATGAAAACTTGACAATCTGTACGGATGCCGTTAACACATATTGTGAAACTTATAGGGTATATTCTAGCTTCAACAACAGCTTTAACATATTTAAAGTATGTTTCAAAATTAGCTATTATTATAAGTCAAATAAAATATGGACACTAAAAGTTTTTAAACTTTTGCAGCATCTTTTGCTCTACAGTTTTAAGTTGAGAATAATAAATAAATATCAAGGAACTTTGTTTACACTTCTAAATTCCATTTTTAGCTGGAACTTCCCGGTTTGGGCTTCCAACATATGTCACATTGGTGGCATTGCAATGTCAGCGTTTCGTAAATAAGAACAAGTTCTCTAAGTATTTATTGGTCAGTCCAGGTGTCAATATATCCTTGTCTGTAAATCTTTTGAGTGACAAGGACTATTGTTTTTACCATTATTCCTTTTCTTAAAACCTGAGCCATGCTTCATAATAATTGTGCCTGTTCACTTGTCGATCCTCCTGCCCGCAAATGCGAGTGACATGACAATTCGGCAAGCCTCCTCCGTACTGACAATGATCTTGCCGGCTGGGTTTTTTCCTGGCGCTCTTCTTTCTTGGTATCGTTCCATTGGTGACATATCTGTCCCGGCATCTGCGGGTGCTGCAACCTGTACTGAGTTTTTGAGTTTTGAGACTGGCTAACGGATTAGAGCTGCAAAAGGCGTAATATTTTCTGGCGAGTTGGGAGAAAAGGACTGATATCATTATGTTTTGTTTGGTAATAGGTGTAATCTAATATAATTTACGGATAACATGTTTCCAGAGACGCCACAGTTTGGTTATTGTGCTCACCTAGCTTTGTTCCATACTTGAAACTGTCACTATATATGACTAAACCATAGAGGTTTAAATAAAACTTATTTGATTTTCATCTATTTTTATTCAATGTATTAATCAATAAAATGTTTCAGATAAAATTTAGTTTTCTTACTCCCTACATAGAAAATACTATTTTGCTTCCTCACTTCGGGGAGAAAAGTAGTACTTTTCCTCCCTAGGGAGGAAAATACTTTGCTTCCCTAGGGAGGAAAATACTTTGGCTCCCTCTGGAAGCAAACAAGTAAAAACTTCAAATAGCTGTAATAGTAGTGTATAGACTTCTCTTATTGATACACAAACTTCCTGAAAATGAATGCTTTTCTTTGAAACAGATTTTTTATTACTTATTTTTATTTATAAAAATTGAAAACAGTTTAAATCGAGGTTTAAATTAACATCAGTAACTAAATATTGTTAAAATTTATGGTACAATTAGTTAAATTACTAATGGAGATTGCCTCTGAAGAAATATTGGCTCTGCTGGTGGAGATCAGTTCCTGTTTGTTGTTTTCCAAAGTCTTGATTGCTGATGAAGTACGTGTAGAAACAAAATTTTCAAAAACAAGACAATGTTTTTTGGTACTTGAAGTAGTACTTCCTCCCGTAATTATTTGGCTGGCTACCTCACATTTTTTAGAAATACAATCATCTAAGTACCCTTCTGCTACTGCATTTGTTCGCCATCCCCCATGTCTTTTTAGAGTGAGAATGTCACTTCCAGCATTGACTAATAACGTAACTGTAGTACGGCGGAAACTGTGTCCAGTAAAGCCTTTCGAATCATCCAAATTTAAAAATATTGCTATTCTGTATGGAATTTTGGCAATTGTGTTTTTGCCAGTTACCTGGTTTGTACATTTCCCTTTAGCATAAGTTACAAAAAAATCTAGAATGACATGTTTTAGTGGACCTACAGTCCAAATATTTTCTATACATATCCAAGACAGATACTCCGTTTAAAATCTCATTTGTTATTGTAAATGCCCTTTTGATATTAGTTTTTGAGTCAGGTATTTGCACCACCAAAATATCGCCTTTATCACTGATATCCTCAAGTACCATTTTAACTAATTCATCGCTACGGCATGCCCCAGCAATTCCAAATATAAGCACAACCTGAAAAAAGGAAAATGCACTTATGATAACTGCCTAAAATGTCACTTAATTGTCATATATATACTTTCTAATAAAAAAATGCTGCGTTACGTTTTTATTTATTATTCAACAATAACGATCATTCTTACCTTCATATGTAAGTTTCATCTGAAGCTTCTGCAATAAACTTGTTGATATCCTTTCTTGAAAAAGTATTGGCTTTCTTGGCTTTATATCCAGCAGCTTTCCTTTTTAAAAAAGCTACTAATTTAGGAAACTTAATGTCGATATTGTCTTTAATTTGGTGTGTAGATCGCAACATGCTGTATTTGCTCCATAATGTTGAAGGCTTCAAATCGGCGCATTTTTTGGAAAAGTAAAATAGGGCCACTTCTTCACAAATTTTTCTTATTTGCCTAGTCTCCATCCAACAATTAAATAGCTGGTACTCTTTTTCATATTTTTCACGAGACTTTAACGGTAATAGATTTAACGAAACCACGTTTGCTTCTTCCAGAATATCTTGAGGAACTTCATCTTCACATTCGGAATACATTATTATAAACTTTTTGGAAGTTTGTTTATTTTGAAAACAAGAAGCAACCTTAGCAACGTTCCATGTACTTTGATTTTTAACAATATTTACTTATCTAAATACCTATTATGACATTTTGACATATTTGGTTTTTTGATTGTCATGCATAAGAAAATATAATAAAATATATGTAAAACCAATGTAAAACACTGTAAATGGTCGTAGAAAAAATCATATGTATTACACAGGAGCAAAGTGTAATTTCCTACCTTGGATATTGATGCCCTCCACTTCGCGTCGGGCATCAAACTATCTGCGGGAGGAAATTATGCACTTTTCTCCCTTGTCATACAAATAGCTCTTTAGTGGTTGTGAGAGCTACTGAAAGTTTTTATTTGTTTTCCAGTCATCTAGGATTTTATTTGTATGCATAAACATTATAAAACAGTTTAGTTATGTTACATTTTTGTTATTTTTCAATTGATATGAAACAATCTTCAATTTCCACGGAGTAACTGAGTTAAAAATTTCTGCGCAAAGTATTGACAGGTTTCAATTTTTGTTAAAATAGAATGACACTGGTAAAGTAAAATAGTGAAACTTTATTAATTAGCTAATAGGTTTTAGACAGCGGAAACAGTATTAAGCTTTTCAATTTCAATTTGTTTGACAATTTTTAGCAAATAAATCGTTTTTTAGAATGTCGTTGCCAAAATGAGGACTGAAATAAATTAAATACTTATGAGATTAGTATTTAATTATGTACAATAATTTATTCTCTACATCATCCAATATTCAGTATGTGTAGAGACGAATTATAGTCCAGGATCAAGGAGATGATAGTTCAGGATTATGTACACACAAAACGACACTACAAATATGGTACAAACACATTTTTATCGCGTTTAGCTGTCAAATTTTGGTAGAGAAAAACAGCATCCAATAATACAAATACAGGGTGATTAATAACCTTAAACATGTAAAACATTCTGAAGAGAAAACATTACTACGAAATTCTGCATTAAAGCTTTTTATATCGCAATATTTTTATGCACATAAGCTTATAACTTTTTGTTATGGCAGCTTTAGTACATACTCATATGAGTAGATAATATTTTGCTGTGTTATTGTAGTACTCACACATGGATTGTAACATCTTTATGCATACCAGCTATATTTTGTGCCTTTGCTGTGTCAAATGAGGTGGATTCATGCAGATGTAACTATTTACACAGCTTGTGTAGATACACCAGATACGATGCAGTCTTGCAAATTTATATTCTCTCTTTTGCAGCATGCTCATTCTCACTCAGGTCATGTTGGTGATAATCTGTCGACTGCAGAGGATGTTGAAACTTTCTGGAAGGGAATCTACGAAACGATGATGAATAACACACTTCGAATCTCTGCCAATTTACCTTGACAAACCAAAAATGTGCTCAGGAGTCGGTAGTAAGGAAGTCCAACAAGCTATTGTTGACACTAAGATGACCCAGACCCATACGGCATAGGCATTGGTGATGGAAGAAATTTTCTTTCGTTCATGACCATCTGGCGCAAGCTTTTAACTCATTGTTGAATGGCAGCATTCAACTCCGGACTGGTTTGTCGAGCAACGTATTGTGTTTATTTCCAAAGAGAGATTTTTCCGACCTGAGAAATTATAGACCGATCATTTCCTTCAACCCCTGCTATAAGAAGATACAAAAATGGCATGATACCAATAAACTAAATTCTTGAAAATTAAAGCACGTATGAAAGAAGAAGAAACATTTTTTAAAAAAAAGAATTTTCAGTCTGTGATGTGCTTCCACCAAAACTTCTAGAGTTCAAAACCGGGCCAGACTAAACCTATAAATTATAGTGGATGAGGGGAACCGCAGATCTTTCGAATGAGATGTAAAACTGTAGGTTCCGTGTATCTACGACCTGAACAAGTAAAATATTCCTACCTTACGACAGAGATGAGGTTCGACAGAATTTGTATGTTAGGAATCTCAAGTACCGATGAGTCTATCGATCATTGGCCTTGGTATCGGAAATTGGTCGACGTTAAATAATGATTAAAAAAAATATTTACTTTATAAAGCACTTTGCGCATAATGGCCGCAGACGGAAATTGTTTTACTCTGGTTCAAACATTTTTATAAACAGCACAACCACGATGTTCTAAACATGGTGGTAATCCTGTTTTGCTTTTCGTGTAAGGAAATATTAAGTTATAGCCAGTGATTTGCAAAAGATATGCAACACTGTTTTCTTTGTGTTTAGTAATACATACATGTCAAAATATGCATGACTCATATTTTTCATTACAATATCAGAAATATAGTTTTAAGTATTGGATCATTCTTCTTTTTATGGTATTATTATAACAACAATTTTTATTTAAGTTAAACAAACAATTCATGAAGCAGGGAGAAAATGGAAAAGTCGATTAAAACAAATCATATTTACTCGCTAGTGAAAGTAGTGTATTATGTGTATTATATTTGTCTTGCATTTCTATTGTTCCTCTACTAAATTCTACTGTAATCATTGACATGATTTATTTGTTAATATTGGCTTTTACTATAGCTTTTAAAAAATAATAAAATAGAGTACACTTAATTTCATTTGTTTGATCAAAGTAGAGCAGTAATTTCCAGAATTACTTTCTCAAATGGGGAAGTTTTCTCCCGATTGTGTTCGTGCATTATTTTACCAGACAACTGCTTTTTGATACTGTTATAAATGAAATGATATTGTGAGAATTTTTATTGCATAAATAAAAATAAACAGAAATAACGAATGATCTTTATTGCAAGTAAAATACTAGATTTTAATACATACAGTGTTTCACATAATAAACTATCAATTTTGATAACATTGTAAATTCAAAAAATTTTACAAGGGTCTCTCACTTTTAATAATTATATTTTCTAAATGACCAGCACCAGCTTCAAAGAAAATTACAATTCAAGCTTATAGCTTCTTAATTATTGCAGGAGCACTTTCAAAAATTTCACAAATACATATAGTTTGTAATCGCTTATTTAACTTTGGCCTATTTCCGCTACAAAAGCTAATCATTGACATCAGAAGATAAGCCCATCAGTGGTTGTGGAAACATTATCAGCCCACATGGAAATTTCGTCGAACTTCTACTTTGTCATGACCACATCGTAGATACATGGTATCCACAGTTTCATATCCCGTTCGAAAGATGGTGATGCAAACTAGTTCGCTCAGGCACCATATCTCATTGATTTGGTCTGGTCTCGGTTTGAAACTGGGTGATCTAGGTCTTCGTCATACCAACAAGCTGATTACAAATAAATAATTATGGGAAATAAATGTTGTTGTATCTTACATGCTATATATTAGTTACTCATGGTATACTTAAAATGATAAGGAGAGTATCATAAATAGTTTTAGATAATTTCAAAGCAGTTGATCGACTTTCACTGTACGCTGAAATTAAACAACATAATTTCCTCAGAAATGTTCTTTTCAATTCCGATTTTCCTCAAGAACTAGCACTGTTCCTTTTTTACAAAATGCATTCTATAACATATATTCATGTAATACATAAATTTTCCCATGAAATTGTCTATGTCATTTATTTTTACTACTTGGTAACTTAATCTTTTTCTGCTATCAAATAGATTAATTTAGTATTTTAGATATATGAAGGAAAATTGCTTTTTAATGTTTCAAAAATATTTTATTAGAAACTCTACACGTGTTTCGGCTTTTTAGGCCGAAACACGTGTAGAGTTTCTAATAAAATATTTTTGAAACATTAAAAAGCAATTTTCCTTCATATATCTAAAATATTTAATGTTTCACAAGGAGCCAACCGCAGAATCAGTTCAGTGGATTAATTTAGTCCTCACCAAAATACTCTATTTCCAATAATCTTCTTGATTTTAATCACAAAACAAGTGACTTTGGTAATTACCTCTAGTAGTTTTCTAACATAAATCTAACAGGAACAAAGCTAATACACTGCAGATGAGGTGTATCCAAGATATCATCAAGAGCGACTTACCATGCATGGTAGCCCATCCCTTTGTCCTTGCACTTCACAACTCTCAAATGTCTTATTTGGAGACTCAAACTACCAAGTTATAGTGCGAAAGATCTAGCTAATGGCTATAGGTAGGTCTTTCACTGGAATTATTCGGTCTAACTGGCTCTTATATACTGCCGTGTTCCCTAACATGGACGTCCATCCTTTTGTCCTTGTATTTCATAACTATTGGATGTCTCATTTCTAGGTTCAAGCAACTATGTATGTCTTTCGCCAAAACTTTTGAGTCTAACTAACTTTTTATATTGTTGTGTCCCGCATCTATATCTCAGATGACTTTGATATTCAAAAAGGAAGTTACATTTTTTGCTATATTCGATATTCAGCAGTGTTCTAATTAAGAAATCAAGCCATGATTAAATTGCTGTTCTGCATAAGTTAAAAAACAACAAAGTTTTTAGAGTTTAACTAAAATATAGAAAAAAATACTGCATAATAAGGCTTTGTCTATGACAGTGGAGCAATTAATAAAACGTTCAGTCATAATACTTTAATATAGGGTGTGTATCCGTTGTGCAGATAAATTTGATACGAAAAAAAACTTGTATTTAGTAAATTATCCTAATGATGATTAATTGATTTACTAACTCACAAAAATAGAGATTTCCTAAAGTAATTAACTGAAATTATATGTTACATAAGCAGCAGGTATGTAATTATAACAATTATTTTAATTACATGTTGCACCGCTATATATTAAAGGAAACAGGAATTCGCATTTTGTCATATATATCTTCTGTGATAATTCGTATACAAATTGTATTTATTCAAGCTTTTTTATTATTTTAACACAGGTCGTTCTCAAATATTTGCACTATTTTTTGCGAATGTTTAAAACAGTTGCATATCGGTATAATAAATTATCGAAAATCTCCACCGTAAAATTCTCCTATTTAAATTGGAACTTATATGTTATACAGCAGATTCCTAAGGCTGTCCAAATGCAGATATATGAAGTGCTACGATATTTTTGGCGGACTGTTTCTACGCAGATAGTAGTTTATATTTTGGTTGCAGTTCCCATGACAAGTGTACTTTGTCACATACTTTTTTCATAAGGGTGTGAGAATAATAATTTAAAGTTAATTTTGAATCATATACTTAAATATAATATCATATACTTAAATATAATAATGTTAATATTGCAATTATTACAATTATTGATATCAGTAGCAGATGGTATATTATATTGTGTGGATATGGCATTTGAATTCGAGGATGATGATGGTGTAACCTATACATCAGAATTGTATTTGTCAGTAACTTGGATATTGAAAGCTCCAATGGCAGTTCTAAATATATTACAATTTTTTGGGGTATTCACCAATCATACCTAAACCAACTGACTGATTAAAATACATTCTTGATCTGAAACACAAAAAAATTATCATTGATACTAACGGCCTCGAGAGCATCGTTTCTTCTCTATAATTGAAATAAGTATGGCAATACACAGAATTAGGTATCGTTATAAATAAAATAAACTCCACAGTCGTATTTGTTATTTCATCTTTACAACATTCTCTTGTAATTTCTCTAATTAACACAATCTATGATACAATAAATGAATTTTAAGTATAAATAGTAACGTAATGATTATTTAGTTTCCCTTCATTAATAGGTAAGTGTCCTCTGATGCCACTTTTGTTAGAGGTGGTACTTTTGTACCAGATTTGGTACAAAATCGTTATAAGCAAATTCTGATAAAAATTTTTGTGTACTATTACTCTTAACAATATTCGCATCATACATAGCCTTTCCAACTGCAGTTAGTTTCATTTTTGATCGGTATGCGGCAATTATAACCAACACAACCAAACTAGATAAGACGAAAAAGAGTAAGAAGAGAAGTACGGTATTCGGCCCGTATTAATATACACGACTTGAGTTGGTCTTAAATCTTGCTAAAGCAATTAGATATCTGCTTCTTCATTTTTTATCTTTGTCGATAGGAAAAACCACTACTGACATATTTATTAAATTCGTTGAACTCTGACGACGTAGGTATCATAATCAACTGAATATGTTATTTATGCAAAAATTTAAATTGACGTTTAATGAATTTTTAAATGTCTACATTGTGATTATAATATGTCTTACTTACAGCTAATCCGTTCACTATAACAACAGATAATCAGCAGGTCACAATAAAGCTGGTAAAAGTTGATGATTCCCGTTTAAATTTCTCTATTACAATTTGACTATTAGATTTATTTATTCTCTATGGATAGTTTGAGGATCTATGCGTCCTGAAAAGATGTGAATACTTTCAGTGCATATGGTCCATTGAATTCATCATCATCATCCGTATATAAAGATGTCGTTTAATGGAAGGAAATATCATTCGTTACATAGATACCGGAAAAGCTACATGCACCTGGATATTCATCAACAACGCATACGGTATATGAAATAAATAAGACTCTCTCCAGGGAAAATACAAATACCTACTCCGAAATTGTTGGAATACAGTGCTATCAGGATAATCAAGGTGTAGCCAATATATATTTGGCCTTCCAATTCTGCTATATGTCTTGGAGTAGAAAACTGGAAGTAGATAACCTGCGCATACTTGTAAGATGGTGCCCACACATAGAATCGTTCTTACAAGATATTCCGTTCCTCGGGTGAATAATTCAAAATAGGCTAAGTACAAATATTTAGATAAGAGCTCTAAGTACTCAGGCAAATATGACAAAATGTCAGCCCTAATAATTGGTTAAATTGCCAGTCTTCACGATTTACTAGACTAAATACAAAAAGTGATTAGAACGTTCCCTTAGTGTACTTGGAACTGACGGTTTGTATATGCAGCCACACAAATTCTATGAAATGAGAAGAGGCTTTTGATAATTTTTACGTGATTCGTGACAATCAATTAAATTTTTGGTATAAATGCCTTACTACTTAAAGGAAGGGAAGACCCTACTGTAAAGTTTTCTTCGGATAAATAAAAATAACTCTAATAAAGTGTATTATTTCATAAGTAAATCGCACTAAGAAATTTAGGTATGTTCTGGGTATGTCACTATGAATTTTTTGTTTCGTCGTTTTCTATTTTTAGATTGTTCTCTATTGATTCTTTGTTCCAAATAAGTTGTTTCTCTCAATCAATATCAATGTTTTCTACATATACATATTTCTTCTTAAATATTTTACAAAAATTCGCTCACATAAAAAGTGTGATATAACCAATATACTGAGGTCAAGGTGTGAAAAAAAAATCGTAAAAAAAATCTAAAATCAGGAATTAGCTATTAGATATCGCAATGGTCGATGGCAACACATCTTTTGTTAATCACGCAATTGCTAATGAAATCACGCTGGGGTTCCCACTGCCATGATATTCTCTTCTAGCTGTACGTTGTGATGCGTGCTTGTGTCCGCCATCCGGCAGTCCTCACGCAACCGCTAATATCTGATTATTGCATCGTGGAGTTCTTTCCAACTGATCCTCATCGTTTTAATGTGTTTCAAGAAGTGACAAATTCTAATTGAAATTCCTAAGCCTTCGTCTAACTAACCACTTTCGTAATGACGCTTACTATGCGTAACAATTTTAATTGGCTTCAAACAATGATATTTCAGCAGCCTGAAAATAATTCCGTTTCAGTAGCGGGTATTGAAAAAATAGAAGGATATGCGAAATAATTTTCTATGCATATCTCCCTATTAAATAGTATCTCATATTTAATCAAAGTTCAAGAAAATGCAGATCGCTGTATTTTAGGAGCATGCATATTTTATAAACACTGATGTAAAATATAATATACACCTGTTTTTATCATTTAATTATAATCATAATTACAGTACCGGGGCAGCTAACATATTGATGATTCATTTGCACAGTTTGTTAAAATATGAGAAAAGCTCAAAATATATGAGTACAGTCCTATATAATAAACTACCAAATCAATTCAAGTACTGAAGAAATACCAAAACGTTCAATAAAGCAGTGAAAACTTATTTGAATCAAATTGTAATTTGATGATTTTATTTGATCCATTTAGTTTTTTCATTTTGGTTTATCAAAAGATAGTAATAACACATTTAAATTTTATATATTTAAAAATTCATTTAACTAAAGTTCATCGTATGACAATCGTAATGATGATTAGATACGGAGACAGAACTTGAATGCAAGCATAAGTTGTTTCTCTGTTTCGTAAGAGTTTCCTGATTTACCTCGTATATAACAAGGAACAGTTAATAAGATAGAAAAACAGTTCCGTGAGCTCGAACATATGAGAATATTCTGATATTGATGAAGACACCAAATTAAATGTAATGTTGATGGTAGAAGAAAATCCTACGACTTCTGCAAGGAAAATTGCACGGAATAATGATGTAAGTCATACATTCACCAAGTTATTTAGATCAAATAAATTGCATCCTTGCAAACTTCATTCAACACAGGGTTTATGTGAAGTGATCCTGATCGAAGGATTGAATTCTCTGAAGAAATGATAAGGAAATTGAGGTAGAATGAATTATCTATAGATAAGGTGTTTATTTGATAAATCAATCTTTACTTTTCATAGGCACAGAATTATAGATACTGGTCAGGGGAAAATGCTCACTGGATGTAAGAGTTACATACTCAAAGACCAAAAAATTTTAAGGTCTGGACAGGCACAGTTGGGAATCAAATAATTTGACCGATATTCCTTGAGGGTAACCTAACCAGAGCTATCTATTTAAACTTTCTCCAAACATAGCTTATTTGTACTATGACAAACTTATTTTTCAATCCAAACAATCCAGAGATACCAAATTCATCTTTCTGATTTCAATAGGTTAAGACACCTCCTCATTTTACACTTCCCATCAGAGAATATTTAAATAGAATATTACCGAATAGATGATAGGCGGAAGATATGAGATATATCTGCTCCAATAGTCAATCTGCTCTAAAAGCGATGTTACCCCCCCCCCAGGGCGAGATGAACTTTCGTTTAGGAATGCCAGGATGCCTGAAAAGAGCTTGACAGGAACAAATAATTAAAACTAATGTGGATCCTGGGACATACCGGGGTTTCAGGCAACGAGAAGTCCAATTGGCTCAACGTGAAGCCGAGGAGCTTTGCCTCGAGCCTCAGCCTATGTTGGACATCACAAGAAATGGCTCTTAATGAGTGGTCCCACGAGATACTGAGGACCAATACAGCTTGTAGACAAACTCGTGATCGGCTGGGTTATTGGACCGTAGCTGAAAGACTCTGAATCTCTTAATCGTAGTTCTGCCTACATATTTATGAGACATCTATCTCTGATAGGTGTTGAGGCACACCCTACATGTCCAGGATGCGGGTGAGTGGGGCAGTGTGAAGCTTTCAGACACCTGAAGCATAGCATCTTCGGTATTGAGACTGTAGGGTAGGGGATGAGCTGCCTCGCACTGAGTGACATCCTGACCTTCATTAGAAGATCAGATTCGTCGAGGGAGCAAGAGTAGTACATGGCTGTGGGGACAGCTTGGGGTTGGTGAAGATAGACCGCCTGCTGCCTACTTGCCAGGCGTCAGTCTCCCCCACCATTACCAAGATTAAACATTAGTATTGAAAATTGTTTGTACCAGAGACATAATGAATGGAAGAAAAAAGAAGGTACAATTTCGGGAAAAAAATTTAAAAAATTTTATTGCATTTCTGGACGAACTATATGAAAAAAAATCTGTGATAAGGTTATTATATATTTGGTATAAGAAAATTATGTGCTGACCACATCAGATATTTTATTTGGTATTTTGTTCTATTTTTTGTTTTTAAAATCCCTAAAAAGTATTCAGTACTGATTTATTAACTATTTTTAATTGATGTGTGTAAAAAATATGTGGTCAATTATTGCTTGTAATTTCAGTGTGAAAATCACATCCACGTGAAATACAAAGTACTATTACCTCATTTTCTTAGGATTTTAACAAATGATGGTTATATTATGCGAATCAAACATATTACGAAATTATTATTTAAATTGAATTAATATTTAAAGAAGGATAAGCCAACATTTCTTTCTTTGTTTTTAATTCCGAGCTGTACAAACTTTTAATAAACCTTAATATTTAATTATGAATACCTGTTACCATTCATAATTATTTCTCCTCCGTCTATGTCAGGTAAGTTGTCTGTAGGTTAAAGCTGCGGATGTCAAATGAAAGCGTAGAGAGGGAGAAATGAACAAATTCTCTTTCAGATAAGTTATTTTTTTTATTTTTATAAATGTTAATATAATTTCTGAACAATTTTCTCAGGTACACCTCCAGGCGAATGCGACGCACAACCGATAAGATTCGAATGTATAAAGTAGCATGCTCATGTATTGTGTACGTACTGTGTGCTGAGGACTGAGGAGTCGAGAGGTTGGAGTCACTAGCAGAATTGGCCGGAATGTAATATGCGACTTATACTCTACTCCGTAAATCTCGTGTAGGCTATAAAGACAATATTAACTCTACGCTGAGCAGTTAGATAGCATTATAAATGTTTATAATGTATTACGTACCTACCAAAACTGATATTCCTAGCAACCTATAGTGGGTACAGCATGCACAACATATAGAACATCGTATTTCTCAGCTTTTTATTTTGTGAAATCATTTGTTTGATTTTTCTAATTATTTCATGTATCATAATTTCGTATACATATTTTTTGTATGATTAAATATTTCGGAAATTGGAGAGGTTAAGCACAAATTGTTGCCAAAGATCTAAACACATTAATAAACGTTTATATTAAAACGGTAGCACCAGTCAATTGCTTTTAAATTATTCAACAAAAATTACAAATAGACGTAGGGAAAACGTATGGCATGACAAAAATAATAGGGCCACACATACTTTACATACCAACTCCACACTATCAAAAGTCAACTCAGAATAATCTCCATTTCATCCGCGTACTGTTTCGGCAGACACCGACTTCCTCTCCATTTTGTAGTCTATAAAGGCACTACACTAAAAAGAAAATATCGTTCATATCGTAAATAAAAACACCAGAAAGTCTCATCTGTTTAGTAAATAGAAACCGTCTACATTCGCTCGTGTTTGGTCAATGTAAATTTGATTACAAAAAAATCAAAAATCTTAATTGGTTGAATATGAAAAATCGCAGATGGTTGCATTTTGGCACTTGCCTGCATAGAATTATCAATATCAAAACACCTCTATATCATTACAGAGAAATAAATTTCGTGGTAGTTTGCACAGTATTTCCATTTGTATCTCGTTCAAAATTCACGTTCCCAAATACGTAACTGCTAAATTTCAATCTTGTTTTTTATACCACTTGACACATACATATTATTTGTTTATGAACAAATAATATGTGTGTCAAGTTTCATGCTTGGCATATTCTACAAAAAAGAAGAATCCATTAACTTTGAAAAAGGAAACAGAATTGTTTCCGAAATGTCAGGGAAACATATCATTATTTTTTCTCATATTAGTTGTCAAAAAACACCATTTGACTGATCTGATAATATATTATATTTAGAAAATATAACATAATATAATATAATATAATGTAATGTAATGTAATGTAATGTAATGTAATGCAATGCAATGCAATGCAATGCAATGCAATGCAATGCAATGCAATGCAATGCAATGTAATATAATACAATACAATAAAATATAATTTAATAGAATTACAATTATAATAAGAATTATTTATGTGGTAGTAAGCCCCAAGGAAGACAAAGAAAAAAGGTAGTGCATGTGTATACATATATTATATGTGTGTATGTATGTATATATGTGCATATATGTATCAAATGTGTACTCTTCTTTTCGTAATATTTTGTCTTTAATGTAATATTTTGTTTCTTTCCTTAGTTTTTTTAGTTAGATTAAGTCTATTAAAATTACTATATTTTGTTATGAGCAACGTTTGTTCAGGTTAAGTGTAAAAGTATTCATGTACTAAACTTCGCCTAATAAAGTCATTTTATTATTATTATTATTATTATTAATTTCCGGTTGCCCGAAGCTGGACAGTCCTCCCGTTACCTCCGACGCCTCACGAGAGTCACGCCAGCACATTAACTACAGCCACTCTCCACATCCTGCAGGGTTAGTGACTGTACATTCAAGAATCGTGTGCAGACGAAGATAACTCAGAATGACCGCTTTCCGCATTTGGTCTGCCAGCCACTCAGCTGCTTTTTAGTAGGCCGGTATGGTTTTTAGTTCCGAGAGCAGCGTTGGCTTTATCTCTCCGAATACACCTATAATTAGAACGACAATTTTGACCGAATAGCCTGGGTACAGCACATGGAGCTCGTACCGGAGATCGCGATATTTGGTCCGTTTCTCCTCCTTCTTCAAGGTGATGTTTTTCTCCGCAGGTGTCGAGAATTCGATGACATACATCACCTTGAGTTGATGGACGAGGAGGACTATGTCAGGCTTGTTGGCTTGGATTAGCCTAACAGTCGCAAACGAGTAGTTCCAGTAAATCCGGCATTTTTCGTTCTCGACAACGGACTCAATATCTCCGGGGACGTAAGGTAGCAGGGGTGTCTGGTCTACCCCGTGTGAGTGTCTTAGATTGTAGTATAGCACTCGTAATGTTGTGTTAAGTCGGTGGATGTAGGCCGAAATCGCGTATACGGGGCATGCAGGTAATATGTGCATGAGCTATTCCGGCGCCTGACGGCAGATCCTGTGGTTGATGTCAGGAATCTCTACACGCCACACGCGGCTGCGGTAGACCAAGGTGTTGATAACACCATCTTGGCAGGCCATAATGAATCTCGGTCTCCGACTTAAGCCCGGCTGACCTTAGAAAGGCGAATGTCAATCTGGTCGATATACCCAGTGTTTCTATGTTCTTATAGAAGACACCATGCTGGGGTCTATCGACGTGCTACCGAAACAGATTTTCCTGTTCGGCAGCTCTAATTCAGGCTCTCACGTGATTTGGCTGAAGTTCAGTGATTGACTCACATCAGCACCTCGCCGACCACCTCGCCTGGTGTCGAATGCGAATCTGTTGCACTTTTTGCTGCCTTGAACACTCCTGATCCTATTCCTACAGTTTCGTGATGTTTTACAAACCACAAGAGAGAATTTGAGCTCCTGAGGATGTTACATGCCATACTCAATACTACTCTGCCATACATACACTTCATGCTCAAGAGTTCTCGGCCCCCCTGTTGACGTGGGAGGTACACCTGAGGAACGGACGATCTAGGATGAATACTTCTGTGAATATTCATCATCTTGCGGTTATCTGTCCAATTGGCGCAACTCGTCTACTGTCCATTTCACTACTTCGAAGGAGTAGAGCAGGACCGTAATGGCAAGCATGTTAGTCGCTGACACCTTGTTCTTCCCCAAAAGTTCGAAAGACCAAATCTTTGAAGACGCTGTCTGTACTTGCCGCAGAGAGAATTCTTTATTTGTTTCACATCCTGGATGTGCCTTTGTTGCATACCCAGATGTGTATAGATCTCTCCGGCATCCAGATGTCTTAGGATGCTTCCGTCTGCGAGCTGTGTATCGTCCTCTCTTGAGGTGGACGACTGCACAATTGTCCAACCTGAACCTCACATCAATTGCCCTCATGTATTCTTCGACTACCCTAGCGTTTTGTGGTTCACACACTCCGGAGGCATAAGGTCATCCATATAAAATAGATGGATGAGCTTATGCCTCCGGTCGCTGGGTAGTCCACATTGATGGAGCCCAACAGACAACGGTAGCAGTGAGTTGTAAAAGAAGAGAGGACTCATGGAGTCACCCTGGAAAACTCCTAAATGCCACCTGCTCTGTCGTGACCCGCTGTGCACCTGATGTTATTATTATTATATATTTATGTCCTGTAACTGGAAGTTTTCTGTCTGGACAGTTATATTGCTAAATAAATATGTGTAGTTTGGTTAAATCGATTTCATTTCATTCGAAAAAATGGTGATAGCTATGATTTCACGAAATATTTCCTGAGCTCAATAAATTTTAAATCATCCTGTATACATAAATTCCACCAATTGTGAATCATTTACTTTTAAATTTTATTGTTTAACAGGATTATTATGATCATAATTAGTTGATTCTTCAAGTATCTATACAATTTTATGTTCAATTTTCATGTTTAGTAAACTTCAGAAAATTGGGATAATTTATGGTTTTTAATATTTAACGATATGTTTTCTAATAACACAAAAAAATTCATAATTTACTATTGAACATAATCTAAAATAATGATTTCTGCTCGTACTAGTAAAATATTGTTTTTCTCAGAAGCTTTTATGAATAATTTTAAGTTCTGTGTAAAATATGTTAGGCTGTCGGTTTAATCACCTAATACCATTTCGTTCCTTGACATTCCCGTTCAACAAGTGATTCTGGAGCCTTTCTAAGTAAAACTTAACTTCTCTTGTATTCAGTTTTTACAAAAACTTTTGATGGTATTCCTGATTCATGCTATAGCACTGATTTCAATTATTTCGAACGTAATCGTAGGCAAAAATTATGTAAAGTGAAAAATGTCATCTCTATCGTGATACAATAAAAGGCACATAAATTTGAAAAATTGTTTGAAAGCTTTTAATTGCACAATTAATTAAAGTTGGGCTGAGTACGAGGACCAAAAAAAAAAAAAAAAAAGGGAATTAGTTAATAGTAGATGATAATAAGCACAACGTCCAAAAATAGTGTATGATTGTATTATATATTAAGAACTAAAAAACATGTTAGTAAAAACTGAAACAAATTAACAGTAAACATGAATAAATATTGTAAAAAATAAAACATAAGAACAACACTTTTCTCTACAAAGCAAAATAACTAAAAAAAGAATCTTAATTAAATGGAACAAAAAATGTATCACAGTAATGTTCAAACTGTTGATCTTGAGCAGGAATACAGTGAGAGAGACGAAAAGTAAATTCTTTTAGAACTCTATCACTTCTGGAGTTATTGTTAAAATCTCTGTTCTGATACATTCTTTTTCACTCGTTAAATATCCCCATAAGAATTAATCCAAATGTGTCAAGTCTGGAAATTTAGGAGGCCATTCAGTTGTTCGACCTATCCACCGATCTCGGAAAACATCATCTAAGTAACGACGTATGACAATCGAAAAATGAGGTGGTTCGTCATCTTAATACCAAAAGTCATTTCTACGTTGCAGTGGATCTTTGTTATTCGGAAATAAGCGAGTCAAAGTTGGCAGTAGATATTCTTGTAAAAATTGTAAATACCTCGAAAAAGTATGATTCTACAATTCTATTATTGATAATTCCTGCCCAAACATTGAGTTTTTGTGAGTAATAAGTATGATACACTTGCATCCAATGGTGATCTTCAGTTGCCCAGTATCAATCAATTTTCCTTGTTCTTTAATTACATATTGATACTTATTTCAGAAACTCTCTATGTAGACTTGCCATGTGACAATCGTCTTAAAATTTGATAGTTATCTTACGTACTAAATCATAGTTAATTTGTAGAAAACTTTTAAGTTATGATGGTTTTTTTATTGATATCTTTTAAACAAATATCAAAACCGATTAGCAAAAGATATAAAGCAGATATTTTTATAGTCATGGCTTTCACCATTTTTACGTTTATTTTAATAAAGACCCATGTTGCTGTTAAAGAAAACATCGATGACGTCACAAATTTGACACAGATGACTTCATGAATTTGACAGATATGTCAAAAGATGCTGATTTGAAAAATCTCAGTTCCATTTTCTGAAAATTTAATGTGCTTTTATTAGAAGTTTTAACAATCACTTACTTCAATAAACAGAAATAAAATTATTGGATTTATAAGCAACAATGTGCAATCTTCGAGTGAGAATGCACGATATTTTAATTATAAACAAACATTATATATTACAACATTGTTAAAACATTTAAGAGAATTATTAACCTTAAACATTTTTCCAGGTAGGTAGGACTTCCTTTTTGAAAATTGTGCTTTACTCAGAAATCTTCGCTTACAGAAGACACATTCTCTTTTCCAAACTCAAAAAATATATTACATTCAACTAAATAGTAGAAGGCATATGTATGAGTTAGACAAGACTGATTTTTAAATAAAATTAAGGTGCCCTTTTAAAATAAACTAATGAAATTGCTGCTTTCACTTTATTTTCAACACAAAGAGCTCAGTCTTTTAAGTGCATGTATTCATCTTTTGGTTAAAGTACCTTTCATACGTCTAATGAATTTTGTTTGATAGTTGATACCAAAATTGTAGGCGTTCTTAGCCCATCTTTTACTCTACGTACAAAGCGTCACGTTATTTTCGTATTGATTTACTAGTAAAACATTTTACAAAGTAAATAATTCTTAAGCCTAGGAGCAATCTTATTTATCATAAATTATGAGAATTTTTCTATTTTCATAAAAAATTTTTCTCAATTTAAAATTATATTTCAATAAGAATAGCTATTTGTGAATTAATCGCGTAAAACAGGCGATTTTGTCCCGCATTGTGAAGATTACATTATATTAATACCACAGCAAAGGCCAAAATTGTTCGAGGTGCATACAAAATTGTTTGCATTACCGGAAGTTTTTTATTTGTAACATTCGTTAGTTTTAATGATTTTAAATTTGCAAATTTTAACAATTGTTGAAAAATATCAGATTGAGAAAAGATTGATCTAAATTTATAAATTCTTTTGATTTTAGCATTACTAAGGTAGTGAGTATACAAGAGTCAAAATTATGGCCTGATATTGACAACTTTGTTTTTAAATTAAACAGTTGTTTTGCGTCAGTTAAATTTACGTGTGAAATTAAAAGTTGTGGACAACTACTATTTTTAGATGTAGAAATAAGTAGAAAATAAATTAGAATTTGACATGTACAGAAAAGATGCCAGTAATTTAAGATATATCCCTAAGAACTCTCACAATTGTATTCAAGACAAAATGACGAGTTTTAATTTTCTAGGTTATAACCTATTAAGCTTATCCCTCAATAAGAAGAGGTTTGAAAAACAAAAGACATTGATTAAGGATATAGCTGTGAGTAACGAATAATTTGTATGATAAAATAATTAAGAAACGTAAATTTAAAGACACTCGACCTCTCAAAATTAAAGAGAAAATCAATAATTTTTATCTATCCTCAGTTTACCCCTGGTATAGGTAAGATATAGGTATGACAGTGACAGAAATCTACCTTTATCCCGTAAAGAGTTAATTACTGTAAGCCGTGCTTTGATGAAATCTTAGGACTAATGGAGATTTTTGTAGTTATATGTTTTGATTCCCATATATTGCAGTTGTAACGAAGTGATTTTTCCGTTAATAGTTTTCTATTATAACCAGTCCGAAATGGGTTTTTCGTTAACTTTGGTACACCCTGTATACGATAACTTGTGTTAATAAACTTATTTTGCAAGTCCAGTACTTGCAATAACAATTATTTCTCAAATAAAATTATTTCAAACCGGTTCCTTTCCAGGGTAATCTTACGTTGTTTATTATTCTAATGATAAATCGTTTGTTGTGTTTGTACTTAATCAAGTAAGAGGAAAGTAGTTTAATTCAATTTAGTTTCATTTCAAAGCAAGTTGAAATCATTTATTCATAGTACGGAAATAGGTTTCTATTTGTTTAATAATTTTACCGAATAAGTTATTAATTGATTAATGTTTAAATATTAGTACTTGCCGGTTTCAAATTATTTCTTTTCGGAAACATAGTTTAAAAATTATGAGAAAGCGATTCCCAGCCTTAGTATATTTGATAAACATGTGTTTATATTAAATAACGCAGGGAATGTTTTTAAACGTATTTCGCTGAGCTTGCTTAAAAAATTTTGACCCTCCACATCAACCGCAATTCCGTTCCTTGCACAGGGAGTCACGTGAGTTTTAGCGTCATCCGTTGGGAACAAAACTGCGGACACGGCTTGAAAGAGTGAGTGCTCAAGTAAGAAGCACTCACTTCCCAATCTTCAGTGCACTACGCAACCAGGTAGTGGTAAGAATAATTTTAACCGTTTTACTGTTTTTATTTGTATTTCCGTCATTTTACCGTTTGTGCCCGAATTTGCTGTTGTATTATTTTGTCCGAAGTGCCTGTTTTGCAAATAAGTCAGAGATATTCGAGAAGTTTCGCGATTCATTAATAAAGTTGGGTTATCCATGGTCATTTTTATTTTAGTATTGTCGTAAAGACAGGGATTTTACCCTCGATCTGTGGAAAGAGTTCCATCTCAGTCGTAGTTGATTTAGTTAGTACCGGTGAAATCTTTAAGCCTCGATCTGTGGAAAGGATTTCATCAGGTGCACGCGAAGTGGCACAAGTGAGGTTTTTAATCCTCGATCTATGGAAATAATCTCACTAGGTGCTCCGGGAGGTAATGCATGATCCGTACCGTCAGACGTCCATGTTTAGTAAACGTAGTCAAGACACCCTAACAAGTGACATTAGGAGCGAATCTAAAGAAATAGCACGCTCGCGATTAGATAGTCATATATTCCGCCTGTCCCTGGACTGACCTCCTGCACTTGTGTCTTGCTTGCACTCCGTCACCGCTTGCCACTGGAAATACCTGCTACACCGACTGCCTGCCATAATACCGCCTTAAGAATTAGTGAGTAGAGTCTTTAATCGCTTGCTGTAAATACCCGCAGTAGTAGCTGATGTAACTATGCTTTATTTCGAATCACCGCTTGCTTGCCTGTATAGATGCTTGTAATAAACATTTGATATTAATACCGTAGTATTACTTTCCGTGACTTAGCTGTGCTTGATATAACTGATCACCGCTTTTGCATTACATTACCTCTTGCTTGGTTTTCCTTGGTTGCTTACTTGTAATATAGGTTAATATTTACGTTGTATTATAACATTGTGTATATATTTATTTTTTTATTCTTTTGTGAAGCAGTCTTAAATAAATAAAGTACAGTTGAAAGTCTGTCTTTTATTTAAAGCAAAGGTATAAGTAAATCTGTTTGCACACCGAGAATCCTTTTTGGCAGGTAAGGTGACGTTGTCCATTGCTGCACAACCGACAACCACACACACAGACCGCCTGGACATTCCGTTTCTTCACCGGGTTATCCTAGCTTCTATAATCTATCTATTATACCGCTGAGAGAATAAAGTGGTGTTCTTACACTGAACTGGCGCCCGAGACCGTACTGTAATAAAAAGTTCAAAGTATCGTTGCTATACTGAAGGGTGCCAAAGTGATACGTAACACAAAAATACCATTTTGTATGTCACACAGTGATGAAAATGAAATACCAACATCTAACGAACCGAAAAGTAAACTTTAAAAAAATTTCTAACTTTCTTATTAAGTATGTCTGCCTGTAAATATAATCTAACCTAAGTTTCCTATTAAACAGTGTCGCTAGATGAGAATGCTCTCCCCTGTTACTGATATTGTCAGCTTTAGATATATTATGGAATATTTCTATATGAGCGTATTAGTTTCCTTTTAATGGATTATTTAACTTCGCTTACTTTCAAAAACAAAACATTTGAAAAACTTAGCAAGTTATGATTTCAATAGCAAACATTTGGTAAATTTTTCTGTCGTATTACCAATCATTAAATTATTTCAGCGCCCAGCAGATAAACAATTACGAATACCATAATCTTTTTCCAACTATAAATATGGCATGAAGTAAAATACAAGTTTTTTATTTTATTTGAACATATTACAGAATACAGTTATGTGGATGAAATAATAAAAATAAACATCTCTTGTTATAATCGCTTTTTACTGTGCCAAACATTTTTCAACAGGTTGTTCTAAAACAAAACTAATTTATGGAAATCTTAAAGACAAATTTTTATGCAATTTTGCAGATTTGGATAAAATATATGAAGAGTAAGTTGCAAATATTTTTTTCCTTTTTATTTAATTATCGTATAAAAGATTTGAAAGGGCGTATACAGTGAACGTCGAAAATTATTTGTCATTCTACGTTTTCAATAACTTTATTCTAATGATAACAATTAAAAAAAATAATTGACGAAACACTTTTCTTATGTTAGAGATTTTCTGAAATGTAATTTAATTATTGAAACATTATTTTAATTTTGTCACCAACTTAGTGTTACAGTTGTCCCTAAAATATTATTTCGTACAGGGTTAAAATATCACTAATTACTGAGTCAGTTTTCAAATAAAAATAAACTGGTAACCTGATAATCCAGAAAATGAAGATAAAATAAGATAAGCATTCTTTGTTACCATGTAGTTCACTTCATTTTATATAGTAGCATAAAATTTATCTGATACAATTACTAAACGATTAATAATAATAGTAATAGTAATAATAATTCGGGGAGCGCGAACTGCAGAATCTTTTAGAGTTATCGTGAAGTACATGAAGGTATTGGTGGGGAATTTTTGGGTTGAACAAATGTTGAAGTTGAAGATGCGCAACTCGCAGACTGAAAGAGCCTACGACATCTGCGGGAAACACCTCTACATACCTGGTTGTAACAACATCACATATAGCATATCGAACAAATAAAAGATTCTCACCCAGGTAAGTACAAGCATTTACTCCGAAAGATTTGTCCATCTGAATGTTCGAGAAAGAGGTGTCTGCGACTAATATTCGTGTCGCTTCGATTCTGCTCTCCTTTGGAACAGTGAAATGGAAGGCTGATGGGTTGCTCCAATTAGACCTATCTGTGAGATGAAGCAAACTCACAGAAGCATTCATTCTAGATGGTTTGTTTCTAATATGTACCTCTTACATCAACAGAGTGGGGGGCTTGGACACTTAAATCTGGAGTATACGCATGGAAGTAATATATAAGATTCTCAGGAGCTTTGATGCTCTCGCAAAACATGATGAAACTGCATGAGTGAGCAAAGGTTTATTCAAGGTAACAAAAAGAGCCATAGATGAACTTGGTTTTGTATTTGACAACAGGCAAGGAGGGCAGCAGTGTATTTATGTGGATTCGGGAACTGAGCTTAGGTCGAATCTCATAAAAACCCAATTCAGAGCTGCCAAACAAGGTAATCTGTTCCTGCAGGATGTCGATAAACCTCTGTAAGGTATTTTTTGCAATAACAGAGAGACGTTAGGTTTATAGGCAAGTCGGAGAGCATTATGGCCAATCCATACGATGTCTTCAACACCTCTACTGCTCTACTGCCTCTACATCCGTCATGTTGTTGATGGATATAGAGGTTCCTGATATTAGCTGCAAAATCTGACATCAGGTACATCCACCGATATAGCGAGGTATTACAAGTGCTTTATTATCATGTGTGGCACTCGTACAAGGTAGAGCAGATACCAATGCTGCCTTATATCTCGAAGATTCTGAGTCCATTTTATAAACAAAATGCATTTTAAATCTAGCAAAATCAAAAAAATTAATGACCAATGAGTGGAAAGTATTGCTCCACCCTTTTTCAATTCTATAAATATTACTTTTTTCTGGTGGCGTGGAACAACGTTTAAATTAATGTCATCCATTGTGTTATATACTATCTATGTATACATATATTATAACACAATAGAGGTTTTTGTTTATTTAAATTGGCACATTTTATTTATCAATTGAATCAGTTTATATGAATAGTAAATGAGAAGTAAAACAAATTAAATGATTCTGACCAGAAGTCAATAAGCTAATTTGCGAATATTTAATAAATTGAAATTGAAATTGATGTTTCAGGGGTTTTATATATATATATATATATATATATATATATATATATATATATATATATATATATATATATATATATATATATATATATATATATATATATATATATATATATATATATATATATATATATATATATATATATATATATAATATACATATATTTATTATGAATATTGACAAATATTAAATGTCTAAAAATTCATATATTATTGTTCGCCAACTATTATTTATTTTTTAGTGTGAATGTTTAATTCCATCTAAAGCAGATAAATCAAATATGATTTTCAGAAAATTATTATAAAAGTTTAATTACTAAAAAAACAATTCAAACTAGTTTGTTATAATATTTATCCTTACATCAAAGACCATGACACTAATAAATGTGTATCTTTAATACACTTTGGATTAATTTCAGAAAAAAATTTTCACATGATTTAAAAGTTAGTTTTAAATGAGAGTCAAATCTTTCAGATATTCTATATAATGCTAAAGACAAAACCAGCAAATTGAGGAAAAAAGGAGTATATAAATTGACATGTCCAGATTGTAATGCCTTTTATGTAGGTCAAACTGGTCGTTCGTTCGAAATTAGATTAAAGGAACACCTACGTTCCCTTAGACCTTAAGGAACAGATTAAACTTGTTCAAATCATATTTTAAAGTCAGGCCACAATTTTCCAAATTTAAACAATCTTAACCTATTACATGTAAAAGAAAAAGCACTAAATTCACTTTATTTATTTATTTATTTATTTATTTGCATACACTGCTCAACACGTAAACCCATTTCTACAGCAGGAAAATACACAAAACAAAAAATACAATACAGTATAAGTATATAGAAAAGATATTTAAAAAAGAAAAAAACATTGTATAAAAATAACAATAAAACTTTGTATAGAAATAACAATAAAATAATTTCTGACAGTTTAAGACGGAAAAAGAAAAAGAGAAACAAAGACTTAGTTATTATAATATTTTTTAATAAAATTAAGAGTGCAATGAAAAATATCAAACTGCCCACAGTTGTTGTAATTGTTGCACATAGTAAATAGAGGAGAGAATCTAAGAATATTCGAGTGCGAAAATGAGAGGTAAAAAGTTTGTGTTCTCCGAGAATTCACACTAGGCACATGAAAATTTAATTTCCCTAATAATTCTTGGCAGTCAATTTGATTGTGTAAGCTTTTATATAGAAATACTTGAGAAAAATATTCTCGTCTATTTTCAAAAGATGTCATGGAAAACTTAGTCAACAACTCTTGTTGTGGAACACCGATAGGCGGGTATGCTCCTTCAGACTTAAGCCATAATAGTTTTAAGAATCGTCTTTGCACTTTCTCCAAAGAGTCTACGTGATTTCTGTAGTGAGGGTTCCAAACAAGAGACGCATATTCAAGTTTAGACCTAACAAAAGCAAAGTATAAAGTTTTAAGTGTACTGATATTCGAGAAGTATCTGCTAGTTCTAATTAGGAACCCAAGAGTCTTAAGAGATTGAGTCACTAAATTATTTATGTGAAGTATAAATGAAAGTTCGCCATCGAATACTACGCCAAGGTCAGCAAGAGTAGAAGGTCGTTGAAGGACTGCGTTGTCAATACTGTATTTAAACATAACAGCCTCGGATTTAGTTGTGTAGGTCATAACGTTACACAGACACATTCAGATTTAAGTTGTTTTCAACACACCAATTAAATAAGTTTGAAAGTCTGTTTTGCAGAAAAACGCAGTCCTCCAAACAAGAAATTACTTTAAAAAATTTTGACATCATCAGCGTAAAGTAGACAGGACACATCAATAACATTCACAATATCGTTAATGAATATGTTGAACAATAGGGGACCGAGAATTGACCCCTGTGGGACTCCGGATGTAACAATATATTCGACAGACTGGAAACCATTATACGCAACATATTGCCTTCTATCCAAAAGATAAGCATGACAAAATAATAACAGAGACGGTGAAAAACCAAAAACAGAACCATACAATTTTTTTAATTAAACACCACAGATAATACAACCCCCTGTATCTGAAGGTCCTCAATGTACAGACAATAGACACACACCCAATGACCGAGTATGTTAGGATTCATTTCTGGTTTAGAAAAAGTCCTAGCTTCTCGACCGGGGATCGAACCCGGAGCTCTAAGGTGAGAGGCAAATGCCCTTACCGATCGACTACGAAGCCACGAAAATAATCAAACAAACAATAGTCCCAGAAATTACTGACTGAACGACCAGTTGGAATTATATCATACTACTTTTTGATGTTTAAATTGTAACCTTTTTATCCAGTTACAAAAGTTCTCGTATTTGTTAACTTATTACCTCCATACATATTTTTTATAAAATTCCCCACTTGAACATAATAAATAGTCCTCAATATTGTAATAAAATATCACCGACCCTTATTTGTCGACCTAACTTGCATTCATAAATTGAAATTTAAAATGTCCCGTCTTTAAGGTAGGAAATAGTCATAAATAATTTTAGCATAAATGTATTGTAATTGTTTTGTTAATCCATTCACTTCAGAATCGTTTGAAAATAGCGCATTAATTGCCGAAACTACAGTAAGATACAATAAATTAGTGATAAAAAATGAAGTAAAATGTGTCTTTTCTTATATCATCATGTATTCTTTTTTTGTAAATTGCAGATCAAGTATTAAATGTATAACTATCTATAAATAACGAGTTCTATGAACTAGAAACAAAATCACTTAGCAACCCATTATATAAAGTAAAATTGTTGTAAAATTATTCCGGAACAAATTATACACTTTTCTGAATAATTTTTAAAATGTTAGACTTCCGTCAAACGTTTTGTCTAATGAAAAATGGGACAGAACGCCCCTGTTTAAAATTATACCTTCTCTTAAGCGAGTGAGTGTGAATGAATGAGTAATTTTTCTCGAAGCCCCGGCAACCCTAAACTAGTAAACACAAACGGGTGAATTGAAAAGAACAATTCATATCGGAGAAAGGTAGAAGAAACTGCCCCCTAAGCTGCCCTACACCCTCTCCCACATCAGCGACCGTTTCAAAAGCTGAGAAGTCGATTAACGTCACGAGTAGGGAAGAGAAATAGAGCTTAAATTGCTGCACATCTAAGTTCCTTAGGAGAGAATCTTCTAAGGCAGAGTATTTACACCACTGCCCGTATTCGTACCGTACGGGCTAGCGGGGGATCCCATTTGTTTCGTTTCCTTCAAATAATTTCTTTTGAGGGGTATATAATCCTGAAAAACCGTTTTATTAAACACCTAACTGTTATTCCATTTTATGTAATTGATATATGGTTAAAAAATACAATATTTACTATTTAAACAAAACTGTAGCTATTTTTGTTTAAAATCAACAGAACATTTTATTTGTATATAAATAATGTTAACAAATCAGTACTTAGTTTTGAACTTAGGCAAATACTGGGTGCCCGCTATAGACGTGGAAAATTACATTTGTAGGATATAATGCAAGATTTTCTATACAGTTTTATTAAACATAAAATTTACATATAAGTTAATATTTGATAAGTTTTGTTTGATTTTCCACATTTAATGATATATATTTTTTCAACCGTTGACGATAGTATGTCGCAATTATTTTTGATGTTTCCAAAAAAAAAAAGTTTTTTAGTTCAAATAGACAATTTTTTCCTGGACTCATTTAAATCTTTAAATCTTATGTCAACTATTTTTTCTATTAAGAATTTGTTGTGAAGAGAAATCAGTTATCTTGTCTAGCTTCTCAGATGTCGAAAAAAAACTCCATTCAAGATTATTAAGATCAGAAAATCATCTTCTTTTCTAGTTTTTTGGTATTAAATGACTGAAATATTACTTTTATGAATTGTACACATTTTTTACCCCAAAACTTCAATATGGCGGTCATATCAATAAATGGAGCTGACGATCATGTGGTTCTAAAATAATGTAACAGATACAAAAACTTGCTGTGGAAATAAAGTAATAAAATAAAAGTAAGGAGTTTTGGGCGACATGCCAGAGACGGGTTTATACCTAATAATATATTCTTAAAAATATGCGATATAATAATAAAATAAATGGTAATTTCTGATACTGTATTTACACATTAAACTTATTATTGCATGTAAAACTCGTACTGATAAGGGGTCATAGATCACCAAGAAATGCGGACAAGGCCGAATAACCTTGGCATCAACGACTACATGGTTTTTATATTTATCTACCTGATCGTTTTATTAAGACAGATTCTCATTATGTGCCGGTCACGGTCTAGTCACGGACCAAAATGGAGGAAGGTTCTATAATAAAAAAGAATACGGGATTTTGCTGCTTTGTTTATTGTGTGCTTGTTTGTTATTAGAGCGAAAAGGTTACTGAAATACATCAAATCGTTTAGGTTGGTCGCCTTATATTTGATTGATTAAATAGAATTTGATTTTTTTTAAATTTCTTGTTAGACCCTTTTTTTGTTAGTGTCGTTATTTTTACTATACATTCTTATGTATGTGATATGTTAAAATACGATTGCCACGTAGAGTACACCAAACACTAAAACCAAAGAGTCCCTGAGATCGCACATCAACGGTACGGTGAGGGTTCATATCAGACCAATAGTGCTCGTTATGGCTGTTGAAAATTTCTGCACTGCTTCATCTGTCTAAACTACATTTCTAGAGAAGAATGGATCTAGTGTGAATTTAAATGATATCGCAGTTGAATTTAACCAAACTTTTACACATATGAGTAAAAAAACTTGTTGAAAAAATATAAATAAATAAAAACCTCAAAATTGAAAGATCCTCCACGATAAATTATTTAGTTTTGTTGCTCATAGACAGAAACAAAAAAGTTGTTTTATAAAACTTTCGTCTTTTCGCGACCATCATCAATTATGTTATTTTAAATTCGGACCTGTATTTTTTGTTGAATTTTTTTCTAGTATTTGAACCTCAGATTTCAATTTAAATTTTATAGGTTCATTGTTAATAATTATTTGTTATGAAAACTAATAAAGTATCGTTAATTTTTTTCCTTGATAATGGTTTACAGCTACGAAACGTTTAGTAATATAAAAGTTTAAAACAACAGTGAGGTCTGAGATTCAAATGCTACAAAATATGCAATAAAAAATACAGGTCCGTATTTAAAATACTGTACTTAATGAAAGTCGCAAAAAGACGAAACGTTTTATAAAAAAACTTTTTACGCTCAAGATAATCTTAATGGCCAACGGTACTACGAAATCTTACACCAGAAAATTATTGAGGAATTTATGGACAATATACCCTTAATTGAGGCACGAAATCAGTTCCTCCAATAAGATGGTGCGCCACCTCATAATATCAGGACCGTTTCAGAATTATTATATACCAATTTTGGAAACAACTGAATGGAAAGTAACAGACCAGTGAGGTGGTCACCACGATCACCTGACTTAACACCATTGGATTTTTTCTTTTGGGCCCATATTAAAGACAAATTATATAAGAAAACCAGTACTGGCAAATGAAGTCGGAAAAAATTGTATGGACTGTGTAAATTCCATTTTAAATGTTCATATTTATAATTCAGTTCATAGTGTTATGAAGAGGTGTAATTTATGTATCGAACATAACGGACAACAGTTTAAACATTTACTTTAATTTGAATTTTTATTTTGTGATATATTATAAAATTAAATATAAATATAATAATAATAATAATAATAATAAAGGACTTTATTGATAAATATATAGAATTTACAAGTGCACAAGGAAAGAAAAAATAACAAAAAATGATTTATCAAGTGGCGAAGTTCAGTGTATCCACAACTAGTGTAGAGGCTGTTCTTCCACCTAACCAACAAAGATAGATATACTAGATAATTAAATATGAGTACTGACTTAATAAAATAACAAGAGTATATATAATAAATAATAATGTACACAACAATATACTAGCAATTCTGTTATTGAGATTCTAAAATAAACTTCCGCAATTTAAATTTAAAGATTTTTACGTTTTTAATTTTTCTTAAATCTGCAGGTATTACATTATAAATTTTATGAATATTAAAAGAGAATAACTTTTCAAAAAATGTCGTTTTATGGGCAGGGGGTGTAATTAACGATTTTCTTCTAATATTAACGTTGTGAATGTCCGTTCTAAAACGTATTTTATTATATAAGTAAGGTGGACATTTGTTTTGCAAAATTTTGTGATAGAAGACAGAAGCACCAAGAAGACGTCTATTAGCCATGTTTAACCATCCAATGTCTTTTATTCTATGAGAATACCACAAATTAACCTTACGCATGCGTTCTGAACTCTCTGTATTCGTTTAGCTGTTAAGGCATCCAAACATGGTCCATATAAAGAAGCACAATAATTAAATTGTGATAAGACAATAACGTTACATAACAATTTCAGGGTTGCTTTATTTAGTAAATTTTTGCTGTTATATATTTTTCTTAGATTGCCGAATGATCTTTTTATTTATTTATGTATTTTTTAAATCGCAAATCGTTATCAATATAGACCCTAAGATTTTTAGCTTCATGGACTGTATCTAAATGTATATCTTTAATAATTATATCTAAATCAGCTTGATAAGAATTCCTATGATGAGGTTTACCTAGTAACATTGTGGCAGATTTTGATGGATTGATATGTAAAGAGTGATTTTCAGAATTTTTAGTTAGCTTGGCAATGTCTGAGTTTATATTTACATTAGCGTTTACAATATCGGAGGGTTTGAATGACATATATAGCTGAGTATCATCAGCATAACAATGTACTTTACAGTGATCCAAACAAGTATGCAAATTAAGTGTATATACGGCAAAAAGCAACGGATCCAAAACCGACCCTTGCGGAACTCCAGAATTTAAAATTCCTTCTGATGATTTACTATTATTCAATTTCACAATTTGTTTCCTGTCGGTAAGATAATTTTTTAAAGAATTCAATTGTATCACTACTAAAACCTATATAATGTAAAATTGCTAACAATATTTTATGATTAATACAGTCAAACGCTTTAGAGTAATCCAGCAGTATCAAAGCAGTAAGTTCATCTTCAGCTGTAGCTTTAATTATATCATCACAAATAAGTGTTAGGGCAGAAGTACAGCTGTACTGTGACCTAAAACCAGACTGATACTCAGGTAATAAATTATTTTCGGTTAGATAATTATTTATTTGTAGATAAATGGCTTTCTCAAGAATTTTAGATAGACACGATAAAATGTGTATGGGTCGTAGATCCTTAAATTCTTTTGGACTATTAATTTTTGGAAGAGGAATTACATATGATAATTTCCATCTTTCTGGAAATACATTATTTAATAAACACGTGTTAATTATGTGAGTGACATATTGCAGTATCAGAGGACAGCAATATTTAATAATATCAATGCTAATTTCATCTATTCCCGATGCCTTACTGGATATAGAATTTATAATGTCCGATGTTTCGGTTATAGTTATCAATCTAAAAGATATCTGATTTTCTGGTCTTGGCTTGTTGAAGGACCCACAATTAATGATATTTGCTTTTAACCTTTTAAAAATAGCTTTATTAGGTTGTCTTCTTTCCGGATAGCGATTGAAATATATTTCGGATGCAATATCACAATTGTTATTACTTTGAATAAAGCATTCTAGCATATCATATTTCTCGTAATTTTCGTAGGACATCTTCACTTTTACGATTAAATGGGATGTAATTATGATGGATACATTATAAGCTAACCATCAGTAAATTGCGGCACATTATCATATACACGAAATATCATTAAATACCCAAAAATAAGCGGAGTTGGACATTTCCGCTTCCCAATTCTGTATTGTTTAGAGGCGAGTTTTTTACTGTGACAGTTTAACTCGTCGAGCATTGTCAAAATTCAAAATTATTATACACAAATTTATACAATTTCATATATTCTTTTTGCAATGTTTTAAAGTTTTATATCAACGGCGCATGCTTTTGCATGCGTCTTTTATTTCTCGTTTTTGGCGTTATTATACAATTTAATAATGTTTTTTTTTTTAGGTGTTGTATTTGTTGTTAATGTTTTAGTTTTTAGTTCGGACCGGCTCCGTTCCGCCCGGTCTAACAATTTCACCATCGCACAGTGGACGGAAATGCCGAAAACCTGGCCAAAATATAAAGGCATTGAGCTATTTTACTGAAATTGTGCATACAGGGTTTTTTTGTGTCGCTGATCAAGAATCCGAAGTTGAATTTTGAAAAAAACAAAATGGCGGCCATGAAATCCCCCCAAAACATACCAGAAATCGCCAATTATCGCTGCATTTTTACAAAACTTTGTATACAGTTTTTTTGGGTCGCTGATGAAGAATCCCATATAGAATTTCAAAAAAAATTACGATCAAAAATATATACATAGTTCAAAAATTTATATTGAATTGAAGCGAATTCATGTGTTTCATTTGTTTCGGGAAAATTAGGATCTGTGGAATGGAACAAAAATGTGTAATGACTTTGAAAATTAATTTTGTTCAATTACTATCTGAATTACATTCATCGTCGCAATCAAAAGGAGCCCACTTTATGGTGCACGAATGTGCATGCATCCGTGCATTCGCGCACAATTTGGTCAATATCTCGCAAAGATGCAAAAAGATGCAGCTAATTTTTTATACACTTTCGAAAAAATGTTCATTGAATACATTCCAATAAGTTTCAAGTCCAACCATCACCAACCGCGTAACTTAAGGCTTTTTTTGTGGAGTTTATGAATCGTTGCATGTACAAAAATGCACTCCACTTCGATAATTATTTACTAATTACCATATAAATAAACTGATCTGATACTGTGATATTTTAATTGTACTTACTTTCTGATGCAGAATCCATTTTTATGACACAGAAAAATGCACTTTGAGAATTTTGCGCTGCAGACAAAATTTATCGATTTTTGAAGCGTTGCGAGCTGCCGAAGTGACGCGCTGCACGGTTGCACAATAAGTAATTTCCTCGATCAGGTAGTGAATCCGGACCGGTATTAACGGTCGTTTCTAATGCTAGGGGTACCACTACAACGATTTAAAACGTTTCGATTCCAAAAAAAAATCTTCATTTTTTTTAATTCTGGCCAGTTTTTTGGCGTTTCCGTCCACTGTGCGGTCTAACAATTTCCCCATCGCCACCTTACGCGGGGATGCTAAGTCTATAACGGACCGGGTGTCCGACGAGGGTCATGTACATTGTTCTCTTTAATTGTTAATAATATTGTTTTGATTTGATGACGGAAACAAAATTATCAACGTGCAATTTACTGACAATCGGAAAAACACTGTCGTAGATGACACGCCTACTTGAAATAATTATAAATAAACACAAAACGTAATCTAAAATTGTTTTCGCTATTAAATACTTACACATCAAAAGCGATATACAGTTTGAAAGAGAAAAATATTGCCTTTTTTAACTAAACCAACTAAACAAACTAGCCAACTATGATTTCCATTTAAAAAAATATGTAAATATGATGTAAGAGTTGTTTTTTTTATATCTTTACAAACAACCAAGATATTGTCACGTGTCTAATAGTCAAAAAATCGAACTTTTGTTTATAACTCGAAAACAAAAGACGATAGCAAATTTTTGTTTTCGCTAGTGAATTTGTCACAAAAAAAAAGATTGGGAATGTGTCTTCCATTTTTTTGATCCCTTGAAGTTAAATTTCGATGGTTGTATAAGGTAATTATACAACCATCGAAATTTGCCCACCCTGTGCATCTCTAAATTAAAACTATTACTATAATTTGGAGCAGATTTTTTTTTTGGCATTGGATTTACTCGTAATCCATTAGCCAGTCGCAATTATATAGAACCACCAAGCTAACCTAACACAAACCATGACGAAAATCAAATAATCGAACATATACGAAGGGATACACAGGGACACACTCTTCTCGCCCAGGGGTCCATCAGGGCATTTTTCCACGCACAGGATATAGACCACGGATAGTGGGTTGCACTAACAAAGGGTAATACAAAGTTAAGGAAGCACATCTAATCTAAAAACGAATTTATAAAAGTAGGTTGCAATTTTCCACGAACCTTATTAGTTCCTTGTATGTACTTAATTTCTTTAGGGACAACAAATGTAAAAGATTTATTGGGAGAACAATTTTTGCTTTTGTTAACTGCTTTAATAGTTGATCAGTCGCTCTACTATATCGCAAACAGCCAAAAAAAATATGGTCTAAGTCACAGATAATTCCACATGTAACACAAATGCCTGTATCAACGACCCCTATTCTCTTCAAATGTTGGCCAAAACAGGCATGGCCAAACCTCAACCTAGAAATCGTGGTGACAAATTTTCTACTTACATTTAGGCTTTTAAACCAAGGAATTTGGAAGACACTGTTTTCTATTTGTATAAATCTGTTATTTGGATTATCTGTTTTAAATTTATTATAATATACACTCCAATTAATCAGCATTTTCTTGTTTGTCCTATTCAGGAGGTCCGATAAACATAATCAAGTAGCAGATTTTGCTACTTATTATTTCGCAATGCCACAAAATTTCTAGCGGAATTTTCAGTTCATATTTTTATTAAAATCCTTACAATATGTACGTATTCTGTACAATGTTTGTTTGAGTTCTACAAAGACCGTGTAGTAATTTTCTGTATATTATAGTTGATTTCTCAGGTTGACGTAAATGGTTACTTTTACCATCCTAAGGGAACAAACAGTCAAACAATATTTGTTGTTTATAACTACAATAATTTACTGCAAATATTTATAGTCCTTTCATGTGTATTATGTGACAATGAAGTACAATTTTTGATGAAAACAACTACAATTCTGATCAAACAAAGTTGTCGTAAAATAATTAACGCATTTTCATTCCGTGTGCGGTTTATCATTTAAAGAAAGATGTGGCGTAATTTTTTTTAGGAAATATGAGACTCGTCAGACAGGATTAATTAAGGAAAAATTTTTTAATAATTTGTTGCCCTGATACACGAAGGGAACCAGTGTCTCCATCCTACGTTTACTAAGTTAAAAATAGCAAATGAATTTGTAAACTTTTTTACTAATATAGGTAAAAATTTAGCTAATAAAATACAGATCGATCATGCCAATGTGACTACTTTTGAACGTACAATTAAAAATTCTGTTTTTTATCACCTACGTCTGAACTAGAAATTAAAAATATCATCCATGCCCTTAAAAACAAAAAATCAGTAGGTTTGGATGGAATTAATTCAATTACTTTAAAAAACATATCTGAACTTGTTTCCTCACCTTTTAGCATGTTAATAAATACCATGATCGAACAAGGCAAATGTTCCTCCGCTTTTAGGTGTGCAATTATAAAACCTTTATACAAGACTGGAGATCCACTAGACATATCCAATTATCGCCCAATTTCCCTTATTTCAACTTTGGCAAAAGTATTTGAAAAAGTTTTAAAAATCAGAATATGCAGTTTTACAAAAAAATATAATATTATTTCCAAGTCTCAGTTTGGATTTATAGAAGGAAAATCAACCAATGATGCCATTAAAAATTTAAATGCTGAAATCTATAAGTCACTAGATAACAAAGAAAAATGCCTAACAGTGTTTTTTCGATCTACAAAAAGGCTTTTGACACCGTTAGTCACGAAAAACTATTTACAACGTTGGAAAATTATGGCTTCCGAAATAATGCTTTAAAACTAATGAAAAGCTATCTAGACAATAGACAACATAGAGCATATGTCAATAATACTTACAGTAACCCAAGAACAATTGAATTCGGGGTGCCTCAAGGAACAGTTTTAGGCCCAATTCTTTTTATTTCATACATCAATTCTATTTTCAATATTCCTACAAGTGGTCAAATCTTTTCTTACGCTGACGATACAGCAGTTTTTTATAAAGATATCTCCTGGAAGTCACTAAAAATTAAAGTTGAAAATGCCCTTATATTATTTAAAAACTGGTTTGATAAAAAAACTTCTAACTATAAATATTAAAAAAACAAAATACCTACCGTTTGCGCTATACATAAATGGATTACCTAATTTTAATTCTATAAAAATTGGTGATACACGAGATATTCAGGAAGCAAAAAATATGAAATACCTAGGTGTAATTTTAGACCCTCACCTAAGGTGGGATGAGCACATCAAATCTACTATAAATAAACTAAGATGTATATTATTCAGATTCTAACAACTTAAAAATACTTACCAATTTTACAACTTAGATCAGTGTACCCCTTGTTGAATCTCATTTAAGATATGGAATAATTGCATGGGGCGGAGCACTAAATTTACATTTGATGAATTTGGAAATTATGCAAAAAAAGTTTTTGAAAATACTACTAGGTAAAAAGTAAGCTGTATTCATCTAACCTTCTTTTTGACGAGAGCAAAGTTCCTGACATAAAACAATTATTTTTTGCAAAATGTGTTTTGGAATCGTACCTTGAAAACTCCACAGAAACAATTTCCACTTATGAAACTAGGCAAACTGTCAAAAGAAACCTGCAAGTGCCAAAGATGAATACCACTACAGGACAACGTAGTTGGAGATTTTTAGGTCCTAGATGTTTCAATACACTTCCAGAATATATAAAATTCTTGCAAAGAAGACAATTTCAAATAGAATTAAAAAAACAATCAATGTTAGACAGAGTGAAAATTAATGCTCTGATTGACTTAAAAAATCAAACTCTGATATAACTGATAGATATATGTATGTATGGTTAGACAATACCTAACAAATAAATTGCAGATTGTTACTATTAAATAGAATCGTCATTTACATACTGTTATTATTTAAGTACATTTTATTATTAATTATTAGTCTTTTTTAGGATCCTATTATAGTTTAATATTTTGATATGTTGCTATACGTTATTTTATCTGTTACTAATGATTAGAATTCTTTTGTTTTGTTTTCTGTCACGATAATTTGTACTTGAGTCACGGACGGGTGGTCGTACACCACCTTGTGACTTTATGTAGTTTATTTTACAATTACAATGTATTTTTAACATTATATATTTACTACTTTTCATAAATAAACTATATTATTATTATTATTATTACTTTTACTACAATTTACTATCAATTTATAATTTCAATTACTGAAATACAAAAGTACTATATATTTTAAATGTTTCAATCTAAAATTAAAAAGTTGCCCTATATTCTAAAATATTACATGTTTTCATTTTATTCCACACTGCGTTGGCGAAGGTCTGAATAACAACAGAGTAGAAAGTTATTTTTTGTAAAATGATCAACACAGGACCCTATATATAATACAATAAATGCTTACGCTTTTTTAATTTAATTTTTTCCGTGAAGTAACACTGTACTCCAATACAACGGATTAGTTTCACTTTTGATTTAAAATAAGTTTTATGTTTAATTTTAAACGAAGATATACAGTGTGGAAATTAAGTAAGGCATAAATTCAGTAATTCCGTTGAAATTAATTTTTTGGAAAAAGTCTCGAAGGGTATAGCGATTTTCACTTCAGGAAATATTTTCAGTCTATTTTTAGTTTCTTATGTCATTTATTTTTTAAGTTATGACGTCATCGACTTTTTTTTTAATGACAACCTATATTTTTTATTATTGATTTTGGTAGTAGTTTTTATTCCGGTTCTGACTGTATAAAATTTTCAATATGTTATATTTGAAAAAAATCGAGAAAAAAGAGAATTAAAGTTCAAATAACAAAAATTCATTAAATTGGGAAAATTTATCTAGTTGCCTAAGTTTGACGGAAAGTTATCGACGGCACATTCGTTTTTATTTTTAAATTATACAAATAGTTGAAATATCGAACTAATGTGATACACCGGCAACTAGATAAAATTTTCCAATTTAATGAATTTTGTTATTTGAACTTTTGTAACGCATAAATTCAGTAATTCCGTTGATATTAATTTTTTGGAAAAAATCTAGAAGGGGTATAGCGATTTTGACTTCAGCAAATATTTTGAGTCTATTTTCAGTCATTTATTTTTTAAATTATTACGTCATCGACTTTTTTTTAAATGATAACCTATATTTTTTATTATTGAATTTGGTAGTAGTTTTTATTCCGGTTCCGACTGTATAAAATTTTCAATATGTTATAATTTGAAAAAAAATCGAGAAAAACAGTTTTAAAGTTCAAGTAACAAAAATTCATTAAATTGGGAAAATTTATCTCACAGGGGGTCAAATCAGGTAACCGGGCAGGTCTCTCACTTCTCCATTACGTCCGATCCACCTGTTTGGAAAGATATGATGTAAATAATTCCTGACCTTTAGTCCAAAGTGAAGGGGTGCCTAAATTTGGTGAAACCAAATATCGTCGTTATAATTAGAATAAAGACTTTCTGTTGCAGGAACAATTTTTCTGTATTAACAAAGCCAAATATTTCTCCACTGTTAAATTTCTCTATATAAAAAGTATTCAATTATCTGATTGCCGATAATAAATGCCACCCACAGACACTTTATGGAGTCATTGGATGCGAATTTCAAAACAGCCAGAAGGGATTATGGGTATGTTGGGCCTAATAATGGCTGTTATGCCTACTTATTTATAGCTTGGACCCTGTAGGCTGAGCACGTTCAACAATCACTGATGGTAAAAACTAATCCGGGCTAACTAGAAACTGAAACATTTGCGAGCACGTGCACGTTGCTGCGCGGCTGGCAAATAGCGAACGACTACGCACAAAGTCTTCAGAAACGTTGCTGCAACGTTCGTGAATGCGCGGCGCAGCGTGGCGCGGCCTATGCGGATGCAACGTTACAGGTTATGTTGAAAAGCTCGTTATTAGGATATCATAAGTTATGAGTTTATGAGATACAAAAGAGTTATATTAAAATTAATTTCCTTAGTTTAAAAATATCTTTACAATTAATATTAAGAAACTAAATATTTGGTACTCCCAATGTTTCGCTTGAAGGACTATACATATAATCAATTAATAAGCTGCGCCAGAGCCATATATGTATACAATAATTAGTTACTTCTTACATATTTTACATTTTAGTAATTTGCATTTTTACATATTTGTGTTAATTTCAGTGCCATATTGTATTGGACTTTTGTATTTCCCCTATAGTAGATTTAATTAAAAGGGTGCGATGAATGTTGCGTATCGAATTGACGTTTTGTTGGTACCCGCATTTTTTTACTATAAGGAAGGATGGCCTTGATTGATTGACAGGGAAAATTGTAACTACAAATTGTTCAAATAAATTATATTTTTTGTGGACTATTTACGTATCCCAATATGCATGAGGTAAATTTTTCACAGCTTCTGTTTTTATATAAATGTATAAAATGCCACGCAATGATTTCCATGAAATTTAATAATCAATACGATTTATTATGGCATTAGGAAAATGATTAAAATTAAATAACAGTACTAATTATATACTAATGTGCAAATATAGTATTTAAAATATCACTTAACTGTGTTGTTATAGAGTTGAGGATCCAATATCTCAAAATCCACAGTATTAGAAAATTATAGATTTTTTATTGCTCTGAAAGAGGTTATTTGTGAGCTAGAGAAGCCTTGTGTGACAGTTTTTTTCTTTAGCAAAACTTCAAAAATTGCGAAAAATATGAGCAAGCAAACAATTTCAAAAATTTTTATAAATTAGGCCCAGCAAGGATATAAAACAAATAATGTCTGCGGCGCACTGACGATTTTTAGTTATACAACTAAAAGTTGGTAGAGTGACAACCACAAAAATGTATGGAAATTGGATAAACACCGCGCACTGTCGATTCCCCAACTTATCCAATTTTTAGTTTCTGTACACAACGAGGAACTTCAACTTTTAGTTATACAACTAAAAATCATCAATGCGCAGTAGGCTTACTACAAAAGATTTGATCTTCCGAACTTTCGGGGTAGACAAGGTTTCTGCTACTAACATGCTTCACGCTTGCCGTTTCAGTTCTACTCTACTTCTTCGAAGTAGTGAAGTGAAAGGTAGACGAGCTGCATCAATTAGACAAAGATGCCACCAAGATGATGAATATTCATCCTAGATGGTCCGTTCCTCGCGAGTACCTCTCACGTCAACAGAGGAGCCTAGGATTCTTGAACCTGAAGTGTGTGTATGGCAGAGTAGTATTGATTATTAGTATTGCATTTACCTTCATCTGGAGCTAGGATCTTATTTGGTGGTTCCTAAAATATCACATAAAACTGTAGGAATGTGCGCAGGATTCTTGAAGGCAGTAAAAGAGTTACAGCTGCACTCGGCCACGTGTGTGAAGCCAGCAACGCACCCTCTGTAGAGTCAGTCACATAGCTACAGTCAAATTACTTGAAAATCCAAATTGGAGCTACCAAACAAGAATATCTATTTCGGCAGCACGTCAAAAAACTCCAGTATGTTGCCTTCTATAGGAACATATGAACACTGGATTTATTTACCTGACATTCGCCTTTCTAAGGTTAACTGGGCTTGAGTCAGAGACCGAGGAATTCACTGTTGACTGTCAGGATGTCGTTAACAACAACTTGGTCTACCGTAACCGCTTGTGGCATGTAAAGTTACCTGATTTCAACTGCAAGACCAGCCTCCAGGCGTCAGAATCGCTCACGAACTTACGCAGTATGCTTCAAATATGTAATTTTGCCTATATCCATAGGCATAACGCGGCATTGAATGCTATATTACCACCTAAGGCACTCGTATAGGGAAGACTGGACATAAGTGCTGCCTTACGTTCCTGGAGATATAGAACCCATTGTCGAGAGCAAGAATATCGTATTTACTGGAACTACTCTTTCCCGACTGTCGGAAGATTCCAGGCCAGCTTGACGTAATCGCCTCCTATCAAACCAATGTGATGTACGTCATCAAATTTTCGGTACCCGCCTAGAAAATGTCACCTTGAAGAAGAAGGAAAAGCGGACCAAATATCGCGATCTCCAGCACGAGAACTAAATGCTGTACCCAGTATTGGGTCCAGATGGTATAATAATCAGTGTACTCGAAGGGATAAAGTCTACGCTGCTTTCGGAATTGAGCCGAGAATCAACCAAGTGATTGGCAGAGCAAATGCAGAAGGAGGCCAATCTAGGTTTCCTCAACTGTCTTAGGGTACATGACTATAGAATCTACAGTCACTAATCTTGCGGAATGTGGGAGTGGCTGTAGTTAATTAGCTGGCGCGCGACCCCCGTGATGTTCGGAGGTCATAGGAGGAGTATACAACGTTATGTCAAACCGAAGAAAAAATCGTCTTTACTTAGATTAATGTACTGGTGGAGTTCAGCGTAGTTATTCCACCACACAACTATATACAGTGTGGGCCATTTTGGTTATACATGTAGTATACATGTATTATGAGTTCGCAAGTGTGTTAAACAAAGACACCGGTTTTACCAAATTAAGATAAAATGTGATGGTGCAGCCCCAGATCCGTTAAGTGCGTTCAAAGACTATTTTACGTATGCGTGTATTACATCAGTAGAATATATTTTCACCAAAGCGAACATCACTCATGGAGACAACCATAGAAACATACCTGATGCTGCAAAATGGTTACACATCTTCTTCAGTTTGTGATAAGCAAGCTAGTTCATCAAGCTAGTTAAGAGGGTTAGTTTTACATACATTGTAATAAATTGTAATAGTTTATTGTTTCTCGTATTAGTTAATTTCGCATACGCTACTGTCCCACGGAACATTTTTGACAGCCCTTTTTATGACTTGTAGATTCTAGATCTTGGAGAAGTCCTTAACTGTTAAAGATATGTAAATCATTTTAAATGTTCCACGTTTGACGGTTTAAAGTCAGAATTATGCGTTTTGAGAACTGCTAATGAAATCTCTACTACAAAAGAATCGTTAAATCATGTATTTGCTTCTGTCTCTTTCCAATCATTAAAAATGGAACGATAACAAAATAATACTTCGGATATATTTGAGACTAAAATTAGGTGTTTCCCATACAGGAAAATCACCTTAGGTGAGTCATCTAATTAACTCACTATATTTTTAAGTAAGGAAAACAATTCTACAATGCAAATTATGGTCACCCCAGGATAACCGAATATGAAGGCAGAATAACAATTAAACATCAACTAAAATAATTATGGTCAAAACCGTTCCAAAAAAATCAATTTCGTATTCACCTAGAAGTAGGTGCACGATTGATTCAGGCATTTTAATACAGCTGCCTAGGAAAACAAACGATAATGTGCAAGCCATTAAATTATTTGACATTTTGTTAATGTTATGACAGTTACTATGGAAAACCGATTCAACAATGAATCAGTGGTCATTATCCCACCATACTAAAACAGTTCCTTGTTTCCAAGAAACAAATTCGGTGACTGAAATACGTCATCGTTTTCAAAAACTCTGATCCTCGAGTTTTTGTGGGGTTATAGATCGAATGGGAAAACACTTGCATGTTTCTAGGCGTAGTCGTATCCTAGACGCCACACGATTTTGAAGTGGTTGAGTAAGCTTGAAGATCGTGGCAGAGTGCTTGATATTAAACACGGACCACCAAGCACAGTGAGTACATTAGCAGATGTTGAAAGAATAAGAAGCCTTACAACATGCCACACATCGTTCACTTCGACAGCAAGCTCAGGTATTGGGTATTTCCAGAAAAAACCTGTAGCAGATGGCGAACATGCCAAAATTCCGTCCACATAAAATTCAAATAGTTCAGAAACATTTTCCGCAAGACAGTCAGGCACGATTGCAATTTAACAATAGGATGTTACAAGAACAACCTTACTGGTCGCAGCAGAATCCTCAAGACATGCATGAACAAGCAGTGACTGCATGGTGTGCAGTTGGAATTTAGCATAATGGGACGACATTATTATGAAAACGATAACGGAAAAGCAGTTACTGTTTAACTGTGTACGTTAAGTGTCCATGTTACACTTTTTTCTGCTACCAGAATGGGAAACACTAGGAGTAAATCGCAGGGATCTGTATTTTCAACAAGATGGTGCCACATGTCATAGAGCGCAACGAAGCATGAAACTCAATGTCGTGGATTATTTCATGCCTGGACCTGCCCGTTCCCCAGACCTTACAATTCCCTATTTCCTTTTATGGAGATATCTAAAAGAAAGAGTATACGACGCCAATTCTTAACGAAATGGCGGCGATAGATGAAGAACTATTAAGAAAAGTTTTCGAAAATTTTGATAAACGTTTAAAACAACCTAACCATCTAACTGAATTAATTTTAGAAAATAAAATTGCCGTTTATTCCCTCAATTAATTGTTCACTATTTTTATGTGAAAAGTTATTCAGAGTCAAATATTCCCAAATAGATGGATCAGTAGATGACATGATACTCCGGTAAACTGCCAGCACGTTTTACTGACATAATGCCTTATGATTTTTTTATATGTTTTAAAAAACCACGGTATATTTCACTTCGGTTAAGTGCAATTCAGAATGCAACTAACTCCCTAAAAATTATGCCCAAATAAATTGTAACTTTATAGCATGCAACATTCATCAAATAGATTTGACATTGCATCATAGTTTCTAATTATCCGTTCCCGCTGAACTTAATATAATTTTAAAATGTGTATTTGGTACGACCATTATAATTACATAAGATGCGACAAGTAAATCAAATAAGATTTGTTAGTGAAAAGGTCCTTTTCATTATGAAACCATTTTGTAGATGCTAATATTTGGAGGATATGTTTTGTCTCCGTAATAGCTGGACTGGAGCAGTGGATTATGTAATGAGAGGGCGGGCCGCAGTTACGGGATGACTCGCAATCCCAAAATGGTATTTGGCAAATTTCCGAACAGGCGACTAAAATTAATTCCTCTGTTCTCAGACATCAATTTATACAATCCCTTCAGTGACATTTATAAGTCAGGAGTGTATTGTTATCCAGAAGTAACCGCGCGCAATGGGGCCTCGAGTAGTTAAAAGCTGTGCGGGAGGTACTCATCAAGTCGATCTCGGGGGAGCTGGCTCTTTATCTCTTTTGTTCGCTCGCTGCTCGCGTACACCACCACTACGGTGCTGGTGTCACTGGTTCGACTCAACAACCGTCCCGTTTACGGGCTGGGGAAGTTTCAGAGTTATTTTTTTCAATTCTCGCCTACAGTTCTACGAAAATACTACAAGACGGTTTCCCTTGTTGATTAAGCCAACGAACCAAAAAGTGCAGTTTTCTTTCAAATATATAGAAAACTTAAACTTTCTGATTTTCTTTATAAATGTTCTTCTGTAATACTAAAAAAGCATTACTAAAAAGAAATAGAGGATTGGAAAAAAGTTGAATTGACATCTGTTTCATAACTACCTAAAATCAAATTCGGAGCCATGACACTTTCTGTTCTTAAAATTCTTAAATTTTAGAATTCTCAATATTAAAAGATCAAATGATTTATATACAGTGTAGTTGAAAAGTACAACGAATATATTTTAAACAGAAATATTTCCAAAAATATTTGAAATGTTCGTTTGTCTGATTGAAAAATATTTGTTTGTTTAAAAGATCAATATTTTTTAATCACTTATTAATAAAGTATGACGCTGATCTACATCAAGCCCTTGGGAGCTTTAATTATCGGAAGTTTAAGTCACAGAAATTTGTTTTAAGTGAACAGGGACGCCAGTTAATGTAAATCTATTAAAAGGAATTTATTGGACAATACCAAAAATATTCCAAATAAAGAAAATGTTTAATAATTCTTAACAAAAATGTCAATAATATTTTGTTGTTAAAGATTATCACGTTAGTAATTTGAAAACAAAATTTAAAATAAGTATTTAATTAGATTTAAAAACTGACTGGCATGACACAGTGGTCCAAATACAACCTCAGTAAGGTCCAACATAGATTAAATATACAGGGTGGCCAATTTAAAACATTCCACACCCTTTTTTCTATTCTATAAATTTTCGAGATACGCTGATAAATAATTCAACTACTTTAATTCATCCCATATGTGGAGGTTAGTTTAGGTTAGGTTCTTGTGAGTAATTCCTTGTGGACCATCCCCTGCGGTCATCAGCAGGCCTGTTGTGGCACACTCCTACTTATATTTCACCTAATAAGTTTAGGCTCTTAATTAAACTGATAACTTTATTGGGTGAGAGTGTATCCAGATCATCTGGCAGCAGTTACCCTTTTTCAGATAATAAGAGTCAGATGCTCTCCACAGCGCTACAGGTGTATACGACGTGTTCTACCTTCTCATCATCCTCCCGGCATAGGCACTTGCCGGTTTTCGCCAGGCCGAAATTATGCAGATGATATTCGGCATTGCCTCGTATATAAGTCGGTTAGGGTTTTAGTTTTACCCAGTTTAACTCTAAAAGTTTCTTAGCTCTTGATTTCAAAGGATATTTTATAAACGTCTTCGAATGAAGTAATCCTGGTAACTCTTGACAATATTGGAGAGTTTTCCTTTCAGCCCAGATTAAGATGGCCACCTTGGCAATACTTGAGGATATGCCAAGTATCGGTTCGGGTCCGATGATTCGTGATCCTGCTCCTTCTCTGGCCAAGGAGTGGGCTATTCCGTTACCTTTCAGACCAGAGTGGCTAGGTATCCAGACCAGAGTTACTTTACTGTTTTTGCTCAAATAACTTAGAGCCTTCTGAGAATTCCATATCATTTTAGAATTACATCAGTATGAGCCAAGAACTTTTAGAGCTGCACGGCTGCATATATTCCATCCAGCTTTCGGACACACAGTTCAGTGGCATGAATCTCGGTCTGAAATATAGTTGCATTAGTATCCTTAGTTTGTAGCTATGTACTCCGGCTTCTGTTCACTCAGAAGTTTAGGAGCTGTCTGTAAATCAGCAACTATCTGAATTTAGTAGGTTAGCATTATTCCGATCCCCTCATCTCCTCCCGGATGATGAATATCAGCTCGTAGTTGGTCATGGTAGCTACAGTATCCGAGGGCATTCCCAGGATACTATGACTTTCTATGTCATCCAGCAGCTTCTTCCACTCCATGGCATTGATTTGCGACATACTGATGGTCGCTTGTTGCAGACTATACGTTGCCCACCTAGTCTCTCTCTCTCCAAATAAATTTATAGGGGGGTAAGTCCAGGAGGATTTCCATTGCAGCTGACGGTGTGGTGCATATTGTCCCCGTTATCGTCAAGCATGCTAATTTCTGCAAACCAAAGAGTTTGACTTTGGCCATCCGTTCTGATTTTTTCGTCCATAAAACGATGGACCCGTATGCTGTCATTGGTCTGATGACCGTGACATAAATCCAATAAATCTGTTGAGGACCAATGTGCCAGCATTTACTATAAATTCGATATGTCCATAAGGTATAGTTTTGCTTTGTCGATTACTTTTTTCTATGTGGGGGAAGCAACACCATCAAAATTGTTTCAATTTACAGATATCATCCCTACCGGATATAACTCGTGCCAGAACTTAATCAAGATTAAGGTGATCGCCGTTTACAGTTTTGTGAGGAAATAAGTGAACGCGAATTGAACAATAAAAATTAGCTTTTTAACATTTTCTTTTCTGACGAATCCTTATTTACGTTAAACGGAATAGTGAATCGACATAACTTCGGTTATTGGGGTGATACTAATCCCAGGATAGGGAAACAGGTACACACCAGAAATTAAATGTTTGGGCTGAAATTTTACGAAATCACATATTAGGTCCATTATTTATGTAAGGTAATCTAACCGAAGTAATTTATATTGACTTGACATGCTAGAATCTGAGATTGAATCATTGGTAACTAAAATTATTGAAAACGTGATAACCCTTCAGAAGGCAACCTGTTTTATCAGCAAGATTGAGTCCCCCTACATTTTGCAGCTGATATAAGAGAATTCTTAAATTAACGTTTCTCCGATCATGGGATTGACAGAAGAAGTGCAATTGAGAGTGGACTTAACAAAGCACTAGTGATGGAGGTAAGTTGATTTCAATCAATTTATTTTGGTCTCGATAATATGTGGATTTTTTTACACTTCTTTCAGACACACCGTGTATATTTATATCAAATTATACCATGCTTTCATCTTAAAACACTACATAAGGAAGTGTTCGGTGAAGTTCGTGCTGTCCTCTACCTAGATACAAAATGCGAACGTGAAATTGTTACAGCGCAGGGGCCAACAATGCAGTCCACAGAACCTATATGAGATCAGAAACAGATGCAATCCATGCTCTCCCTCTATTCCTAAGAATATACGAGTTCGAACGAAGCTAATTCCCTATGTAGTGTGCTAATACGAAAACCCGGTATATCAAAAAGTAATTTTAACATGAACATGAGCATTCTAACAATTTTCATTTATAAATTCCTTAATGATTTATAAACTACAGTAAGTTCACATCATCAATATCTCATTGCGTTTTAAATTTGCAAATTATCATTAAATTATTTTATCAAATATACAAATTATTAAGAATTCTTTATCAGGAAATAGGATAAAATATTTATTTCTATTCTACACATACCAATCATTCTGCATTAAAAATTTATATTCGTCAAGAAACTACAGATTTTATGATCCGCCGCTGTTGCAGGTTTGTATGCTAGGCACTAGCTGTGTTGACGTTAACGCCTGTGTATAGACCGTGAGCTTTTGGGTTGATATTCGCAATGTATTTTAAATCAAGATAAAGTTCATTCATTCAAGAACAGCACTTTTCAATGAACCAAATGGATAGGCGACGAATTAAAAATTTATCTAAATAGCGTAGCATAAACGAAATAAATGTTTTATTTGAAATGACGGAATTTCAGTTTGATGAAATGAATATTTATTTATTTATTTATTTATTCTCATATACATATGCTACAGGAAGAACTCAAATACAGGATACAATCACACTTAAATAAATTTAAGTAACAAAAAACAAGATACAGAAAACCTAGCAACAATTAGAGTAAAAATATAAATATAACAAAGGAAGTAATAAGCATTAACTTTGATCAATTTTAAAAGTGAAAGTTAAGAGAATAAAAGAAAGCAAATTTTATGACAGACCAAAATGCAAAGGAATAAATAAATATTAACAATATATTACACTACGTAAATTAAAATATTACCATTTAACAATAATAATTGACAATCCGAGATTGGTATCGTAGCAGATTTTACTGTCTACCAACTCCTGAGTTCAAATCCCAGCTTTCATCCTGGTAGAAGGGAGTGGTTATGTGTCTGTGCTTTTTCAACAGTGTAATCTCCGCCCGTGCAGCTCTGTTTTTGGATTGTGACTCTCCACTTCTTAATCACCCCCTATTAGGTTAGGTTAGGTTTGTTGTGAGTGGATCTCAGTAGACCCTCCACTGCGGTCATCAGCAGGCCTATTGTGGCTCACGCCTAATTATATTTCACCCAATAAGTTCAGTCTCTTAATGAAACTGATAACTTTATTGGGTGAGAATGTGTCCAGATCCTCTGGCAGCAGTTGCCCTTTGCCAAATATTGAGAATCGGATTCTCTCCACAGCGGGACAGGTACATAAGATGTGGTCTGCCTTCTCATCATCCTCCAGGCATAGACGGCATTCGGAGTTTTCCGCTAGGCCGAGTTTATGCAGATGATAGTTTAGTCGGCAGTGCCCGGTATATAGGCCTGTTAATGTTTTCAGGTTTATCCTGTTTAACTCTAAAAGTTTCTTAGTTCTTGATTTCAAAGGGTATTTTATAAACGCCTTCGAATGAACTAATCCTGGTAACTCTTGCCAATACTGGAGAGTTTTCCTTTCAGCCCAGGTTGAGATAGCCATCTTGACAGTACTTGAGGATATGCCAAGTATTGGTTCTGGTCCGATGAATCGTGATCCCGCTCCTTCTCTGGCTAAGGAGTCGGCTATTTCGTTACCTTCCATGCCAGAGTGGCCGGGTATCCAGACCAGAGTCACTTTGTTGTTTTTGCTCAAATGATTTAGAGCTTTCTAACAATTCCATACCATTTTGGAGTTACACCGGTAGGACCCAAGAGCTTTTATAGCTTCTTGGCTATCTGAGAAAATTGTTATTGATCTGCGTGTAAGATGCATATATTCCAGCCTTCGTACACACAGTTCAATGGCATGAACCTTAGCCTGAAAAACAGTTGCATGAGTACCTAGGCTTGAGAATATCCTCACCCTTGGTCTGTAGCTATATACTCCGGCTCCTGTTCCCTCGGGAGTTTTGGAGCCATCTGTAAACCAGCATCTGCCTTCAGTAGGTCGGCTTTATTCCGATCCCACTCATCTCTTTCTGGAGAAAGGATGTTGAAGGCAGCTCGTAGTTGGTCATGGTAGACATAGCATCCGAGGGCATTCCCAGGATGCTGTGATTCTCTATGTCATCCAGCAACTTGTTCCGCTCCATGGTACTAGTCTGCGGCATATTAATAGACGCTTGTTGCAGTCTGTAGGTGGCCCACCTGGCTTCTCTCTCCAAGTATATATGAAGAGGGGGTAAATCCAGGAGGGTTTCCATTGCAGCTGACGGTGTGGTGCTAATTGCTCCCGTTGCGGTCATGCATCACCTACTATTAGACATAAAAGAGTATTTAAATTTATTTATGACCCTGTTAGTTAGGCGTGGAGGAAAAAACCGCGAGAATTAGCAAGATTGCGTGAGTTAAGAGAAGAAACGGGCCGGACACGGTCGGTGTATGTTATATGATTCAAGCACGACTGTGCTGATTTATTTTGTACCTGAGAAGTGATTGATTATTGATTAATATAAAATTAATATTGTTTAGTAGTATAGTGTGTAGTTTGATAAGCTTAGTGAAGTGTTTGCACAAATTCTTAGTCTTTGGTGCTACGGATGGAAAATATGTCTCCTGTGGAGAGGTCTAAGGTGCATAAACACTTGTAAGTATAGCCATTTTTATTTCAATGCCGAAGATTCTAATGAAGTAGTTACCGGCCGTAAATTAAGTTTAATCTCACGGTTGAACATGGATGTGAGCTGCTATTATTATTATGAGGTATTAGCACTGCCCTAAATGCGAACAATAGTGTCTTATATCTGTGTTATAGTGGTATAGACTTCAAAATTTACTTTGTTTCGTTTATCTGTTTAATTTTTGGTTAGATTTTATTTGTAACTTGAATGTTATAAACATTCCACTTTGCTGTATTAATGTTTTAGTTGTATTTTTATTAGTATAGACATAGCTTATCTTTATGGTTGTAAGAACCAGTGTCATAACCTGTTATTCAATTATTGATATTTAATATATAAATTTATACTATCTAGTGCTACCTGAAGATGTTGACAGTCTGTCTCAAATTTAATTTCACAAAATAGCTTTAAGTCGTCTGCATATACTAGGTAATGTATCCGATGAAGATTAGATATGATATCGTTGATGAACAACACAGACAAAAGTGGTCCCAGTATCGACCTTTGTGGTACTCTTGACTTCTGCAAGAATTTACCAGATCTATACCCACGATCTTGAAGAAATTAATATGAATTATAAAAATATCTATCTATAATCAACTTGAATCGTTGTGGTAACATGGCCATTCACATAATACCGATGTATGGTAATATTAGAATAGGAAATGGAACAACTATTGTACATATTACGTAAAATTCTATGTATATTTTCTCTTTTAATTTAAATACTTAAATACAAGAAAGCCTTTTACTGTTATCCAATAATGGTTATAGCTTATTACCTATTTTTCTTGTAAGTAATGTGTCATTATTTAATTTTTTTTTTCAGGGATTATAACAAGGAACACATGTTTGCAAAGAGGTCCATCATGGCTCTCAACAACAAAAGACTGGGCCTTACAAATATAATAACGTAATAATAATAAATATTATTATTTTCGCATAATACATAATTGCTTATGAATTTAAGACAAAGCTTTCGCTGCCGGTGGCGGTGACTTGTATGAATAGATAATTTTCTTGTTGAGGTAAATCACATGAACTTGGTATAGAAAAAATTACATTTCATTTAAATAGCATTACTCTGATCAGAGGGGATAAACAACTTAATAAATAGGCAGATTTTACGTTTCATAGAAGACATGCAAAAATGTTTCCTACGATTTAAAATGAACTTGGACTATTTGTATTGCAATTACAATTTCGCTTATTAAAAAAAATACAGCCACACAAAAAGAAATTCTGATCTGGGGGTTTACTATGTTTTTGGGGTCGCTGATGTGATGGGGTTAAATAGACCTCGGATTCGGATTCAGCGACCCCAAAATCATATAGTAAACATGATCAGACCCCCAGATCAGAAAAATTTTTTTTTGTGTGGCTGTGAAATTATTGGCTTAAATGAAATAAAATTGAAATATCGCACTCCCTGCTTAATAGAACAGCAAATACATCTGCAGTTATATTTTTTGTAATCTCAGTGTAAACAGTTTACTTACACCGTTGCTACCAGGTATCTCATTACAAAACCTGTCTGCGGAAATCGTGCTTAAATATAGCGAACGATACTCGTAGAAGTATCGACTGTGTTACTTCTGTAATTATGACTGAGCCCCTTTGTCAGGCGTTTTATAGTGTTTACACTGAGATTGGAAAACCATACATCCCTATTGAAATGCGATATGTAAAACTACTGAAATCACAATTTTGATGTGCTAAAGACAGAACGGAGACAACAAATATCTCAGTTTGATTATTTTAACCTCATTAAGTAAATATTTCCAATATGTTTTTACCATAAATTAAGGATACACATAATTACATTGTTGTGTAATAACATTTATATATATGGTGTTAAAATTATCAAGTGAAGTGAAGTGTACGGACGTACCGTGGGACGCTCTAGGAAGGTGAAAAAAAACCGAGAAAGAATAAATTTCTAATTCGCAGACAAGTGATCAACACGTGTAAAACAAAATGAAATTAAAAAAAAACAACATAATTATATTTGGTATACCGGAGGAAGAAAATCATTTCAGGCACTTACTACAAGAAAAACATAATAACATAATAATAGAAGAAACTGATATTGATAGTATTTATCGGATTGGCATAAAGCAGGATAGTGAATCACGAGGCATAATTGTGGAGCTAGTCCGAAATACTGTAAAACAAAACATAATCAAAAATATTTTAAACTCAAAGGCTCCGGTATTAGCATTACAAACAAGCTAACTCCAGATGAACATAAGTGCAAAAAATTTTATGCAAGCATCTAAAATCTGCCAAAGAAAAACTACAACATAGAAATCTCAAGAAATAAACTAATTACACAGGCCTGCAAAATAAAACTTATGGTGGGGGGTTTCTATATTTTAATGTAATTCTGTATGACCGCTTCATGCCGAATCCAAAAATGACTTGCATTTTGCTCTATCACGCAAGGTTTTTTCACAAAGTAAAAATACATGAACGGTTTTCTAATAAAATGTATTAAAATAATGCATTACAGTAAAATACTTCTCTTTTTAGTTACAAAATTTAAATCAAAATTTACAAGTACTTACTAGAAAATAATATTACAAAAAAAGTTGTTAACATTTTTACATGTCTCTTTGGGAATGAAAACGCTTTCTTTTACTTTCAAATGAACGATTAGTTGAAGCCCGTTTATGTGAAGTTTCACCTTCAGAAGATTCTCTCTTTAAACACCAACAATAGTCGGCCATCATGGTGACGTTTCATTTTCCTTGATATCTCATCTCCATCTGTTTAATGTCCTGGTGAAACTTTTCACCTTGTTATTCACTCACCGCCCCGAGATTTTCTGGAAAATAGTTAAGATGGGAATGAAGAACATGAGGTTTCAAACTCATATTGCACCCCAATGTTTTATAATTTTCTAACATATCGTTGACTATATTCTTGAAATCAGAATCTCTGTTATTACTTTTGAACTACATTTTTGAAGCCAACCCATGCAGCCTTTTCTTTATCATTCATTGTTGAGTCAAACACTCTGTCTTTCATTAACTCTCTAATTTGTGGCCCAACAAAAATATCTTCCTTAAGCTTGGCTTCTGATAAAGTAGGAAACTTTGAACATAAATACTTGAAGCAGTTACAGTTTTTGTCGAGAGCTTTAACAAATTGCTTCATTAGCCCCAACTTAATGTGTAACGGAGGCAGAAGAACTTTCTTCGGATCGACCAAACTTTCTTGTACAATATTTTTTGAACCAGGTACTAAATTAATTCTACGTAGCCATTCTTTCTTTTGCCAATGTTCACCTCGTGCTCTACTGTCCCATTCGCATAAGAAACAGGGCATTTTAGTATAGCCAGACTGTTGGCCTAAGAGCATACCTAAGATTTTAAAATCTCCACATAACATTCAGTTATGGTCTGCATATTTCACCTTTTCAAGTAGGAGTTTCAAATCTTCATATCTTTCTTTTAAATGAACAGAGTGTGCAACCGGGACTGATGCGTATATATTACCATTATGCAACAATAGGGTGTATTGTTAAACTCCTTTTAGATGAGTCTATGAACAACCTCCAGTCATTTGGTTGATAAATGGATGCTCCTAACTTGCTAACCAATCCTGGAACATCATGGCAGTAAACAAGGGATCCCTCTAATCAAAGTATTCTAAAAATTCAGTTTCACGTTTTCTATACCATGAGAATATCGGAAGAAGTAAATTCTTTTCACTCAGTCTAGATCCCAAAAGTTCAGCAGACTCTTTTGAAAGTCCTAAGTCACGAATTAAATCGTTTAGTTCATTCTGAGTAAAAAGCTGAGGCTGAGTATTTTGTAATGAAAAGTCTTCATCCGAATCTTCAATTTCTAATTGCAAATCAGAATCAGACGACAAGAGATTATAATTCTCTGGTACAGCAGGTACAACAGGTACATCTGGCCCATGCGCTACTACTGACCTTATTGCTGATGGAAGGTTCGGATAAAATATTTTTTTCTTATTTTTAGTATTAAAGCCACTTACGTCACACAAGCAAAAGTAACAATCTTCTGCATGATTGCTGGGTTCCCGCCACACCATTGGTATGCCGAAAGGTAAGAATTTCCTTTTAATCCACTTCCGTAATGATTCAACACATGTATGACAAGCTCTGTGTGGCGCCCATGTTTTTTCTTGGTCTCCAAGCTTTACACCAAAGTACGCATGATAACTTCTTTTCACGAATTCCGTAATATTTCTGTCTTTTTTTAACTATATGTGAACCACAAATGTAACAAAACACATCGGCGCTGTTTTTACAATGTCTTGAGGACATGACGAATTTTTAATAACTTTATCACGCTATTATATACTGTAACCACACGTTCAACCACAGTTAACTTACTACTAACTGCTGTATGTGATTTTCAAATACTATGTATATATTCTGGTTCTTACTAGAAACGTCTAGATTAAAAGGCAGTGGTCCTTAACAATTTTATTTTAAAAAGATATGTATTAATTACTAATAATGTCGTTATGTATGAAAAGAGTAAACAGTGCGTGATACACGAAAACTAATAATACTGCAGAGTTCAGAACGACTTACTTTAAAAATGTAAAAAAATTGTAGGCCCCTAAAACCATGCAGGCCTGTGTTATTAACGGCGAACCGTACACAGTTGAACAACTAAACGACAACCAAGATCTAGAAGAACCAATCACACCAAAAAAAAAAAATACACCAGATCATACTTAAAAACAATACCGTCCCATCAACCCCAACAACAGACCCAAATACACAGTTAATAATGCAGAAGAAAAAGGAAAAGCATCAGTAGGAAAAAACTGAAATAAATTATATAATAAGGAAACGAAAAAAAGCATCAAATGAAATAAACAAGAAACCAAAAAAGTGCAACCCCTGGAACAACAAAATCCACGGTAAATACTAGATCCACTTTGAAGAAACTACCTAAAGCTGAACGTCACCTGGACCTCGCCTGATAAAAAATGAAAAAAAAATTAAAGTATTGTCTAATTTATGTTTATTAAACCTGTTTCATGAGGTAAGTAACTTTATTTAAATAAATGGATCCCTACATAAGAGACTTAACAGAACACCCTATTGAAACATTGGTAATCAGTATTAGTAATGAATATAAAAATAAAATACAAACCAAGAATTAAACCTTTTCGATTTTTCATAATAATATTAGAAGCGTTGAATAAAATTACGATCAACTGGATGTCTTTCTAACACAATCTGACTACTTGTTCGATGTAATAATATTAACTAAATGCTGAAGAACACACGACACACGACGTAAATTTATTCAAAAAATCTAATTACAGCTTAATATACACAGTGAATCAATAGTGAGTTCTCCTTCGATAAGCTTTGAACCGTTAGTGATACAACAATTTATAAAATACAAAAGTTTTTTGGGTCGATAAAATTTATCATTTAAAATTATTGTGAAATCGACAGGGTGCTTATATTTTCAGTTACACACAAAAAATACTTATTTTTAAATGGAACACCCTATATATTTTGTCACCATTTTATTAAATGAAAAGAGTATTATACAGCGATATTTTGTTTTTGGATTTGCATGCAACGTTGCTAAGTTATTTAACATTTTCTGGAAATTTAAGGATTTATAAGGGTCCGTTTAATAATTTTTATTTACCTATGAAAACAAGCTGGGTAAGCAAATATTATACTATTCTTTGTTCAAACTACGCGCTAAGTATTAGTGCCTTTTTTTACATTATTCTATTTTACAGGGTGTCCATGACGGCATGTCAATTAATGCGAATTTCAAATGGGAAAAACTCTGTTTTTTTAAATGGAACATCCTGTATTTTTTTACGTGGTTGGATTTCTCCTTCAAATTGCTTTCTTTTTTTGTATAACACTTCCTATACCTAACTGTTGAAGTTTTTGAGAAAATTAAGATTTTCTCTTTAACCTCACGATCATACTAAAAATTAATACAGTTTTATCAAGAATGGCTTTGGAAAAACAAAAATTGTGCTGTCAAACTGATATTTTGTGGTTTACACGTAATTAATTTTACTTGGTGGTGATTCCTCTGTATTTCCTAGTTGAGTTAATTATTATTGTTAAATAAATTATGAATTTTTCACACGAAGAGTTGATCGACATGATTTATGCATTGGGTGAAGGGGAGAGAAATCCGCTATTGGCATCAAGAATTTATGTTCAGCGTTATCCAGAACGAAGACATCCTCACCATTCTGCATTTGAAAGGTTGCGAGAAAGGTTTGACGAACTGGACATGTAAATTATTAAAAACCATGAACGTACAAAATTAGCAACAAATGAAGAAAAAGTGTTTCAAGTTACATTAAGCGTCGTTGAAGATCCGCATAAAAGTATGAGAGAAATTAATAGACAACTTGATATAGGTCAATCCTCTGTAACAAGAATATTGAAGACATAAAACTTTCATCCTTATCATAATCAACTACTTCAGGAACTAGAGCCAAATGATTTCGAACATAGGGTAACATTTTGTGAGTGGACACTCAATAAGATCCACCAACAGCCGTAATTTTTTGATTTCGTGCTATTCACTGATGAGGCCACATTTCATAAAAATGGTTGTGTTAATAGACATAACTTACACGACTATGATACCATGAACCCTCATTTTACGAGAACTGTAGATAATCAACATCGATGGTACCTCAATGTGTGGGCAGGGATAGTAGGTCAATATGTAATTGGACCGCATTTCTTTAATGGTCATTTTTTACAAAATGTACTGGGAGGATTGTTAAACGGATGTCCTCAAAATGGCTTACAGAGGCTGTGGTTCCAGCACGATGGAGCTCCACCCCATTATATTATTGTCGTAAGAAACTTTTTAAATGTTACATTTGGTGACAATTGGATAGGTCGAGGAGGACGAGTTCAATGGCCACCAAGGTTGCCAGATTTAATAAAATTGGACTTTTTTTGCGGGGGTATATTAAAGGATTAGTGTACAAAACATCACCAACTACAAGAGAAGACAAGCAGCAAAGAATTTGACTAGCGTTCGACACCATTACGCCTAACATGTTGCAAAATGTAAGTGACTCATTTCTTCATAGAGTCAGAATTTGTAATTTACAACTAGGAGGTTACGTTGAACATATTTTGTAACTTGTTTTATTTTTTCTCTTCTATTTACTGTTTACGTTCAAAATTACACTTTTATTTTGTTATGTACATACCTAAGGTGAGATGTAAATTTTGTTATTCAAGTTCAATAAATTTGCTACTTTTACTGTTTCCTTTCCGATTTTATAGAAAATAATTTTTCGCCTGACCTGTATAATTACAGAGAGATTAACAAAAATGATGGTATTTTACTTTATATAAAAAAATAATTGCAAGAATGAGCAATAAGACGTGTTACTTGGAAATAATAATGTAATAAATATAGGAAAAAATCTACAAAAAAAGTCTTAAATATATTGGCAATGTATCGTCCACCATCCACCTGTCCATATTTTTTTAATAATGATCTAGAGGGGTTTTTTGATAAACCTAATGTCAAATCTTCTATGGCGTAAATAAAGTGATAGAAATATTTTTTAACAATTTAAAAATAATCATTGGCAATTGTACAAAAACAGTTAAATTAAAAAACAAAGGAGTCCGTGGATAACCTCGGCGATAAGAAAGGCTATTGATACTAGACATACATTAGAACAAAAATTTAGACAAAAACTGAATGATCAAGAGTTAAAAGAAAATTATAGGAATTATTGAAACAAACTGCATTTAATAATATAAAATACCAAAATACAGTGTAATAATAATACAGTATAATAATAAGTCGTAAATACAAAAGTATAAAATTTCAGCAAAAGGGCGTAAAAAAAAGAATGCGTAATGGAATATATTATATTAGAAGATGGCGAAATAACATCCGATAAACAAAAAATAGCTAATTTATTTATAATACATTAGAGTGGCGTCGGTGAAAATCTTGCTAACAAAATCACACCACCAAGAAATAAACAAGACTTTATCGAAAATAACGTTAACTCAATTTTTTTATCCTCCACTTCCGAAGATGAGATTAAATGCACTATTATGCAATTAGAGTCAGTTAAGTCTCCTGGGATGACAGCATCACAGTAGAAATTCTAAAAGAAACAAAAGATGTAATATCCAAACCATTAGCTCACTTAATTAATTTAATTTTCGAAGAAGGAATATGTCCTACAGTATATAAAATCGGTGTTATAAAACCTACATACAAAAGCGGAGACAAGACAAAAATATTAAGTTATAGGCCGACATCCCTAATCTCATCGGTAGGGAAAACGTTTGAGAAAATATTGAAAAAGAGAATTGACGACTACTTAGATAAATATAACATATTATGAAATATGCAATATGGGTTCAGAAGCAAGTGTTCAACAAACGATGCCATAGGCCATCTAATAAATGAAATCTACAAATCTCTTGATCACAGTGAACCAGTTCTATGTGTTTTTATCGATTTAGCAAAGGCAATCGACACTGTTAGCCACGACCTATTATTAGAAAAACTAAAAAAATATGGATTTAGAAACAATGCCTATAATCTAATTAAAAGCTGTCTTACAAGTAGACACAATATGTGGCGATTGATGAATTGGCTTGTGACATAAAACATCCTGTAGTAGGTTGGAACTTTTGTGAAGATAACACTGATGTAGTTTTTCACGAAACACCAAAACCCTATATACCACACTCGATGCGCGTCTACCCAACCAAGTTGGCACCATCTGGAGATAATTGAAACTGTCCTTGAAAAACCAAACGCTGTATACCTGCATTCGGAAACTTTCTATAAAGCCGCAAGGCTCATAATGTGCATTTAGTACATTGTCGAGGTTTGCACCCGTTTGTAGCATTTAATACCATTTCTGAATTTTCGTTATTTGTAACAGTTGCAAGCCTTCCACTGCCAGGTTTTCTGAAAATTAATACGATTCTATCAGTTGCCTGATAGTACGATTTATGCTAGAATGTGGCCATCTCTTCCCTGGAAATTTTTCCGCAATTCTTTTGCCACGCCAATTCTATTCTTGATAACAAGTTGCAATGATCAGATTTAGTTAAGTGACGTGCCATTATTACAAGAAATCTCGAGATAATTCGACAAAACTTTCACCAAGCTTATGATAATGTAACTAGAAAATTTCACTGACAGTGATATTTGTTCCAATAAAAGCTTACTTTGTTTTAAGCTGCTTATAAAATCAACTTGTATAGTAAGCGAAACCTATATTGTGACGAGACGTCCAGGGTAAGACGCTACAGAACGCAGAGTCAGATTTAACTGTATTGTTCGCTCGTTTACTTTTTCAATGTAGGTTTTTGTGCTCAGTTTAGCTAGCAACAACTTAACAATTGTATAAAAAAGTATAAACTTGAAATAAAAGTATTGAATTTAACGTATTGACTACACATACAGCAGTTACGGTATTCATGTTTGCTTAATATAAATTGTTACTAACCAGCAAGAACTGCGAGGAGGTATGAGCATTTCTTGCCAGAAAAGGATGGGTATGGAATATTAGTATAGAATAAAGAGATTATTTAAAAAGTAAGAAGAAAGATTTAAAAAACAAAATGAAAACAAAAAAATATACTCTCAAAATAGTAACAGAAACAAATATTTTTCTCAATAAATTAACTAAAAATCAATTCTAATAGTAAAGTTATTACTATAATAAAAACAAAAAGACATATTTTTGTTAAAATGAAAAAAAAAATAATAATATTAATACATAATAACATCCTGAAAAAGAATATTTCTCAAGCACTGAACCACGAAAGCAAAATAACGGAATTAAATTAAGCAGTTGATATCACAAAATTCACTACTTCACGTCACATCACTTCACTTTACCTCACCTCACATTGCTTCTTCATCTGAATCCTCGTCCATCTCACCCTCTTCTTCATTATAGATGAACTAGTATCTTCGTTCAAATTTATAATAAATTTATTTCCACCATTTATATGATATTTGGCAATTTTTAAATAATCATCCTCAATTGTAAATACTTTCCTAATTCTTTTTTCCCAATCTTCCTTGTTAATTCTCGACACTTCGTGTTGAATTAACTCTACGACTTTTTTATCGAATTTCGGGAAAATATTTCCTTTTCTGACGTTTTTCCTTAATTTACACCAAATTAATTCAATCCAGTTGAAAATACAGAAATATGGCGGTAATCTCAACACTTTGTGGCCATGTATCCCCGCTACAACACAGCCCTACAAAATACATTTTTTGTCATGGTGCCTGGAAAATACGAACTGATTTAGGGTACTTCTGATGTGCTGGTTCCAAAAATAACTCATTTTTTTCCCTAGCAGCTCTAATTTTTGAGATACACCATGGTGAAATTTATTACTTATACGAATAATAATATCAAAATCAAAATAACTAAATATTTAGGAGAACAAAATTGTATGTTCTTACCTGAAATTAGAATGTAATTATTAGTCTTTTTATAATTCTCGGTAAGTATTCCCATTACTGTACAAATCTACCTGCCTAACCGGAAACAATCCCAGTCCCCACCCTATTTCATTTACCTGTAACATAAGGTTTCCCGTATCTCTGCCTGTATCCCACAGTTCAGTGTAGTATTGTGCTTTCGTGTGATAACTGTGTACTAGTTTGCTTTAAATTGTTGCGTGAATATTAAAAATTCGAATTACAACAATGGCTTCTACAAGCAGACGGAATTGTGTGAACCACCCAGATGTTTTTTGTTATATTTGTGGCGAGTACTCTTTCAAGGGAAGTAGAAAACCCATATCTGACTTTATAAAAAGAGCATATTTAGCGTATTTTGGCGTCCAGTTAGGAGACCAGGATAAATCATGGGCACCACATTTCGTATGCAAAACATGTGTAGAACATTTGCGACAGTGGACAAACGGAAAGAGAATGTGCTTAAAATTTGGTGTACCTATGGTATGGAGGGAGCCAAAAAACCATCATGATGACTGTTATTTTTGTTCTGTCAGCATCAAAGGCATTAATCGCAATAACCGGCATAAATGGACATACCCTACCATGGAATCAGCAAGAAGACCTCTTCCTCATTCTGAAGAAATACCTATTCCAACGTTCAGTAACTTGCCTACGCTTCTGGAGGATGACTCAGATACATCGCCTGACGAGGTGCAGTTCGACAAATGTGAAATTACAGTAATTTTGAAGGACCTTCAACAAGTCCTCAACGTTTCAGTCAACAAGAGGTCAATGATCTTGTTAGAGATATGAACCTCTCAAAGGAGTCGTCCGAATTGCTTGCTTCCAGATTAAATGAAAAAAACTTACTATGTCCAAGTACCAATATTACATTTTATCGTACCAGAGAGAAAGTTCTGCTGACGTGTTTCTCTAAAGAAAATAACTTAGTGTTTTGTAATGACATAAGAGGTCCCTTGGAGAAGATGGGTTAACAGAATACACGCCAAGTGAATGGCGTCTTTTTATAGACAGTTCTTCCCGAAGTTTAAAATGTGTACTTTTACACAATGGTAATAAACATGGTTCTATACCTATTGTACATTCCACCACTATGAAAGAGGAATACGCGATAATATTATTGGTCCTAAAAAAAATCAAGTATGAAGAGCATCAGTGGTCGATTTATGTCGATCTAAAAATGGTAAACTTTCTCCTCGGGCAACAAAGTGGATACACAAAATATCCTTGTTTTTTATGCTTGTGGGACAGCAGAGCTAAGGTCCAGCACTCGATTACCAGAAATTGGCCTTTAAGAAATGCTTTAGTTCAAGGAGAACACAACGTTCTTAACGAACCGTTGGTTGACAGAAACAAAATCATCTTGCCACCATTACATATCAAGCTGGGTCTTATGAAGCAATTTGTTAAGGCTTTGCCTCGAGATGGACCTTGTTTTGAGTATTTGACACTTAAATTTCCAAGGCTTAGCAGAGAAAAAGTGAAGGCTAGAATTTTTGATGGTCCTCAGATAAGGCAACTTATAAAGGACCCGCATTTCACGACATCAATGAACGAGATTGAATCTAATGCCTGGTGCTCTTTTGTTAAAGTAATTAAAAATTTTCTTGGAAAACATAAAGTAGAGAATTACGTCGAATTAGTAGAACAGATGCTTTCTAACTTTCACACACTCGGATGTAACATGAGTATTAAGGTCCATTACCTTCACAGCCACTTGGACCATTTTCCAGAAAATGTAGGTGCTGTTAGTGAAGAACAGGGGGAAAGATTTCACCAAGACATCCGCATTTTGGAAGAAAGGTACCAAGAAAGATGGGATACCCACATGATAGCCGATTACTGCTGGAATCTTCAGCAGGACTGTTCTAGTAAACCTCACGCAAGGAAATCTTATAAAAGGAAATTTTTAAGTGATGATTGAAAGTTGCATATGTATATTTTTTTTCTGTTAAACAAATACCTTCTATCCACTTTTTTTGTGTTTCAGTTGAAAGTTGTAATCAAAGAGATAATATTTTAAAACTTATATAACAAAACAATATATCTAATTTTAGCGAATTGTTCCTACATAGGGCAGAAAATAGTAAATTTCGAAAAGTAGATCTGATAGAACAAATCTGACGGCATTTTTGGATTAGACACCCCAAAATTACTTGGTTATACTTAACAAATCCCAGGCACCAAAATGTGTATTGCCCAGTTATCTATATCTTCCAATAGTTGTGCTTTAGTATAATTTTCCTCATAATAGAGGGCATGTTCCATTAAAAGGAATTATAACTCCAGCTTAGTAGAACTCTTGTTAGGAATTTTATACAGTTGTCTCGCATAATACTTCGCATTGTCAAGAACAACCATGCTATTCGTTTCTAATTTTGGAATTACTGTATTTTGAAATCATTCCTCAAATATTTCTCCCTCCATGTCCTTGAGGTAATCCACTTTACGGTCCTCCATGTTTTTCCGTACAGTTTCAATGCGTTATTAACCCATTCATCAACTGATCCACAGTGTAATATAATCAACCGAGTCCCTTTATTAGGGGGCAATGAGATTGGTTGACATTTTCTAGATACATCAGTCCATCCTTTTTTCCTTTTTTTTACGGTGTCATGAGTATTATACCGAGTTTCATCTAGATAATAAATTGGTCTATATTCTCTCCTGAGTTCTTTTGTCTCTTCTAGATATGAATTTCGTCAATCCACTATTCGTCTACTTTCCATAATCTCCATGCGTTTGTTAATAGTTTGATATTTAAATCCAATTTTTCTCAGCCAAGTTCCTAAAGGTCTTTTGGTATATTTTAGATGATAATCTATTTTTTTAATTTTCTGTGTACCACGTCATTAGCTGTGATTTCATTTTTTCTTAAAAGTTTTGCTTACGATGGGTCCATGGCACCTTCTTCCACCAGTTTGTGTATAGTAGGACGGGGAACGTTAGTCAGAGATGCTGTTTCACCTAGTACATCCAAATCATACAAATTAGGGTCATTAACTCGTCGCTTCAAAAGATTATGGTATACATTAAGGCAAATTTGTTTCGTTTGCTCGTTCAAATTTAACCGATTTTTTTCTTATTGAAAATACTAATAAACTTTGATTTTCTTTATCACTGTAATCACTATCACTTTCTTTATCACAAACACGATAAGATGCAGACGTAGAGGCCTCCCACGGTCGAAACATTTTTACATCAAATACCTTCCTAAATTATTTTCAAAAACACACCAGTAAATAAACAGATATAAAATAATTATTACTTATATTACACTACTACACAACTCACTGCAACTCGATAACTTTCTTAAATTAATTTCAGAAACACACCAGCAAATTAACAGATATAAAATAATTATTACTCATATTACACTATTACACCTTCTTAAAATATTTTCAAAAACACGCCAAGACATAAACAGATATTAAATAATTATTACTTATCTTACAATATTATACTTACAATATATCAGCACTGCTAGAATAATTCGGTAACAAAATTAAGTGCGACTCTGAAGTATCACAGAATGTAAGTGAAACTCCGCCTCGGTGGCGTGCCAGCAAAACAACAATCATCGTTCTCGCTTTAATGTAAGCAGTGTAAAAGACGGAAGATCTCACGTGTTATACATTTCTAGCCCTCATGTCGCTGTCGCGTCTTGCTCCGCACGTCCCGTCACAATATAGGTTTCGCTGACTATAATAGTAGATATGAATGGTAAATTTAAAATTTTGTTATTTGATTGTCAATAGCTCCGGAGTTATGGAGCTCTAAACAAGATTCGTTTTTGAATTGCCAGCTGGTATATCTTTTATGTAATTAAAATTACGTATGATGTATTAAACCATAGACATTGGCGAAACCATGCAACAGGTATTTTTCTGTAAGTAATCTATGAACTATAAGTTTAATTACACAGGTTATACTTCGAAGATGATGTACATTTTAGAAATATCAGTATGTTTTACGTATACTACTTATGGCTAGTTGCAGAAATGTAGTTCAACATTTAACTTAGTTTGCTGTTAATTCAAACTAAATCCGATTACTATCATTTCTTTTAATATACAAAATATATACGATAATTATGAAAATATGTACCTTTGGAAAATTTTTTTTTAATTCTGTTACCTCTCTTATTTCAAATATACTCTACCAATTTCAACTTGTCAATTTGGTAATTCTTAACTTTTTTTATTTTCCGACTTGACAGTAATTGGTAAAGACATAAAATTTAGTTCTCAAACAAATTTTCAGCAAGTTATCTTTGGTTTCATTAAATAGAAATCGAGCAGAATATATCTTAGATTTTTTAAGAAAACTTTAATTAAGTATTTTCAGTTAAATGTAGTATATTGAGAGCCCTGTCACATAGTTCCAGATTATATCATACCTAATTATAGATGCAGTCAAGGATTTACATACAAAAAAAATAATTATTCTGTGTGAAATATAATTTAGGTTGGTAGAATATAAGTATATGATCTACTGGATATTTTATTTCTTTTACTGAAGCAATATAATATGTCGTTCCTTAAAAATTTTGTAATTTAATTTGAATACATATAAGTTTTATTCCTATTTACTTCAATATTTTTATTAATGTCTTATGTAACTTGAAACGACAGCCAAAGGTCTTGGAAAGTTTTAAAAACTCGGTTATTTATTTCCGTTTAATTTATTACTCGTTAAAGGAAGCACCTATTAAGCAGTAGTTTACCTATTTTTATTATTTCTAAATCCCAATCATTACAGCATATCAAATTGCTCCAGGGAATTCACTATTCGTCTTTTCATTGCCTTCTAAAATATTTTTGCTCTGTAAATTAGTATAATTGGACTATAATTACTAACATTTCATAAAATCCTTGATATAATACAAGTTGAAGTAATAAAAGACATTTTAAAATATGTGAGAAAGTTAACGTTAAAAAAAAATTAAATAATAATATGCTTTAATATTAAAGATGTACATTTACTATTTAAATAAATAACTTGTCAACATTATTGTGTTACATTTATCTATTTAAATCGTTAAATTTAAACTCCATCTAGGCTGTAAGGTGGCAAATATAGAGTGTATGTAGACGTTAATCGTATTAATATATTTATTACTTTTAAATTAAGATGTTAAGTTGATTCTCTCTAGTTATCTGGTACTTAATTTAATTTATATTATGGTAGCTATAGGTTTTATAAAATTTATGTGTACATATATAGTGTACACAGGTCGACATGGCCGACTGCAGTTTTAGTCAAAAAACGCCCTATATCTCAAAAACGGTTAACACTCAATGGTAAGTTTGGGGGTCTCTTGAACCCAGCTAAGTGGGTTCTATCTCCCATTACACTATATCATTTTTAATCTGATACAACCTGTATATGTACAGTGTGTCTTATCTCTCATCTACACACCCGCATATCCTCCTCATTTTTTTTCAGATCAACTTAAAATTTTTGTCAGTTATGCAAACAAAATTGAATAATTTTTTGCCTACAAAAAATTTACCTCGTCGATTATTTATTGAACACATTAGAATGTCTTGGTTTTCGAGGAGCTGTATATGATATTATGAAAAGCTATCTAATGGATCGGGAGCAATGTGTGCTGATAGATAATGTTTATAGTGATAAAGAAACTGTGTGTTATGGGGTCCCACAGGGGACGATGTTAGGACCGGTTTTATTTACTTTATATGTAAATGACCTGTTTAAATTGAACATTTCTAGAGACATAATAAGTTTCGCTGTCGACACAGCAGTTTTTTATAAGAATATTTCCTGGATGAGCCTGAAAAGTGACGTAGAAAATGATTTTGGAACTATAGTAGAATTTTTTCTCCAATATATTGCCATCCTTTGACAAACTTGAAATAAAATGCAGTTATGAACAGATGGAAATAACTTCTGCTAAAAACATTAAATATTTAGATATAATAATCGATCCTCACTTAAGATGAAATTTCCAAATAAATAATCATAATAAAGTTACGTTGTCTTTTATCTAAATTTAAATATGTAAAAAAATTTTTTTTCTATATCTCACTTAAAAATAATGTACTACTCTCTTGTACAATCCCATCTAACATATAGAATCATTGCTTGGGGAGGGGTAACGAATTTTTATCTTGACAAATTGAGACAATGCAAAAATGGCTTCTTAAAATAATTTATGGCAAATGTAGCACTTATCCAAGCAATGATTTATACAATGAGAGTAATATTTTTGACATGACAGCTTTTCTGCCAAAATCTGTTAATACATCAGCATAAGAATAGGATAAATTTAAAGAATATTGAACACGGCTATAGTACACGTTACAAAGAAAACTCTAACATGATCCCACGAACATATAAGACAATTGGACAAAGCTGTCACGTATATTCATGTCCAAAACTATATAATCAACTTCCTGTACATATCAAAATTATATCGTCTTTAAAATTATATAAAAAACAAGTTGATAAATGGATTAGAGAACAACCTATTTTGGGTATTTTGAATTCAGTTAAGCGTGGTCTACTTCCCATTTTCATTTCAAATTTTTAAGTTATGGTTTCCTAGATTAACTAATCTTTTAGTGCTTCATTACGATGTTAACATGGTCACTATTATTATTACTTAAAATAAGCTTGTTTTTATTATGATATATATTTATTGGTTATTTATTTAAATTTTTTTCTTGTTATTGCATTTACCTTTTATTACCTACATAATACGTATTCATTCTTATATAACTACATAGTAAAATTATTTGTATTATGGGATCTCTATTTGTTTGCCGTTATCTTTAATATCTAAAAAATTTAAACTAAACTTTGTATTTTATTTTGGTAAATAAAATTATTATTATTATTATTATTATTATTTTCGGTTTCCCGATGCCGGTCTGTCCTCCCGTGGCATCCGATGCCTTACGGGAATCGCGCCGGCGCATCAACTACAGCCACTCCCCACATCCCGCAGGATTAGTGACTATAGACACCAGAATCGTGTGCCCTAAGCAGACGGAGAGAACCCAGAATGACCGCCTTCTGCATTTGGCCTGCCAGCCACTCGGCTGATTTTTGGCAGGCCGGTATGATCTTCATTTCCGAAAGCAGCGTAGGCTTTATCCCTCCGAGTACACCGATTATAAGGACGACTATTTTTACCGAGTAGCCTGGGCTCGTACTGGAGATCGCAATATTTGGTCCGTTTCTCCTCCTCCTTCAAGGTGATGTTTTTCTCCGCAGGTGCCGAGAACTCGATGACATACATCACCCTGAGTTGATAGTCGAGGAGGACTATATCAGGCTTGTTGGCTTGGATTAGCCTGACAGTCGGGAACAAGTAGTTCCAGTAAATCCGGCATTTCTCGTTCTCGACAACGGACTCAATATCTCCGGGGACGTAAGGCAGCACTGGTGTTTGGTCTACCCCGTACGAGTGCCTTAGATGATAGTATAACACTCGTAAAGCCGCGTTATGTCGGTGGATGTAGGCCGAAATCGCATATATGGGGCATGCAGAAAGTAAGTGCATGAGCGATTCCGGCGCCTGATGGCAGGTCCTGCAGTTGATATCAGGAACCTCTACACGTCAGACGCGGCTACGGTAGACCAAGGTGTTGATGACACCATCTTGGCAGGCCATAATTAATCCCTTGGTCTCCGACTTAAGCTCTGCTGACCTTAGAAAGGCGAAGGTCAGCCTGGTCGATAAACCCAGTGTTTCTATGTCCTTATAGAAGACACCATGATGGGGTTTATTATTATTATTATTATTATTATATTATTAATGAATTTCTATTTTATCTACATTTTCTTAAATCACCTTCAAATTGGACAGTAATGTATGCAGGATATACGGAATTCTTGATTATTAAAATAACCTCCTAATGATGACACACTGTATCACCTGCGCATTCGCCAAAATATAGAAATAATATTTTTAAACTATAAATGTATATTATTATTATTCTTTCGTATTTGAAGGTAGCGTTATATATATATATATATATATATATATATATATATATATATATATATATATGTATATATTAAAACGTGCTTAAATTACTTAGAAGCAAATGTTCCATATATGAAAAAATAGAAAGGAATAAAATTTGTGTTTTGTTCAACAAAATTCCTTAGAAAAATATTTTATTTCATTTTTCATTTAACATTTAGCAGTAAGACACTAACCCAATTTTATTTAATTACACAGTCAATTGGTATTCATAGTCTCATGTTCCACTACAAATTTTTTATTAACTAAATTGAATGTTTTTAATTTAATAAAAATATTGTCTCTACAACGCATTGATTTAACTATCAGAAATTTTCTCAGTATGTCTTCCTAAGCTAATGGAGCCATTGTTCCACATTTTACTTATCGGTATAAATTATATCCCCTATTTGGGAATTACAATACATGCTGGTAAGTGTATTAATTTATTAGGTTATATGAAAGCTGAATAAATTAAATTAGTTTTTTTGTATACATATAATTTAGTTACAAGGTATGTTGTAACAAAGTTATATGAACACAAAAAACTAATTTAGTTCGGATGACTATTCATAACCCAATAATGAAGAGCTATAAGCCCTAAAAGGTTATTAATTGGAATATTCTATACAGTGCATTTCAATGAAAACTATCCACCTTAAATAAATTTGGATATATTTATTTTTGCAAAAAACGGAAAAACACGTCAAAAAGAGAAAAGAGTGGGACACATTTTCTTATAAATAATTACCACCAGAGCCACCCCTACAATTTTTTAAATGGAGTACCCAGGTCCTTAGTTTCTTCTCGAAGAGGTCATTACAAAAATGTATAATTTGTGGAGTCTAAAGCGAATAGTTTAGGAGCTATACATTATTTTAAATTACAAAAAAGGTATTGAGTAATAAACAATTCAATACCAAAAATTATTTTATTAGGTTGTCAAAATAACTTCCATTAACCTCCATGCAATGAGACAGTCGTGTTTCAAACGCCTCTTTAACATTAAGAAACACTTGTGGCGTTATGTGTTGACATTCTTGAACCATAATTTGTCGCAAATTATTTAGCGAAGACTTTCGTCTTCAAATACCCCCACGAAAAAGTCTAAAGGGGTCAAATCTTGTGACCTAGGTGGCCACTCTTCTACCTATCCAACGACCAGAGATTGTATCATTAAGAAATTGACGGACAGTCACAGCAAAATGTGGAAGTGCTCCATCTTGTTGATATGCAAGGAGATTTTCATAGAAAGTTTCATCTTGTATAATTTGTGGATCAACTGCTTCTCTAAGTAATTCCAAATACGACTCAATATTTAAGATTCTCTCAATAAGAAAGGGTCAAACAATATGATCTCCAAGGATACCACACCCAAACATTAAATTTTTGAGGTTTTTGAGTATGAAATTCGGGCATTACATGTCAATCACTTTCAGCCCAATATTTGCAATTGTATCTATTGACTAATCCATTGACAGAAAATGTACATTCATCGGAGAAACAAATGTTGTACAAAAGATTTGGAGTATCAATTAAACTTCCACTCACTACTTCACAAAACTCGAGACGACGGTCAGGATCATCCTCATGCAATTCCTGTACTAATTTTATTTTGTATAGATAAATGTTGTGTTTATGTAAAATTCTAAAAATATTGCTGCGTGAAACATCTGTTGCTTTAGATAATTGTGATAAAGATTACTGATCCTCTAAAGTAACTGCTCCTAAAACTGTAACCTCCATATAATCTAGTTCACAAGTTAAAAACGGTGTTAATTAGTGATAAAGGTTGTAAAAATATGGGCGATAGCTCATTGGATTCGGAATGACGTCTAGAAAATGCATACAGCACATAAAAAATTGCAAAAGTTATTAACAAATTAAGGTAAAAAACAGGCATTTAGTTTTTCGCAAATAATTGAGAAACTATTTATAATTAAGAAATTTAAAGAAAATTTTCTTAAAGAAGATGAAATTTCCGATAAAAAAGTCCTAACTCCCGGAACTGTACCTCCATTATTAATAATTTTAATTTAATGGTGAAAATAGTGCTCCGCGCGATGCTGCCGCAGACCTCAGAATCCGACCGTAGCAACAAAAAAAAATTTTTTAGCTATAAAATATTAATTAAAAAATTTTAAAACGAACGAATGAACAATATCCACTTAAAAAAAAATTTTTTTCATCCATTTTTCATAAAATGCGCTTATTGTTAATTAACAATTTTTTTTGGAGTTCACATTTATGTTTATAATCAGATAATTGTTAAACTAAAGACGAAAATTATAACCGATGCTGGATACATTGTGACAAGTATACTTTATGAAATAATCACATCACGATATTTTTAATTGTTATAGTTCATTAGTTATTAATCTTTTACGTTAACAAAAAACTAATAAATGATAAAAAAAAGGTGAAAAAATGTTTTTTATCAATATTTGTTATTATCACTGTCTTTGTATATCAAAACACTATTAGATTTTATAATTATTAAATTTTTAGTTTAGTTTTGTTTAAAAAAATGTTATAAACAAACCGTAAAAAAAATATTTTTGACGCTAGAATATGAAATTTTAGAGTTTTATACGTAAAAAAAGTACTCTTGATGAACATCGATAAAATGCACCATTTTTGAATAACATCGACTTGAAAATTTTAAAATTTAACAAATTTTATTTGTTTCTTAAATTTTACAACATATGGAGCAAAATACATTGCACCAGATGAGTTTTGTCTATTATTTCATGTCCATATAAAATACATACTAATATTTTTAATTTCTTGCTTGGAAAATAGGTGAGAAATATTTTTTTTATGAATAACTCGAGCAAAACTATCATACTCAACATGAACAAAAATCATCCAGTAATCTTTCTATATCAACAAAATTAAATTTGAATTTTACATAGTTTTATTGTAACAGGTGTTCAAACAAATTTCCATTTTCTTGGATACACAGTCTCGTTCGACGTTCTAAAGTCTGAGAAGCCCATAAAGTCTTGAATGTATTTCTTCTTAATTAATTTCACTGGTCTGCAACGAAATCCTCCTTTAAAAAATTATGCTATATGTATAGTATGAAGATTTTAATGCTCTGAATCTATTCCCGTTGGCCGATTTTTTTTATCACGTCTAGATTTTTTTATATGAATTTTTTTTTTAAATTTCATAAATTTTGTTTTTTTTTTTTAATTTTTTTTTTTTGTCAACATCAAGAACAGTATACATACATACAAAATAAGTTTTAGCGAGTTGTAAGAGAAAGAAAGAAAGTATTGACAGTGATTTTTATGGTAGTAGATATGCGCATGCGCAGTATTCGCTGTGACTTTACTTTCTTTCTCTTACAACTCGCTAAAACTTATTTTGTATGTATGTATACTGTTCTTGATGTTGACAAAAAAAAAAAATTAAAAAAAAACAAAATTTATGAAATTTAAAAAAAAATTCATATAAAAAAATCTAGACGTGATAGAAAAAAATCGGCCAACGGAAATAGATTCAGAGCATTAAAATCTTCATACTTATAGCATAATTTTTTAAAGGAGGATTTCGTTGCAGACCAGTGTTTCCGGTCTGATTTATTTTTTGAAGTAGTATTCTCATGTATTTACTTCAGTGGCGTAAACCAAATCCTTCATATAACCCCAAAAGTACAAATCTAATGGGTCTAGATCTGGTGAACGAGGTGGCCAAACTATAGGACCACCTCGACCTATCCACCTACCTGGAAAATTTAGATGTAACCAAGTTCGAACATTGCGCCCGAAATGCATATTTTGTCGAACCTCGTGTCGAACATTTAACGGTAATAAATCGATAAAGTCGTTTTGGAGGAAGTTTAAATATTCTTCTGCATTAAGACGATTGGGGAATTCTATTGGGCCAATTACTTGATCCCCAATGATTCCTGCCCATAAGTTCACCGAAAATCTATGTTGGAAATTTGTGCGCCGAACAACTCGTGGATTTTCGTCCGACCAATGATGCATATTGTGCATATTAAAAGCTCCGTTCCTAATGAACATTGCCTCATCAGTCCATAATATGCTAGGAAGAATATTTCTGTTCGCTAATATCCATTGACAAAACTGGAGTCGTGTTAAAAAATCTGCCTCCGTTAAATGTTGCACGCGTCTAAAATGGTATGGGTGTATTCCTTGCATTACCGTCATTCTTCCTATCTGAAATTATTAATTAAGGTAAATAATTATCTAGGTACTTACATTTTTTATTAACTATTAAGCGAGGTATGTTGACAATTTCTGAAACTCTTCGAATACTTATTTGTGTATCATTTTCTAAACGATTCAAAACTATATCCATACGATGATTTCCTTGTGGCCTTTCTGCGCCTCGAGACCTTTTAAAATCCCCATGGTCTGCAAAATTCCGGTGAAAAATTGCAAATATTCGACGCCCAGGTACTCTACGATTGGGAAATCTTCGTCGGTATTCCCTTAATGCGGCTAATGCACTACCAGTGCAAAAACCGTACACAAAATGCATATCAGTCATTTCCCTATCTGTAAATCTTGGCGTTTTAAATCGACTTAATGAAAATCGTGATTAAAGGCTCACAAATGAAATAACTGATAGAAAAGGAGACAAAACGTTTTTTCTTTTCCGATACGCGTTCTTAGGATTTTATATCATACAACTGTTTATACAAATTTATTAACCTTATTGACAGCTCTAACATCAAATTATTATCATAGCGGCATGAAGCATTCTTTTTTTATTCATGGGCTACTATTAATAAAAAATTAATTTAGATTCCCAATACCTATCTCATATCATGTTATGAAATTTTCAAATCGATAATATTCAAAAATGGTGCATATTATCGATGTTTATCAAGAGTATCTTTTTCACGTACAAAACTCTAAAATTTCATATTCTATCATCAAAAATAGAAATGTTACATACAAAGAAATTGGGGTTATTTTAACCCCACAACCCCCCAGTTTGGGACAACCTTGGATAAAATTTTCGAATTATTTCCACTTCATCTTATTACACATAAGAATAGTAGCGGCTGTGTAAATTTTCAATATTTGACTGAGTGGTTTTGGAGATATTCGATAAAAACCTTTCTCAGGGGCCCACATTTAGGGGCTTGTAGCTCCCTTAGGAAGCATTTTTCGACCAATGTTTATATGAACTTTTTTTCTACTTCCGGCCGTAGAAGCAGCTGGTAAAATATTGCGCACTAATTTCGGAACATCCTGTATATTCTGATATACCTGTGTTTACAACTACATTTATATCTGTTTTTTTGTTTTTTTTGTTTATTTTATGTTGTTCATATACATTTGCTCTTTCTTTGTCAATGAGAAATTGTTTTTTCTGGACAATTAAGTATATTTTTGATTTTGATTTTTGATTTTTATTGTAATAAATGGGGCCGCCCAACATGTGTCATGGGACATTACTTTAAGTATCTGACAGTTGGCTGAAATCTCGGCCGAACTAGTGTGCAAAGAATTTTGAAATTTAATAAATATCATCTCTACCGGATACAACTCGTGCAAAAACTTAATGAAGATGATGGTGATCGCCGTTTACAGTTTTGTGAGGAAATGAGCGAACGGTTATTGAACACAAATTACCTTTAATTATTTGTTTTTCTGACGAACCGTGATTTAAGTTAATCGGAACAATAAATTGACAACTACGTCTATTAGGACTATACTAATCCCAGACTTTATAGGGAAATAGGTACACAAACTTCCCAAAGATGAAGCGTATGGGATGAAATCTTACGAAATCACATTGTACGACTATTATGCCAGATAATCTAACATACCGGAAACTGAAATTATTGAGAACGATGGGAACTATTCAGAACACAACCTGTTTTTTCGGCAAGATGGAGTCCCTGCACTTTGTACTTTGTGTAAGACAATTTTTAAATAAACGTTTCGCCGGTCATTCGCTTGATAGAAGAGGTGCAGTTGAGTGGCCTGCAAGAACACCCGATCTTACTCTTTTAGACTATTTTCTATAGCGACATTTATTAAACAAAGTGTTTCCTACTAAACCAAACTCTTTGGCATATTTACGCCAAAGAATAGTAGAGGGGTGTTGTAAGATAACCCCTGAAATCCTACAAAATATTCACGAAGATTTTCAATAAAGGTTGTAATGTTTTACTGAGGTTAGTGGTGGGAATTTCGATTATTTAATTAAATAAAATGTTCTTACATTGGTGAATTTTAATTTGCATTTTCAAAATGCAATGTCTCAAAAAGCATTCACTCAAATTCAGTGGCGGTCGGTCCATGGAAGCAAGGGAAGCAGTGCTTCCCATGGGATTATTTAAAAAAAACACATAAATAGAACCTAATTATTATTTATCACATATATTAATCATTAAAATTTACTTTTACCCAATTTCAATAGATACGGCCCTGCTTTTATGCAGCTGAGATAATGTTGCACGCTAAAACCGTAACGATGACGAACTCGATTAATCGAGCCAACACGAACTCGCGCAACTTCGATATATGTAAGCAGAGACAACTGTCTCTGGTAAGTAGGTAACTTATTGAAATGCATCCCATCCCGACTTCATAATCTTGATATCTGAACTGTATAGCATCGTAATACGTTTTATTTTATAGATTTTAATCTCGATTTTAATATCGATTTTAATATTATACTTAATATTAATCTTCCTAGTATTATTCTCAGCTTTTGTGATATATTTGTAAAAACTTTTTTGGTGTTTCTAAACCTGTGGTGCGGCGACAAGTGATTTTTAAAACGTTGAATATTAGTACGCGTGTACGCAGATTTAGAATTACTTATTAAATTTAGAAGCTGGTTCTAGCACTGTGGAAAATATTATTTGCGTTTGTGTGGTGTGCAATTTGTTGAAAAGGGGATTTTCAACATATTCGTTTCAAGATAAACTGGATATTATTAGAAATTGGAAACCAACACCTGATTTAAAATTCTTAAAAACGAAAGTTAAATCATGCTATAGGTACTTTAATATTGAAGTGTACAGTGCTAATCAGTGGTTAAGGGGTTGTGAAAATTTGTGTAAATTGTTTTGTTGGCCATGTGTACTGTGCACAAATGAAAAAGGTGTTTGGAATAAAAATGGCTTTTCAGATTTAAACAACATTCACAAAGTGACAAAAAGGCATGGTAAGTATGAAACTCATTTGGGAGCGGTGCTAAAAGAATAAACATTTGGAAAATCACGAATTGAGCATTCATTAGATCAGCAGTTGAAAGAAAGTGTTAAAAGGACTTATTGATATTGTTTGTTTTCTCGGCGAAAATGAACTTAGTTTTAGAGGTCATACTGAATCTCGAAGAGTTGCTAATAGGGGCAATTTTATCAATTTAGTTGATTTATTAGCAAAATACGATACAATTTTAAGTAACCATCTGAAACACTCCACGATATTTCGCGGTACATCAAATCATATTCAAAATGATTTGATTCAGTCGATAAGCAATATTGTTTTAGAAAAGATCAAGCAAGAAATAAAAAAGCTCCTTTTGTTGCAGCTATGTTAGATGAAACAACCGATATTACGAATATTAGTCAGTTGTCAATCGTAGTACGATACATAAATCCAAATGGGAAATTCCAAGAGCGCTTTCTAGGATTTTTAGACGTAGCAACGCCATAAACGGCCGCAGCTTTATATGCTATAGTTTGTCAGATAGTCGATGATCTACAGTGTGGTGCCAAACTTATCGCCCAAATTTATGATGGGGCCGCTGTAATGGCTGGTGAATTGGGGGGCCTGCAGGCCAAAGTAAAAGAGACTTTTCAGAATGCAATATTTGTACATTGTTTTGCGCATCGATTAAATTTAGTTCTAGCTCAATCTGCAGCGTGTCTTAAAGAGTGCAAAGTGTTTTTTTCAAGTATTAGTGGAATGGCTGCCTTTTTTTCAAAATCATCAAAACGGACACGAGAATAAAAACTTTTTCAAGAAATTTAACCAGTGAAGAGCGGCTTTCAAAATTGTCCCTGTTAACAATAGAAAGTGACTTTGTGAAGATGTCAAAAAATTCAAACTTTTACGACGAAGTTATTTCCGACATCGCAAAAAAGAAGAGGCGGATTAAACTACATTGTAAATAGGTAGGCATGTGCATGTTAACTACTTAACAAACTCTCTATTTCGCTGCGGGTTCAATCCTCGCCACCGGCGCTGGCAATGTCGGTGGATATGGTTGTGTGTCTGCGTTTTTTTCATAAGTGTAACCCTCGCCCGTGCAGCTTCGGCTTTGGAATCGGGGGTTGTCTAATTTTTTGTGGTGTTTTTATGTTTTATGTTTATTGAGGAGTGGCGGTCCTACAAGTGTACTTTTTTCTAGATGTCATAACTTTGCAGCTTTCGACATTTGTTTTAAAATCAGTATACGGAAGCCACGTCCCTTTTCTTAAAATAATTTTTGCCTCGCTTCGCTCGGGGCCTCGCGCTACCCATCACTCTATATCACAAACTGCTTCCCCTGTATCAAAACTCACCGCACGCCCCTGCTCAAATTTAAATAAACTTTACTGTTTTGTTAAAAGAATTGAAGTATCCCTAAACCCGTAGTCCCACTTACAATTTTTTGAATGAGTTATACGTCCACCTCGAATACAAAATTGACGTTTTTCAGTGTCTTTCTAGAAAATTTATAGAACAGAAAGAGAGGGGGTGGACATTTCTAATTGGGCCACCCTGTATACCTTCCTCTAGTATTCAATTAACATTTCAAAGGATGCCTGAAACTTAAAATGTGCTAATAAAGGTTGCTAAAAATATGTTTTCAGGTTAATGTATTTTTTTTAGGTGTGAGATATTTATTGATAGGCAAAAACATTTTATCAAAAAAAAACAATCTTTGAATAATCCTTTTAACACAGAGGTTTGATTAACACGTTTTCTGAATAATTTGTAGAACAGTGGCTTAAATCCCAAAGAAAGTGCTAAAGAACATTATAAAATGCCCCAAATAAATATAAACAGTATCAAAACATTTAAGTGTATGAATAGCCTTTAGCTAAACTTCGCCGTATTGTGTATGCTCTTAAATATAGATGATTTATTATTATTATTTCAGTTGTTAATAATTGCAAATAAAATATTCATGAAGATTACATTATAATGCTAGAATTAATATTTTAGCCATTAGTGCCCCAAAACTTAAACACAATAGTCCCGCACATAAAAAGTATGTGTCAAAAATTTTGTTGACATTTTTTTCATCTCGGCCAATAAAAATAACACGTATTTGATTCGAGTATATATGTATTATGAAAATGTGTTTCGGAATATAATATTGTCTTATTTAATATTAACGATTTTTATACAGATATATAATTAGGCAACTGAATATCTGGAACGAACTATAAATAATCGGCTAATAGATAAGGCGAACGAATGTGAAGTGTAAAACGGACAGAAGTTGCTACTAACGATTTATAAGACTGATATATCGCTTCAAACCGCGTATCCGCGATTCGTTTGTTGGTATTATAGAACACGGCACAGCGTAATCCGCAGTCGTAGTGCAGTACGTCTGCAAATGGTCGCTAATTCCGACAGACTATAACTGGTCTTTCTCCCCATTAACGCCCAATTTTCTACCGCTATTTAATCCCATGCGATACGTTTGTAGCGCGAAATAAATGAAGCAACGAACATTACACAAAAGTATTTTAAAGTCAAGTGAAAGTAAATGTGAATTGTCAAAAGTAATTGAGTCACATAAACATGAGAGTGAAATAGTAAGAAATACGGAAAGTGTGACACATTCTCGAGGCTCATATTTCAAGAATAGGGGTAGGGTGGCGGCATTCTCTGAAATGCATGACGACACGACTTGAACTTCTATATAAAGGGTTTGGTAGAGGTATATGCCACAGCCTAGGCGGCACAGCAGAATACGCCTAGCCCTAGACGCGTCCTTAAATCAGTCTGATTGCAAAAGGCGAAGGCGCTCACTCGTCGCACTCCGGGCCCCAGCCCAGACCGTTACTTTTATAACTACTTGCCAAGACAATGTAATTAAATGCCATCCATTTGTAATTTCGTAGCGGCGTGCAGGGAATGTAAACTGCTGAACATGGAGAAGGTGTGACTGCACGGCCCCGCTACAATCCCATCGGTACGCTAATAAAAACAAGCAGCTGCACTGTCAATACTTGCACCACTGAAGAATAATTAGCAGCAATAGCGAATGATATTTGCATTCGGGGATAGGGACAACGGCAACGGTCGAGGGTATGTGGGAGGCAGGCGATGGGCTTCGGACGTAGGTCGAGTCGGGTTCAGAGGGCGCCGGGTCCGGTATTCAAAAGCCATCATCTCGTACAGTCCACACCAGCAAACAACACTTGACTCAACAGCGGATTCACCAGTACACCAGTGGCAAAGCAGACCATGCTATCAGAAGCAGGACGCGCTCTAATTGACCTTGTGCTTATAAATGACCGTGCGGAAGCTGTCATCACCAATAATGTGTACTATCAGAAAGTCTACGTCGGCCTCGGCTCGTCGCCAATGAGCTATGAGGGTTTGTATTCAAAAAACCCTTCATTAACACTCGGAAAATGATCGCACCGCTGTCAGTGACAGCCTGCCGAACTGCCACTACCACCGCCGCCGCCTCCTCCGCCACACCACCTCTCTTTCGGTCAATCATTCCATCATTATCGCCCGTGCCTCTGCCATGCATCGCGTATGCTAGACACATAGTTTAACCGGCCACAACAACGGCCATCGAACGTAGAGTGGACTACAAACATCGGAAAACCTTGATAAATGTCCGGAATTAATATCTCTGATGATTAATGAACGACTGCTGACCGATCAGGAACTAACTGCAGTTATAGATTACCATGGATTTGGAACACGTCGATTTAAACTAGTAGTTCGTCAATGCGAATCTAGTTTTTATTCAATTCCAGCCATGACACATTATATCATCATCTAAAAAAATTAAATGTCCTAACAGAAGTAATATAAACGATGTTACAGCCGGTGCGGTAGCATGGCTAACTTTTTCTGCTCTGTTCTCTCTCTTACTCGGCGTTGAACTACCGCATGTTCACTGTAATAGCTTACTTCCCGCCGCTACTAAGCACACACGCAGATGTCTCCAGTCTTACTGGGATGGGATGTCCAACAAAACCGTATTAACCAACTGACGCGACGTCAATTGTTTCAATAATTTTCATGCAATACCGAAACCGATATGCAACTCAACTCAGTTATAGACTATTCTCGCGGCCGCGGCGCTCGCTTCACAGAACAAACTAACAATTCACTTACTTTTCTCCCTATAATTTACAACGTATAACTTTAGCCAAATCACTTATTTTGATTGGCTTTAAATGTAAACTTCGTGAAAGCAATCAACGTAACTAAACTAGAAAAGCGCTTATTGTAAATTTGATTTATACCTTGGCGATTTATTGGTTGTAAATTCAAGAGCGATTAACTGACAAGAGTGCATGCAAATTGTAAATCGGCGGGCATGTGTTTATTCGAGAACGGCAGCAAAAGAGAAAACATTCATGGCATGAGAATAATTAATGTTTGGGTAGTGTTAAGGGGAAACCTGGAATAGCCTGGAAGGTCGGGGTCGAAGGGTCCCGTCTGGCGCGTCGCGGCTACTCGACAGCGTTTACAAGAAATCAATTTTAACGAAGAGATGCCCTAAGCTAAATCCAAATAAAGGAATACGTTATTGGCGATAAGATAGACGAGCATGTTAACTGGGTTGAGGGTTCCATATCCCGATATCCCGTCCGCGTCCATACTCATCTCGACTTGACGCTTCAGAATTTCTGAAGCAAGCCAGTAGCTAATGCTGGATGGTCTGCATTCCACTTTGCATTTCCTAAAGAAGCTTCACTTGTAGGGTGAACGGAGAAGTCCAGCGAATATTAAACGTTATTTATCATTTGTGGAAGTTTATTGAATAACAGAAAATGGAGGTTCGTTTGCCCTCTGCTCTTAGGGACTCTTTAGTGACACAAAATAAAAAGCTCCCGTCTTATTTATAATAGAGTTATTACATATTAACAATAGGCCTTTTTCGACACAGTAAAAATTAAAACTAAACCTACATATGTTTTAAAGCAATTCGTGCTCCTTTACACCGCACAGTGGTCATTTTTTTAATTAAAGATTAAAAATGAACTAGAAAATAAAGTAAAAAAATCGTTATATAATTTTTGAAGCAGTGAAGAATATATCAAAACCGAAAGTAAATGCGTTTTGTAGATATTTTAACAACTATACTGAGGATATTTTCAAAAAAGTCATTATTTTTATAAAAAAAAATATATTTCTTTGTTCACGATTATCTCTATTAGCTCTACTGTTCATCTATAAAAACTTGTGTATTAATAGTACTCATGATATTGAGAAGAAGGTAAGAAGATGGAGGGGGTAAATAGAAGATTTATAAGAAAAAAGTCACAGAATGTCATCAAGAATTTATGTGACTTTTTGATCGGACACTTGTCTGTAAGTCTTAATTTGCTCTTGCAATCACTGATAGACACTGGAACTAGAAGTAACTGTTTAAATTTTTCAAAAATTACATATCCAACAGAATTCAATGTGCAAAAGTGCATATACCGAGCGAGTCATTATTCAAAGTGCAGTGCTAGATCCCATAATATTTTCATTACACAATACAGATTTATTTCTGTAGGAAGCATAGTAGATATAATTACTTTTGCAAATGATACTGTGAGATTCTACAAAAGTACATAAAAATATAGTTGAAACTGACCTATGCTATGTAATATAAAAATTTGTTTGATTGAGAGATCACACAAGATTTTAAAACGAAACGTAATAATAGATAGAGACAACTCTGCTTGGCAAATCTAGGCCATGGTTCCAGGACTAACCACCCTAGAGATCCTAATACTGTGGTTCAAGACTAGAAGCGTGGAATGATTTCTCATATTCGACCTCGTTCGAATAAAGGCCTGAGACAGATTGGAGAAGCTTTACCGAAAGGTAAGACCTTCCGAAAACTCTTGCAATAGAAATGGATGCTTCAAGTGGACAACGGAATTATGGGATGACTTTCTGATCTGCTACGACAGTAGTAAACCTATTCGTGGGGGATACATGCATGCAGTTTGGTGTGAAATGTGTCCTGAGCATCGCTCCTTCTCTCAACAACACCTGAGAAAACAAGTATCCTTCATGGGCAGGAAATGTTACGTAATGACACCCTGTCAACTGGAAGAAATACCAGCTGACTTCAACCGCGGCAATTAGCAGCTGTAGGGAACCTCTCATAGGATATACCGAAATGATCGTCCTAATAATCAGTGTACACGGAATACCGGTCATTATATGGTCCCTCCGCATGTTTAGGTCACATGATCTTGAAATCTACAGCCATTAACCCCAAGGAATGTTGGAAGTGGCTGTAGTTAATTTGTCGACGCGACACACATATGAATTGATACTAGGGTGACTGTCCGGCGTCGGATAATCAAAAATAGTAATAATAATGCCGATCGACATAATGCAGCATTACAAGTGGTATATTACCATTTGGTGCACTCGTCAAACACCAGTGATGCCTTTCGTCCTCAGAGATATTAGTCCGTCGTCAAGGACGAGAAATGCTGTATTACTGAAATTACTCGTTCTCAACCGTCATTCGAATCGAAGCCAATAAGCATGACATAGTCCCCCTCAACCACCTAACCAAAAGGTGATGTATATTATCGAGAAAATTATCACCTTGAAGTAAAGGGAAACAACGGATCAAACATCGCGATCTCACAAGCTCCAAATGCTGTACCCAAAATTGAAAAAAATTTCTTTAGTAGGATAAAAAAATTTCTCGCATCTCTTTACATTAAAAGGTGAAGTATTCACTACTAGAAGTTTATGATGTTACTGAAATGTTTCAGATATATACTACATTAACATTTTAGTATACAACATAAATAATTATATTTTCGAGGAAACTATAATTTATTTGATACGATAAAAAATTGGTATTGTCTAGCTGTACCTGTTCATTTAAAAAGCTCCTTTGTTTGGTATATTACCGTCATCATCAGCTCCCCCCGCCTCTAATTTTTAATAATTCATTAACGATTAAAGCGTTATATTTAGTTTCAGCAGCGCAAGTGGTGACAAGTGTCCTTTAAAGATATCCCTTTAAACACGTTTTTTTTTTACTAATCTCAAATTTAGTACCCTCAAATTTTTCTTACCTCAATAGCAAGAACACTATCAATAGATAGATGTTTTTAATGGTGAGAAGAAGAATACAGCTTTTTTACAATACAGCAAGTTTTAATTTTCATTTTTAAATTTAAAAAAACTTTAAATTGGCCCACCTCACAATTAATAGCTAATAACTCCCTGAATGAATAATGTGCGAGCTATTTTTAAGATATGAAGGGGCGTATAACAAAAGTTCTTAAAAAATAGATAGAGAGGGCAATTAAATCCATCCAAAAATGGAACTAGAATGTTAAAGATACTAGAAAATTTCAGCCAAAATATTTTTAAATGCTGAATTTTTCTTCTCAGCAGGATATTGAGAATAGGAACCACACTTAGTTGAATCTGAGGTACGCGTTTGCCAGCCTGCATGCCAGCTTCCAGTTCCCGTTCTCGTCTGCCTGCGAGAAACAACAGATAGTATACGCTTTTATAAAGTGAGCGATCGTGTGCTCCCGCACTTCACACCACCGCACACCATCCGAGTACATGCCACGAAACTAATGGCTTTTAATAAAAGCCTCGACTATAAAAATGTTGATTTATTATTAGTTTGGACGATTACTGTTCACAAATTTTTGCTTAAATTTGTGATATTATGGGAATGCATAATTAAAACATTTTTCATCATTAGTTGTTATAAGTTCTCCCTCCTACGGCCCCCTATAACACTAAAGATAGGTAAATGCCATCAGAATACTTTCTCACCACCTTACAAATTGTTGGATATCACGCTAACGCTTTTTAGAGACCGTAATTGTTTAGAAATCACACACTTTATCTTTTCACAGACATACTCAACATTTAACCAAGGATCGCTTGTACTAAATTAAAATACCCACACCCGTACACATTTGGTGGCCTAGTCAGTTTCACAGTGCCGCAATATTACACCCTCCAAATATACAATATACTTATAAAGTAAATTGCATCCGCTTTTAGAATATTACTATTACTACTTAAGACTTTCAAATCTCTTAGCAACTGCATACAAGAATATATGAATACTCATGTTGTGTTATTCCTTTTTGAATCCCATTTGCAATTATTCATTCATATGCATGCAAATATATAAAATACTGCAGTAATTAAGAATGTTGTAATTAAAACGAAAACTTTTTGTAGATTAAATGTTTAAATGCAATGAATTAGGAGAATATCTTAAATCGTCGAGTCGGTTGGAACCTTTGATGTGAAGATAACAGACGTAGTTTTCCACGATGCATCAAAACACTATATATGGCACTTGAAGCGCGTTTCGCCAACCAAGTTAGCATCATCTGGAGATGACTAAACCGAACCTTATGCTAACAATGTGTCCTATTTATACCTAAATTATTGTCACGGTTCGGTGAACCGTGATCTACTAACCAATAAAGTACTTTGCGATTTCCAATTTTTCAAATACATTCAGCTGTCAAGTATTTGTTATATTTCTAATTAATCTTATATTGCTAACATTTATTTTCTGATTGTTCAAAAACGCATATTGGCCAACACTTGACTTATCTGTTCTACCATACTTGAGATTGGTCATATGCTCTTCGAATCTAGTTTGAATTAATCGTTTAGTTTGTCCAATATACTTTTGATTACAATCCTTACGGCTAGTTTCGTAAATCCCCGACTTTTCGTTTGTTTCAATTTTCTCTTTTGGATTGCCTAGAAGTTGTTGTAGTTTATTTCCAGATGAACGAACCACCTATATCTTTAAAAATCTTACCAATACTACGGGTGAATCGAGGATCGAACGGAATTGATACAAATTTCGGATTTTCTCTTTCATTTTGAAAGGTCGAGAAATTTCGAAGTGAGTCTTTAAATTTTCGTTTCCTAATTATTTTATCAATTCAACTTACAGAATATCCAATAAAATTTAAAGTTACTTGGAAATTTCTCGACCTTTCAAAATGAAAGAGAAAATCCGAAATTTGTATCGATTCCGTTCGATCCTTGATTCACATGTGATATTGGTAAGGTATTTAAAGATATAGGAATGACAGCAGTGGTTCATTCATCGGGAAATAAATTACAACAACTTTGGGCAATCAAAAAGACAGAATTGAAACAGACGAAAAGTCGGGGATTTACGAAATTAGCTTTTAAGAGCTGTAATCAAAAGTATGTTGGACAAACTAGACGATCAATACAAACTAGATTTAAAGAGCATAGGGCCCATTTTAAATATGGTAGAACAGGTAAGTCTAGTGTTGCATTTGGGAACAACCATAAAATAGATATTAGCAATTTAAGATTAACTAGGAATGTAACAAATACAAGACAGCTGGATGCATTTGAAAGCTTGGAAACCACAAAGTGCAAAAATGGTATGAATAGTGACAGAGGGGCAATCCCAAGTAACCCGCTTTATTGGTTAGTGAGTTACGACTCACCGAACCGTGACAATAGTTTAGGTATAAATTGGATACATTGTTATCCAGATCTCCAGATGATGCCAAATTGGTTGGCGAAACGCGCGTCGAGTGCCGCATATAGTGTTTTGGTGTTTCGTGGAAAACTACGTCAGTGTTATCTTAAATGTTGATCTATTAAGACCATAATCAAAGAATTTTAGGACGACATCACATTACAAGTTTCATTGCTTCTAAGAAATTAAACTATTTGACTGATACCCAGCTCGGTAGCGCAGTGGGTTAGAGCGTTATAAGTGACAAACATGTTTGGTTTTACTACCTGCCGACTGTCGAATCAAATCCCGGGTTGACACTGGCAATGTCGAAGGGAGTGTGTCCAAATTAGAATTAGTCACTCTACCACCAACTACTACAGCTGCCTACTACCACATTAAGACAGTATACTTATAAGTTCAGTTTTGGTTAGGTTATAGGGAATAGCGATGACGAACATATTAGAATTTTGCAACCAATAACGACATCCCAGAATTGTGCACGAGAGTTTTTATTAAAAACATTATTGAGTAGTGGTGAGAGGTATGTGAAACTTCTCATATGGTCCAAATGCTACTATCCGATCGACATCATAGATGCCTCTGTGGTGGATAGCGAGTTGCGAAGCAAGTACCGAGAGCGGCGACCTCTAGCCCAGGTGGACTAAATTACTATTATTAAATATGATTTGAATGAAACAACTACTCAGCAGGAAAATGCCCCGACCTGCATTGGATTATATTTTCAAATCATGATAGATAGAATAGTCGCTATCCGCCACAGAGACATCTATGATGTCGGTCGGATAGTAGCATTTGGACCATATGAGAAGTTTCACATACCTCTCACCACTACTCAATTTACCTTAGTCAGTATATGACTAGCAGGTTGGCCACTATCATTTGTCTGTTCCATAACCTATGGCATACTGAGGAGAACAAATAAGTTCGAAACCGATCTATGTCTGGTTAGGAATTGACAAATGATATTGGCTACCGATCTATCATGATTTGAAGGTATAATCCAATTCAAGTCGGGGTATTTGCCCGCTGAGTAGTTGTTTCGTTCAAATCATATTTAATAACAGTAGTTTAGTCCACCTGGGCTAGAGGTCGCCGCTCTCGGTACTTGCTTCGCAAGTCGCGATCCGCCACAGAGACATCTATGATGTCGGTTGGATAGTAGCATTTGGATCATACGAGAAGTTTCACATACCTCTCACCACTACTCAATTTACCTTAGTCAGTATATGACTAGCAGGTTGGCCACTATCATTTGTCTGTTCCATAACCTATGGCATACTGAGGAGAACTAATAAGTTCGAAACCCGTCTATGTCTGGTTAGAAATTGACAAATGATATTGGCTACCGATCTATCATGATTTGAAAGTATAATCCAATGCAGGTTGGGGTATTTGCCCTCTGAGTAGTTGTTTCATTCGAATCATATTTAATAAAAACGTTATTCTATACTTGTCAAGCTGATTGTTCAAAAATGTGTGGCTGCAAAAGTCGGGACTAAAATGCACAGCCATTGAGGTACACGCTTTGAGCTTTATGTTTTGATGAAGAACAGAGACATTAAAGTCGTAGGTGTACCGAGGCTGCTCGAGGAACCACTGAATATTAGAAACGTCTCTTAAGTATTCCAGCCTTAACGGATCGTTTTAATACAAATGTGGCAAATGCATGGTTAGCTGCCACGGGCTACGAGTATCCATCAGGTCCCTTTATCGAATAAGTTCCTTTGGTCTTCGATCATCACGATAAGCGCCGAAGTTCTTCCACGTGGAGAAAGGTCAGGTATTCAGGTTTATGTGGAACGTAAGACAGCACTTTCCAGAGGGGTTATGGTACTGAGTGCAATAGTTGTAGGTGCCTTTTAGTGTTCCTAGAAAAGAACATGCATCATGGAACCGGGTCCTTTCAAATATCTTCAAGGTTGGGAAACCATATTTTCCAGCAGAATAATGCCACACCCCGTATTCTTGTTAGTAATAAATTAAATATTATTGTTATTAAATGTAGAAAAATTATCGCTGATCGAATTAGGGAGATATTTTGCCTTCGTTCTCTTTAATACTACGGTATATCTTTTATTTTTTGTAAATTAATTTATTTATTTTATTTTCGGGTTACCCGTAAAACTATTATCCAGTTATTAACTTCAGTTATAAACGCTTTAGATAAAGGTTAAAAAGTAGTTCATTTATATTTCCTTCATTGCGCATTTGAGTTCATAAATCACTGCATATTAATGAACAAATTAGGATACTATAATTGCAGAGATATTGTTTATAATCTAGGTATAAAGTTACATCTTAACAATAGGGCTCAAGTAACCTCCATAAAGGCCTTTGATAGTAAGTAGTAATGATTGGGGAGGCAAGCGCCAGGCAGGTGGGGTACAAACAGGTCGTTTTTGCCAATCCCTTTGATAATACCCGCTTATTAATTATTTCTCAGGGTGTTACAGGGCTCTGCCTTAGGGCCATGCGTATTATTAATATTTGTACATATGAACTACAATAAATACCATATAATCTAGTCATACCCGTCTACACACAATATGTTATATACAACAACTATTGTTTTAGATTTATGTTAGAAAAGTTGTACAAATGGTTCGATAGATTTATTAAACCTATAACAATTGTATATTTGGTCTACCGGAAACATAGATAAGCCTGTGCGTTTCAATAAATTACACGTCATACCACAAGCAAATATAATTAAATTTCTGGAAAAGATCTTTTCTAAAAGCTTATATGGACTGTTTTACAAATATTTTGATTAGCAAACTAAACGCGACTGTACCGCGCAATAATGGACTCTTGAAAAATTAAATTTCTGTGGTTTATTCTACCTTTATCGTGCTTCAAAAGCGTATTCTTAGATACATGGCATTAATTTCCATCAGTGGCCCTTAATGTATATATATATATATATATATATATATATATATATATATATATATATATATATATATATATATATATATATATATATATATATATATATATATATATATATATATATATATATATATATATATATTTATATATATATATATATATATATATATATATATATATATATATATATATATATATATATATATATATATATATATATATATATATATATATATATATATATATATATATATATATATATATATATATATATATATATATATATATATATATATATATATATATATATTAAAAATACAGTAATGATATTATTATTCCACCTCGTAATTGTTTTTTAAAAAAGGACCGGACAATAGTGCTTAAAGGCTTATGATGCTTTACTGGAAAATACGAAAGAGGTGGATGTGATTTATCCGTTCATAAATAAACTTATTTATGAGTTTTTAACTAAAAACTTTCTAATCGATAATGTATTTTATTTATTAAATGATGATTTTAATTATATTCTCTCATATTTTATTTTATTTAGTCTGATTTAAATTAATGTGTGATTTTCTTAATACTACCACTGTTCTTGTCGTTTAAATTCTTGCTCAAACTGGCTCGCTTGTTATTATTGCTTCATTATTGCACCAGCACATTATATTACAAAATTTTACTATTATAACGTTAACCACTTTAAACCACATTTTAATGGAAACAGTAAGTAAGGCAGATAGCAAAGGATAAGAAAATATTTTTGGTTCATTGTGAGGAAACGTTTTAAAAAATCTTTTCTTGAGACACAATAATGCAATTAAACTATTTAAAATTGTACTTTTAATACTCCACTTGTACGCCAATGTATGAAAACATATTAAATATGAAATCCATTGGCATTTTATGCTATAAAACATGCGTTTGTAAAATTCTATTACAAACAACTTTTCTTAAAGGCATTTTTTACAAATTTTAAGAAGTGATCCCTTTTTCGGAAAATTTTTGAAAATAATATTTAATTTCGGCTATACCAGAAGTCACATAAAAACTTTTGATTGATAGTTTTTTGTTTTAAGCCAAACAGAGAGATCGCATCAATTAGTTCTGTTGTAAATCAAATAATAAAAATAAGGACCTTTTGGTATACACTGTACTTGAAAATATGTAGTGAGCAAATTTCGATGTTTGTATAAGATAACTCGGTAACTGTAAGAGATACAAAAAAATGGCACGTTTTCAATTTCTTTTTTTGAGACAAATTTACTGACGAAAACAAAAATTTGCTATCGTCTTTTGTTTTCGAGTTACAAACAAAAGTTTTATTTTTCGACGATTAGACACATGTCAATATCTTGATTATTTGTAAAGTTATGAAAAAACAACTTTTACATTCTTCAACCACTTTTTCCTGCATAATACAGTGGCGTCGAGAAAATTTAAAAAAGCTGCAATTCCGAGTTATGGCATAAATTTTTATTTTCTTAAATGAGGATCATAGTTGGCTATGGCATAGTTAAAAAAGGAAATTTTTTTCTTCTTCGAAGTAGATATCGGTTGCTTTTGATGTGTAAGTATTTAATAGCGAAAATAGTCTTTTAGTAGATTACTTTTGCGTTTTTTTATATTTATTCCAAGTAGGCGTGTGTCATCTATGACAGCGTTAAATTGAAGGACCCACAGTTAATGAGATTTTCTTTTAACCTTTTAAAAATAGCTTTATTAGGTTGTATTCTTTCTGGTAGTGATTGAAATATGTTTCGGGATGCAATATCACAATTTGAATAAAGCATTCTATCATGTTTCCCGTAATTTTCGTAAGACATTTTCACTTTTACAATTAAATGGGATGTAATTATAACGGAAACAAAATTATTAATATACAGTTTAGTAACAAACAGATAAACATAGATATGTCATAGATGACACGCCTACTTGGAATGAATATAAAAAAACGAAAAAGTAAACTACTAAAAGATTATTTTAGCTATTAAATATCAAAAGCGACCCCACATATGACATATAGTTTGAAAGAGAAAAAAATTTCTTTTTTAACTAAACCATGTGCGAACTATGATTTCCATTTAAAAAAATACAACTTTATGATAACTCGAAATTGCACCTAGTTTTTAATTATCTCGACGCCACTGTATTATACAGAAAAAAGTGCCTGAAGAATATAAAAGTTGTTTTTTCATACCTTTAGTATATTTGAAGAGTGCCAGAAATATCGATAGTCGATAGTAGTAGATAATATCGAAACGTCAATACTAGTCGCCGAACTGTTAATTATATTAATTTAATAATAATAATAATAATAAATAATAATAAATAAATTTATTGTGCAAAAAATTTTTCTATAAATTACACAAAGGGTAGAGAGCTCAACATAGTTGATTTTCAGCCCTCCCCCCGTAAATAATAAACGAAAAAAATAACCGAAAATACACTTAATAATAAAAATAATACATGTGTGACAACAAACATAATAATTTACAAGTAAGTAAAAGATATTAGACAAACATTGGCAAATAGACGTAATAATAACTAATATATGTATAAGAATAATATAATAGTATACAAGTAATATCATAGTATGATGTATCAGTCAGACAGTGACAATTTAATTAACGAACTAGTAACCACAGATTAGCGCAATACTTATAGCTGAGAATTAAACAGAATAGTCTTGACCTCTTTTTCATATATACCATAAGACAAGCTTAAAAAATCGAAATATTCGTTTAATTCAGAGGGGGCACAGTATGAAAAACTACCCTCAAACTTCCTGGTACTATGCTGAAGTATGGTATAGTTGTTGATTCTAACGTTTATATTATGTATTTCAGATCGTCTTGAGAGCAATTCTACCAAGTAGTCAGGGGTATTATTGTTCACTACTTTGTACAAAAATTGACAGAATAATAATTTAATTCTGTTTTCAATTTTAAGTTCACAGTGTCTCTGTTTATGTGTGGAGTAATGTGTTCACGATAGTTTGTTATACAAATAAATCGAAAGCATGCATTTTGTACCCTCTGTAAATTATTCTTATTTAGCAACGTAAGAAAATTATTATAAACAACACAGCAATATTCAATTTTAGGATAAATTAAAGATTTAACTATTTTCAATTTTAGTTCTTCCGGCAATGAGAATTTAAACTGATATATAGATTTCAGCACCATAAAACACTGTTTAAATATATTTGTGACATGTTCGCTAAAGTTAAGCGAACTATCCATATATAAGCCCAAGTTCTTCGCGGACTGCACCCATGGAATTTCGGTGCTATTTATTAAAATTTTAATGTCATCAAAGTTGATTTGATTTATTAATCTCTCATTTCCTACACAAATAGCCACTGATTTATTAGGATTAATTCTTAATCCGTTTTTGCAACACCAATTTGAGAACTCTTTTAATTCATAATTCAGTATATTAATTTCGTCATTTATATTATTGACTTCGCTCCCGGTATATGTATATTTGTATATCATCTGCATACATATGTATCTGACATTTTGTAAATACTGTCTCTAAATCAAACAGGAAAATTGAAAATAATATTGGGCCAAGAATGCTCCCTTGCGGAACGCCACTCTTAGTCATTACTTTATTTGATACTGTGTTCTCAAGTTTTACGGCTTGATACCTATCTTGTAAATAGTTTTTAATGATTGTATACAAAACTGTTTCTCATTTTAAAATTGTTTTTTTGTTAGGTAACAATCCTTATAAAAAGGGCAATACCTTTAAGAAGAAAACAAATCTGTGTCACTTTTGTGCTTGTGTCTTTAGACCTTCGTTCTGGTACATATGGTGACTTTTTAGACTCATTGCAGAAGAGATTACATGTCAACCAATAAAATGTATAACGATATTTTTAATAATTTATTTAACATTGACAGCTAACCTGTATATTTTGCCGAACAACCACATCCTCATAAGGTGGATTTAACGTGCGCACATCGCAGGTACGTGAAACCTTCGGTCACTTTCATGGTGACGTGATCAAATCCGCTGATTCACTATACCTCATGTAAACTTAGACCCAGATTTGAATCCGGGTCATTTGGGTGGATGTTATATCACCATCCCTCACATTACCTAGCCGATTAAATATTGTATTTCGTCTCTATTGTATAATTAATCACTGAATCAAGTATAAATTGTAGGAAATAGAATGCAAAATAAATACTGTAACTTTTAATTTCATTCTAATTTCAACGCAAAAAGAAAATATCATATCAAATATTTTCTGTTCTCTTTGGTAGACAACCAATTATGTTCTTATCTGTAGGCTAAATTTATACAAAATTCAATTATATATAATGCCTTTGTTTCCTAAAAGACACACATCCATAGTAAGATTTTTAATTTGAAAATATTCAAGTTTCGTTATCAAATATTATAAAACTTTGTGAACTGTGCAGTTCGAAATGAACATTAAAAAAGAGTACGTATGTTGTTTCTCATTCCGATAAAGGTTAAAGATTTACTTAATACGCAGATCTTTTGTGACAATATAAATCACAAGACCAACATTTATGTACCGGACTATATATCAGCGCGACAAATAGAATGACTAGCGAGAGCTCTATATTTAATTATACTTTATATATCTTGTGGAGTTAGTTACCTAACGTGTAACATTTAAAAATAACATGAATAGAAAGAGCTAGCTAATCTTCTATCAAAAGTCCCATGTATTGAAAATTGATACATACATCATGCATTGTTTAAGAAATATATAATAAATTAATTAAAAGGAATTAAAATATTAATGTATCAAAGAATTTCTATCAATTAAACACTTTTTAATTTATACTTGCTAGTCTATGAATCTCAAGTATGGTTAGTAGCACTGAATGGAAGAATACTTTTACAGGACGTTCTAGAACTGTTTTCCAGTATTTCACCGAGAGGTTCTACACCCAGAACAATGTAAAGCAGGAAATAAGTTAATAATAATAATAATAATAATGAGTAATTTATTTCCTACAGGTTAAAGCACCCAATTACAGAAAAAGCTTAAAACTAAGTATACCGTGATATAAAATCCACAAATTTGCAATACACATAGTCATTAACATTACATTAAGAGTTAGCAGGAAAACTCATACATAAAAGTAAATATATTATAGTGTTATAAAATAATCTAATTTAATAAGCACAGTTTTCTTCATATATATGAATTATTTTAGTTAAACTATCATAGTTGACATCACATAAAGATGAAATGGTGTTAAAAGTTTTACACATATTAAAGATTGGTGACTTTATCATAAGGTTTGTACAAGGAGCATCGGAGTAAAAGATGTTGTTTTGACGAGATTCTAATCTGGGGACTGATAGGTTTAGTTTACTTAAAAGAAATGAACAATCAACATTGTGACTAATTAATTTATAAAGAAAAGGATAAAACGACAATATCTCTTCTGAATCTGAGAGATTTAAGGTCAAACATATTAGGCAGTATATTGTTGTCAGTACCTCGGGGAGGATAAGGATCCACTATATTTGAAAAACATTAATTTCAGACATTTGCGTTGAACTGAATCAATGCGTGACAATGAATTTTGATATATGGGAAACCAAATAATACAGCCATACTCCAATTTACTTCTTATAAATGATATGTATAACAGTTTCAGGGGTGTCAATATTCACAAAACCGTCCCAATTTCTTACTAAAAAACCTAAGGCTCTAGATGCCGATTTGACCATTTCATCGATATGATTGTTGAAAGTAAGTTTTGGGTCAAAAATAATTCCCAGATCCTTATAATTCACACAACGATCTAAAATGTTATTATCTATTTTATATTGAAAGGTAACTGTAGTGTTCTTCCCTTGTATATGACATAACCTTATATTTGACAATATTTAACTTTAGAGAATTGACCGAGCACCAGCTAGAAATTTTATTAACTTCATTTTGCAGTAAGATACAATCCTCTATAGAACTTATCTCTAGGAAAATTTTAAGTTCATCAGCAAATAGTAGGTGGTGAGAATTAATATTAGCTGTTAGGTCGTTAATAAAAATAAGAAATAAAAGGGGTCCTAAATTTGATCCTTGCGGAACTCCCGATACTGCTGTATATGATTGAGAACGATAGCCTCCATATTCAACAAATTGATGTCTCCCAATTAAATAGGACTCAAATAAACAAATTAAAGAGTCAGAGAAACCAATTCCTCTCAGCTTTGATAGTAATAAAAAGTGATCTATTTGATCAAATGGCTTCTGTATGTCTGTGTATATAACATCAACTTGACCTTGTGAATCTAAGGATTCTGATATATACTGAGATATCGAGGCTAGATTGGTAATTGTAGATCTCTTCTCCATGAAACCATGTTGAGAAGGCGATATTGTATTTTTAACAGACCAGTAAATGTATTCATACAGAATAATCTCTAATAATTTGCCAAAGTTACATAATATTGCTATTGGTTTATAATTATTTAAATAAGAAAAATCACCGGATTTGAGTATGGGACATATTTTTACAATTTTCCATATATCTGGATATTTACACGTAGTTAACGAGAGATTAAATAACAAAAGCAAGGGTTGAACAAACGCTGTAGCACAATCTTTGATTAAAAAACTAGGAACTTTATCAACGCAGGCTGTCATTTTGTTTTTTAGTTTTTTTATGCCTTTAAGTATATTGTCCTCCGTTATATATTGCAAATTAATAAGATTGTTGTTTAGCAATATATTCTCTTTATTATTGTTGGGGTTTGAATTGATATAAACGTCCGAAAAATAGTTTGAAAAACCGTCAACGATGGATTGAGTTAAGGGTAATAGTATCTCGAAGGTAAAAACAAATTAAATTTATAATTAATCAAATAAGTAATATTAAATTAATATTATTAATTATTCATCTAAAAACTGATATTTAATATAAAAAAAATAAAAGATATAGAGGAGACACCTGCTATCCAAAAATTATAAAATATTTTTTCTTTCAAACAATAAAACTGAAATAACTTCCAGTTTTGTTTTGGTTTTTAACTCCTATTTAGGTCCGATTTGTACACTGTTTCCAATGAATATTTTATAAAATGGCTAAAAAAATTGTGTTGATAATCACTTCGATAATCAATTTAATTCACCAGTTTCAACGCTTTGATAATAACAAAAGTGATATTTGTCAACAGAATAAAATTGACAGAAGATTACCACGCATGTATAAACAATTATTGGTGTGAACTTTCTATGCATGGTATTGTATTTTATTTTTTAATGGAATAGATTTAGTATACAAAAATTTAGTAAGAGACAAAAAAGTGTTGAAATAGATTAGCCTTTCTAATGAAATATTTATACTCGATCAACAGTTCTGCCTAAAAAAACCGTAAGGGGTAGTTTGTTTTACACCTTTAAGAGGAGACGGCAGCAGAAGTAGTTTTTTGCCTTTAATCTTTTTAATAAATATGGTTTGAACTGGATTTATTTAATTTCAGTTCATTTCATAAAATCAAGTTCATTTTGTTCTAGCAATTTAACAGTAGGACAAGCTAGTAATTTAGGCAATCACTGAAGATTTAAGAATGGTCATAAACTTATTCAGTTATATATACTTTTTTATTAAAAATAAAAAACACGTCCGTATTTTGAAAATTTTTGTAAAAAATGTGAGGAAATCAAATAGTTTCATATGCTATTGTGTTTTAGAGGTGAGAAATTGTTAAATAACTATCCAGGTCCGTATTTAAAAAAATAAGTTCCTGATGGTTCTGAAACAACGAAATGTCATGCCAAAACTTGGTGATCACCTACGGACAGAGGAGAAAAGTGTGCTGTGGAAAAGTGCCTTCACATTTTCTATTAGTCTCTTCGTAAGTGAATTATCAAAGAAAAACAAAAACTCAAATAGTTTTCCGAAATCTCGGATCTATTTTCGTAATATTACTCAGCAAAAAATTCCTCAACTTTGTCCTTATTTAACCTTGTTTGTATCTCTTACGGTTTACGAAATCCTAATGATGAGGCTCGAATTTGACTAACATGGTACACACATTCTATAATTGATTTATTAGTTTTTGTGTTTTTCTTCAGTTATTGAAGAGTTGATTGAGCAAGTGTTACTTTATAACGCATATTGTTAGATAATTTTTTCATATAATTACACCGGCACACAAAAAAAAAAAGTTGTTTGTACATTTGACGCCACCTACCTCCCGACATATATTTCGACCCGCTGAATCCGAATTTGAAGTCAGTTTGGACCGTACACCCTCAAATATCGAGTAAATTGAAAAACCGTAAAAAATAGCAAAAATTGGGTGTTTCGGTAATAAAAAAAATTTTGTGGATCTAAACCAAGCCTAATTTTTATGTATTTCGATCCGCTGAATACGAATCTAAAGTATATTTAGACCATAAGCCGTTTTAAATCTAAGTAAATTGTAAAAAACCCTCGAAAATTGCTAAAAATGGCAAAAAATTATTGTGATTATGTTGATGAAAAAAAATGTTCATTCTGTTTATACGTAATTTTTTATAGATTTTACAATTTTTCACATTTTCAGATTCTAAACTTGTATTTTATGCATAAAAAAATACAAGAAACGTATTTAATTGTGTTTCATAGATTTTTTTTCAATTTTTTCAACTGCAATTTTTTTCTATTTTATCGGTTTTTTGCGATTTTTTGAGATTTTGAAGGATTAATGGGCCAAATATATTTCAGATTCGGATTCAGCAGATCAAATTACATAAAAATTCTCTTCGATCCGGGTCTACAAAATTTTTTTCATCAACATAATCACAATTTTTTGCCATTTTTAGCAATTTTCGAGGGATTTTTACAATTTACTTAGATTTAAAACGGCTTATGGTCTAAATATCCTTTAAATTCGTATTCAATGGATCGAAATACATAAAAATTAGGCTTGGTTTAGATCCACAAAATTTTTTTATTACCGAAACACCCAATTTTCGCTATTTTTTACGGTTTTTCAATTTACTCGATATTTGAGGGTGTACGGTCCAAACTGACTTCAAATTCGGATTCAGCGGATCGAAATACATGTCGGGAGGTAGGTGGCGTCAAATGTACAAACAAATTTTTTTTTGTGTGCCGGTGTTATCAATTAATGAGGTAGTATTACAAACAAAACAAAACATATTAATTATTAAAATAAATTATGTAACATTTTCAACATAACCACCGTTAACCTCGATGCATTTTAAACAACGATTTATGAAGTTCCAGCGAATTTTTTGAAAAAGTACTACACAAAATTTAGCAATTTTACGTTCCACTTAATTTAATTTTTTATTTATTCAATATTTTCCATGAATTCACTGTAGATTTTTTTTGAGCGTTCCCAAAGAAAATATCAAGAGGATTCAAGTTTGAACTCCGTCCGCATCAACGAATGGGACCATTTTTTTTCTATCTAGAAGCAATATTTACCATTTAAGAAATCGGTCACCTCTTGAATATTATGGGGTGAGGCACCATCTTGCTAAGTAATCCTTAATATATTTGAGAGTGGTAACTTGTCTAAATAGTCTTTACATTAGTTTGTAAAATGTTCAGGTAAGTCTGGCCTCCTAATCTTACACCAATAAATAAAGGACCAATAATCTTAGATTTATGAATTCCATACCAACAGTTTACATTTCTATGTCCTTGCTTTTCCAGTTGGACTACTACATGTGGATTTTGCATTGCCCGGTGGTGTGTATTTTTTTTAATATGGTAGATACAGAGAGAGATGACACATCCGTCCAAAAAATGTGCTTTAAAAATGTTCATCTTCATTTCTTCACAGAATAATCTTGTAAAAATACCTTTTCATTGAGAAATGTTTAATTCTTTGGCTACAGACATCGTAATGTGGCGCGATTTTCCTGTACATTTTAATAATACTTCTAACTCACGCTCTTCCGTTAAAACTGTCATATTATTTCTTTTTCTAGAATTATTCAAGGAATTATTGGAAACAAATTTGTTATAAATTAGCTTGAATAATTTTTGCAGGTGGTGCTTCATTAGAAATCTTCTAATAACTTCCCTTCTAGATTATGTCATATTTTTATTACAATATATATAAATTTCCAAGATAATGCGTTTTTTTTTTCAACGAAATAATATATTGTGCTAAAAAAACTAAACAAAATCTCTTTAAAAAAATGCTTAACTAAACATCAATGTGCAGAAATAATGACATTTAACAATTTTTTCATTTATTTCCGCAGCATGTTTTGAATTTTAACAATATTTTTGCTTTTAGCATAAAAATTCTATAGTTTTTGAAGAATAACACAAAAAACTAGTAAACCAATTATACAATGTGTATATACTTGTTAAAAGAGTAACTCAAGGAATCCAAATTTGTCAAAATATACAGAATAATTTAAAAACAAATTAAGTTCCTCTTCTTGATAAAAGTTAAAATATAGAGTGGAATGAAAAATAATATTAACTGATCAATAATGTTATTTTTAATTTCAACTATTATTTATTTTTGGCTTTACTAGACAGAATAGTTGAAATTAAAAATAACATTATTGAGTCAGTAGTACTGAACATAATGTGCATATTATCTTTTTTGTAATCCAAGTTTCAGCGTTTTGGCAAATAGCCGGGAAAATAATTGTTTAAAAAGATATATGTTATACTTATCTGTAATAAGATTTGTAAAAGTTAGTAAATAATAATTAGCAAAAAATTTTCAGTTAATATTATTTTTCATATACAGGATATTCCATTTAAAAAATTGCACTTTTTTGTGTACCCTGTATATATACCATGCAACTGCAAAACTGTTAGCATATCTGGAATCTACATAAAAAACCATATAAGATCAGCTTTGAAATTTTCCAGTGTAGAATTTAAAAAAAAATGATTGATATAATTTAATAGAACTACACTACACACTACACTACATTGAATCTCGCAAAGCATGTTATTATAATTGTGGTTTCCTCATCTATAATTTTTATAAAGAACCTTTGATATTTATCCAAACGAATTTATAAATTTACAATTTACAAAACACAATACTTTTAGGGCCGATAATTGAAGAAATAACATCATTTTGCATTTTCGATAAAATGGCGAAGGATCCGGTTATAAAATTTTAAATTTTCTTCAGAAGGTTAAACAACAGTTATTGCACATTCGGGTGGAATATGTTCGTTCCTAACCTATTCCACCCGATTATGCCGCAATGTCAACCTTTTAAATTTTATTCTACAATGTACAGTATATCCCCACTTCGACCCTGACAAAATCAAGGGGAGTGGTTGTGTGTTCACATTTTTCAACAGTATAACCCCCGCTCGTGCAACTCTAGCTCTGAATTTGCAGGTTGTCTAATTTATGTGGTGTGTTTTATGTTGATTTGTTTAATCATCAGGACCAGGAGATAAGTTCATTAATGTTTGTGTACACACTGGATCGCTAGCGTGCTCACATCGTAAATATGTGGAACGTACAGTTTGATATCCCTTTCGAAAGATGGTGAAGCCAGCGGGTTCGTTCATGCCCTATACCTCATCGGTTTGGTCCAGCCCGTGCTGTTTGTGTGGACAAAGATTTAGTGACAATCGGAATTTGCAATGCAGATTCAGTGACAACTATACATATACTATGCAGAAACAAAATCAAACATGAAAAAATAACATTCGTTCAAGAATTATTTCAATAAACAATTTTATTTTCTTTATTTTGACATATTGTATCCTCATTAGGAAACTTTCTAAGAGGCATGTTTATTTGATTTTTTGTAGAGTAAAATTAATAATTACTTTAAACCATTTAAACTGCAAAATACAAGTAACACAAATAATTATAAGCATAAATATGAGTTGTTCTTTAATTTTAAATAATAAAAATAGTTTCTGTGCAACTCACAATTAAAACCATGCGGCGTAAATATATTACTTTTTATTTAATTAATTCTCAATAAAGGAAACTTGCTAAAAGTTTTTCTGATGATCACTTTGTAATATACGAATAGGTGAATATGTTTAAAATACAAATATTAGTATAATAGAGAAGATACTCAATTTTTTTAAATACAGTTTGTATATTTTTGATCATAAATTATCTAATATTTCTAACAGCATTTCTCCCATAGCTTTTATAAAAATGTAATTTGGGTACAATTTTTCTAAGCCAGATGTAATCTATAATACTATAATACTATATATGTGATTTTACAAAACATATATGCGCTAGTGGTGCATAAATTAATTTAAATATAGTAGCTTCATTTTAATATTTCGTGTATTATACGATGATATTTAATATGTTAGCATGAGCAAAAAACAATTTTTTTAAATTTTAATGTCTATATGTATATATCTAATATCCACAACATTTTACAATAATATAAGTAACAGCAAAAATTTATAATACCCAAAAATACCCATAAATAGAGAAATCAATGACATAAATGAATATATATATATATATATATATATATATATATATATATATATATATATATATATATATATATATATATATATATATATATATATATAGAAGAAGAACAGAGATATAATGTTAGTTTTCTATATAAACTACTCGAGATACCAAGAATTTTGTAGGTGTTAAATTTTGAATATTTTTTATTTACTTTTGGTTCTTTGTTTCCGATATACGAAGAGATATATGAAATTAAAATTTGGGTTGTCCTCTTGCGACTTAACCTTATGGGACACCTATGTTTCGTTTATCAGTCGTGTGTAATAAGTATTCTATTGATGATTGTTGCATAAGACTTAGCCTCGAAGAGTGATATACCAAATATGTCGTCTTTCGGAGAGAAAACACTGAATGTAAAAAAAAAATTAAGCACCCCGTGTCTCCGATTCTAGTGGTTTCTTGAATAATGTTTAAATATGAAACCATCATTTCTTTTAATCCTTTTGGGAATAAATTTAATTTTGGCTCACCCTGTATATATAAAAAATACTCCTTTTTAAATTTTCTTTAAAACTGAAGAAATGCCTGATTAAAGGTATATACTATATATGGCCTATGCAGATTTTTTCCCAAATATAGCATACTATTTTTTACTGCTAAAATTTGTAGCGGCATTTTTTTATAAAAATGTTTAAATATATTATCATATTGTAATATTAAATTAAATTTTCTTACTAAACAAAAAAGGTAGTCTTTCATACAAAATGTTCCAAAAGTCATTAAAATGTTTCTGATATTAATATTACATTTTGCGCGCGAAAAACAAGCAAAACTTTTAAAGTATTTCAACTTTAAATTAAATTGGAACGGAATATTTTTACACCTCACAGTTTTCAAGTAGTACAATATTATTTTACCAGTTTACAAGAGTATTTATAAAACTTTTAGAACTGTTCAGAAAACTTTTTGGCGAGATAAATTTATAGAAAAATAGTAAAATATCGTTGGTAACATAACATCGTACCTATAAATTAGAATGAGAAGTTCCTTGAGAATGGTTTTGGAGATGGCTTAACAGGTTATAGTAAAAGAAACACCGTGTCCTGCCGCTTCCGAAGTCCCGGTGTCTTAAGTTACCACAATGTCCCGCTGCGAGTACCACGAGAACTGGTCATACACTGGAAGACCACCTCGTGCCGCGTGCCGCCGTTCGAGGGCCCGCGACCGACACCGAATCGGGCATCGAGCCTGTGGGAGCGGCGTTTCACCACGCCCCCAAACACTGAAACAAATGCGACGAGGAGTGAAGTAACTGTTGCTCTTGCAGAGCTACCCCGGAGCCTGAGGGATGCTCCCTCACGGAAATCTGCACAGGAATGCAATTTCATCAAAGCATACAACGCTGTTGTATTCTCAGTCCAGATCACAAGGCTCGGCCACACGGAAAACAAAGTTATAAGTCTCGGTTACGGTTTCATTACACTCAGTCTCAACTGGCACGCGTATCCGAGGACTCATACGTCCCAGCAGAACAGAGATTACGACATAAATCCATCTATCCCATCAGGTTGAATTTGCAAACGCTTCGCTCTGTAATTTGACATTTAACACGATCCCTTCTCATTCTAAATATTTCTCAAGGCAACAATTGAATATAATCGTATGACACTCCAGTAAGATATAACACACCACTGGAATTGATATAAACGTACTTGTGGCATATGTAATATGTGTCAATAAATAAATAATTAAGAAGGAATCGTGAGTCAAGTTGCTATGTAATGCAATCGTTTAAATTCTACAAAAACTAAAACTGCCAGAGCCCTTAGCCAAACTAGTGGGTCAAAAAGTAGAAATAAACATATGCCCAGTATGCAACGGGCCGCTGGGGCTATATGGTAAGCGGTGAGCTGCGGGCTGCGAATAGTGGGTGCTGGGAATGGGAAGCGGAAGACTAGCGACAGAAGGCAGCGGGGCAAGGCAACAATGCGGTTGCTAGAGATGCTTAATATACTGAAGCCGACGTAATGAACGTAAGATGAAACAGAAACAACAATAAACGTCCTTAACACCTCGTGATGAATAGCATAAAAGTAATATAGTAGACAAGTGTAGTAGGACTTAAGTCTTGCGGTGTAAAGCGTGATTATTGGTCGTGAGGCATCAGTATCAGCTGAGGAAAAGCAACAGTGGCTAAATGAAATAACGGTGGAGACGACTAGAGAGTATTAAAGAGTAGCTTTGCTACTATTGAGCGACGTGCCAACGCCAACGGCGACCGAAAAAGGAAGGGTGGCGGGCAGGCGGTCGGCGGTGACTCAAATAACAATCAAAGACCGATTTTCGGAATGTCGGGTCACCGGGTTCCTACTATAACTCAGTGGCTACTCTATCGCATTCGGCCAGACCACATTTAATCCCTTACAAGACGCACTCCTCTACTTTGCCATATATTCCTATAAATAAATTTGTAACCGACTCCTTTATGGAGCGTAATCATATAAAGAAGAAATACGTTATATTTTACGATCACGGAAACCTATACGAACCCTATGACAGTCGACGCGTAAATGTTGTATTCAAACTATTTTACACAGAAACAAGACTGGCAACGAGTGTACATGAGAGAAACGGAGCATATACGTTGAAATACGTACATTGACACACGTACGATGCAGCTAGTATGCATATAAATTACAAACGATTTTTTCCTGTCATAAAAATAACAATTTCCTTGCTATAAAGCAATTTTATTTCACGTTCCGCGTATTCTCATAAAATGCGTTTTGAAGAGAGCAATAATCACAAGGCTAAACAGTACACCATAACTACAAAATAAATATGTGAACACTATGATGGCTGTATAGTAACAGTGTATCTTATAGCCTGAAATAATGACTATCGTTTCGTATTACTGAGCCCTTGCATAAAGTATGGCTTAGGGTTAGACATCGACAGACCGATATGCTACCATCATTCTCACATACAGCGACAAAGTTACATGTTTCGTAGGGCAACACGAATATATGGTGTTGCCTCTACTCTTGCCATTATCACTGCAGTTTCCAATACCATGATTCACATAATGAAAATCGTGACTTACCGCACCAGTTGCGTTATGTTCGAAATTTTCAATTTTTCCTCCGATAAATTAATAGATTTGCTACAAGGAAATGATATGGTGCAATAATTCTTCAGTAAATAATCTAATTAATAAACCAAATATTTAATTTACGTCTTTATACATATAAAGCAAAGCATTAATAAATATACTAGAAGAAGGAAACCTTTATACATCGTTAGTCAAAAGTATGGGAACGCCGATAGATGATTTTCCCCATCAAACCTTTATAATAATTTACATTTTGCATAAATAGTTAATTTAATTTAATATGTTGATGGCGAAATAACCGCAATTTCCATCATATACATTTTTGTCTCGCGCAAATAGATGATTTTTCCGGTCAATCATTTTCGATCATTTACCTTTTTAGGTGAATGCAAGCACATGCATAATTATTTAATTTGATTTAATTTATTGAAGGCGAAATAACCATTTTTCTAGACGGTAACTAGTTTGGACTGCAAAACTAATTTTTTCGCGTAACAGGTGATCATTTACATTTTCCTAGTCAACCATTTTCTGTCATATACACTTGTTATTTTGCAGAACTAGACAATTTTCAATCATTTTCTATCATGTACATTTTGGGTCAATTTATTGTGGAAATAGGAGATTTTTCCAGTCAATCATTTTTGATTACATACATTTTAAATTTTCGTGTAAATTGCTAATTTTACCAGCACACTATTGCAAATTTTAGTTCAGTAGATTTTGAGAAAGATCATTTTCGCTTTACATAAGTAGGAGGAGAAGGAGACATCCTTCAGCAGGAAACATAGAAACCTAAACGCGGTACTGAATGTGACCCCTGTTGGGTAATTTAGTCATAACTTGACATCCAATAGTATTCTTCATGGCAGTAAAATTTAACACAATTTTTAACATTCATGAATAAGGATGTGGAATTCTTCGGAACAACAGTTTTTCTACTAAATGTTTTCATCGCTATATATTTCAGAAATTAATATTCAAAGCATCTTTAATGTGAATGTTGTCTAATAGTCATAACTCGGGTACATAATAACTGCTACAAAGATATATGAACTCAAGGTAAAATAGCTGTGTAATAATAGTCTACTATAGAGGGTGTCTCACCAGGAACTGTATCGATCAATACAGGAAAAAGTACGCACCAGAAAATTTAGGGAATTACTAATAGCAGTGTGGTTAATCCAAAATAATTACAAGCACTTCCGGTTATACCGGAAGGCGATACCAACTTGCTCATTTTAAATAGAATACTCTATATATTTTAGGGTTTTCGAAAAGAGCATAAAATTCTGAGTCGAAAACATACCCCTACGCCTAAACCCAGCCGTTTCAGAGATATTTGACATTTTAAAAAAATTCTGACAGGTGTAATGGTTTACAATAACCTTTATAACTTTCTTCGTGTAAAAGATACTCATTTGCTTTTTGGCATGTAGAAAGACCATAAGGTGAGCTATGCTCTACAGTTTAAGGAAATTCAATAATAGTATACCAAGTGTTCCATTTTTGATGTTACATTTTGTAAATTTCAAACCGCGAAACTTGCTTAAGTCAAATGGAACACCCTGTATTTTTTTACATCAAGTTATGTATAATTAAATTCCTTAAATGCCAAAAAGCAAATGAGTATCTTTTACACGAAGAAAGTTATAAAGGTTATTGTATTGTAAACCATTACAGCTGTCAAAAAATATTTTAAATGTCAAATATCTCTGAAGCGGCTGGGTTTAGGCATAGGATATCCGTAATATTTTTGACTCAAAATTTTATGCTCTTTTCGAAAAACTCTAAAATATATAGGGTATTCCATTTAAAATAAGCAAGTTGGTATCGACTTCCGCTATAACCGGAAGTGCCAGATGCTCGTAATTATTTTAGTTGGATTGACCACACTGCCATTAGTAATTCCTTAAATTTTCAAAATTCTGTGGTTCGTACTTTTCCCTATTATATCGATCAATGCAATTCCTGGTGAGACACCCTGTATAATCTGAAATAATGACCGCTGAATCCCATTAGTGCACAATTACGTAAGGTATAGCTTAGTGTTTCACAGAGACATACAAATAAACCTCCGTCATCCACACCGCAGCGGCAAAGTCGCACTTTCAACGGGCCGATCGGGGGTGCCTTTGACGCAGCACGAATATATGCTGTGTGCCTCTGTTCCTGCCTATACAATTGCCGTTCCCAGTCTCATTGTATATATAATGTAAATCGTGACTTGCTGCAGATGTACTAACGTTTATGGTGATACATATTTTAAGAATAATCCCTTATAAAATGATATATATATACATATATATATATATATATATATATATATATATATATATATATATATATATATATATATATATATATATATATATATATATATATATATATATATATATATATATATATATATATATATATATATATATATATATATATATATATATATATATATATATATATATATATATATATATATATATATATATATATATATATATATATATTATAATATATATATATATATATATATATATATATACATATATATACATATATATATATATATATATATATATATATATATATATATATATATATATATATATATATATGTATATATATATATACCGGGTGACCACGAGATGACGCTCGCCCCTATATCTTCTTGGTCTTTCAAGATATGAATCTCAAATTTGGGCACGTCAAATAACGGCTACATATGGATTAATTTGACCTATTTATTATTTTCTGTCGCTTCCGGTTTCAGCGGAAATGATGCCAACTTTGGATTTTTAAATGGAACACCCTCTATATTTTTACATTTTTGGATTCAGGAGGTCATTTTGCATACAACTATGGCATATTGAGATAAAAGTATTAATGACTGACATATTTATGAGCAAATTTAATTTCTCATCTAGGCGGCCATGACCCCAAAAAAATGTTTTGTTTTGCTTCAATAAATAATCAAAAAAATACAATTATGAGATTATGTCATATGACATTTGTGTTATAGGCTCCTAAACATTTCGGAAATCGTTTTTCCAGAATAACTCATCATTTCTTTTAAATGGCACCATGGTGGCTCATTACGTTATTTCAATAAAGCATTTTATTACCGATAACTTGGTACCTAACACTCCATTATTTATTCATAAAAATAATACATGTGATAAATGATAACAAATGAACGAATTAAGAAACAAACGAATTAAAACTAAGTAATTATTTTATCACATTATCTAAAAAAATTATAACAATTGTTCAAAATGTTGACCACCGACATTTACACAATGTCTTGCTCTTACTAAAGTTTCTCTCACCACATTGGTGAGATGTTGCTCTGTTATAGAATTTATTGCCCTCCTAACTCGATCTTTCAAATCTTCTAATGTAGTTGGTACTGTTTAATATACACGTTCTTCAATGTGGCCCCAAAAAAATCTAACGGCGTTAGATCAGGTGATCGCGCTGGCCACCTGACTGGTTTATTATATTCTATCCAATGATCCCCGAACTGACCATTTGAATATTCTGCAATTACTCTGGCGTTATGGGGCGGGGGCGCCATCCTGCTGGAAATACCCCAACTGGTACTGATTTAAGGGTAAATGTTCCAAAAACTCTTCAATTTCATTTCTCAGAAAACTTAAATATCTTTCTCCTGTCAGTGGACCATCAATAAATATGGGACCTATGATCCTGTTACCCATAATGCCTGCCCAAATATTAAAACCAAACCGTTCTTGAAAATTGCCTTGCCTCAAAATTCTTGGATTTTGTTGCGCCCAGTACCTCAAATTGTTTTTATTGAACATATCATTGTTTGTAAAACAGGATTCGTCAGAAAACAATATATTATAATGAAAGTTTGGAGATCTAATTTCATTGTCTAAAAGCCATCTGCAATACTGAAACCTCCGCATGAAATCGTTTTCATATAATGTTTGGTGAAGCTGGTGTTGGTAACTCTTAAATTTGTGTTTTTTAAGAATTTTTCTTAGTTTCTCTTCCTCACTTGCAATTTCTCGTATTGAGACACTAGGATTGATTTCCACTGACGCTAATACATTAATTTCGGTGTCTTCATTGATAATTATTGTCCTTTAGTGTAATTGAGCTACTCTCTCCTGTCTCAGCTCCCGTTCTACTCTAAGAAAATAATGTCTGCCAGGATGATTTCTGTGGATACCGCTCTGCATATAAATCGCGGGCAGCCCGGCTATTTCTGCGACATTCCCCGTATAACATCAGCATATCCACTTTGTCACTTTTTGAATAATCCATGAATTTTTAATACACACCACAATAATATCGGATTCTCATAGACTAAATATCATTTGAGCTGTCAGATTAATTCATTTGTTTCTTTTGTTACATTCTAAAGGCACCTACTTGATAGAGATCCAGTGTTAAATATTATGCGTTTATTTTCATTTATACCTTGTTGGATACCATTATTATGTATTTTTATGTATTATAGTATGAATAAATAGTGGAGTGTTTGGTACCAAATTATCGGTAATAAAATGCTTTATTGAAATAACGTAATGAGCCACCATGGTGCCATTTAAAAGAAATGAGTTATTCTGGAAAAACGATTTCCGAAATGTTTAGGAGCCTATAACACAAATGTCATATGACATAATCTCATAATTGTATTTATTGATTATTTATTGAAGCAAAACAAAACATTTTTTTTGGGGTCATGGCCGCCTAGATGAGAAATTAAATTTGCTCATAAAAATGTCAGTCATTAATACTTTTTTCTCAATATACCATAGTTGTATGCAAAATGACCTCCTGAATTCAAAAATGTAAAAATATATAGGGTGTTCCATTTAAAAAATCCAAAGTTGGCATCATTTCCGGTGAAACCGGAAGCGACAGAAATGATAAATAGGTCTAATTAATCCATACTTAGCCGTTATTTGACGTACCCAAATTTGTGATTCATATCTTGAAAGACCAAGAAGATATAGGGGCGAGCGTCATCTCGTGGTCACTATATATATATATATATATATATATATATATATATATATATATATATATATATATATATATATATATATATATATATATATATATATATATATATATATATATATATATATATATATATATATATATATATATATATAGTTTTTAAGAAGTTTATATTCTTTTTTATTTCTTGAACCTTGTTTCTATATATTTTCTACTCGTTTTTTCTTGGAATTTGGTTCTTGTTTAATAATAATTAATTTTTTAAATTGTGATGAAATTCATTTATTTTTTTTTCCTTATAAACGTTTTGGTAGGGATTTTATTTTTTTCAATATATTCTTAAATTTAGATTCTTAAATGGCACTAAAATACTTTATTCACGTCTTTTTTTTTTTTTTTTTATTTTTTTTATTTTTTTAATACAAGAACCATTAAAAAAAAGACGTGAATAAAGTATTTTAGTGCCACATTTAAGAATCTAAATTTAAGAATATATTGAAAAAGGTATAAATCCATACCGAAACGTTTATACGGAAAAAAATAATAAATGAATTCCATCACAATTTAAAAAATTAATTATTAAAACAAGAACCAAATTCCCAAGAAAAAACAGCAAGAAAATATATATATATATATATATATATATATATATATATATATATATATATATATATATATATATATATATATATATATATATATATATATATATATGATTAAATATGATTTGAAGGAAACAACTACTCAGCTGGCAAATACCCCGACCTGCATTGAATTACACCTTCAAATCATGATAGATCGATAGCCAATATCATTTGTCAATTCCTAACCAGACATAGATCGATTTCGAACTTATTTGTTCTCTTCAGTATGCCATAGGTTATGGAACAGACAAATGATAGTGGCCAACCTGCTAGTTATATACTAACTATAGTGAAGTGAATGGTGGTGAGAGGTATGAAACTTCTCATATGGTCTGAATGCTACTATCCGACCGACATCCTCGATGTCTCTGTGGCGGATAGCGACTTGCATCACAGCAAGTACCGAGAGCGGCGACCCCTAGCCCAGGTGGACTAAACTAATGTGATTAAATATGATTTGAAGGAAACAACTACTCAGCTGGCAAATACCCCGACCTGCATTGAATTACACCTTCAAATCATGATAGATCGATAGCCAATATCATTTGTCAATTCCTAACCAGACATAGATCGATTTCGAACTTATTTGTTCTCTTCAGTATGCCATAGGTTATGGAACAGACAAATGATAGTGGCCAACCTGCTAGTTATATACTAACTATAGTGAAGTGAATGGTGGTGAGAGGTATGAAACTTCTCATATGGTCTGAATGCTACTATCCGACCGACATCCTCGATGTCTCTGTGGCGGATAGCGACTTGCATCACAGCAAGTACCGAGAGCGGCGACCCCTAGCCCAGGTGGACTAAACTAATGTGATTAAATATGATTTGAAGGAAACAACTACTCAGCTGGCAAATACCCCGACCTGCATTGAATTACACCTTCAAATCATGATAGATCGATAGCTAATATCATTTGTCAATTCCTAACCAGACATAGATCGATTTCGAACTTATTTGTTCTCTTCAGTATGCCATAGGTTATGGAACAGACAAATGATAGTGGCCAACCTGCTAGTTATATACTAACTATAGTGAAGTGAATGGTGGTGAGAGGTATGAAACTTCTCATATGGTCTGAATGCTACTATCCGACCGACATCCTCGATGTCTCTGTGGCGGATAGCGACTTGCATCACAGCAAGTACCGAGAGCGGCGACCCCTAGCCCAGGTGGACTAAACTAATGTGATTAAATATGATTTGAAGGAAACAACTACTCAGCTGGCAAATACCCCGACCTGCATTGAATTACACCTTCAAATCATGATAGATCGATAGTCAATATCATTTGTCAATTCCTAACCAGACATAGATCGATTTCGAACTTATTTGTTCTCTTCAGTATGCCATAGGTTATGGAACAGACAAATGATAGTGGCCAACCTGCTAGTTATATACTAACTATAGTGAAGTGAATGGTGGTGAGAGGTATGAAACTTCTCATATGGTCTGAATGCTACTATCCGACCGACATCCTCGATGTCTCTGTGGCGGATAGCGACTTGCATCACAGCAAGTACCGAGAGCGGCGACCCCTAGCCCAGGTGGACTAAACTAATGTGATTAAATATGATTTGAAGGAAACAACTACTCAGCTGGCAAATACCCCGACCTGCATTGAATTACACCTTCAAATCATGATAGATCGATAGCCAATATCATTTGTCAATTCCTAACCAGACATAGATCGATTTCGAACTTATTTGTTCTCTTCAGTATGCCATAGGTTATGGAACAGACAAATGATAGTGGCCAACCTGCTAGTTATATACTAACTATAGTGAAGTGAATGGTGGTGAGAGGTATGAAACTTCTCATATGGTCTGAATGCTACTATCCGACCGACATCCTCGATGTCTCTGTGGCGGATAGCGACTTGTATCACAGCAAGTACCGAGAGCGGCGACCCCTAGCCCTGGCATACTGAAGAGAACAAATAAGTTCGAAATCGATCTATGTCTGGTTAGGAATTGACAAATGATATTGGCTATCGATCTATCATGATTTGAAGGTGTAATTCAATGCAGGTCGGGGTATTTGCCAGCTGAGTAGTTGTTTCCTTCAAATCATATTTAATCACATTAGTTTAGTCCACCTGGGCTAGGGTCGCCGCTCTCGGTACTTGCTGTGATGCAAGTCGCTATCCGCCACAGAGACATCGAGGATGTCGGTCGGATAGTAGCATTCAGACCATATGAGAAGTTTCATACCTCTCACCACCATATATATATATATATATATATATATATATATATATATATATATATATATATATATATATATATATATATATATATATATATATATATATATATATATGTATATATATATTGTTTTTAAGAAGTTAATATTCTTTTTTTATTTCTTGAACATTGTTTCTATATATTTTCTTGTTGTTTTTTCTTGGTTCTTGTTTTTAATAATTAATTTTTCAAATTGTGATGGAATTCATTTATTATTATTTTTTTCCGTATAAACGTTTCGGTATAGATTTATACCTTTTTCAATATATTCTTAAATTTAGATTCTTAAATGAGGCACTAAACTACTTTATTAACGTCTTTTTTTATGGTTCTTGTACACTTTAATAATATTTCTTTTTGTATATCATTGTTCTGTTCTCTCTATGAGCACAAACGATGAACCATATTCCCAAGAAAAAAACAACAAGAATATATATATATATATATATATATATATATATATATATATATATATATATATATATATATATATATATATATATATATATATATATATATATATATATATATATACAGAGAGTGAGTTATACGCGGGTTTAATTACATTCGTAAAAATAATGAAAATTAATTGGGTATGCCCGCAAAAAGAAAAAAAAAATTGCAAATGGCAGAAAGATGCAAACCATGGACACGTGTTTCTGACTAATTGGTCTTCATCAGCACGGTGTAGCTGGAGTTAAAAATGATGGACAAAACTCAAAAAAGACACTAAAGGGAAACCCACTGGACAGGGAGCCAGTCGCACCTTTGTGGCTTCACTTGGAAGAATCTTATGGTTTGAGAGCGACATCCAATGAGACCGCACACGCGGGCAACTATAGCCACCTGCGGATTTCGGACCCAAGAAATGAATAAGTACAGAGGGAGTTATACGCGGGTTTAATTACATTCGTAAAAAATAATGAAAATTAATCGGGTATATTCGCCAAAAGAAAAAATTATATATGTATATATATATATATATATATATATATATATATATATATATATATATATATATATATATATATATATATATATATATATATATATATAATACAGGGTGAGCCACGGTGGGTGGAGTATTAAGAGTATATGGAGAACGGACAACCGATTGCTTTGAAATTTTGGTTACCAAGATAATCGAGTATGATCTCTCCAACTAAAATATTTTCGAAAGTGCGGTGTTGCCACTTATACGTAAAACTGGCAACATCTTCGTTATTTTAAATGGAATACCCCGTATATTTTTGCGTTTTCTGGATCGTCGTCTCTTTCTGAGTAACTTTTATTAATATTTCCCTATACCTATCTCAAGCCGTTTTCGAGATAATAATTTTTTCTGAATTTATTGCCAAAAATTTGACTTTCAGTAAATCGTGTTTTCTCCTACCTACGCAGCAACTAAAAGATAATTTTTTAGTTGCGGCTAGGCAAGGCCTGGGGGCATCTCCTCCATTATTCAAATGTTTTGAATATCATACAGAGTGAGTTAGAGAACGCTTTCTACAAGTGACTTAGAAAAATGCACGAAAGTCAATTTTTTTAAATGGAATGCCCTGTATATTATTACTGATTCGGAAAGGCGATACATTTACCTCTTTAAAAAGGTAATATACTCTATACCTAATGCACACCGTTTTCGATTTATGGGCACTTTTCTGTAACCTTACCAAGAATATTAGTCTTCTGGTATATCATAACGGGTGGGCCATGAAATTTTTGTTTTGTCATTTTGTAATGACAACAGATGTTATTTTTCTAAATAAATTTGACGTTAGTGATATTTGCACCTAATTTGAATAGCTATGTAGCACAAATATGGCAGAAAATAATTATACAAACACGGTTTTAATTGATTTGTTTATTATCCACGGAGAGTGCAATAAGGTTATCAGCAGAACTTCAGCAGAAGATTTAATGAGAAATATCCGAATTTGCCGCAGATGAACAACAGAAAGTTTTTACGAATTCAGAGGAATTTTATAAATTTTGGTTCGTCATTAAGAGAGGCAAGAAATTTACCTAAACCTGTGACATCTGACGAGGTAAATGAAATCAATGTGCTAGCATATTTTCATGCAAATCCCCCGTATTCCATACGTTGTGCTGAGCGGGATTTAGCATTGCCATATTCATCCATTCGAAAAATACTAGCAAACCATAGAATGCATAAATACTAATTTACAAGAGTCCAATTTCTCATGCCTCAGGATTATCTACAGAGAATAGAATTTTATGAAATGTTACTTGTACGTATGCAAGAGGACTCCAATTTTTAAAGAAAATTATATGGACTGATGAATCAAAATTTTCTAGGGAAGGGATTTGTAACATACGAAAACATCACCATTGGGCCACAGACAACCCTACGTTACTAGAGAGGCTGGCTTTCAAGTCAAATTTAGTTTCAATGTGTTTTGTATGTTAATGGATGACAAAATAAAATATTACATATACGACGAAAAATTGAATTCCAGAAAATATTTAGTTATAATTAGAACAATTGTGGAAGACTTCCTTGATATTATGTCAATTGAAAAATATATAACTTGGTATCAACTCGACGGGGCTCCTGCACATTGTACACACGAAATTAGTATGGAGATGGACTGCTTTTTCTATGATCGTTGGATTAGACGGTTGGGATCGTGGAATTGGCCTGCGAGGTCCCCTGACCTTACCCCCGTTAGATTTTTATCTTTGGGGTACTCTTAAAGATAGAGTTTATAAAACTCCAGTCCACAACAGGGAAGAATTAGAACATCGAGTGATTCAAGAGATTGAAAACTTGGACCCCTCTGAAATAAGAGCTGCTACAACAAACGTCGTCCATAGTCGTATACAAAAGTGTCTGGAAGTTAACGGTCTACATTTCGAACAATTATAACAATATTTTTAAGATTTTTATATTTAGTACTGTTATTGGTATTATTTGTTATTGCTACTTAGACTTTGTTACTGTTGTTGCTGCTTAGTTATTATTTTTTCCTAATACTGACACTGTTATTGTTCTCTTAATGATGAACCAAAATTTATAAAATTCCTCTGATCTGAGGCAAATTCGGATATTTTTATTAAATTTTCTACAAGTTCTGCTGACAATCTTATTGCACTGTCCATGGATAATAAACAAATCAATTAAAACCGTGTTTGTATAATTATTTTCTGCCATATTTGTGCTACATAGCTATTCAAATTAGGTGCAATTATCACTAACGTCAAATTTATTTAGAAAAATAACATCTGTTGTCATTACAAAAATGACAAAACAAAAATTTCATGGCCCACCCGTTATGATATACCAGAAGACTAATATTCTTGGTAAGGTTACAGAAAAGTGCCCATAAATCGAAAACGGTGTGCATTAGGTATAGAGTATATTACCTTTTTAAAGAGGTAAATGTATCGCCTTTCCGAATCAGTAATAATATACAGGGCATTCCATTTAAAAAATTGACTTTCGTGCATTTTTCTAAGTCACTTGTAGAAAGGTTCTCTAACTCACCCTGTATGATATTCAAAAACATTTGAATAATGGATGAGATGCCCCCACGGTTTCCTAGCCGCAACTAAAAAAAATTATCTTTTAATTGTTGCGTAGGTAGGAGAAAACACGATTTACTGAAAGTCAAATTTTTTGGCAATAAATTCAGAAAAGAATTATTATCTCGAAAAACGGCTTGAGATAGGTATAGGTAAATATTAATAAAAGTTACTCATAAAGAGACGACGATCCAAAAAACGTAAAAATATACAGGGTATTCCATTTAAAAATAACGAAGATGTTGCCAGTTTTACGTATAAGTGGCAACACCGCACTTTCGAAAATATTTTAGTTGGAGAGATCATACTGGATTATCTTGGTAACCAAAATTTCAAAGCAATTGGTTGATCCATTCTCCATATACTTCTAATACTCCATCCACCGTGGCTCACTGTATATATATATATATATATATATATATATATATATGTGTATATATATATACATATATATATATATATATATATATATATATATATATATATATATATATATATATATATATATATATATATATATATATATATATATATATATATATATATATATAAAAATATGTGTATATATGTATATATATACATATACATATATATATATATATATATATATATATATATATATATATATATATATATATATATATATATAATAGCGAAACAGAAATTGCAGAGAGTGTTTAAAAAAAAATATGCTGCAACTCTCAACTGAATATTCACAATCACAATCCAACTTCGTTATAGACATAAATTTTCTATGAAAAATTTTGTATTAATTTTTTCCATGAAATGAATAGTATTCCCCTCCACCATTCCAGAGACTTATTTTGCATCCATTCCTCAATGGATGTTCTTATGCCTGGCTTGGCTATGCCACAGAAGGGTTCAGGTCCTACTAAGGCTGTGGATGAGCCTTCTCTGGCCAGTTCATCTGTCTTTTCGTTACCCTTATGTCCCTCGTGTCCTGGCACCCACACCATGGTCAGTTTATTTTCCAGATAGGTAACTTCAGTTAAAGTATAATGATAAAATATAGGCCCAACAATTTTGTTTCTGAAAATTCCACACCAAACGCTAACAGTTTTTCCTCCTGATTTTTTTTATTTATTTTACTAATCTGTTTCTGTTGTGCTTGTTTTCCCACGACCCTCGATTTTTCCTATTAAAAACTCCTGCCGTAGAAAAAGATGATTCATTAGTCCATAATATTTTATTAAAAAAATTGGGATTTTCATCCAACTTTTAATTTATTTGGCGACAAAAGTCTTTTCCTTTTTTGAGCTTCTGTTAAAACTTGTACGGGTAAAATTTTATATAGTCTGTAGCTTTTTATTTTTTAACGTACGTTGGATTTTGGAATAACTTTCACCTAATTGATCGACTGCATTATTTATACTACATTCAGAATTTTCTAAAAAAATAATACAATGTTTCAAAAAAGTCTATTCGCGAATGAATATGGATGGGCTTACCTTCGAAATGAAGCAATATATCTAGCTGTTCTTCCTGGTTTGCTTGAACTACACGCTTTTTTCCACTAAAACTTGAAGTATTATTCACCTTTCGGTAAATATTTTTGAACGTGTTTTCTGACGGTGTTCGACGATTTGGATACAACACCCTATATGCTCTTTTTGCTGCACGTTTATTTCTGTTATTTTGTATACAACAAGTAAATATTTTTCTTCCTCACTTTAAACCATTTTGATTATTTCATTAAAGAAATGTCACTTATCAAACATAATAGTTGTCATTTTCATAGACCACTTTAATAATGTTGACTTTTCAATATTTACGGTAACTAGTTTAACTAGGATATTCGACGTTTAATAACTCAAAACCGGTATATGGTAGGGGTTACAAATGGTATATTTATAAAATCAGGAACAAAGGATTATTTCAAAACTTTAATAATATACAGGGTATTCCATTTAAAAAAATATATTATTTTTTTGTATCTCCTGAAATCTGCACGCTACTGTACTTTTGATAGCATTTTAAAAAAATTCAGTGGCCAAGTGAGCTGTCCGAGGTCACTTGGCCGACAGAGCCGTCATATGACTCATATGTTTACATCATATCATAATACTTGAATAAGTACAGTAAAGGGAAATAAATTTTAACAATAATGTTACATTTTATAAAAATTTGTATAAAACTCACCCTTTTAAGCAGATTTATGAAGTAGTTTGGTTGTCATCATCACAAAGTGGGGAAGATCTATAGTATAATAGCATCAGGTATGTTTCTATAGCTGTCTCCGTCAGCGATGTTCGCTTTGGTGAAAAAATATGTTTTGCATTTTGAAAATGACCATTCGACATCTACGGATGTAATACAGGCATAAGTAAAACAATCTGTGAACTCACTTAACGAAGTTGTAGATGCACTATCACAAATTTGTCTGAATTTGCTAAAATCAGGATCTTTCTGTAATACACTCTCGAATTTTTCACTAAAGCGATTATTTTTAGCGTCATTTATAGCCTGCAGCTGTGTATTTACGTCGTCCACTATTTGCAGCGATTCCACTAACGACAACGAACTATTTTGCAATTTTTCTATTGCGTGTAGTCCTCTATAATTGTTATTAATAGTTTTTAAATCTGTTTCAAGGGAAACGTCTTGAAAGCTTGTCTGGCTTTCCCTAATAGCTGCAGCCTCGTTAGGGTTGAACTGTAGTATCACAGCTTTTATTTGTTGAAAATATTCAGCATAATAAAAAACCGCTTTCAACCACGTTCTCCAACGTGTAAGAATCGGCTCTGGTGGTTCAGGAATACCAGGACACTGTCTGTGAAATGCTCGAAGCCGTTTAGGAGATTTGAGAAAAACTTTTTTTGTATTTGCTATTAATGCATCTACCTCTGGAAAACATTTTCGAATCGTTTCTGCCACAAGATGTAACGCATGCACTTTACACGTAACATGTAAAAACCTACAATTGTCACTTTGAAAAGAACGGCCTACCATGCGCATTGTCGCAGCACCATCAGTCACAAACATCAATACTTGACTTGTTGAAAGTTCAAATTTTTCGAATGTCTCCAACACCCCACGCGTAATTATTTCGCCAGTACACGCAGTTAGTCTTTTACTAGCTAGTAAAAGTGGAAATGTTAGTTTAAGAGGGCCCAGTACACGTACTATAATATTTAAAATATAATTTTTTTTACAATCTGTCGTCTCGTCAATACATAACCAGAGCCGTGTATTTTTTAATCCACATTTAATCCTATTTACAATGTCTTCACGAACAGCTGGAATATATCTACGTAACGATGTACGACTTGGTAAGTTCACCTGGGGATTGTATTTATTCCAAAACTTCCGAAATGGTTGTTTATCCAGTATGTGTAGCGGAATATTACAGGCTATTAATATTAACAATAAATCAAACATAAACTGAGTTGTCAAAGGCATGCCAATTTTTTTATTTTGATGTTGCACGGTGTTGATATGACGACGACAATCTGTTTTGTGCCAGCACATTAAGTCTTGATTACAAACTTTACAAATTATTTTGCATCCGTTATAGAATAAATCCGGAAATTCACAGATAAATTTATTCACTGTGTCCGCGTACGGTCGTTTTTTACCCTTTGGCGCGTTTGACATTATGTATAATTTATAGGTACAACCTCACGCATCAACCTTTCAAATAAGACTGCAGCGTAAATCACTTCTAAATCGGCACGTGTGACGCCATGCAAGACCGTGGCTGTACTCCAGCCACATCGGACAGCTCTAGTGATAACCACACAACTTTTATTTAAAACTTTTTTTTCTATAGGCAATAAAAGCGATGATAACGGGTGAGTAATTTATAAAGAATAACCCTGTACAACAAGAAATGTTATACAGAATTTTGACAATTTTTTTGTTCTTTAACCATTTTTTATTTGGTATTCTAAATTGGTATTATCCATGATGCTTCCAGAGTCATACAATTTAGACGCGTACAGTGGTGTTCATTAAAATATTGTGCATGCAGCCAAGTACTTACTTTAGTTTACAACAAAACTTATAGTAGTGTAATTGGCATGTCATAAATGCCAGCTAGGACGTAGAGGGTTATTTTTGAAAACGAGGAAGACATTGGACATGTACAAATAATTATTGCCACAAAAGACGGTTTTACCAATAATCGTTGAAGTTTTTGTGGATTAAAACCACAGATGATACAACGCGCTATCTCTTGAATGGAAATACATACACATTCAGAACGGTCATAATTAATTCACCAAAGTGAATTGCAGAACGATGTTATGTTTATCTAAACAGAACCGCTGGTTAATTTTACAATATTGGTTTGTCTACCAACTATAAAAGCACAGGGGACTATAGTACGACAAATCGGTATTGTGAGGGGACGTGCGGGGTAAGACGCTACATGAGGGTGGGAAATATCTAACACAAGACATCTTTCGTCTTTTACACCTCTTACATTATTGCGAGAAATATGATTGTTGTTTTTGTTATCACGCGACCGAGGTGGAGTTACACTTACATTCTGTAATACTTCAGGTCCTCTTACCGATTTGTTTAGCATGATTATTTTATATCTGTTTATTTGCTGGTGTGTTTTTGAAAATAATTTAAGAAGGTTATCGTGTTGCAGTGAGTTGTGTAATATATAGTAAGTATAATATTATAATTAATAATTATGTTATATCTGTTTATTTGCTGGTGTGTTTTTGAAAATAATTGAAGAAGGTTATCGTAGTAAAAGTAAAACAGTGTCTCTGAGTAACGTTCCCTGTCCCACAAAACACAAACTGGTGAAAGAAGGTGCCCTTCTAAGAAAACAACTATGGTCAATCACAAACTATAGACCCATCGCGCATCGTTAGCAAAACTTTTAAGAACTTTAGTTTACGACGAGTATCAGAAAAATGAAATCCCAACTATCGACGTGGTAGGCAAAAAACTAAAATAAATGAATTATTATCTAAAATATACCATAAGAAATTTAGGAACGGATGGGAAAAATGGTCGGTACAGGACAATAAAAATAAACGTTATTCTTTTGCCGAAGTTTCGTTTACTCGACGCGCACTTCTTCAGGGCTCACAATAAACATGAAGATGGTATCTTCGACGGGTCATGTATTCAAAAATATTTTATTAAACATGAAGCTTAAATATCTGCAGGCAAGCAAAAATTGTTTCCGTATAAGATAACAAAAAAATATACACAAACTGATAAGAAAAACAATCAAGATAAAAACTTAGTGTGTACTTCATACGCTTTAAATATCAAATTATTAATTAACAGATGGCAATTATGGATAGCAGACGAATAGTGGATTGGCGAGATTCATATTCTAGATGAGATAAAAGAACTCAAAAGGGAAAATAGATCAATTTATTATTTAGATTAAACTTGGTATGATACTCATGACATCGTAAAAAAAGGATGGACTGATGGATCTAGGAAATGTCAACCAATCTCATTGCCCCCTAATAAAGGGACTCGGTTGATTATATTACACTGTGAATCAGTTGAGGGATGGGTTGATAATGCATTGAAACTGTGCGGAAAAAACATGGAAGACTGTAACGTGGACTACCACAAGAACATGGAGGGAGAAATATTCAAGGAATGATTAGAAAATACTCTAATTCCAATATTAAAACCGAATAGCATTGTTGCTTTTGACATTGCGAAATACCATTCAAGACAACTATTTAAAATTCCCAACAAGAGTTCTACTAAGCTGGAGTTACAAATTTTTTTAATGGAACATATCTATCATGAGGAAAATTATAATAAATAATAATAATAATAATAATATTTATTTGCCCAACAGAAAATCCACTTACAGGACAAAATGTATGAAATACAATAAGAAAAAAAATTATATTATAAGGATACATAGTAGACTTAACTTAAACAAAGTAACACATATAACTATAATAATATAGCACTGGAGGGTAACAATAATATAATAATGACAGCAGTTTAGATCGAGTTATACTAATAATTATTATTCAATAAAGTAGGTAACATAACAATAATGGTGAGATAGTTAAGCTATGGATGAAAGTGTCTATGAATGGTTTCTTTTAAGGATAGAACTGAACAGAGATTAATATCACACAGATCAGATATACAGTTAAAATTATGTGACATATCGTATATAGGCGACTTTTTAATGACATTGGTTCTTGCATTAGGTGTGTAAAAAGTGATATTTTGTCTGGAATTGAAAGTTGGCATTCTAAAATTAAGGAGTTCAAGAAGTGGTGAGCAGTCAATTTTATTATGAAGCAGATTGTGGAGAAAAATTAAACTGTTCATAATCCGTCGAGTCTTTAATCCTGAAATCTCAAATCTGGATAAAACTAATTCGTGGTTGAAGCCTCGACCAGGATATATACGATCATTTTTATGAGCTAAGAATTTTAAAAATTTTCTTTGGATAGATTCGAGATATGTTGAATGGTTCTCATAAATTGGGTACCAAATTAGAGAACCATACTTCAATTTGGAACGTACAAGTAAATAATAAAGAACATTCAACGCAGCATCGTTAGTGAAAGATTTACAATTTCTGATAATGAAACCTAAAGTTTTTGAGGATGATAGTCCTACATTGTTTATAAGTTCTGCAAAAGATAATTTATTATCAAACAGTATGCCTAAATCTTTTGTTGAATTTTGCCTATCTAACACTTGGTCGTTTAGAGAATACTCATATAAAATTGGCTTGTTCTTTCACAAGTAGCTTACGACTTTACACTTAGATACATTTAGATTAAGTTTGGAAGTAGTACACCATTCTACAAGCAAGTTAAACTGAGATTGTAAGAATGAGCAATCCTGTATTGTGTTAATCTTACCATATATTTTTAGATCTTCTGCAAACAGGAGCTTATCACAGTCAATCACTTTAGTGACATCATCAATAAAGAGAAGAAATAGAAGCGGTCCAAGATTGGAACCTTGCAGAACTCCAGATGTAGCCGTAAACATATCCGACTTAAAGCCATTGTATGTTACGTACTGTAATCTATTATCCAAGTAGGAAATAAAGAAATTAATCAAACTGTATCGAAGGCCTTTGAGAAATCCGTATACACCACGTCCACCTGTCCCTGCGCATCTAAAGTTTCCGATATTTTTTGCGTAATTATGGCTAAATTGGTTACAGTTGAGCGCTGCTCCATGAAACCATGTTGATCAATTGAGAGCGATTTTTTTACTGAAGGATAAACCTGATGGTATATGGAAATCTCGAAGACCTTCGCGAAATTAGACAAAATTGTAATGGGCCTGTAATTTGCTAAATTACTTTTATCACCATCTTTTTACACTGGACAAACTCTGGCTAATTTCCAACAATTTATAAAGCACAACTCTTGGAAGTTCTGCAATGGAAAAATTATGAGAAGTATATTATAGACACTGTAGCGGAGAGATATGGCCAGAAAATGCTGAGATTACCGCCATATTTCTATATTTTCAACCCGATTGAAATAATTTGGTGTAAATTGACAAAAAATGTCAGAAAAGGAATGCTGTTTCGAAATTCGATAAGAAAGTCGTAGAGTTAATTCAAAATGAAGTGTCAAAAATTAACAAGGAAGACTAGAAAAAGAATCAGGAAAGTAATTACAATATTTAAAAATTGGTGAATGTCATATAAATGGTAGAAATAAATTTATTATAAATTCGAACGAGGATAGTAGTTCATCTGAAAATTAAGAAGAGGGTGAGGGGGGCGAATATTCAGACGAAGAAGCGATGTGTGGTAAGGTAAAGTGAAGTGATGTGAGGTGACGAAGTGAGTTTTGTGATATCAACTGTATTACATATTTCCGTTTTTGTGGTTTCGTAGTTCAGTGCTTGAGAAATATTCTTTTTCAGAATGTTATTATTTATTAATATTATTTCTTTTCATTTTGACCAAAATACGACTCTCTGTTTCTATTATAGTAATAACCTAATAACAAATTAATAGTAGTCTACGCACCTATTTTGTAAGTTAACTTTTGTTTTGTTGTGGGACAATTTTTTATTAGTTGTAATAACAATCACCTTTTGTTTAAAAAATTACCACTAATACAGTGTAATTAACAAAATTAATGATATTGTTAGTTAATTTTTTTTTTTGTTGAATTAATGCATACTATTTCTTTGGATGTTCTTACACAAACAATCCTTTAGAAAACTAGTTTGAAAACGTATTGGTATTATACGATAAAACTAGAGAAGAAAGTTTTGAGGAATTCTTCAGTCAAAATCTCGTTGAGCATATAATAGAACAAAGTAAATATACGCAAGGCAAAAAAAACGAACAAAATTTTTCTCTCGCAAAAGAATATTATTATTTAGTGGATGCCATAAACTTACATAAGAAGATATATACCGGGAGCAATCGCCAAATGCTGGAGTACAATACTGACACGTAATAATGAAAATTTTAATCGCTGAATTCTAATCTCTGATAAACCTTTTGCCTTACGGGAACAGTAAACAGGCATAATTGCTAGTCGATTGTCGAGAAATAATTCATACCGAATGGGACAGGTAAATACACAGCATGAGGTAATGTTTGGGGAGGTATTTATTGGGCGTCATATCATTGAGCCGTTCTTTATGGATGGAAATTTAACAAACAAATTTGGAGCTATTACAAAACAACGATATCTACATGCGCTGCTTTATGCCCTAATGGGAATTATTTGAGTTGTAGTTTTAGCAAGAAGGTGCCCTCTGCACGATGAGGTTCAAGTAAGAATATTTAAATTAGGCGGATAGATGTATCGGGGGAATCCACAAAATGGCGTGCTAGTGCTCCTGATCTAACGCCACACAAAGGACATCGCAAAGGTGTATAGAAAGAAACACACAAAATTCGGATGATTTGAAAGATCGAGATGGAGACAATACGCTACACTGTACTGGATAATTACTTTAGGAGTTTTCAAGATCTACTGGCAAATTATCAGGCGTATGGTGCCTATTATATATTACTAAAGAACAGAAGAGAATATGTAGTCTTCATTATGGATCTTTGGGACACTAAAATACACAAGTTGCATTTTATAAGGATGCAATTTATTCTTGGAAAGGATTCTTTAACAAGAAGAAAACGAAATTCCAATGACCTTTTCAACCCTTAGTGAAATATATGAATTGTTTTCAAAACACTATAAAATCTCCGCAGTTATAGTTATCTGAGTAATGCAGTTTATAGGGTTTTGCAGCAACCCGAGGGTTCGTACCATGAAAATGTGCATATACAAAAGAGTTTGATGTATTAATTGAATATCTCACTTTCAAAGTTCCTGCAATCGGAATTTAGATTAACTAAGTAATGACATCGAAATATAAGTTCTCTATGTACTCTATTATCTGTAGAAGTTAAGTTACAATTCCGTTTTTACACAGTAACGAAATTAAAAAAGAATTCTTTGCTACATGCACACTACTTTTAAATTTGAGGATTAGGCCAAAGAAAACGCTTCCGGTTAGGTATTGCTTATATAAGTAATATTTATATAAGTTTTAATGAACCTTTTCTATTAACTAAAGTAAATAGAAATTGGATAGCAAGATAGCAATTTAAATACAAAGCATCTAGAATACAGTATTGAAGTCCACAAGATTCACTTTACTTGGCTAAATTTAACACGGTTTTACTATTAAATATATCATATCGGGCTGCAGCTTTTATTCTGAAGGACTTTGAAGTGAAATCGTATTTAGTAGTCTTCGTAATGAAATTTACTAGAAAACTTACTTAGCGCTTTAATTTCTGTCTTACTATAAATATTCTTATACAGTGTGGCCCACAAAAAATGGTCCACCTAGATTTATGCCATTTTGACGAAACTTATAACGACACCTCACTAAATCTGGTCTGTTTTGCAAGGTGCCTGTTATATGTATCCCCGGTAGCTCAGAAGAGCGAGTAGTAAATTCGCTGGTGGAAAATCTATTGTAAGTTGTTTGTTAGAATTAACAATTAACAGAGGGCC